>OY992890.1:36870967-37553487 GCA_963921405.1 Cepaea hortensis
GGACACACTTCGTAATCCCGTATACTTCCTTCGAAACACAGCTGCTGGCAATTTGGCAGCAGATCGCCTAGCGTAGGTTTTTATAAAATGGAATGTGTGCTGGTCGTTAAAAAAGCAACGGAAAACTACTGAACGTAAACTTTCCAAGAAATCACAGTTAAAAAAATGCTGGGGTTGACTACCACGTGCTGTAAAGGATATGCAACTAAGTTATTCTTATATAATACAAGTAGACATTAAACATTAACTTAAACCAATATCAGCAGGTCTCCATGATGAGGTGGTTAAGCCGTCTTCATCGTGCTCAGAAGCCTGCGGGTTTGATACCTGACTCCATCAGTCGGTTGATGGGTGGAAATTTCTCGGAGACTACCTGGTTTCCTCGCTGGAGCTACGGAGGTTGTGCTTTGTGCGACGATTGTGTGACAAGGCAACATTGATTTGTGCACTAATTGTTGCTGCAAAAAAAAAAAAAAAATCCTTTGTACACTTCTGAAATTAGAAAGCCTTTTATACTTATTGTCAAACGCCAAGAAAAACCTGGGTTGAATATGTTTGTTGCAGGACTATACTGTGTATGCTTTAGGGCTCCTCGTCCGCTAAGCAGCTAACGCTGATTGAGCTGACCGTTCCGTATGAGTCAAATATTGAGGAGCAGCATACGTACACACTGAAGAAGTACGAGGACATGGTCGTCAGTCTTAGGCTGGAGGAGTACACCGTCAGGCTATTCACTGTTGAGGTAGGCGCCAGAGGTCTAGTCTCCCACTCTGTTTGATGTGCTGAAGCGAATGGGCATTACAGGACAAGCAAGAATTCGGGCCCAGAAATAACTGTGTGAGGCAGCCGAAAAGGCCTCGTGCTGGCTATGGAATTGTCGGAACCTAAAGTGGGATGAGTCTCGGAACTAGTATGGTTAGAAGCCGTAACTGCAGGACTACTAAAAATATCTCAACCAAGACCACAAACTTGCAACGTCTCGTGTCAGAACTTAAGCCTTTCCTCCGAGCGTGGGTGGCGAATCTGAGTGCAGTCAAACCATGCAAATGTCGGCCGAAGTCCAACCTCTGTAATATAGCGATAAACGTCCGTAAGTCGCACTCATTCAGCTGCAGAGACCAAGAGGTGGGTCCTGAAACGTAAATGAAGTACCGGCTTCCTAGTAGAGTGCGACGCCGTAAACGGGACACGGGGAAGGAACACGGCAACGGAGTCGAATGGAGGCGATAGCGGACATGGCGAGGGATGAAGCTGACTCCCCACGACCACATGTGATAAGGGGCAAGCACAGGCTACACGGACTCTCCTCGCCGAGGGAAGGAGGGTTTGAGAGTGGACATGGTAATAGCGAACGGCCAAACAACAACAGGGATAACGAATGTGACCAAACGTCTCCACAGCAGGTACAAGACGCCCGGAGTCATGACCCGGACGGTACCGCCCCCAGAGAGTATCAAGAGTATAAAGCTCCTAAATACTTGGGAAAGGGGGTACACTTCTGACGATCAGAATCCCCCTGCCGTGTTTGCTCTGCGGCGGAGTTTTTACGACTAGGGCTAGAGGAAAACTCGATTCCTTTGTATACTTCTGTTTCAAAGCTTTTTACACTTCTTATAGACACTAGGCTAGACTGCTGTGTACACTTTTTAATGGTTTGTCGCAACACATAGCTTTGTACACCTCTTTTTGAACGAGGAAATACCCGGCTCCTTTGTACACTTTTTTTATGTTGCATATTTGCTACTCAACTGCTATGTATACCTCTTTGAATTTATTCTTGTGCATGTAACAATTGGAGCCTACCGACTAGCTACAAGCTTTGTCAGGCACACATAAATGAAAAGCCAGCTTTACGTTCACGTAATAAGAGACGGTCCTTCTCGAGACTTTTTATCCAAATATCGTACAGGTAGTAAAAACTCCGACGCGGAGCAATCACGGCAGGGGGCTTCTGATTTTCAGAAGTTTACCCCTTTCTTCAAGTGTTTCGGCCCTTGCACTCTTGACACTCTCTTGGGGCGGGCCCACCTGGGTCATGACTCCGAGCGTCTTTCCCCTGCCGTGGAGACCGTTTGTCATATTTTTAGTTATCCCTGATTATTTATTAGAAGTAACGATTTTCCCTTAGCTGATATACCTTGTCCGATTTCCAGCCTCTCCTCTTTCGGTGGGGAAAGTCCGTGCAGCCTGTACTCGCCCCTTAAGTACATGTGGTCGTGGGGATTAAGCCTTCTCCCCAGCCACGGCCTCGTCCCCTCCATTTGTCACCGTTCTCCGTACCCCGTTCACGGCGCCGCACTCAGTCAGGGAGCCGGATTCCCCTTTACTTTCACATATGACTACTGCTGGCAGGACCGACCAGATATCTCTCGGACAGACGGACTTTTCACGCACCACCGGCCGCCTACCGACGAGCTTTCAAGCTACGCTGGCAGGACTGACCGAAAAGCTATACCAGCTTACTGACTGCAGGCCCACTACTCATCGAGAGAGAGAGAGAGAGAGTGGGCGCTTATCGAGACTTTGCCCTCTTTCTTCTGCTAAAACCACGCCGTTGGCTGAGTGCAGCTTTCGACCATCGCTATGGAGGTAAGACTTCGGCCGACATGTATATAGTTAGACTGCGCTCGGACTCGCCTTTCCCGCTCGGAGGAAAGGCTAAAGAGCTGACGCGAGACAGTTGACAGTTCGTGGTCTTGGTTGAGAGATTGTTTGGTTCTGCAGTTGCCAGCTTCTAACCACACTAGTTGCGAGACTCATTCCACTCTTGCTACAATCATTGCCTTTCTACAAAACTTGGGCTTCGTGCTGTGGCACATTATAAAATCGACTGCCTCACTGCATATTTTCTGCTGGGAAGAACAACTATATGGTTAACCACGCACAGCCTTTCGAAACAATCAACGCCTGACACGGTGGGTTTAAGCATATGACCATACATAGGGATCAACTCAATATCAATCGCAACGAACAATAGACGCTACATGTGCACACAGGCCAGTGAGACATCGCACAGCGCGCCCCAGCCGGGTCCCAGAGACATGTAATCCGCTGGACGCCTACCGACAAGCTACTGCTGCGCCGGGCAGAACTGACCGTAAAGCAATGCCAGTTTACTGACTGCAGGACCACAACTCGGTGAGCCCTTCTCGAGACCTTCGTCGAACAAATATCGCTCGATTCCTCGCTCACATGGTTGCCCGCTTCGAGCTGCGGTCACATTCTCAAAACGATTGCCTCGATAATTTGCGACGGCTGGGAGAGACCACTATCGGGTCCACCACACACCGCTTTCCGAGACATGAAACGCTAGACGCTGGACTGCTAGTCACGAACCAGACAAGCCCTATAATATACTTAACTCGTAGCGTAGTGAAGGTCTCGTTACACTTCCAGTTATGCTATAACTGTGCGTCCGTGTGTGCTGCCGCAAATTGCTCTGTCGTGGCGGATAACTCGCGTTAAAGTTGACATACAAATATGACATTTAATTGTAAAAACTCCGCCGCGGAGCAAACACGACAGGGAGCTTCTGATCGTCAGAAGTGTACCCCCTTCCCCAAGTGTTTCGGACCATTATTCTCTTATCACTAGGGGCGATCCCATCAGGGTCATGACTCCAGGCGTCTTTCCCCTACAGTGGAGACGTTTGGTAAAATTCGTTGTCCCTGTTTTGCTTGTGCCTTCGCTGTTACCATGTCCACTCCCAAGCCTCGCACGGGTGTGTATTTTTTTCTAAACCTGAAGATAGAAGAAAACTGACTCACGAACAGCCCGATATTTTGGACATATAAAATGTCAGAGTGGTTGAGAAATACGAGGGTAAGTTAATAAGGAAGCCACAAATGGCTGTAGAAATATAATTAAATATAACAACTTGAAACCAGTTTATTTTTTAATACATACATCGTCCCTTTATTTCTCAACATAATTTCCATTAACATTAATGAACTTATCTCATTGTTTTATCAGTCCTACCAAACCCGCTGCATAGAAAAGTGTGCCCTGTTCTCATTTACCTGCCATCCTACAGAACTGTGACTTACTTATTGACTCTCCCTCGTAACTTTTCCTACCCAGCTATGCACCGCTTTAAGGGAAAACATGTGTTAGTATAAACATTGAAAACCAACCTTGGCGGGAGACATTTCGCGATTGAACGCCGCAGTTGAATGTGAAGTGAAAACGTGATTTAGAAAACAGAGCACTCAGTTATATGCAGCCGGTTAATGAAGCATTATGGCACTGAAGCAGATATGATCAAACAAATGAAACACACGGTCCGATTTCTTTTGTGCCCCGTGAGTAAATGTAATAAGAACTACAGACATGCACATCTTTACCGTCAATGTTCAGTTCCTTTAGTAATTGTATGATTTCGTCATGCTCCACATTGTAAATGCTTTTGTATAGTCTATGAAGCATACGTACAGAAATGCTTTTACTTCTATAGCGCTTTCTAATTGTGTCCTGAGAATATATATATAGCGTTATTAGTACCCTTTCCCTCCTCGAATGCACACTGTTCATCACTAATGTCTGGTTTGATCTTGTTTCTTATATGCTTTTCCCTCCATAATTATTCTGAGTAACAGAAACCACCAGTTATTTCTTTAAAGATAATCATGCCTCGAAATACGCCAAATCCCAGCCTGTCTATTTGTACTGTTCTGAATGACAATGCTACATAATGTGTCTTCACAGACGTTATGTTCCAGTATCTAACTGTGCACACCCCGTTGATTTATAAGCTTGGGGAGCGGAGGTAGAGCTATGTTGTGCAGTCCATGTGTAGTCCTGAGATGTAGTGCTAATTCATCATCATCATCATCATCATCATCATCATCATCATCATCATCATCATCACCATCATCATCATAATCCTCACCACCACCACCACCACCACCACCACCACCAACAACAACAAATACCATCATCATCAGCATCATCAATTGCCATGCCGGCTGGCGTAGGCGTTCATGACTTACCACAGATCTCGGTATTTGGTGCTACTTCACCGGTCATAAATACATTCAAGAGTATTGTTTGGCTCTCATAGAAGGACAGTATGTAGCAAATATTAGAGAACTCACTCAGCATCATCATGTGCCTTGCAACCATAGATATATATCAGCAAATTTCCTAGGAAGTAAATGCTGCTGACATGTTATTTGATTGATTGATTGATTGATTTAGGAACCGACATCACAGCATTCAGGACATTCCCATAAGTGCTCCGTCCCCATCCTCAGCAGCCAGCGAAGAGTTCCAACACTAATGTTATTTATCACATCACTCATTGAGTGCTAGTTGGTTTATACAAATACGAGACTAGATCCGTATGCTCAATACGCCAGAATGCGTGTAAAATGGTCCTTTACATTACTTTTACTATATTCACAATACGCATTATAGTGTGAAAAGGGGGTTCTTGCACAGCTGTATTTACAACGTACCAAACACGTCTCTTGACATGGAAAAGACGTTTCCATACCTGATGCCCTACTATGAAGAAGTACTTAACGATGGTGTTTTGTCTGTCATCTTCTAATGTCAGCTGTAGACGTACTTCAAGATGGTGTTTAGTCATTCCTTGTTAACAGTAACACGCATACACAATTCATGCTGTCATTGAGTATTTCTTCTTCTACTAATTGAATTCAATTCAATTCAACTTTATTTTCTATCACATACCCAACGGTGTAGAGGTATTTAACGGTTGTTTAATTCATTCCTCTTCTACCCTGCGATGTAAAAGTATTTCACCGTGTTGCAACATCCTGTAAATAATATGCAACTAACACATATCTAAATATATACGTATATAAGCTCTGTAGCGAAGGGGTTACGGACACACTTCGTAATCCCGTATACTTCCTTCGAAACACAGCTGCTGGCAATTTGGCAGCAGATCGCCTAGCGTAGGTTTTTATAAAATGGAATGTGTGCTGGTCGTTAAAAAAGCAACGGAAAACTACTGAACGTAAACTTTCCAAGAAATCACAGTTAAAAAAATGCTGGGGTTGACTACCACGTGCTGTAAAGGATATGCAACTAAGTTATTCTTATATAATACAAGTAGACATTAAACATTAACTTAAACCAATATCAGCAGGTCTCCATGATGAGGTGGTTAAGCTGTCTTCATCGTGCTAAAAAAATCATTTGTACACTTCTGACATTTGAAAGCCTTTTATGCTTATTGTCAAACGCCAAGAAAGACCTGGGATGAATATGTCCGTTGCAGGACTATGCTGTGTATGCTTTAGGGCTCCTCGTCAGCTAAGCAGCTAACGCTGATTGAGCTGACCGTTCCGTATGAGTCAAATATTGAGGAGCAGCATACGTACACACTGAAGAAGTACGAGGACATGGTCGTCAGTCTTAGGCTGGAGGAGTACACCGTCAGGATATTCGCCGTTGAGGTGGGCGCTAGAGGTCTAGTCTCCCACTCTGTTTGATGTGCTGAAGCGAATGGGCATTACAGGACAAGCAAGAATTCGGGCCCAGAAATAACTGTGTGAGGCAGCCGAAAAGGCCTCGTGCTGGCTATGGAATTGTCGGAACCTAAAGTGGGATGAGTCTCGGAACTAGTATGGTTAGAAGCCGTAACTGCAGGACTACTAAAAATATCTCAACCAAGACCACAAACTTGCAACGTCTCGTGTCAGAACTTAAGCCTTTCCTCCGAGCGTGGGTGGCGAATCTGAGTGCAGTCAAACCATGCAAATGTCGGCCGAAGTCCAACCTCCGTAATATAGCGATAAACGTCCGTAAGTCGCACTCATTCAGCTGCAGAGACCAAGAGGTGGGTCCTGAAACGTAAATGAAGTACCGGCTTCCTAGTAGAGTGCGACGCCGTAAACGGGACACGGGGAAGGAACACGGCAACGGAGTCGAATGGAGGCGATAGCGGACATGGCGAGGGATGAAGCTGACTCCCCACGACCACATGTGATAAGGGGCAAGCACAGGCTACACGGACTCTCCTCGCCGAGGGAAGGAGGGTTTGAGAGTGGACATGGTAATAGCGAACGGCCAAACAACAACAGGGATAACGAATGTGACCAAACGTCTCCACAGCAGGTACAAGACGCCCGGAGTCATGACCCGGACGGTACCGCCCCCAGAGAGTATCAAGAGTATAAAGCTCCTAAATACTTGGGAAAGGGGGTACACTTCTGACGATCAGAATCCCCCTGCCGTGTTTGCTCTGCGGCGGAGTTTTTACGACTAGGGCTAGAGGAAAACTCGATTCCTTTGTATACTTCTGTTTCAAAGCTTTTTACACTTCTTATAGACACTAGGCTAGACTGCTGTGTACACTTTTTAATGGTTTGTCGCAACACATAGCTTTGTACACTTCTTTTTGAACGAGGAAATACCCGGCTCCTTTGTACACTTTTTTTATGTTGCATATTTGCTACTCAACTGCTATGTATACCTCTTTGAATTTATTCTTGTGCATGTAAACAATTGGAGCCTACCGACTAGCTACAAGCTTTGTCAGGCACACATAAATGAAAAGCCAGCTTTACGTTCACGATTAGTTAAGAGACGGTCCTTCTCGAGACTTTTTATCCAAATATCGTACAGGTAGTAAAAACTCCGACGCGGAGCAATCACGGCAGGGGGCTTCTGATTTTCAGAAGTTTACCCCTTTCTTCAAGTGTTTCGGCCCTTGCACTCTTGACACTCTCTTGGGGCGGGCCCACCTGGGTCATGACTCCGAGCGTCTTTCCCCTGCCGTGGAGACGGTTTGTCACATTTTTAGTTATCCCTGATTATTTATTAGAAGTAACGCTTTTCCCTTAGCTGATATACCTTGTCCGATTTCCAGCCTCTCCTCTTTCGGTGGGGAAAGTCCGTGCAGCCTGTACTCGCCCCTTAAGTACATGTGGTCGTGGGGATTAAGCCCCCTCCCCAGCCACGGCCTCGTCCCCTCCATTTGTCACCGTTCTCCGTACCCCGTTGACGGCGCCGCATTCAGTCAGGGAGCCGGATTCCCCTTTACTTTCACATATGACTACTGCTGGCAGGACCGACCAGATATCTGTCGGACAGACGGACTATTCACGCACCACCGGCCGCCTACCGACGAGCTTTCAAGCTACGCCGGCAGGACTGACCGAAAAGCTATACCAGCTTACTGACTGCAGGCCCACTACTCATCGAGAGAGAAAGTGGGCGCTTATCGAGACTTTGCCCTCTTTCTTCTGCTAAAACCACGCCGTTGGTCTTTGCAGTTGACTGAGTGCAGCTTTCGACCATCGCTATGGAGGTAAGACTTCGGCCGACATGTATATAGTTAGACTGCGCTCGGACTCGCCTTTCCCGCTCGGAGGAAAGGCTAAAGAGCTGACGCGAGACAGTTGACAATTCGTGGTCTTGGTTGAGAGATTGTTTGGTTCTGCAGTTGCCAGCTTCTAACCACACTAGTTGCGAGACTCATTCCACTCTTGCTACAATCATTGCCTTTCTACAAAACTTGGGCTTCGTGCTGTGGCACATTATAAAATCGACTGCCTCACTGCATCTTTTCTGCTGGGAAGAACCACTATAGGATTAACCACGCACAGCCTTTCGAAACAATCAACGCCTGACACGGTGGGTTTAAGCATACATAGGGATCAACTCAATATCAATCGCAACGAACAATAGACGCTACATGTGCACACAGGCCAGTGAGACATCGCACAGCGCGTTGTCAAGGTCTCGTAACACTTCCAGTTATGCTATAACTGTGCGTCCGTGCGTGCTGCCGCAAATTGCGCTGTCGTGGCGGATAACTCGCGTTAAAGTTGACATACAAATATGAGATTTAATCGTAAAAACTCCGCCGCGGAGCAAACACGACAGGGGGCTTCTGATCGTCAGAAGTGTACCCCCTTCCCCAAGTGTTTCGGACCATTATTCCCTTATCTCTAGGGGCTATCCCATCAGGGTCATGACTCCGGGCGTCTTTCCCCTACCGTGGAGACGTTTGGTAAAATTCGTTGTCCCTGTTCTGCTTGTGCCTTCGCTGTTACCATGTCCACTCCCAAGCCTCGCGCGCGTGTGTATTTTTTTCTAAACCTGAAGATAGAAGAAAACTGACTCACGAACAGCCCGATATTTTGGACATATAAAATGTCAGAGTGGTTGAGAAATACAAGGGTAAGTTAATAAGGAAGTCACAAATGGCTGTAGAATTATAATTAAATTCATTGGCACCTTTCCGTCTTGACAGATGATAGTTTGGTACACTGTGCTTCAAAAAGGCTTAATAACTACGATCCATGGCGGTGGCGAGTGTGGCTGGTAAGGCCAATTCTTGCTGCAAATGTTTGCCCACAGTAGGTGCATGTGAAAACATGGTCATTTCCACCATTTTGCACCATCTTACGTCTCTCACGCTCTGTGTGTGCTTTATCTGCAATCATTTTCTCCTTTGTCTTTATTCCATTTCTGATATTTGCCCTCCATGCAACACGTTCAGCGGCGACGTGCTCCCAATGTGCATTATCAATCATGTCCCGCTTACACACATCTTTGTATCGCAGTAGAGGCCGACCCTGAGATCTCCTACCCGTCTGTAATTCACCAAAAAAGATGTCCTTTGGTATTCTACCATCATCCATCCTCCTAACGTGTCCTATCCATCTAAGTCTACGAAGACTGAGCATGGAATACACCGTCACACAACCTGATCTTTCCAATACTTCAGTATTTGTAATTTTGTCTTGCCACTTAATACCAAGTATTCTTCGCAGACACCGCATATGAAAGCTGTTTAAACGTTTCTCTTGGCGTGAGTAAGTTGTCCAGGTTTCACTGCCATAAAGAAGAGTACTAAGGACACAGGCTTGGTAGACGAGGACTTTTGTTTTGGCAGTAAGCTTCCTGTTCTCCCAGACTTTTTTTGATAACATGTTCATTGTTGTTGCTACCTTGCCAATCCTGATGTTGATTTCCTGATCGAGGGATAATTTGCTATTTACCTCTGATCCTAGATACGTAAAATGGTCTACTATCTCCAGTTCGGCGTCGTCAATAAAAATTGATGGTACACCATGTGCACCTTGTGACATAATCTGTGTCTTCTTTTTGTTAACTGATTGCCTGCCAAACAAAAAAATGGTCATACCCAAGCAGAGATTCAAGGCAGAAAATTTGAACTAGGGGTATACCACAATCTTGCTTTTAAAATGGTTACAATTGTAGCAGATCTATTGTATTACATATAAAATTAAAGAGGATTGCACAAGGAACATGACAGTGTTAATAATAAATTGATAGGTTACAAATATTATGACAATAATGAGAGTTTTAGTAATAACAATTGAAATTAAAGTGTTAAAAATTATGAAAAAAATTCACTTACCAAGGCGTTATTTCATATCCGAATCTGCTAATCCAGTTAAATTTAGTGAATTTTATTACAAACACCAGTTGGGTTCTAGAATATCACAAGAACTGCTCCATAACACGCATATAACGCAATGAAATGATAACATTATGAAGTACATCATTTTCACACAAAATGGAAAAACCATCATTTTCTTAGATTGTTGGTAGATTGTTGTTGTTCTTAGACTGTTAGATTTTTTTTCTCTATATTATTACCGTCTTCTACATAACTATCTCACTACTGCACAGGTTTGTTTTCGAATCTATCACAAAGTCGTTTACATCACAATAACTATAATATAAAACTGTTTAAAACTGTAATTTTATTAAAATATATGAGGTCCTTCACCAGAAAGTAATGTCACAAAAATTCGAATCACAAAAATCAATTTCGAAACATGTTTTCATGTGTATTCTTCTTTGTCATGCGGGATTTTTGCACACGGAAGCCAGGTAATTCTTTCGTTCTGAAGTTTAACTTAATGGGACACTGAAATGGTGGACTGGAATGGAGAAATGGTTCAGTTTAAACCACGATAATAACAAATCTTTAAAGTGGATTGCGGGCGTCGCACAAGGGTTACGGGGTCTATCAGACGGTCTCAGGCAGGCAATCAGATTTTGTTAAACCAAATTCAGAACAAGCATTGGAGAATGCAGATAGTAGATGTTGTAATTCTTCCTCAGAGTGGGTCGTAATCGCAGCATCATCCGCAAAAAGCAACTCTCTGATTAGTACCCTGCTAATTTTGGTCTTGGCCTTCAATCTCTGAGCATTATAGAGGCCACCATCTGAGCGTGAGTGAATGTATATACCGTCATCCTGATCACGAAAGGCATATTTCAGTAGAAGTGAAAAGTATATCAAAAAGAGGGTGGGGGCTAGTACACAACCTCGCTTAACTCCACTCTTGATTTCAAATTCTTCTGAAGTTGAGCCATCAATCTTGATTATACCCTTCATGCCTGTGTGGTAGGATTTCACAATGGACAGAAGAGTTGGTGGGCAGCCAATCTTCTTTAGTGCTTTGAACAGATCCTCACGACTGACCAAATCGAATGCCTTTGTGAGGTCGATGAAAGCAATAAACAGTGGCTGATTTTGTTCCCGGCATTTTTCTTGCATCTGTCGCAATGAGAATATCATATCAATGGTAGACCGGTTCTGACGGAGGCCGCACTGTGATTCGGGGTAGACTTGATCTCCCAGGACTTGAAGTCTGTGCAGGACAATTCTGGCAAATACTTTCCCAACAATACACAGAAGTGAGATACCCCTATAGTTGTTACAGTCGCTCCGATCTCCCTTGTTCTTGTATAGCATTATGATGTTTGAATCTTTGAAATCCTGTGGGACTTGTCCTTCTCGCCAGCATAGCTCTATTAGCTGGTGGATCTGTAGAGCGAGAGTGTCTTGCCCACTCCTGATTACCTCTATTGGAATCCCATCCTTACCTGGAGCCTTGCCAGATGCAAGCTCCTTTATAGCACACTTAACTTCTGTTATAGTGGGAAGTGTTATACGCAGGAGTCCGGGGCTCGATTCCAAGTACATCTTTCCTTAGCAGAAATCTCCCGTAGCCGGTAAAAATTCAGCTGCTGACAGAAAAAATAAACTGGTTTCAAACTGTCATATTTATAATTAAATATGACAGCTTGAAACCAGTTTATTTTTTATACATACATTGTCCCTTTATTTCTCAACATAATTTCCACCAACAATTATGCACTTATCCCTTGTTATATCAGTCCTCCCAAACCCGCTGCATAGAAAAATGTGCCCTGTTCTCATTTACCTGCCATCCTACAGAACTGTGACTTACTTATTGACTCTCCCTCGTAACTTTTTCTACCCAGCTATGCACCGCTTTACGGGAAAACATTTGTTAGTATAAACATTGAAAACCCACCTTGGCGGGAGACATTTGGCGAATGAACGCCGAAGTTGAATGTGAAGTGAAAACGTGATTTAGAAAACAGACTTCAGCTAAGACCCAGTCAGTGGACGTCGTTGCTGCCATGTTGCCTTCTTTGTATCCTGTTCACAGCTTACGAATCCCCCAGCACGCTCCCAGAAGAAGGCAGCTCTTTCCCTGGATAATTCTAATAAAGCTTCCCCCCCCACCCCACCCCACCCGGCCCTCGCTATCACTGCGTGTGTAGTCCTTGAAAGACGTACTATCCAACCACATGTTGTCGTTAGTATAGTGGTGAGTATTCCCGCGTGTCACGCAGGAGTCCGGGGCTCGATTCCAAGTACATCTTTACTTAGCAGAAATCTCCCGTAGCCGGTAAAAATTCAGCTGCTGACAGAATTCAGCAAGTAATTGCGCTTGGTCAGTGTTTGAACTGAGGGTGTTATTGTTGAATCTGTGCAACAGCTTACAGAAGACAAATCATGCCCTTTTGATTTAAAAAAAAACAAAAACACATACACACGTGAAGTGTACAGAGGCGTATTCCTATTTAGAAATGTAGTTTTTCTTCGTTCGTCCGTTATGTATTTTGTTTTGGACTTAAATGCGTTGTATCAGTTTACAACAGAGCCGCAATATTTATACCTTTCCACTGACACATCCGACTTCTGCAAGCGTTGTTGACCGAGTTAACCATCCCGGTTTTTAGGACATTTTGCGGTCAATAAGTGCTAACGTCACCTGTGTCTCTCTATCCACTGTTGACCCACCACTGACCCGTAAATGCAGAGCCAACACATGACGTTCTGAGACTGGGCTTACCTAAGACATCAGCAAGTCCTGCACATGATTGCTTAGCCTCACTCCCGTATACTTAGCTTCCCTTCCACCCCATGTTTCACCTTCGGGGACCACATGCTTGCAGTTCGCAATTTTTGCACTTTGATGGCGCCCACACATTATGTTTGAACCAGGCTGGTATTTAGTAGGATTTTTTTTTTTTTTTGGGGGGGGGGGGCGGGAATTGGACATTTGAACCTGTCATATAGTAGGAATTTGATGGGTATTATAACTACTTTGTCAATCTAGTCGGGTGCACGTTCGGCGGACATCGTTTACCCATAATTTGGAGATGTGCTGAGAAGTGTCAGATGCAATTCTGATCACAGCATCTCTAGGGGCCACCAACTCCGAGATACCCTACCAGTTCGATGTAGGCCAGTGATGACCCTTTTCTTTTGTATACGACGTAGACGTTTGACGAAAGTCTTGCAATGGGTTTCGTAAAAAGCGTACAGGGTATACATTTATATGTATAATAGCGGCCTAAATTTACTCAATGCCTGTGTCAGAAGTGACAACGCCACAGAAGTCTTCAAATGAGTACATTTATGTCTTCATAAGTGTAAAAGATGAAGTGTCAATCTTACAGGAGTGTAGACATCGTTATATTTATCAGTCAATAAGTGTACAGAGTACGGTACCAATTAAACTAAAATAAGTGTACAAAGCAGTACTTCTGTCAGTCAAGAAGAGTACAGAACAGCATTTGCTTCAGACCTCACAAAGTAACCCCACACCCTGTAAGTATTTATGGCGTGTATAGAGCAGCATGCTTACCAGTAAAAAATATCTCTATAATATGTACAGGTAAATGTACGTCTGTTTCCAAGAAGTGTACATAACAGTATAGTCCCAGTTTCTAAAATGTGTACAGAGGAGTCTACACAGCAATATACTGATGTCTTCATGAAGCACGCAGAGCAGTATACGTCTCAGTCTAGAAACAAATGTAGAGAGCAGTATACATATTAGTCATCAAGAGCTACACTGAGTATTACAAATATCAATCTTGCTTGCTTGTGTTCGTTGGCTTGAGCTCCAACGCTCTTCTAAACCTGAAGATAGAAGAAAACTGATGATTGATTCATGATCAATCTTTACAGGCCCGTCTTATATGGGCCCTTCCAATAACTCATCTTTCGTACATCAAGTATCTATTGTGCATGGTACATTCACATAAGGTTAAAAACATTGTCAAATGAAAGTTGTGAACATAAACAATGCATATTACCATGTTATGTTATGGTAGGCAGCCAGACACACGTACACAAGAACAAGCATGAACACATGCATACATACCTGCAAAGTACTTACATCATGTACACAAACTCTCACAGTTATGCACCTACTCAATATCACAAATACACGCATCCTCGCATAAACATATATTCACTCACAATCACAAACTAACAAACAAAAGTATACTTACACATACATACTACTCTGTCTCGCTCTTTCTTTCTCCATCTCTACCTCTCTACCTCTATCTCAGCAGATGTAGATGATAAATGAAATATAAGGAGAGGACTTGAAGGGAGCTGCACGGGACATCTTAGAAGAAGTTGGCTGAGGGCCCATGCCGAGATAATGGATAATAGGCTAAACAAGAATAATGTTTAAGCAACTTTCGGTAGCAATTAATACACAATTACTGCTATTAACATGTGACCAGGTGCGAAACCCAACAGGCATACATTGTGTCGCTTTAAGTATGTTGTGTAATAGTTCCTGGCGATTTGGCAGCAGACTGCCTTATGTTGGGTTTTATAAAGTGGTATGGGCACAGGTCGTTTAGAAAGCAATAGCAAACTACTGAACGAAAACTTGCAAAAAGACCCCCCAAAAATGGCTGGGGTTGACTGCATCGCCCTGTAAAGGCTATGCAGCTAACTTTTGTATGTTGTGTAAAAGTTTATTTACACTTTTTTACAGTCATATTTATAGCAAAAACCATCTCCTAAATTGTGATTTTCCATGCTGATCAAATATTTCTTTCAACTTTGCAGCATCTCCGTCCTTACACTCTGGGAATGATCTCAGAGATCATGTGAAATAAGCAACGTTTGAGATGTATAATTAACTGATCGCCTGCCAGATGCCACTTGATAGCCCAATAACCCAAATTTCCCACCCAGATGCCACTTTAATGCCCCTCTTATGTATAGTGGTTTAATGTATCTGTGTTTCCTATCCAGTCCACCTTTTTAGTGTCTCACTTATTTAAACTCCAAAAGCGAAAGATGTTATTTCCTTTCGTGTGCTTCCGTGTGCACAGATCAGGCATGGTTTCGTGTAAACTTTTAGGAGAATGTTTGTTGATATTTCGAAATTCAAAGTGACCATATCTTCTGGTTCTTGACCTCATATATTTTAATAAAATCACAGTTTTAAACAGTTTTATATTATAGTTATTGTGATGTAAACGACTTTGTGATAGATTCTAAAACGAACCTGTGCAGTATTCAGATAATTATGTAGAAGGCGGTCATAATATTGAAAAAAAATCTAACAGTGAATTTTACTAAGAATATGATGGCTTTTCCATTTTGTGTGAAAATGATGTACTTCATAATGTTATGATTTCATTGCGTTTTATTCATGTTATGGAGCAGTTCTTGTGATATTCTTGAAGACAACTGGTGTGTGTAATATAATTCACTAAATTTAACTGGATTAGCGGCTTCGGATATAAAATAAAGACTTGGTAAGTGAATTTTTTTCATAATTTTTAACACTTTAATTTCAATTGTTATTACTAAAACTCTCATTATTGTCATAATATTTGTAACCTATCAATTAATTATTAACACTGTCAGGTTCCCTGTGCAATTCTCTTTAATTTGATATGTAATACAATGCATCTGCTACAATGTTAACCATTTTAAAAGCAAAATTGTGGCATACCCCTAGTTTAAATTTTCTGCCTTGAATCTCTGTTTGGGTATGACCACTTTTTTGTTTGGCACTGAATCAGTTAAACTGCCAATACCAATTTGTTTACCAAAGCAGACAAAGAACAATAATAATCACATACTGCCCCCATCTCAATTTCTAACTCTAATTACGTTTCTCTTGAAACATTAGCCATTTTATCGCAACTATATTCAGAGACTTGTTTGTCGTCCTGGCAATTCATTTTGGCATCAGTTCCGGTTAACATGACATTTTTCGATGTCCATCATATCTGAAGAAACCGCAGGGGGATAATGAGTAAATGACACGTTAATTGCAAACATAAAGATTTCATTTAATGTAATTAGTTTAATTTCCTGTTGCAGTTTCTTCAAAAGAATGTAGAAACGCATGATTTGACTCTTTTATTTATTATCTCTTAATTGTTTTAAAATGTGTGTGCATACTGCTGCTTTATTTAATCCGTAGCACAGAGATGTACACAAAACAAAATGATATAAATCGTGATGTTATTAGTAATGTGTACCACGGATAATATAACATTGTTACAGCTCTTACAAATTTTATTTAAAATTTAAGAAATGCATAACTATAAAAAAAAGACGATAAATTTAATGAAAGTTAAATTTTAACCTTAGAAATAACAATCAAAATCCTTTACGTTGAAGATGTAAAACTATTATTTTCAGCAATGTTAGAAAAAAAATTGCAAAAGGGATAGAGCCGCCCACGCTCTGAGCTCCCGTTACGTTGCCAGCGGTAACGGTATCAGGTTGGCGTGCAGCTGCTATCACATGGACGAACCAGGGCTAGTGTCTCCACACTAGTGGCCACCCCAGCTCTGAGGTATGTGGTTTGTTATCCGTATAGTGTTCCGGCACATACCGACCAAACTCCTTCCCGGACAGGCGCCCTCGAACCATGTATGTGTTAAGGGAGGAACCCCGCGCGACCCTAAGCTTTCCAAGTCAGGCAGGCCATTGACTGACTCTGCGAGGACCTTGACCACTTTCGGACAGACATTGACCGGCGAGGTCACGGACAGACTTTGACCGACGAGGTCACGGACAGACCGGCGAGGTCTCGGACGGACATGTGACCGATGTCACGTGGTCTCCACATACCATGGGCATCCTGCCAAGTAACCAACCAGGTTTCCCTGGAAGGCTGACAATCACTAATACACCCTATTTCTTTATATACCAGCATAACTACTGGTGTAGCATTGCTTTGGTAAAAGGGTCTTGAATGATAAAGATTCTTTTATGCACGCCTTAATCATTTGATGCTAGTTTCAAATAATTAAGCTATTTAAAAGTGACAGCATAGATAGCCAAATATTAAGTTCAATAATGGAACATTTTTATTCACAATTGACTGTAATAATTAAAGAATTAATAAAATTGATTTTTCTCATATGATTATATCCCTTGAAATTGCAATGTTATGTACCTTGAAAGATACATTCATTGTCAAAAGGAAGTAACTCAACGCATACTATTTTAATGGATATTTTCAATGCAAATATTTTATGTGATAAGATAACTAGGTGACATTCTTGTTTAATACATACTTTTTTGTGTTAATGAGGTCAACGAATTTGTTTGTGCCATAAGAAGCTGTGTGCAATTTTTACGATTCTTTATAATGGGAAGACAGCTTAACCTGTCGTGTGTGTGCGTGGTTTTATTTGGGGTATAGGGTGGGTGTTAATAATAAATTATCGTGGTGGCCTTTAAGCTAAAGTCAAAGTGCAGCTCGCCACTCATAGCCTATAATTTAAGTTATCACAGACTGTCTTGTAGCGCACCACATGGATTGTAAATACAACAAATTAATGTCACTAATATCCCCATCAACGCGACTAGCACCATTATAATAATAATAAAAAAGACTGGACCATTTCCCTAAAATGACCTATAATTTAAAACAAAGGAAACAGCCTATACTTAACGCTTACATGGAAACTTAAAGGAGAAAATTGACTTACGAACAGCACTATATGTTGGACATATAAAATCTTCTTCGTCTTCTTCTTCTTCTTCTTCTTCCTCTTCTTCTTCTTCTTCTTCTTCGTCTTCTTCTTCTTCGTCTTCTTCATCTTCTTATTCTTCTTCTTCTTATTCTTCTTCTTCTTCTTCTTCTTCTTCTTCTTCTTCTTCTTCTTCTTCTTCTTCTTCTTCTTCTTCCTCTTCTTCTTCTTCTTCTTCTTTGTCGTCTTCTTCTTCTTCGTCTTCTTCTTCTTCTTATTCGTCTTCTTCTTCTTCATCTTCTTCTTCTTCGTCGAATTCTTTTTCGTCTTCTTCTTCTTCGTCTTCTTTATTTTCTTCTTCTTCTTCGTCTTCTTCTTCTTCGTCTTCTTCATCTTCGTCTTCTTCATTTTCTTCTTCTTCTTCTTCTTCTTCTTCTTCTTCTTCTTCTTCTTCTTCTTCTTCTTCTTCTTCTTCTTCTTCTTCTTCTTCTTCTTCTTCTTCTTCTTCTTCTTCGTCTTCTTCTTCGTCTTCTTCTTCATCTTCTTCTCCTTCTTCTTCTTCTTCTTCTTCTTCTTCTTCTTCTTCTTCTTCTTCTTCTTCTTCTTCTTCTTCTTCTTCTTCTTCTTCTTCTTCTTTGTCTTCGTCTTCTTCTTCTTCTTCTTCTTCTCCTTCTTCGCCTTGGTCTTGGTCTTCTTCTGCTTCTTCATCTACTTCTCCTTCTTCGTCTTCTTCTCTCTCTTCGTCTTCTTCTCCTTCTTCGTCTTCTTCTCCGTCTTCTTCATCTACTTCTCCTTCTTCGTCTTCTTCTCCTCCTCCTCCTCCTCCTTCGTCTTCTCCTTCTTCGTCTTCTCCTTCTTCATCTTCTCCTTCTTCGTCTTCTTCATTGTCTTCTTCTTCGTCGTCTTTTTCTTTGTCTTCTTCTTCTTCGTCTTCTCCTTCTTCGTCTTGTTCTCCTTCTTCATCATCTTCTTCTTCGTCTTCGTCTTCTTCTTCTTTGTCTTCTTCTTCGTCTTCATCATCGTCTTCTTCTTCTTCGTTCTCTTCTTCTTCTTTGTCTTCTTCTTCGTCTTCGTCATCTTCTTCTTCTTCGTTCTCTTCTTCTTCTTCGTCTTCTACTTCTTCTTCTCCTCCTCCTACGTTCGTCTTACGACAGGAGTGCGTCACACGAAGTCATACACCTCTTCGACATGCATGCGTCATGGTTTGCTTCCTCTAGACAGATTCCATCCAAGTAACGGGCACTTGTTATTTCAGACTCAGCGCCGAAGGATTATATATTGCCTGATGTTTGGTTTCACAGTATCTTCCTCAGTATCAATGCCCAGTAAATGGAAATTTACAGCGTAAGACTTGTTCATTTGTGCACCATGTTTCATCCAAATCTACGTTTTGTTTGGAACTGAAGCAGATATAATAATGATGGGAAAAAACATGGTCCGATTTCTTTTGTATCCCCTGACTAAATGTAATAGGTATTACACACATGCTATATTGACCAGTACACACGAAGAATAGGCAGTCAAACGTGACACGTTGACTGGTATACATGAAGACTAGACAATCAAACGTGACACGTTGACTGGTATACACGAAGAATACGCAGTCAAACGTGACATGTTGACTGGTATTCATGAAGACTTCTCAACCAAACGTGACATGTTGGCTGGTACACATGAAGACTAGGCAACGAAACGTGACATGTTGACTGGTATGCACGCAAAGTTTCCTTCCCACACGGTGTTGCTTGGGACAGAAAGATATAAAAGATAGTATGACTGCTCTACTTTATTGATAGCCAGACGACTGATACCAGACCTCGTAGCCCAGCTGGAATGTGACGTGACTAATGTGTGATACCTCGTAGCCCAGCTGGAGTGTGATGTGACTAATGTGTGATATCTCGTAGCCCAGCTGGAGTGTGAGATGAGTGATGCTAGACCTCGTAGCCTAGCTGGAGTGTGATATGACTAATGTGTGATACCTCGTAGCCCAGCTGGAGTGTGATGTGACTAATGTGTGATATCTCGTAGCCCAGCTGGAGTGTGAGATGAGTGATGCTAGACCTCGTAGCCTAGCTGGAGTGTGATATGACTAATGTGTGATTCTTCGTAGCCCAGCTGGAGTGTGAGATGAGTGATGCTAGACCTCGTAACTCAGCTGGAGTGTGAGATGAGTGATGCTAGACCTCGTAGCCCAGCTGGAGTGTGAGATGAGTGATGCTAGACCTCGTAGCCCAGCTGGAGTGTGAGATGAGTGATGCTAGACCTCGTAGCCCAGCTGGAGTGTGAGATGAGTGATGCTAGACCTCGTAGCCCAGCTGGAGTGTGAGATGAGTGATGCTAGACCTCGTAGCCCAGCTGGAGTGTGAGATGAGTGATGCTAGACCTCGTAGCCCAGCTGGAGTGTGAGATGAGTGATGCTAGACCTCGTAGCCCAGCTGAAGTGTGGTGTGACTGATGCCAGTCCTGGTAGCCCAGTCCGAGTGTGACGTGGCGGATGTGTGAGATCTGGTAGCCTAGATGGAGTTGACGTGACTTATGCCAAACCTAGTAGCACAGCTGGAGTTTTACGTGACTGATGTGCGAAAGCGTTAGACCAGCTGTAGTGTAATGTGATTGATGTGCGGGGCTTGGTAGCCCAGCTGGAGTGAACACGGCAGATGCACAAGATCTTGTAGTCCAGTTGGGTAGAGTGTGTCTTAGAACTAAAGCCAGTGTCTCTGCGACTTTGAGAGTAGGTGGTGAACTAAATATTCCGTGCCGAGCTGATTTTCCTATTGACGTCCTTGCCATATCGATGTTACTATTGTGCAGGTGATGCGTGTAAGTTGAAGACGGCAACACAAAAGTGGACAACATCAAGAGGTGGACAAGAAGAAGACATGGGCAGGCAGGAACGTGTATACGTGCAACATGAAGACGCAGAACAAAGGCCGGATACCCCCGGTGTTAACGAAGATATCAAGAAGCATTTAATCACAGCAATCCTGAAGAATTATCACCAAGAAGCCATTAATACCAACACTTGTATTCTTCTTATGACTTTTGTACCTCACTTGTGTATAGATCAACCAGCTAACCTCAAGCCACTCTATCTTTAGCTATCTCAAGCAAATCCGCCCATGTCCTCACCACTCTGTCTTGAATTCTCTTCTCCTTCTACTCTGTCTCCCATTATTTTGTTCGCCATTTGGGTCCTAGGCAAGGTAGTGTCTAGTTATACTACCGTAAGATCTTCTCAATTTGTGTCCTATCCATCTTCTCGCCTCTTTGTTCAGTGGCATCTAATTATCTACATGAGCTCCACATTGGTGATTGTCATTCTATTTTAGCCCCACTATTCTGTTCAGTCTCCAATGAGTAAATGTTTATAGTTATATAATTCTTTTAGTCGTCCGCCATGTTTCTATTGCATATAGCGTTAATAACATTGGAGATAACTATTCCAAGTTTGTTGCAAAGTTTAATTTCCTGTGACTTCACAAATTTCACAGTGCTATGAAAGCCCCTCTTGTCTTCTAATGTTAATATTCGTTGGTTTCACAATCTTTGCCTACATTGCAATCTAAATATATCTATATGTATGTGTGTGCGTGTGAGAGAGAGAGAGAGAGAGAGAGAGAGAGAGAGAGAGAGAGAGAGAGAGAGAGAGAGAGAGAGAGAGAGAGAGAGAGAGAGAGAGAGAGAGAGAGAGAGAGAGAGAGAGAGAAAGTGTCAAAATATTGTGAGATATACTAATCATACAATTTTAAAAGCAGTCTGAAAGTAGTCTACAATCCATTCTAGTTAACGTTGTGGAGAGCAGAAAGAAAGAAATTATCAATAACATTATCAAATTGAATAATTGGTTGTTTCTAAGAAAGCATACACTCCAATATGCTTCATATATAGTACAGGCATAAAAAATCGTTTTGAATATCTAGTCACATAGTGACGCCTGCTGGAAGATGTGACAGAGATAAAGAAAAAGAGTCTCCATGTCAAGGACGAGAAGTCAACATTTTAGTCCAACTGTCTGGCGTAGGAGTTCAACCTCTTAACTCGGCATCAGCACACTGGATGTTTAAAAACGCACGTTCTGTTCCATTAGGCCATATATCTGATGATGAAAAGTCATGATCGCCGATGTCTGCTCCAGACCAGGACCGTAGTAAAAGAAGTATGTTGCTATTTTTAACAACTCAAGACTCCCCAAACAGCTTTGTGCCAGTGTGTCACTGCGGGTCGATGTTCAGACTACAAGTGACAATTCCCAATATGTTGAGTTGTCTGCTCTGCCAGTCCATGTTTGAGCAGAATGACAGGACCAGCTGAAATCTGTATAAAAGACAGTTCCGACTGTTATGTGCTGTTTGCTCTGAGAAAGATCATGTGGTTCACTCGACCAGAAAAGCAACTGATGTCTCGTATGTTTCGTTAACAGACTTACACATGTTATCTGGATGCCAATAAGCTTGATTTGACTGCGGCTTTCTTTTCGATTAATAAATTAATTCATATTGACGTCTGAAGGTGGGCGAAAAATTCAGACTTGATTTGGGTCATCTTTTCATGAAAGGCAACTGATTTAACATTCAAGTAAATAAGAAAATTCATAAACAGATGAGTCAAAACTAGTTTGGAACAGGAAATCTGATCTGAGCACCTACGGACTATGATGATACTGCAACAAATAACTAAGTAACACAGACCTGATCAAAGTCTGGAGATTGTCAATGATGGCTCATGATTGTTATTGTGCTCCGTACTAAATTAATGATATTCACTAGAAGGAAAAACAATTGAACATTTGACATTCGTTTTGCCGTTAGAGTTTTGGCCAGCATATACGCTATTTTATTGCCTACAAAACCTGTATATAGTGGTAGGAAAATAGAAACTTAAATTCTACATCTTTGTTGGGAATCAATCAATGCCCATGGGCAAAACCGTCCTCAACTTTCTTCATCATGCACAATGGATCACTTAGTATGCAAGCATGGGTGTAGTTTGGCTAGGAAGGTTTCCATTGTGGTTATATAGCAAAAGCATTGGTGGCTTCTGAAACATTTCTACCATATGACCATACTGAACAGGCCCATGGCACCTTTGATGCTGAACAACCGATTCGTCTGTGTCTGGTATAACTAAATTCACTTAACAACCGATTCGTCTATGTCTGGTATAACTACATTCCCTAAACAACCGATTTGTCTGTGTCTGGTATAACTACATTCACTTAACAACCGATTCGTCTATGTCTGGTATAACTACATTCACTTAACAACCGATTCATCTGTGTCTGGTATAACTACATTCACTTAACAACCGATTCATCTGTGTCTGGTATAACTACATTCACTTAACAACCGATTCATCTGTGTCTGGTATAACTACATTCACTTAACAACCGATTCATCTGTGTCTGGTATAACTACATTCACTTAACAACCGATTCGTCTGTGTCTGGTATAACTACATTCACTTAACAACCGATTCGTCTGTGTCTGGTATAACTACATTCACTTAACAACCGATTTGTCTGTGTCTGGTATAACTACATTCACTTAACAACCGATTCGTCTGTGTCTGGTATAACTACATTCACTTAACAACCGATTCGTCTGTGTCTGGTATAACTACATTCACTTAACAACCGATTCGTCTGTGTCTGGTATAACTACATTCACTTAACAACCGATTCATCTGTGTCTGGTATAAGTACATTCACTTAACAACCGATTCGTCTGTGTCTGGTATAACTACATTCACTTAACAACCGATTCGTCTGTGTCTGGTATAACTACATCCTCATTGTCACAGTGGTCATTAATGAGGGCATTGATCTCTGAAGTACGACAACAGGATTCCACTCTGTGCATTGCTGGTCAAAATTCATAAGCACAGAAAAGATATCTCTAAAGATTGGGACAAGTGTTCATTCTTGCCTGGTGAAGCGTGTCCCATGCCATGTGGATGATAGTATCTCTTGGCATAAACCAGCACGTAGATAGTGTCCCTTGGCGTAAAATAGCACAGAAAGTGTCCTTTGGCATAAAACAGACGAAACAAGTGACGTCAGCCCACAAACACTACTTAAAGCAAGGATGTGTGTGAATTGAAGGCGACTTTTCGTGGATACAGACAGCAGCTGGTTACTGACGTGGATGTCCAGTAGTCAGGCGGGATAGAATTCTATTTAAAAAAAAAAAAAAACCCCCAAAGCAGACACCTGCTGTCGGTCTGTGATATGATAGGGTCATCACATTTTGTAGGCCTGAATGCACGGAAGAACAGATGGATGTTGAATGCAGGTGTCAATTCTTTTACCACGCTCATGACAATCAGCTCAGCCCCTTATCAATTCTGCACCAGCTGTGTTTTGTTATATCATGCCATAATGATAAGTTTTCACTTGTGTAGACATCTCAACTTTGTTGTGTCAGTAGGTATGTTTAACACTCATTGTCATCTGACTGATATGTTAGATCATCACATCGCCTGTTTTTGAGTCACTGCAATTACGTCTGTTTTGATTGAGGATGGGAGTTTCATCATACATATAGGCCCACAGTATAAGACACAGGTCCACAGGTGAAGGCAACATCAACAACAAACACGAGTCTTCAGCACATAAAGCATAGAGCAACCACAACAATACAACATAAAGCAAAGAGCAACCACTAGACAACAATACAACATAAAACACAGAGCAACCACTAGACAACAATACAACATAAAACAAAGAATAAACACAAGATAACAATACAACATAAACCAAAGAGCAACCACCAGACAACAATACAACATAAATCAGAGAGCAACCACTAGACAACAATACAACATAAATCATAGAGTAAACACAAGATAATACAACATAAACCACAGAGCAACCACTAGACAACAATACAACATAAATCAAAGAGCAACCATTAGACAATATTACAACAACACTCATTTGACAGTAATGTCACATTTACACTTTTTTTTTTAACATGAATGATATTGTAAAAATATAATTAACACAAATATAAATAAATCCTTTATCAATAAGACATCAGTGATCAAACAAATATGAACTGACAGACTCTCGTGTTGATTTCTAATTACTACAAACTAATTACTCAGTCAAAGAATTATAACACACAATATAATCTTTGATTGTGCTGAAATCTTCCCACCACAACATTTGTCAACACATCAAGTGTTACATGCCCCACTGTTCCCTAACACTGTTCTATATAAGGGTATGATATGACCAGTATTAGAATACACACATTCAAACCATCTACTTTTGTCCATCAGAGACCATACCGAGTAATTCTTCCACATGTTATTTAGACCTTATGAAAAGTTATTCCACCTATTGTTAGATCTTATGACAAGTTCTTCCACCTGTTGTTATTTAGACCTTATGACAAGTTCTACCACCTGTTGTTAGTTAGACCTTATGAAAAGTTCTTCCACCTGTTTGTTAGACCTTATGAAAAGTTCTTCCACCTGTTGTTAGTTAGACCTTATGAAAAGTTCTTCCACCTGTTGTTAGTTAGACCTTATGAAAAGTCCTTCCACCTGTTGTTTGTTAGACCTTATGAAAAGTTCTTCCACCTGTTGTTAGTTAGACCTTATGAAAAGTTCTTCCACCTGTTGTTAGTTAGACCTTATGAAAAGTTCTTCCACCTGTTGTTAGTTAGACCTTATGAACAGTTCTTCCATCTGTTGTTAATTAGACCTTATGAAAAGGTTCTTCCACCTGTTGTTAGCTAGACCTTATTACAAGTTCTTCCACCTATTGTTAGTTAGACCTTATGAACAGTTCTTCCACCTGTTGTTAGACCTTATTACAAGTTCTTCCACCTGTTGTTAGACCTTATGACAAGTTCTTCCACCTGTTGTTAGTTAGACCTCATGAACAGTTCTTCCACCTGTTGTTAGTTAGACCTCATGAACAGTTCTTCCACCTGTTGTTAGTTAGACCTTATGAACAGTTCTTCCACCTGTTGTTAGACCTTATGAAAAGTTCTTCCACCTGTTTGTTAGTCGTGGTTCCAACTTCACAGCAACGGGTCATCCCCATTATGCTTCGTTCCTGTTCTAGTGAATATCACACAGAATGCTCCCCACTGTCATATGTGAAAAGTGGAGCAGACAGCAAGCCAACAGCCCGCACAGGTACACTGTGCATAATGACGCCATCAGAATGCCAACATAAAAGTCCACGGAAAATACAGTTCATTTTTGATGGAAGCGGCAGTCACTAGAAAACCAGCAGCCATACATTACTGATTACTGCATTCTGTGCACCGATTCCCAACTCACAGGAATCTATGCAAAAGCTCCTCTTAGAGGCTGCGAGGTGTAATGAGGTCAGCTCTTAAACAGCTGACCCGCCCATGGTCTTCTCTCTCCCACCTGTTGTTAGTTAGACCTTATGAAATGTGAAGTCTTTTCTATGTGGTTAAAAAGTAAAGGATACCTTCTTCACACTTTGAGCGATATTGGTTATATGGTGCTAGCCATCTATGTTGAACTGGCTGGCACTCAATGGCTGATGTGGGTGAATATCTCCCCAACTGACACTCAATGGCTGATGTGGGTGAATATCTCCCCAACTGACACTCAATGGCTGATGTGGGTGAATGTGGGTGAATATCTCCCCAACTGACACTCAATGGCTGATGTGGGTGAATATCTCCCCAACTGACACTCAATGGCTGATGTGGGTGAATATCTCCCCAACTGGCACTCAATGGCTGATGTGGGTGAATATCTCCTCAACTGGCACTCAATGGCTGATGTGGGCGAATATCTCCTCAACTGGCACTCAATGGCTGATGTGGGTGAATATCTCCCCAACCGCCTTGACTTCCCAGCTAATTTCTTGACACCCATGTTAGGCTGGCTCAACCTCGGAGTCCAGGTCAATTAAAGCAAAAACATCCCATCTCATGGAGATTTGATCATACAGCCACCAGACTGACAGGCAACCATGCTAGTCACTGTACTACCAAGTCTCCCCTTTTCTCTTACGACTAGGGTTCAAACCTCAATGGACATGACAAAATTAAAACTTGACAAATAAAAATGCATATTCATGAATGTCGTGAAATACTGAGAGTTAATGATTCCCAGATAGACGACTGTATAAACCGACTGCCCAGGTAGGAGAAGGGTTAACAACAACGGGTTGACCAGGCAGGTGTTTATAGGTCAAGACACAGAAGGGGCCGGCTAACGGCGCAGGTAAAATGTCGAGTGAAAAAATTGGTTTGCGACTAAAGCAGAGAGATAATTGGACAGCACATTGCGGTATGGATGTGAAACGGTTCAGAGCTGTAATTTTTCCACTAACGATGATAATGCAGTCTGGATGTGAGGTGTCCAGCAATGTCAAGGACTATGCGGCAAAGATGACCTATAAAAGAGTGGCTACGTCTTTGTGTCGAGAGAGTGTGTTTATTAGGGTTCGGGAGAGAAGGATGATGTAAAGGGATTGTGCTGCGTTCGGATGAACGTTTGTGTATCTATTGTGCATTAGTACTCCCAATTCAGACTAGGATGTTTATAAGGTATTAATATATTAGAGTATGGTTTAATATAGGAATATAGATGTGCGTGAAGTGCATTTAACATTTCTTTCTATTAGTAGGAATAGTATAGACGTTAGGTGAATCTTCTATCCTATGTCAGAGTGGGTTTTTTCGGAAGCCTTTTCATTTCGGCTGGAGGAAAAGACACTCACATAGGAGAGAAGAGGAAGCAGACACAGATCTCATTATTAAATGTATATCACACAGGTTTCCATACCAGTTGGGACTTATCAACTAAGACATAACACAGAGGGCTGTGGTCAAGATCACCCAGTGTTGATAAAGCACAAGAAAGCACTTTAACGTAATAAAGCACGACACTTGTGCATAAGAAAGGAAAGAACAGCATGTTCATAGTAAGAAGCAAGGAGGGCAGAGAATGTAAAATAGAGATCATTGAAACTAATAGAAAACTCAAATGACTCAGTATCGAAGAGTTGCAAGGTGCATACAAAGTGACTATACCCATTAAGAACTATCCAGTGTAGAACTTGTACAGGACAAAAATAGAATTCTAGAAACTCGATGTGTTTTCCAAGAGGGAATTAAGAACACTATAAAATAAGAGAGACCATTCCGTAAGTGGACAGCATATGGTGATCGGGTTAAATACATTCATACGGTGGTGAACATTTTTCATTACAAAAAACGGATATATCTACAGACTCAAGCAGACGGAGCTGTCAGGGTGAGATCATTCCGTTGTATCTATGTAATGTCCTGTACTCTAGCTGAGAGAAGAGACGAGAGAAACCACGGAGACTATCTATCAACATCTTATCTGGCATCCACACTAGAAGAACATACCAACTACATAGACAATATCCATACATACACCAGACATAGTTTTTATTAATAAATCTTTTATCTTATCGTTGAAAGGAACTGTTGTCGGAGTATGGGTTGAGGGAATAATAGAGAGAGAGAAAGAAATAGATATATGGAATGGAAGACAGAAGAGAGGAGTGTAGACAAAAGTCAGTCAATAATCCCAACAGATACTAAGTTTAAAGATGTGCTTGTTGAGTCCAATCTCCTCTCGGGATTAACAGGACAATGAAGCTTCTTGTGTCTGTAGAGATTGGAGAAGTGTACTGATTGCCTCCTTCAAGTGGGGGATACTTTCCTTGAGAGCTGCTGCCTGTAGCTGAACCAATCCATCAGCAGCTAGTAATGCTGTCATTCCCTGGAACAACAGAAACATATTCATGTTTATCTAGCTTAATGTTTTCAGTTTACACAACACAATATGAAGCATAAAAAAAAGTTAGTTGCATATCCTTTACAGTACTTAGCATTTTGTTTTGCTGTTGTGATTTCTTTGCAAGTTTACGTTCAGTAGTTTGCCATTGCTTTCTGAATGACCGGCACCCATATTATTTTGTAAAAAAAAAACCAACTAATGCGGTCTGTTGCCAAATCACGTGCAGCTGTGTTTCGAACGCGGGTTCACAAACTGCGTTCGTAACACCTTTACCATGGAACCAGCAATATGAAGCATGTTGAAGAAAATTCTTTGCTTGTTGCTTCTCTATCTCATCTTAGCCATTCATTAAGGTTGTCTTCATACACAAGTTCTCAAAAATATCTGTCTTTTCCTCTTTTTACATGATTCTTCCAATACTTCTGTACAGCCATATATCAAACTCCTTGCCGTCCAGCTGCTAATTCATTGTGTCATATAATAATGAAGTATATATAAAACATATTATGACCAGCGTAAGTGTAGACATCTGTTTGATTTTCTTTACTGTCATGTTGGCCATCACTATTCTCATCTTGACCACAAGTTCCCACTTACATATTTTATTAGCATGTGTCCAAAACAGGAGAAAAGGGAGGAAAATAGTAAAGTAAGCAAAGTAATCTGTTCACGCCACGAAGCTATTGGGTATATGGTGCTAGTCCACATGTTTAGGCCAGTTAGACTCAATGTGGTCAATATCATGGCAGCTGCCTTTACTTCTCAAGACATTTCCTGGCTCCCATTGTTGGCTGGGTCGACATGAGAACCTGGTCCAGCTTTAACAACTGCCTCCATTCAATTTAAAAACCATGTCATCTGGGCCGACAGGCAAGAGTGCTAGCCTCTGATGCCAGCTGCGTTTACTTCCGAGAAAATTCCCTGGTACCCACTTTAAGGCTGGGCCAACCTGGTAGCCTAGGTCAATAAAAAACAATCCTTGTCTTGGATGTTAATTTGAACATGTGACCACCGGGCTGCCAGGCAAGCATGCTGGCCACTTCCACAGCTCCTAAATAATATAATAATATATATCTCCCGTGTCACAGAGCACTTGATCTGTGATATGGTCAGAACCATGCAGTCAGTATCATGCAAACATGCTAGTTTATTTGGCTAGACCAGCTCTGAAGCAATGTGATTAAACAAAGAAATTCCACCTGAAGAGGGATTTCAACCGACAGACAAGTAAACTAGCAATATGTCACTGCAGCTCCATAGTGAAATGAACCAGCAATAATTTCTTTGATGAGTGGCGTGTTAATAAAAATATATTAAAAATATAATTGAATAGAACATAAAATAACAGCAAATGAAAAAACTAAAGTGTAAATATCGCAGCTTAGCTATAAACAGGCACAATACAATTACATCCAAAACAAAAAATAAATGAATGAAAAAAAAAAAAAAAAAGAAAACTGCAATATGGTGACATCACAAACCAGTTCGGTTCCAGTAACAAGACCCACTAGAATGTCCAGTGCTGCTTCTAGAACTTTCAGCCTTGGGTTAGCAAGCAAGTTAACCAGTAAGCTCACTGCCTTATGTTCAACAAGGTACCGAGACATCCATGTGGACACTTTCGAAGAGGCATCCAACAGGTACAGCGCCTACAGACAGTAACAATACATTCATTCAAAATACTTTTCAACCTGGAATCATCAGCATCATCATATGCCATGTTGGTAAGTGTGAATGATGATAGCTTGACATCTCACACGATCAGCAGTCTTGTATCAGGTCTGTGTTATTCCACCAATTATGCCAAGTAGCCAAGCCATACCGCTATTTATTTCTTTGCCTTTGTTACTCTTTTTCTATTAATTTTGCCAGCTGTCACAAAGTTTTCAGGTTTGTTAGTTATCTACACTATCATACTGTTCTAGTCATCTGTAAAGACCAGTACCTGCCATTCTTTCCTTCTTGGAAGTAACCAAACTGGGTCAGTGACATCTGCCATACCCTCTATAAAGAGATCCTCTTCCTACTGTAACAAATTTGAAGCTATAACTAACAATTATCAATCAGCTGCTTGACTTTTGTGGACAACTCAACATCACTATTGTTAGTAACTCTGATCAACATCTGTCATCATCTTCCAAATGAATGAAGCTAAATGACTGTCATCATAAGTATGTGAATCTCTGCAATGACATCCCTGTTGTAATGGGAGAGAGGGAGGACTGGGTAAGACAAAACAAAGCAAGAGGCGCCCCTAGAGCAGTGGTTCTCAACCGTTTTTGGCCCATGCACTCCACTATATGTTCAGAATGTCATCTCCCCCTCCCCCCCCCCATTTCCTCCCAATAAATCCCCCCCTAAATCCCCGCCCCTACACAGTATACGAAAAATGGAAGCTATATTTTATCACACAATATAACAAGTCTAGACGTCCACATAAAATGTCATTTGTGGGTCTACTTGCGCTATAAAACAAATTTCAGAAGGGCGAGAAGTACATAACCGTAAAGTATGGAGGGAAAAACAATATCAAGTAAACGGTTCTTGTATTAACGCGATCTAGAAATAATCTTAATCTTGGTATCTAGGTTGTGTGAGCCCTGAAGAGGGGCTATCTAATGGAGTGAGGTCTGTGTAGAGACTTTTCCCTCAACCCGATACTAAAGAACAAATTCCACATGGACTATTACAGAACTCCACTTCCCCTCTGATAACTCATAAATCTGTCGGGTGTGTCAGATTGGTACTGGATCTTCACATCTGTGGAATGGCATGATAAGATGTCAGCAGGTCATAATTCAGCACAGCACATACAGGCTGACAGGGATTAAACAGAGGCTGATTATTTATCTCCAAACCAATGCCCAGAAGGCATAGATTTTATATAACGAGGCAAGCTGCAAGGGGGAGACTGTGTGGTATGTGGTCTGATCTTGCTTCTTTTTGTCCTGAGTTTAGCTCTGTTCTGACTTTAGCTCTACTTGCCCTGACATCAGCTGTGTGTGTCCTGACGTCAGCTGTGTGTGTCCTGATGTCATATCTGTTTGTCCTGACGTCACCTGTGTGTGTCCTGATGTCAGCTGTGTGTGTCCTGACACCAGCTATGTGTGTCCTGATGTCATATCTGTTTGTCCTGACTGTTGTTTTGTGTTTGTTTACTCCCTCTGACCAACATTCCAGCACAAATTCTGTCTGACAGGTTTACCTTGTATCTTTGATCCCCACCCTCTCCCGACAGGGCTGAAGCAATATGCATAATTGTTAGTTCTTGGTTTGCTTTTTACAAGATAACTTTGACTGCACCCTCAGATAACTCCATGAGTACTCAGTCTTTTCCTCACAGATCACACAGTGAGAATCTCAACACAGTGCATGAACTACACAATACAACAAGAATCCAAAATGTGTGGACACTGGATACACACATGCTATAAATATTCTTTATGTGGATAGTTTTTCTAGCTTGGAAGTGACTTCATAGAACAAAGAATTATACGGTTTGGACAATTAGATAGATTGAAAAATATCTTTTATGTGTTCATTCTAATGTTCTTTATAAGTTGGTGAAATGCCTGGAGATGCCCAAGAGAAGCTAGAGTCTGCTAGATGCAGTAAAAGAGACATTGAAAAAAATCAAATATGACATTAGCACATGCAACAAGACAGACGAGAAACAGAAAATTACATCTCCCTCCTCTCTGTGATGCTTCATGGCAAAAGTGGTTGATCAAAAGAAGAAGAAAAGGCTTAGTTGACCTTCTTTTTTCTATTTCTAACTGCTACGGGCTTTTAAACAAATAGCATGGAGTCAAGGGCCATTTACCAGTTAAAAGATCAAGGGAACTTGAAATTTCTTGGATACCCAAGTGTTGGCAGGACTGCATGCAGAAGACTCGTGGTTATTGTTGATGTGGCCTAAACCTGTGGGCCTATCTTTCAAAATAGTTCCAAGTTTGATGTTATTGTCAGTATGGAAGTATAAATAAATGTATAAAAGTTGATATGTAAAGTATATTAATTTAATAATACAGATAGACATAAATGACAGTTACTGATAGTAACACAGTATCAGTCTTGTATGTAATTAAATGAATAGGGCATCCTAGTTTCTTGTTCTTATCCTTGAAGGCTAGACATTCAATCCACAACTCCTGGATCAAGGAGAGATATACTACCCACAGGTTCATTATACTATCATATATTCCACACTGTGAAACTGGTCTTTTCAAGTTGAAGGCAAATTAAGACCCCCCCCCCCCAATCTCTCAATCGTATAACCAGCAATCATTATACCAGAATATCATCACGGAGGTCATCATGGAAGTCAGCATGGCTGAATGGATAAACGCGCTTGCTCTTAAACTTCCAGTGTGCTGTTGGCGAACTAGCAGCCAGTTGGACTAAAATGATGTCTCATCCTTGATTTGGGGACACAAATTACAAGTACTCCAGAAGTCAGAGTGGGTTAGCCTGATAGCGAGGTACATGGTAATAGTAATTGTAACAAGCTACGTGGAGGGTCCCAAGTAACTATGTAACAATATTTCAATATTATTCTATAGCCCTGGCTGGGATAGGTCTTTGCTTGCCAACCCTCCTCCGTTCCCTGGACTCACTGTCACTCTCTCTTTCGACCTCGGGACCTAATCTCTAAAGTGTATTTCTGGCTGATCCATATATATAACACAGTGAACGTTGGAGTAAACTAAAACGTGATTTATTAAATTAATAAAGAACAGCACAGGAAAACATCAAGGCAGTTAAAACAGATAGTTCTAAACAGACACAACAAGGATAAAGTTCAGGCAGAGAGCCTCATGGCTTTCCCTTATAGACCGAAGAGTACTACAAAGTCCCGTCAGTCGACATCTGCCTCACCGATTTGGTCCGCCGGTATTTTCCTCCTTCCCGATCGGTTGTACAAACAACAGGCGCCTGTAGAACCAGTCCTACTAGTTCCAGTGGTCCTCTCTACACAATGAGTCTTGTGTTCGTTGTAGCCCAATGGTACAGGAATACATCATTTGTCACAATGGGAACAGTTCTTGACAGGGAAAAGGTGTATGGGTGTTTAAATGTCACTGACCAGGCTGGGTAAGATTTCACATAATGGTAATGGTTCGTGAATGTGGAATGGGTATGGGTTTTTCAATGTCACTGATACGGATGAGTAGGACCGAGAATGAGCTGTAGGTCCATTCAGGAACATAGGTTCAATCACTCCACTATTGATGATGGGATTTGTACTGAGCGGGTGCCGAAGGATGCCACTAGATCAGGACTAATCAGACATTGATTCCTTGATTGGAGTCATTCGCCTGTGGCCGTCCTGAAAGTCCATGGTTCACCTGAGAATGTCTTAAGGTGATACTCTCGTGGCCTTGCAGATCTCTTATGCTCCCTTCAATTCAAGGAGGACCCTTTTCATTCCTCCAGTAGGAGACGGCACTTGACTTGTAAAATTCTTTAAAACTTCAATACATTGTGCCGACAACCGATAAGGTTTTCAATGTACATTCATGTCCCAAGAAAATATCCTAGTACATATTTGGTGCAAGGCGCGCCATCGGGTTTTCCCCAAGACACGCCAGACTTCCAATCATTCTATTAAGAAGATCGGGTTGTAGAGGTAACCCAGAGAACTATCCTTCAGGGGAATTGATCGGACAAGAGAACTGAGAGTTCCCGAAAGCCATTTCCCCCTGTTTTCCCAAAATCAAAGAATGCATAAGGACATGGGCCACTGGCGTTTCGCTACATAGGACCCCTCTTAAGAAAGTCGAACCCTACGAACTTTCTACTGCCAGTGGTTCTGTTCGAATGACCCCACCCTCACATTCAACCATAGGATGCCGTGATAGAAAATCCGCTCCCACATTCTCCCTTCCGGGGATGTATTCAACCGTGAACTGATACGGTTGTAGGAGCAATGACCATTTCATTAACCTCGCGTTAAGTTTCTTAGAAGATGCCAAAAACGTCAGAGGTTGATGGTCGGATTGTACTTTGAACGGTACTCCATACAGATAAGGTTGAAATTTCTGTACCGCCCATACTAGAGCTAGACATTCCCGTTCGATGGTGGAGTAATTCCGTTCCGCGGGTAACAGTTTTCTACTGGCATACGCCACCGGACATAGCACCGAACGATCATCTCGCCCTTCCTGCAACAGAGTTGCCCCAATCCCTATGTTACTCGCGTCGGTTCTTAGAACAAACGTTTTCTCCAAATTTGGGAGTTGCAGGACTGGCCTGTCCACCAAAGCCTGTTTCAGCTTCTCATAAGCTTCTTCACAGCTCGGGGTCCAGACTATAGGATCTGGTGATCCTTTCTTCAGGGTTTCTGTTAACGGCGCCCCAATTTCGTTGAACCGCAAAATAAATTTCTGGTAAAACCCACACAGAGACAAGAAAGACCTAACATCCTTTTTGGACTTAGGACGGGGTGCGAGTCTGACCTTCTCAATATTCTTTTCTTCCGGTACCAGTCCCCCTGGGGTAATAGTATGTCCCAGAAATTCCAAGGATTGATAGCCAATCATGCATTTGGCTGGACGGGCGGTTAACCCTTCCTCTTTTAACCTTGTGAAAATCTGTCCCAAGGACTTCAGGTGATCTTTCAGATTGTCAGACGCAATGAGAATATCATCCATAAACGAGACGACAGAGGGATCCTTTAAAGGCTCTAATAACATTCTCATCATGCGGGTGAACACACTGGGCGCATTGCTCAGCCCAAATGGCATCACCTTGAATTCGTAATGCCCGCTCGGAGTACTGAAGGCGAGCAAGGGGCGAACCTCGGGTTTCACAGGGATCTGATAATAACCCCGGCTTAGATCAATCTTTGAAAAGTACTTTGCCTTATTTAGTCTGGCAAACAGTTGATTCGTGTTCGGTAACGGTTCAACTTGGAATGTTGTACAACTGTTTAATTGCCTGTAATCAATACATAGGCGGTGCTCTACACTGGGCTTCCTCAACAAGACCACCCCGGCATTATAAGGAGAAGTTGAAGGAGTGATGATGTCATCGTCCAGAAGTTTCTGGATTTCGGCTTCCAGGGCCTTTTCTTTCGAAAAGGGCACTGGATATATTTTTTGGCAAACAGGGTCTTGGGTAGTCAGAGTCATATCAAACTCGGCCAACCCTGTCCGCCGTGGCCGATCGGTAAGAATCTGCTGATGGGACTCCAACAAACGGATGACCCGGTCTGTTTCTTCAGCCGACAGATCAGGATTTATATGTACATCCCTATAGGTTTCCCCAGGGTGTAAAGGATACTCCCTATCCGCGTCTTCGCCCGATTCAGTTTCCATCGCGACCGCCATCGTCATGAGTGGGAGAGAAGTACCATCAGATCGTTCTTCATACTTTTTGAGGAGGTTAATGTGGAAGATTTTGGATTTCCCCCTGATCCGGATGGCATAGTTGGTGCGGGACACAACCCTTTCCACCGGGAAAGGCCCCTGCCAACCAATCTCGAGTTTATTGGAACCTACTGGAAGTAACAACAGAACCCGATCCCCCACTTTAAGAGACCTATCTTTCGTCCTATTGTAGTAGGCCGCGTGTCTCCTTCTGGCCGCCCTCAGATTCTGAGCTGCCAAAGCCCAACCCATCTGGAGTTTCTTCTTTAACTCTTCGCCGTATTTATATGAGGATACAACTTCTTCGGAAGTTTCCTCCTCTGTCCAACATCTCAATAGGGCTTCTAAGGGACCCTTGATTGGCCTCCCGAATAGTAGAGTGGCTGGTGGCAACCCGGTCGACCCATGGGGAACCTCCCGATAGGCGAACAAGGCGGCTGGGATATACTCATCCCATCTGTCTGGTTTCTCTTGAGCCAGCTTCCGAAGCATGGTCATCAAGGTACCATTAAACCTCTCTACTTGCCCATTCGACTGAGGGTGGTATGGGCTTGTGTGAATGTGGTTAGTCTGGAAGATACGAAAGACTTCCTCCATCAGCTTACCACAGAACTGAGACCCATTGTCCGTTAGGATCTGGTTTGGAAATCCCAACAGAGTAAAGGTCTCCATCAGTGCATCAGCCACTCGCTTAGAGTCGATTGTGGCCAACGGTATCACCTCACCCCACATGGAACAGCAATCCACCATCGTAAGAATATACATATTCCTCTTCCTAGTCCGAGGAAGAGGACCAACAAGATCGATGGCAACTCTCTCGAAAGGTGAGTTCATAATGGGCATGTCGCCCAGGATTACTGGAGCCGTCCAATGTTTTGGTGCCACACGCTGGCACTCTGGGCACGACTTGACGTACCGACGCACGTCTCCAGTCATCCCTGGCCAGTAGTAATGGCAGGAAATGCGCTGGAGTGTTGCCCCGACACCCATATGTCCACTGAATGAAATGGTGTGTCCCATATGAAGAATCTGTTCCCGATAGGCCTTAGGAACTACCAGCTGTCCATGCTGGTGTTCGTCCACTCCGGCTCTTCGGTACAGTAACCGATTCTTCATATAATACTGACCCCGTCTTGGTGGGTCAGAACTTTTTGGCAACTGGTTAAAGCAAGGTTGCAAAGTAGCATCCTGGCTTTGAGCAGCTCGTAACTCCCCAGGCAAGGGATTCACGATCAAGGCCGGCGTCTGCTCATCTCCCGATTGAGATCTGGTTTGCATTGCCCCTACGTACATGGGTTCTGTTGGGATCCCTAGAAAGACGTAGCGACAACCCAAGATCATTGGGAAGATCGGATCTAGCAGAACGGCTGCCTGGATAGTGCCGGTAACATATTTCGATTTGATGTCTACCTTCGCAATCGGAAGAGACATCGCTACTGCACTCTTGGTCGCCGTTTGAATCTCAATAGACTCCCCGGTTAGCTGCTCTGGGCTCACTAAATGTGAGGAAATTACGGCCTCAAACTGCAGACCGGTGTCATAGAGACACTCGACTGGTTGTCCGTTCACAAGTATCGTCTCTACTACTGGTGGTTTCTCTGAATCTTTGTTCTCAAGACCCCTCCCTTCTACCTCCTTGTTAGACCCTTCCCCGGTTTCTACAAGACAGGCAGCATAGTGAGAGTCTTTCTGTTTGCGCCTGCAATCGGCCGTATTGTGGGTGGGAGATTTGCAGTAGGCGCACCACTTTTCACTCCACTTTCTTTTAGGAGATCCAGGTGGACTCTTACCAGAGGGTTTCTTAATTGGAACTTTATCGAAAGGATCCTCCTTCTTGGTGTGAGCTGTTTTAGGGTTCTTCTTCTTTCCAGACCAGGTGTCTGGTGGTCGGGGATTGGGTTCTGACAGTTCCCCATTATCCCCATGAGCTAGCACATACCTTTCCGCTAATGTGTTTACTACTGCCACCAGGTGTCTGGTGGTCGGGGATTGGGTTCTGACAGTTCCCCATTATCCCCATGAGCTAGCACATACCTTTCCGCTAATGTGTTTACTACGTCTAACCTTTCTGCCCCATTTTCAAGCAAGAAGGTTTGCAATGGCTTAGGCATCATTCTCTTCATTTGGTCCACGACCACTAATTCTTCTAAACTTTCATAGTCGTTAGCAAATCCAGCTAATGACATCCACTTCAAAAGGTAACACTTAAGTCTAATGCTGTAGGCTGCGAACATCTCCCCTGGCTCTCTCTTTGACTTTCTGAACTGCTGTCGGTATGTATGGGCCGTCATCTGGAACCTTTTCAATAATGCTTTTTCCAGGGCCTCATAGTCATTCTCCATACCAGGTGGCAACCTTGAGTAGACCTCGTACGCTGTCCCTCTCAGGCCCTGTGAGAGTTTCAAGTTCCATTTCCCACGTTCCAATCCCATAGCCAAAGCCATCGACTGAAATCTGTGAAGATACTGGTCGATCTTATCTTTGTGTTCATCGAACGGGAGTAATGGGAACTTCATTGCCTGGTATGGACCGCCACTAGAAGTTGTTGAGTCAGGGAGAACTGCGCCTCCCACAGCACCCTCGCTTTCCTTGGCAGTTTGAGCTTTCAGCTCCATACGGAACTCATGGTCTCTGACTGCCTGCTCGGCCTCCATCTTCCTAGCCTCAGCCTCCATCTTCCTAGCCTCAGCCTCAGCCTCAATTTTCTTAGCTTCGCGCACAGCTTGTCTGAAGTCTCTTTCCACTTCCTGAACATATTTCTGTAACTCCGCCCCATCATAACCCATCTCACGCCCTGTAGCCTGTACTTCGGCAACATTAAATTTAGCGGATGCCATATTACATTCAGAGGGTAAGGGAAGAGGTAATTGTATATTAAATTTCAATCTCAAGTACACAACTGGTTATTTTACCTGACCACAACACGTCGTATGTCGGTCAGTCCGTGTCAGGAAGAGTATAGACAATAGCCAGGTACGGTAGGCAGAACCTATTGATAGTAGACAAGAATATCTGTCCCCTATCACTATATCAGCCAGAACTCCACCAGGATTTCAAATATCCCGCAACGTGCCCCCAGAAATTGTAACAAGCTACGTGGAGGGTCCCAAGTAACTATGTAACAATATTTCAATATTATTCTATAGCCCTGGCTGGGATAGGTCTTTGTTTGCCAACCCTCCTCCGTTCCCTGGACTCACTGTCACTCTCTCTTTTGACCTCGGGACCTAATCTCTAAAGTGTATTTCTGGCTGATCCATATATATAACACAGTGAACGTTGGAGTAAACTAAAACGTGATTTATTAAATTAATAAAGAACAGCACAGGAAAACATCAAGGCAGTTAAAACAGATAGTTCTAAACAGACACAACAAGGATAAAGTTCAGGCAGAGAGCCTCATGGCTTTCCCTCATAGACCGAAGAGTACTACAAAGTCCCGTCAGTCGACATCTGCCTCACCGATTTGGTCCGCCGGTATTTTCCTCCTTCCCGAACGGTTGTACAAACAACAGGCGCCTGTAGAACCAGTCCTACTAGTTCCAGTGGTTCTCTCTACACAATTAGTCTTGTGTTCGTTGTAGCCCAATGGTACAGGAATACATCATTTGTCACAATGGGAACAGTTCTTGACAGGGAAAAGGTGTATGGGTGTTTTAATGTCACTGACCAGGCTGGGTAAGATTTCACATAATGGTAATGGTTCGTGAATGTGGAATGGGTATGGGTTTTTCAATGTCACTGATACGGATGAGTAGGACCGAGAATGAGCTGTAGGTCCATTCAGGAACATAGGTTCAATCACTCCACTATTGATGATGGGATTTGTACTGAGCGGGTGCCGAAGGATGCCACTAGATCAGGACTAATCAGACATTGATTCCTTGATTGGAGTCATTCGCCTGTGGCCGTCCTGAAAGTCCATGGTTCACCTGAGAATGTCTTAAGGTGATACTCTCGTGGCCTTGCAGATCTCTTATGCTCCCTTCAATTCAAGGAGGACCCTTTTCATTCCTCCAGTAGGAGACGGCACTTGACTTGTAAAATTCTTTAAAACTTCAATACATTGTGCCGACAACCGATAAGGTTTTCAATGTACATTCATGTCCCAAGAAAATATCCTAGTACATATTTGGTGCAAGGCGCGCCATCGGGTTTTCCCCAAGACACGCCAGACTTCCAATCATTCTATTAAGAAGATCGGGTTGTAGAGGTAACCCAGAGAACTATCCTTCAGGGGAATTGATCGGACAAGAGAACAGAGTTCCCGAAAGCCATTTCCCCCAGTTTTCCCAAAATCAAAGAATGCATAAGGACATGGGCCACTGGCGTTTCGCTACAGTAATTAACTGCACAAACACCTCACACATAGAAATTAATTAGTTCAATGTGGACATCACTCGAGTTCAAAGCAAGCTAATGATTAAAAAAAAACGTCATTTAGCAGGTCCTTTGCAGAACACATCACAACTTAACAAGATTTCCGATCCTTTGGCAGTTCTCCCTCACACATGTTCATGCACCAAAAACTGTCTGCAGTGTCCTGTGTCCACCATTTTGCTGGTTGACCCCAGTCTCTTCTTACAGGAACCATGCCATCCATCTCTGTTCTCCCCAAGCCTCTGACATTTAAAAAGGCCGAAGATTTCAGTTTCTAAGACCTGATGCTGATTATGAACTAGTTTTCTTCAATATCCAGATTTTATAGAATGCTAGTATTCTATGAACGTTTCTGTAACATGTAAATTCAAAATCCCCCACATATCATTTTCAGTGACTGCAAAATGGTCAATTACTCAAATTCATGCGCATATTCTCAATAATTTTACTGTAATTTGTTTACTGGTGTTGTGCAACAAGCTCTTAATATTGTTTCACCTCTGCACTGCGACACATTTGATATTTTTGTTAAAATGTGTTTTAATAACTGGGAAACCAAAAATATCAAGGCAGATACTCACATTTAATGCCAGGCTCTCGTCAGTGGATTGACACAGTTGGAAGGTTACGCTGAGAAGTTGAGGCTGGCACATGACTAACACACGACAGCTTGCGTCAGCTGAGAAGCAAAGAGAATTGTATTAGCCTCATTAAAATAAATAGATAAAAGCAATGGTGGCCGTTTAATTATTAACACAAACTTCACTATCACCATTCTCCAAATGATCTTATCACCATTATATCGTCAATAATTGCCATAGATTTCACCAACAATTTTATCACAAGACACTGTTCCTGCTCTTTTGGTCTGGTGCCATTTTGAAAAACAATGCGAGAAAACTGCTGATACTTGCCCATTCCATCACCAAATGTCAGATTATACTGTTTACTTTGGAGTAATTACTAAACTTAATAATCATCTTTGGGTTATCCTGACAAAATCCGGACACTTACCAGACGGCCCTTGAATTATCACCATCATTCTCATTATTACCTCATCACATATCCACTATCACCATCATCCTCATTTTGTTATCATTACTATCATCACATATTCACTGTCACCATCACCCTCTATTATAATGACCATCACCACCACCATCCTCTTTATTATCACCATTTCACCTTCATCACAATCCTTCATATTTTGTTCACTTGAAATTGTTCAATTGTCTCATATAAACATCACTGTCCTGTTCAATCCACTCAATGGTCTGTAAATTTTAGCTTCCACTGTTGCTTCTCTAAGCCACAAGGTTTGCCTTGAAATGTCATATTCAGGGTATTCTTGGAAGTATATGATCTGCAGTCTGAGGTGGACATGACTAATTTATCTTGAATTTTGTAATCATCCATCCTTATATTATCATCCTCATCATATCATCATCATCACATTATAATCTGCAGCCTTACTTTGTTATCACATCACAGCTCATCACATTCTCACCACATCACCCAAAGAACATAAAACATGTAAAACTGCTCTCTTAGCTGCACTAAACCCAGTGCGACTGCACGATCACACATATGCCACAATAAGTACAGTAAAGGTAGTCCCATGACAGATACTGCACAATCACACATATGCCACAATCAGTACAGTAAAGGTAGTCCCATGACAGATGCTGCAGTTTGAAAAGTGCTAGATCTTCACATATAGTCATACAAAATGAGGTGAAGTAGCCAGTTCTCTTCCTCACTATCTTTCCTTCCCTGACAAGGCCAATACTTAAATCTTCATTCAATGGCTTGTCCTGTGTCATGCCCATAAGCGTGGAAGGTCATAGTTTGCCCTCCGACACGATCATCAGTCTTGAATCAAACATTCGTGCTCCGATTATGCCATGTGGCAAAGACATCCAAGTATTTATCTCTGTATTCATTTTGCTTTTTTCCCCATCAAGTTTTCCAGTTATAACTAAGTTTTCAAGTATTCATACTACATCCAAAATATTCTGGACTGTCTATGTCTAATTTCTCTAATCAATTTATCGTTTTATTTCTTGAAGGACTATCTCATTCACTTTTCTTTCCAGTCGTAGCATTGTTTTGCATTTCCCTCAGAATCCATATTTCCACTGCCACTATACAAGTTTAGCCTCTGTGTTTATTGTCCATGATTTACATGCATACACCAGTATAGGTTATATACCAGTGGTTCTCAACCGGTGGGGAATTCTGATTCTAATCTCTACAAGGTATCATCCATCAGATGTCATGACTGTTTCAAGTTGTACAAATTCATGTCACGTCATGTCCTTTAAATCCTAAGACTGCCATGAAGTCTCTGAACATCTCACTCCTTTATTCCAGAATTAGGATCTGCTCATAAACTTACTCTTGGGAAAATAATGTAGTGGTTTCTCCTTGATTTCCTCCATCTAGATCTATGGTTTGTAACCTCCTTCTCTGACAGCAATTTCTGGCTGTCAACACAAGTGCACGGGTACAGAGTTGCTCACTTGCTCCAGTGGAAACTGTACCCTGAACTGTTTCTGCCACACATTGTGTTGCCCATACATCACTTCCACAATGTATTAAAAGAATAAATGAGAATATTCTTAAGAAAATGAATCAGTACAACTATCTTGGAAGAGTCATAACATCTGATGGGAGGTGCCTTGATTAGAACAAGAATCGCTAATGGAAAGGTAGCCTTTTGCCAAATGGAAAACATACTGACTAATAAAAAGATGTCAACTGCAACGAGAAAAAGAGTTTTGAATTGCTACATAGAACCTGTACTTTTGTAAGGATGCGAAATGTGGACAATGAGTAGACAAGCTAAAAAACATCTAATGGCAGTGGAAATGTGGTTTCTGAGGATAATGCAAATAATACCATAGACAGACAGAAAACCAATGAGCAAGTCCTACAAAAGGCAAATGAAAATCGGAAACTGATTACAGAAATTAGACTTAGATAGTCAAATTGTTTTGGGCACGTTATGAGAAGACATAAACGAGAGATCGTGGTGGCATCTGGCAAAATTGAGGGGAAAAAGAACAAGGGGAAGGCAGAGAAGCAAATATCTGGATGGCTTGGCCACGTGACGGTTGAGACAAGAACACAGAGCTGATCGTGTGAGATGGCGAAACATGACCATCCACGCTTACCAGCATGGCCCAAAATGATGATGATACATCACTTCCAGGAGATGCAGGTGGGAGTTTCCCCTTGATCAAGCCCAGGTCAGGATGCTATTTCTACTACTCAGCACTTTGGGACCCGTGGTAGTGCAGTAGCTAGCATGCATGCTTGCAGCAAAGTGATCACATGTTCAAATTCGCATTAAAGCGGGGATATTTCTTTAACGACTTTGATTCCCAAGTCGATCTAGTCTGAAATAGGTATCAGGAAATGTGGGAAACAAAGGCAGCAGGTGTTAGGCTAACCAAATTACCCCTCAGATCTACAAAATATGGTGATATAAAGGCAGCAGGTGTGAGGCTAACCACATTACCCCTCAGATCTACAAAATATGGTCATATAAAGGCAGCAGGTGTGAGGCTAACCACATTACCCCTCAGATCTACAAAATATGGTCATATAAAGGCAGCAGGTGTGAGGCTAACCACATTACCCCACAGATCTACAAAATATGGTCATATAAAGGCAGCAGGTGTGAGGCTAACCACATTACCCCTCAGATCTACAAAATATGGTCATATAAAGGCAGCAGGTGTGAGGCTAACCACATTACCCCTCAGATCTACAAAATATGGTCATATAAAGGCAGCAGGTGTGAGGCTAACCACATTACCCCTCAGATCTACAAAATATGGTCATATAAAGGCAGCAGGTGTGAGGCTAACCACATTACCCCTCAGATCTACAAAATATGGTGATATAAAGGCAGTCACACAGCAGATACTGCCACTGGAGTGTGAAGTGTTAGGCCTTCACATATTCTAGGCCATGACTGAGGATGGGTAGCCAACTCCCTCATCACCTTTTCATGCCAGAAAATGACACTGTACCCATTTCTTATGACACTGGGTCGACTCCATCACTGTAATGGTCAGAAAAAATCCTCCTGGTTATGCTGGAGATTAGACCTTGACCACTGTCTTGACAGCAAGCATACTAACCACTATGCCACTGCTGCTCTCCAGTGAAGGACCAAAACATAAGGCCAGAACCGTATACCCAATGTGCCTCAAGGTGTGGAAGAAGGCCGTTTTTATGTTACTTACTTTAAACCTGACGCCACCTACCCATAAAATTGACCAAAATCCACAAGGCTTCTTTCTGTATGAAGTCAGTATTACTTTAAACCTGACGCCACCTACCCATAAAATTGACCAAAATCCACAAGGCTTCTTTCTGTATGAAGTCAGTATTACTTGTGAGGCATGAGAAGATTGTGGGTAGGAAGTCAGTGTTGTCACAAGCTGTTAGAGCCATGTCTGGACCGAGTCCTATCATATTGCCTAGGCTATGTAGGTACGTACGGTAGAATTACCTGAATATAACAAAAATACAACTTGAGTTTGCCCTGAAATTATCTTAACAAAGTCAGACAGCCATCTGAACAAGCTCAATGCAAAAAACTAAAAGTTTATTTCTTATTGTTATTTATCTTTTATAAACCAAAAAAACAAGAACAATGTGATAAATTCTGATTATTGGTTATTTTTAAAAAGCACATACAAGGAAATGAACAGAAATAGTCACTTTAATACACAGAGATAATCAACAGAACAAGAACAATGATGTGAATTTTAAAAATAAAAAAACAGAGCATCATAAGAACAGGGAAAATGGTCACTTAACTTGGGGAGAAATAATAAAGACAAGAACAATGAGACAAACATTTAAGTTATTTTAACAAAGGGTGTGAGAATCATAAGAACAGGTCAGCATGGCCAAATGGATAAGAGCGCATGTTCTTAACATCCGGTGTGCCAATGCCAAGGTGAGGGGTTTAACCCCTACAACGGACAGTTGGACTAAAGTGTTGACCTATCGTCTTTGACTTGGGGATGTAAATTACATGTACCCCTGAAGTCAGAGTGGGTTCGCCTGATGGCGAGGGACACTTAACAAATAAAGCTAATCCACACGCAAAATTCAGTCCATCAGTACTATAAATAGTGTGTATGGACTACACTCGATAAAGCGAGCGAGCACAAAAAATAAGACCAAGAACAATGGTCACTTAACAGAGAGAAAACCATAAAAACAAGAACAATGAGATGAACTTTTCCTAAAGTTATTTTAACAAAGGGTGCGAATCATAAAAACAAGAACGATGGTCACTTAACTCGGAAAAAACCATAAAAACAAGAACAACAAAAGTTATTTTAACAAAGGGTGAGAATCATAAGAACAAGAACAATGGTCACTTAACTTAAGAGAGAAAACCATAAAAACAAGAACAATGAGATGAACTTTTAAGTTATTTTAACAAAGGGTTATCAGATATCAGTTGGGGTATCTTCATTGCACTCTGGACAGGTCCATAGGTGCTCAGATCCTAACTCCAGCATATGCATCAGCATCCGGTGGCTAATAGTGACAGTTCTGTGTTGGTTGACAAAGCACCTCGTTTTTCCGTTTTGCCGATTCTTACTCCCAAGTCTTTCATCCTGGACAGCGATGTGGATTCACTGACGTCAAAGTCCTCTGTTCTCGACATATCTTTAAGGACGTTAATAACATCGCCACGATCCATGGGCTGGGCATCTACAGGGGGTGCAGAGCCAGCCAGTTTATCAGCTCGTTCATTTCCCTCGACTCCCGCATGTCCCGGGACGAAGATGAAGGTGACTTTACGGACAACAGACTTCCGCAGCGACTCAGTCCACTGTCTACGTACAGATCCAGCTTCGACCTTCTAAATCATGCTCATTGAATCACTTAGTACACACACGTTGGTATAATGTTGTGATTCCAGCCATATGAAAGCCTGTGTAACTGCCATCACCTCCATCGTCATGCTGCTTGTGTTCATAGAGTGGGCACCACTGGATTCTTGAATGGTTCGGCCCACTGAATGGGCTGTAAATGCCCAAGCACTTCTCTGCTGCTTTACAACAGATCCATCTGTATAGATAAGCACTTCGGGGCTATCTGAGTGTTCATAGATGAGCGCGTTGATCTCTGCATTGACAGTGGCAGGGTTCTGCTCTCTGCACCATCTGTCGAGTGTGATAATGCAGGAGAAAGTGCACTTAAAAGCTGGATGCAGCAGCACCCATCCCTTGCCGGGGTTGATACTGGTAAGACTGCAGACCTGTCTGACGACATCTTCCGCCTGACCCATCCATGATTTGCCCCTCTTTAGCCTGTCATCCTTTTCTCTGAATATAGTGTCATGCAGAGGGTGCTGCTCATCTGCACTTATTTTTAAGTATGCACGAGCTCTCCAGATCTTGATCCTGTGTTCCATTGTCGGGAAGTCAAGGAGGTATCTCATTGCTACACAGCTGGTGTCTCTCGTGCAGCCCAAAATGATGCGCATGGCTTCGTTTTGTACCTTTTCAAGTCTTCCAATCTGTGTAGGGCTGAAAGTGAGGATGGCCAGAGCATAATCGATGGGTGAAAGCACCAGTCCTTGGAACAGAAGTATTAGCAGTCTTTGCTCGATATTGGCAGTCGCCATGACTCTCATTGCTGACAAACCTTTGGTTATTCAACAACCACAAAATGGTTGTTTAGTGAGAACCATGTAACCGATGCCTTTGCAGGGTTGACAAGGGCACTGGCATCAGCACACCATGAGGAAATTCGATCTAGTTCGCCCTGCATATCATTAGCAACCGCCTGTCTATCTCGACCCTGTCGATACATGAGAATATCGTCAGCAAATGACAGAGTCCTACTCCTCCTGTCCAACTATTATTCAGTGATCACCACCGTATACGCGTTGAATAGTACTGGTGACAGTGCTGAACCCTGCGTCAATCCTGGACATATCGTTATTGGGTCAGAAGACCAACTCCCGCATCTTAGCACCACCTTCCTTTGGAGCAGAACTGCAGCTATCCATCGTACAAGTTGAGGGTCCACTTTCAGTCTGAGGAGGGTTTGCATCAAGTTCTCGAAAGATACTCAGTTATATGCGTCCTCTAAGTCTATGGCGGCCGCACATGTCTCTTCTCTGACCTGAAATCCTTCGTGAACATCTTGAGCAAAGACCGCTGCATTCAGCCAGGACTCTGTTACTTCTGTATCCTCCAAGTGTGGGCGGGAAGCAGCCGAGTTGTTCCAAGTCACAAGAAAGTCTGTGTGCTACAATTTTCTCCAGTAACTTGCCAGCAGTGTTCTGCATCGTAATGATTCTGTAGCCGCTTATCTTGGAATGGTCTTTGTTCAGTTTTGGCAGCGACAGCAAGTAGCTGTGTATCCATTCCTCTTTGATCTGACCCCTATGGATACTGGTGTTGAATTCTCTGGCCAGTTCTTCCATGTCATCATAACAAAGGGTGAGAATCATAAGAACAAGAACAAAGGTCACTTAAGACACAGGGAGAAAATAAAAACATGTAAATGAGATGAACTTTAAACAGTTATTTTAACAAATGGATAGAATCAACTGAACAAGAATAATAGATAACCCTTATTTAAAAGTTATTTTAACATTATGCTGTAACCAGGTCGGAATTCAGCACATACAGATTGGCTGACCATGCCTAGGGTGGTCATGTTTCCCCCAAAGGTTTGAGGTATGTATCTGTTAACAGACTCCAACCCAATGCCCACAGGAAAACATGTGTAGTGTAAACACATCACATTTGAGCAGACTGCATGCTGGTGCACCTCTTGGTCAGGCATGTTGGCTTCATGAGCCATTACCTCCTATAGACAACAATCCCTTTCAAATTAATTTCCAAAATGTGGGTGATTTGGTCATATGATTATTAATGTGAGGCTGGGATGTGCCTTAATTATAGCTTCTCTTCTGATGTAGCCTAATGGCGCTGCCTGGGCAAAATTACGAGTTAAAAATCTACCCAAAGTATTTCAGGATCCTCGCAGGTGCTATGGAGTTCGTGCACTGAGCTGAGCTTCTCTGAACTCAGGTTTGAGTTAGGAGAAGAACGGAACACCTATGGGTTACACCTGCGTGCCGTGATGTTGATCCATCAACTAAACTAAATTTCTCTTCTGATGATTAACGGGGGAGGGTTAATGAAAAAATGTCATGACATTAGCTTCAGCACCTGCTCTTGTTTAAAGACAGTGTGCTCATGTCACCTCGCTCACCAACTTGGGGAGAGTTCATTTTAAGCTTACCCATTGTCCCATCTGGTCCCCCACTTGGGTTAGAACCAACCCTTTGCGACGATTACTGGATAAAATCAAACCTGTCACGGGTACGTGAGCTCAGCCTGATCAGGGGAAACTAAGAAACATCAATGAGTCTTGTTTGAAAATCCCTGTCCCATTAGGATCTCAGGACATTTAGGTCAATAACTTTGCTAACCTTATCACGTTGAGCACAGTCCTCCAACTGGATCACCTGGGACAGTTTTTTTATAACAGAATTGATAATGTGGTAGAACTGATCCCGATGCTCTACAAATGTCTCTTTCCTGTAAGAACATAAAGTAAAGAACAGGACAATTTGAGATGCATTTACTTCCTGACAGTTCACCTTAACATAGAAGTCAAGAATGAGTTCAGCAAAGCAAATATCTACATATGGGTTAAAATCCTGGTGCAATAAAGTTAATCTTATGTCTTGTAAACCCTCTAAATATCATCATGTGCCCTGCTGCTGGGTTTAGTAGACAAGATAATGGTCGCTGGTGCTCTGGATCAATTCCACTGATGATATTCATATTCCTCCATGCCATGGTCTCAACTCATCCAGCATCATTTGTGAAAGTTTTCCAATGTCTCTCCTCTCATTACATGACCAAAGCATGTTTGTCTCCTCCTTATATTTATATACAATGTTCTACTTTCATTAGCCATTCCAAGGCAATCGATGTTAGTTACTCTGGCAGTCAAAGGTATTCGTAAAATTTGTCTTAGAAACTACATATATATATTTTCCCCCAAGCTTTTTCTAATTTGTTTGTGCACATTCCATGATTCACTGCCATGCAGTAGTGAAGATTCAAAATAACATTTCAGCACTCTTTTTCTAAGTGTAATATAACAATGTGTAATATAAGTGTCATTATATCAATGTGTGATTGCGCAAGTGCCATACCAATGTGTGATTATATTAGTGTCATTATACCATTGTGTGATCATACACATATCACACGAATCTGTGAGCATATAAGTGTCATTATACCAATGTGTGATTATATGTATGTCATATTAATGTTTGATCACTTAAGTGTATTATAACAATGTTTCATTACTTAAGTGTATTATACAAGTGTTTGATCATAATAGTGTCATTATACCAATGTTTTTTTATTACTTAAGTGTATTATACCAATGTTTGATTACTTAAGTGTATTATACCAATGTTTGATTACTTAAGTGTACTACACCAATGTTTGATTACTTAAGTGTATTATACCAATGTTTGATTATAGTAGTGTCATTATACCATTGTTTGATTATAATAGTGTCATTATACCAATGTTTGATTATAGTAGTGTCATTATACCAATGTTTGATTAACCCTTTACCAGGCGTAGTGTCCGAATGCGTCATTACCCCGGAACGGGCAAAGCGTCTGAAAGCGTCCGAGCTACTACTAGCATTGTAAAAACGCAATCTCGCAGCTTTCCGAGACTTCCGATTGTTTACTTTCGGTTTCACCGATATCTTGACAACGTGGCCGCCATTTGCATGCGTGTACTTTTAATTTGAACGGATTTTTAAAAAAATAGTTTTGGTGGGTTTTACGCTTTGTATTTCAACGATTCTTCAACTGATAGCTGGGTTCAATTTAAGTGACATTGAAGGGCACGAAGTTGACTATTAATTGGAGCTAGATATCAGTGATCAGCGTTAGCAGTCGTGAATCGGACTTTAAAGAAAGTGATTCTGATTCTGAAAATGTGTTTGTAAATTGCCGTATAAATGACTGACGATCACAAACAATATGTTGTATTTTGTAAATATTTGTGTTCATGTGTGGATTACTGGCAACATTCACGTGAGTAAAATCATCTGCATGCTTTTCCCTTCGTTTTGCTGATTATTTTACTAAAATCTGTTGACTAATACCTTATATGTGATGTTTTTACTAATGTAACCCGAAATTGTACCGAACCTGAAAAAATCTTGCCCGTTCAGAGCTAAAGAAACAAACATCTGCCCGGTAAAGGGTTAATGTTTAATGTTTTGCATATTCTTTACAGGACATCGCTGCCAACATCAGCATCTTTCAGCTGATTGTTGATTTCTTGGCAAGATTACGCTCAGTAGTTTGCCATTGCTTTCTGAGTGGCCGGCTCACATACCCCGCAAGTTACAGACGCGATTCGAACCACTTAAGTGTATTATACCAATGTTTGATTATAGTAGTGTCATTATACCAATGTTTGATTACTTAAGTGTATTATACCAATGTTTGATTATAGTAGTTCATTATACCAATGTTTGATTATAGTAGTGTCATTATACCAATGTTTGATTACTTAAGTGTATTAATTATCACAACGTTTGATTATTTAAGTGTATTATATCAATGCGCCGGTCTCCCTGGTCGAGGGGTTAGCAGCTTTCTCCGTAACCCCGAATACTCTCGTGGTTGACGTGATCGCACAAGAGAACTGGAAGCAGTTCGAGTCGCACCAGTGACTTATGAAAGTATGGAGCCGGTCGTTCAGAAAGTCGTGGCGTGCTGATGAGCGTAATCTAGCCTAGTAATCAACATACAGCTGAAAGATGCTGATGTTGACCGCAATATCCTGAAACAGGATGGAAACGCGAAAGAAAAAAAAAATAATGCGTGATTGCGCAAGTGAGGTCTGCATAGCTGAATGGATAAGTGTGCCCATTCTTAAACATCTAGTGACATGGCCGAATGGATAAGAACACAAGTTTTTAAACATCCGGTGTGCCGATGCCGAGGATGTGGGTTCCACCCTTTGACTGTTTACACCTCGTTCCTGACTTGGGGACATAAATGACAAGTACCTGAGAAGTCGGAGTGGGTTTGCCTGGTGGCGAGGGACACTGGTAATAAGGAAAGCTAATCCACACACAACAATCAGTCCAGTGCACTAGAAGCTGTGTCATGTATATGGACTATGCTTGAGTTTAAAAAAAAAAATGACATCAGTGTTATTGCCTGAATGTGTGATTACACAAGTGTTATTGCCTGAATGTGTGATTACACAAGTGTTATTGCCTGAATGTGTGATTACACAAAGTGTTATTGCCTGAATGTGTGATTACACAAGTGTTATTGCCTGAATGTGTGATTACACAAGTGTTATTGCCTGAATGTGTGATTACACAAAGTGTTATTGCCTGAATGTGTGATTACACAAGTGTTATTGCCTGAATGTGTGATTACACAAGTGTTATTGCCTGAATGTGTGATTACACAAATGTTATAGCCTGACTGTGATTAAATAAGTGTTATTGCCTGAATGTGTGATTACACAAGTGTTATTGCCTGAATGTGCGATTACATAAGTGTTATTGCCTGAATGTGTGATTACATAAGTGTTATTGCCTGAATGTGTGATTACATAAGTGTTATTGCCTGAATGTGTGATTACATAAGTGTAATGATATGAAAACAAGTACAAGACTGAAGACATTCTTCCTGAATGTGTGATTACATAAGTGTTATTGCCTGAATGTGTGATTACATAAGTGTTATTGCCTGAATGTGTGATTACATAAGTGTTATTGCCTGAATGTGTGATTACATAAGTGTTATTGCCTGAATGTGTGATTACATAAGTGTAATGATATCAAAACAAGTACAAGACTGAAGACATTCTGCCTGAATGTGTGATTACATAAGTGTAATGATATCAAAACAAGTACCTCCCCCGATGTGTCTCCACCTTGCCGCGGTGGGGGAGCTTGTGTGTCCCTCTGACCCCATGTGCTTGCCGATGGGTGAAAACTACATATCGGACAGCTTATGGGATAGGGGCCAGACTAAGAGAGACACAACCTGCTGCTCTGCGGGTTAGACTGAGGTGAGGATAACAGTCAGAAGTTTAAATCAGGCGCACGAAGTTCTTGGTTCGGACAAAACACTTAAGGCTCCCTGTCGAGGGCTTTGGCTGAACGGATCTAAGCCACAAACCCTCGGATCTGAGAGCCAGGCCAATACCCGTCTACCGGAAAATAGAAACGTGATACTGAGCAAGCTACATGCTCAGGTCTGATACATGTTCGAAGGCTCTCAGCTGGGGGATATGAGGGATTCCCGGATGAGAGGGCCTGGCCGTTTCTCGTTCACTGCTGCACGAAGGTAAGGTGCTGAGCCGGCAGCACATGTAGCCTACCTCGTGAGCGAGTACAAAAAAGTCAGAAAAGTGCTCCAGTCAAAGGACATGGTTACGAAAACTGTCTGTCCCTAACCCATAGAGAGTGTAGACAAAAGTGGAAGAACGTCTCAACAACGCGAAATGGAACGCACGGCGAGCGAACCTATTGCGTGGTCTGAAGTCACAAGCAAAAGCTTACCGAGTGGATGTCGCTCGCAGTCTGACCGCTCCTGGTGTGTGCTTGAGCGATCAGTGGCAAGCGGGATGCCCAACACATGGAAGTGAGGAACTAAAGCAGCCATGAGCAGGACGTGGAAACTCCTTGGGTGAGCCCAGTCTCAGAGCAATATGTGCCGGCTCTGCAATTATGGAAGCCTCCTTGGATAGCGAGATAAAGCCCATGGTCTGCCCCTGCCTTCCCTTGAGGGCCGACCGCGATATCGTTGATCGTTCTATCTTGACCAGCTGAGATGTGGGTGACATTACAACAGTCTAACGTGTCTCAAAACCAGAGGAAGGCTAACCTCACTGAAAAATGCCCGCCGGAAGTCGGAAGTGTCGTCCTACGGGTGGCAAACTAAAAATTGACACTACGCATTTACGTCCGAGTGAAATGTCTCGTCCGAATGTCTCTCGTGCTAGGAACAGCTCTGACTACCTAGTTTCCGAATGCCGCTCTTGTTCGGAACAGCTCTGACTAGGTAGTTTTCCGAATGTCTGTCGTGCCTGGAACAGCTCTGACGGGCGCAACGACAAGCACATGTGCGAAAACTCGCTGAGTAAATACCTTCTGCAGACCTGTCTGGTTTGTGCGGGAACGGCCCGGGGCGAACAAAATGCCCAATATATTGATGTGAGGAATTAAAGCAGCCATGAGCATGACGTGACCATTCCCTCGGTGAGCCCAGTATCAGGGCGCTATGTGTCGGCCCTGCAACTATGGAAGCAACCTAGGATGGCGGAAAATGCTATGGACTGTGCCTTCCTTCTCTTGAGGGATGACCGAAGTCCTCGACTATTCGAACTTGACCAGTTGGGATGTGGACGGTACCACAAAAGTGAGAGTCTCCCAGGATTGCTAACCTGGTCAAAAATGCACGCGAAAGGCGGATGTGTGACCTAAGGGTTTTCAACCCAAGGGTGCCTAACGCACACCGCAATCACATCTGAAAAAACACTCCGGATGAACGAAAAGAAGAAGAAGAAAACAAGTACAAGACTGAAGACATTTGGCCTGAATGTGTGATTACATAAGTGTAATGATATCAAAACAAGTACAAGACTGAAGACATTCTGCCTGAATGTGTGATTACATAAGTGTTATGATATCAAAACAAGTACAAGACTGAAGACATTCTGCCTGAATGTGTGATTACATAAGTGTTATTGCCTGAATGTGTGATTACATAAGTGTTATTGCCTTAATGTGTGATTACATAAGTGTAATATCAACACAAGTACAAGACTGAAGACATTTGGCATCCCAGAGTAAAAGTTGAGGGTTCCAGAAATGATGAGTAAATAATAATAATCAATGAAAGATATTTGTAAACACTGTACCTGGAGTAAATCGTATTGACTAAACAGCCAATCTCAAAGCACAGATCACAAGTCACATCCACTGATCTAAGCAAGAGATTCAAATGAGTAAATATGGAGTGATCCTGCATACATCTGAGGAAAGAAACAGTGATTAGTAGAATCAGCTGGTCTTTAACGTTATATCAGTTTAGTACCAAACAAATAAATCTGTATGATAATATACTCAAGAAGAGATAAGATCAGAAATGAAGAAATCAGGACTAAAGTGGGGGTTATAGCTGCACTAGATTTTATTAGAAAGCAGCAAGTCAAATGGTTTGGCCATGCAAGTAGGTTACCAACTAACAGTATACCACAACAAGCAATGATGTAGAGACCAGAGGGAAACAGAGGTAGAGGCCGACCACGTAAACGGTGGACGCAGGGAATAATAGAGTCCATGGGAATACCGATATATGAAGCCCATAAGCGGGCACTCTCCCATGCCACATAGCAAGTGCCCAGATCACAGATCACAGAGGATAAAAGGAACTCTCAATGCAAACTATGGGATACGAATATACGTCACACCAACGCTAGCGTGACAACGAAATCATACGTTGTACGACAATCAAGTTGAACGGGCGTGGATTCGATTTGGAGAACAACTTGGTGTGGCTATTAGATCGTTGAAGGCTAGCAGTGGACTCACCGGGGAGGTTAACCCGGGCAACAAATGCCCGCAGAAGTCGGATGTGTCGGCCTAACAGCGCAAGAACGCAGCTCTGCTGTAAACAGGCACAACGCAGTCACATCCGGAAAAAAAAAAATCTGGATGAACGCAGCAGAAGAAGAAGAAGAACGCCATGGATTTGAGAACGACGGGAAAACTCTAGACAGACAGAATCGGAGGAAGATTACAGCAAGAACGATCTGAATGAACTGAGGAAAGCAAAGTATTACTGAGTGATGATAAGGAAAACTCAGAACAGTTGTAACAACAGAAAGGTTAGTGCACGAATATAATAGATGCCATCCCGGCAATAACGGGACTTCTAATGTGTCACAACAAACTGTAGTATAACTTGTTAACTCCGTAATAAAGCGGTGTTAGAGTTTCCTGAGATCCGATGTTTACTTCTTGTCTAAAGGTTTTTCAGTGAATTCATAAACTGTTATTGTTACACCGTTTTGAATGAGCCAGTTCCTTTCGTAAGTTCTAACATATTCCACATGGCAAGACACAGCGAAGAAGGACTTACGATTTGGCATCCCGCTGTTTATACTTCACCTTGACACCGCAAGGTACAAGAGGAATATGATGAGATGAGATAATGTGCTCCCATATGATGTTGGAGTAGTGTATTACATACCTAGCATTCTTAGGTAAGTATAAAATAACCCGGGAGAGCTAGTGTATATGTTGCACACATTAAAATCCTTCAGGAGTTGGAAATTGAAATGAGCAGGCCTAATGAGCTGCTCCTCAGGCTAAATTTAAGAGCCGGCTCCATGGCAAAGGGGTTATGGTTTTATGAAATGGTATGGGTGCCGGTCGTTCAGGAAGCAATGGCAAACTACCGAATGTAAACTCGCACAGGAATCACGAACAGCCAAAAAATGCTGGGGTTAACTGCTACGTCCGTAAAGGATATGCAACTAACTTAAAAAAAAAAAACACTAGAAAAGACAATTTATAGTGTGTTTGATTGGCAAATTATATACTTTTATGCACAACAGAGTTAAGATCAGCTAGCCTCTCCCAAGAGCGGTGAAAAGTGAAAGTTAGTAGCCTGGTAATGACCCGCAGACTACACAAGTGAACCTCACCTCCCTGTGTTGTAGACCAGGAAACCATGACCGTGAGGTCATTGGCAAATAGGCTCTGCCTCACCAGGGGGGACGGACTCCCTTTGGTCAGATTTTGTCATAACCTGTGACTGGCCTAGCAAGCTGGCATGGGATTTTCATGCTACTCGTACAAAAACTAATAAGTATAATCGGAATGACCGAAATGTATAAAGAAGAATAACCATCATCAAATTATACCAATGAAGAACTATTTGCAGACGATCAAGCACTAATAGCAAAATCAGAAGCAGAATTACAAGACCACATGAATAGTCTAAACGAAGTGTGTAGGGAACATAACATAAAAATTAGCACAAGTAAAATAGAGGTAATGACTATAACCAAAGGAGACAAAAACAAACAAAAAAACAACGATTCACCCACAAGAACACCCCCTGAAACAGTAAAGTGCTTCAAGTACCTAGGAAGTATATCATCAAATAGCAAATCAAAAGATGAGATCGAAAATAGATGCAATAACGCTAACCAACTCATTGGACAAATTGCATCAATACTAAAGAAAAAACATGTATCAACAGTTACTAAGAAAGCCCTCTACAACACAATCTTCCTACCAACTCTATGCTACCATTGCCAAACCTGGACAATGACAGAAACAGAGAAGAAAAATCACAACAACAGAAATAAGATTCTTGAGAAGAATATTCAAGTTATATTTCCATTAAAAAATTACAGAATATTACTTTTATGGTCATATCTAGTGGTTTGTGCAGGAACGGTCCGGGGCTAATAAAATGCCCAATATATTGAAGTGAGGAATTAAAGCAGCCATGAACAGGATGTGATGATTCCCTCGGTGAGCCCAGAACCAGGGCGCCATGTGTCGGCCCTGCAATTAAGGAAGCCACCCTGGATGGCGGAAAATGCCATGAACTGTCCCTGCCTTCCTTTGAGGGATGACCGTGAAGTCTTCAACTGTTCCAACTTGACCAGCTGGGATGTGGACGGTCCACAAAAGTGAGAGTCTCCCAGGAATGCTAACCTGGTCAAAATTGCACGCTAAAAGTCGGATGTGTTGGAATAAGGGTTTCGACCCAAGGGTGCCTAACTGGACACACCACAATCACATCTGAAAAAACACTCCGGATGAACGCAAAGAAGAAGAAGATATCTAGTGTCAGGACAATGTTTTAGACTAATTTCCTAGTGATCCAGCAATCTGAATTTTAAAAAATAAAAATCCATGACCGGCGAACAGTTGAAATTTCTCAATTTTGAGCTATGTCAATTTCGCCCCAAAAATTGCTCTAATAGTGCAGATTATTACTTTTAGCCACCTTGGTGTAATTGTGAGGTGGAAAAGGATTGGATGGATAAGCATGGTGTTTAAGGAAATGGCAGAATGCCAAGAAGAATTAGAGTTGCCTAAGCTAGTCTTATCATGCTTTTGGAAAGAGAGATGGGCACAAAAGTTAGCTATTTAAAAAACCTGGTTAAAGTAGTTAAAAGTGAAAAGTTGGCAGAGTTGTGTCAAAGAATAAGCACAGACAAGTCAATGAGATCATTCTGGCGACTACATAAAAGTATGAATGGGGGTAGTCAGGAAGAAGAGTGTTCCTTACTTCCAAAGTGCTGACCTTATCTGGCAGAGGTCTGATGAGAATAAGGGAAAGCCCTTTTTAAATGCTATCTAGAGCAGAGCAACCAGACAGACAGAGGCTGAAATTTTGCCAAGGTGGTTATCTCAGATAGGTATAAGGTACAGAACATTGCAGTTGAAGACACAGTGACAGTGAAAGATATCAGGGCTGTGCTTCAACGAACAATATTTAGTGCCACGACATTGTTTTAGACTAAATTCCTAGTGATTCAGCAATTTTTATATTTTGAGAAAAATCCATGACTGGCGATCTTTTGAAATTTCTGTTTTTTTTTGTATCTCAATTTTCCACCCCAAAAAATTGCACCAATCGGGCAGATTATTACTTTTATGGTCATATCTAGTGTCAGGACATTATTAAAGACTAATTTCCTAGTGATCCAGCAATTTTGATTTTCTGAGGAAAAATCCATGACCGGCGACCTGTTGAAATTTCTCAATTTTGAGCCATTTCAATTTCCATCAAAAAATTGTTCCAGCAAGGCAAATTATTAATTTTATGGTCATATCTAATATCAGGACACTGTTGCAGACTAATGTCCTAGTGATCAAGCAACTTTGATTTTTTGAGAAAAAATCCATGACCATGTTGAAATATCTCAATTTTGAGCTATTTCAGTTTTCCCCAAAAACGTGCTTCAATAAGGCAGATTATTACTTTTATGGTCATATCTGGTGTCAGGACGTTTTAGACTAATTTTGTAATAATCCAGCAACTTTTTATTTTTTGAGAAAATCCATGACCGGCCGCATGACGAAATTTCTCAATTTTGAGCTATCTGATTTCTCCCAACAAAATTGCTCCAATATGGCAGATTATTATGTGTATGATCATATCTAGTGTCAGGACATCGTTTTAGACTAATTTCCTAGTGATCCAGCAACTTTTTTTTTTGGAGAAAAATCCATGACTGGCCGTATGACGAAATTTCTCATGTATACATGAATTTAGCATTTCATATTACAATGGGGAGCAGCTAGCCAAGTAGCTGTGAATGCTGGTTTCTCCTTCGGGAGATCCGGGTTTGAATCCTCAGTAAGGTGTGGATTTTGTTCTGTTGTGGGGAAAAAGAACATCCTAACTTGCACAGTTTGCAGTGACTGCACTATTCAGGTGGCCTTAATTCCTCAGGCTCAACACCCCACCCCCTTAATTTCATGACTGCATCTTTTTCTCTTTCCCTGTTGGGCCTTTCAGATGAAGTTTAAAAAGAGACATAAAATATGATATACAGCAAATCAAAGTGATTACTTTGTTACAAGGAAATGTAACAATAACTGAAGGATCTTCTGTAATGCATTTATAACAGATTCTCAGTTATTTCTGTCACATTCTTTCTAATGGGGGTAATCGTGAACTACCTTATGCAGGCATGATCATCTCTGGCCAGGTTAATGAGAGCAAACAGCACACTCTGCGATCTTGCTTGAAATGTCAGGAGATTTGTCTAATCAGAAACAGAAATAAAATTGTATTTTACTCATACAGACAAGTAATAGGTTGCACAATTTATGGCTTAGACATGTCCCTGCATCTTGTCAGGTGCATACTGTACAAATAAACACAAAAAAGCAACATCAATTAATCCTTGAAGCTGAAATATACAATACATATATTAAAACAAATTAGTCAGGTCTTGGATATGACTGAGCTACCATAGGACAGTAGACAGTACTACCTGCTTTCTGTTAGTGCTGAATGCTAGGTGGCACTCACCAAGCCTGATACCCTACATTGTGCCAAGGGCTTCAAGCAAAGTAGCGCAACTGGGAGGCTACAAGCCTTACCCTAGTGGGGGGAAATGCAGCTTAAAGACTAAATGTCAAGGCAGGGCAGACCAGGCCCTAAGCCTTGGTTGGCATCTGGTTTAGGATCGAGGCTGCGACAGCTTCTGCAGCTGGTCTTGTTCCAGAGGTATTGGTGTTCACCTTTGCTGTGGAGTAAACTAGACAGGCCAAGAGAGGGATCATGCTGCATGGGCAACACAGGCTTTGTGCTATGGGGATAGAACATTTTACAAATTATCATCTATCATGACAGCGAGGTGCCAGTCATCATATTCCAACAGTATTTTAGACCATCTAACATCGTAATTTTTAACTAACTATCATGCATTTATGTTTACACAATGGCCTAGCCAAGCTGATTCAGGATATCTTTAACATTAATCCATTCTGTGTGTAACACGATTTATTTAAGACTATTAACCTTTCATCATCAAACCACTACACTACAAATATATGAGAACATCAACACTCACTCAGAATGCAACTGAGCTGAAGAGAAGTGGTGAGAACAGAAGAGCATGGGGTAACATTCAATAATGTATATACAAATCATGTAGACTAATCGACACAGTGAATGTGGTCAGTGCCATGAAACAAAGAGAGGTCGGATAAGAGTTAATACACGGGAGTTAATATAAAGGGAGATAAATAAAACGGCTTAGCGGAACAGAGTTGCAACCCAGTGCCATATATTGAGTGTGGTTTGTTTAATCTCCTGGCTCGATCTTTAACTGTCCAATATATGGCAACGTTAAACACACTGAAGACAACGGACTTAGGATTGCGTCTCACAATATTGGATTGTTATTCAGCACACCTCAATGTCCAGCTAACATGCTGACCAAGTTATGTATTGTTTGAGTACATTACACTCCCAGACGTCATAGCTATGGTAGTCTGTCAGAGGTGGCCCTAATCTTCTATCAATGGGATCAATGATTCATCATTAGCTGTTCATTACTAGCATTACACATACAATTGTTGAAGATTTACTTAGTTATGATGAGTATGAAAATTACACCACAGACATTGGGTAAATGAATATACATGGTTATGTAGTGTCTCGCCACTCAAGTAGAAGGCCTGGCAATCACCCACTGTAAATTCTCATTAGTTGGTATACTCTGAGCTTCTGTCGTCAATTTAATTAGTAACCCTTCAGCTCCATCACTAAATATTCGCCATAGCTGGATACGTTTCAATATAACATACATAGGCTGCAAAAATGGCTGATGTTACTGCTTGACTGTAGAAATGGCTGCTATTATTCTTTCAGTGCCCTGGCCGCAAGTGAAGTCTCCAATCTAACACACTGAGTTGCGTGTAATCACATGATTTTTTGTCTACTGGCCCCTCCCACTGAGTCGGGACTCCACCTGTCCTTCCCTTCCCACCTATGGATACCCACCCACAAGAGGCTTGGACCAGACAGCTGTCGTACCCTAACACCAAGACATGGTAACAAAACCAGTTTATTTACAAAATAATCTAGAGTTGGAAGGCTGAAAAGCCGGGATAGAAGTATGTCTATATACAGAGCTAAAGAAGAGAGGTGAGAAGAGCTAGAGATGATCCATCTTCATCAGTCAGCATGTGAGATCTGTTCCGTGCGTTAGTCCAGTCATTGCTATGCACTCACCAAGATAACTTCCGGCACAGCGGACTCCCAAAGTGTAGACACCTCCAGCGTCCTCCAAGTCCACCGTGATTACTATGTCAGAATGGCCATTCTCATGTCCGATATCAGAATGTCACACCTACACGGTTCAATTATGTCGTCACTCAGTGACGTAACCAATCACCACTGGATATTCACAACTGTCTGAACAGGGCGACCCTAGACATCCCCCTCAGATATTCGTACTGCTGCGCAAGGCTGGAGCGTGGTAGCTCCTCACAATAACAATGTCACTGAGATGATCTCAACAGCAGCATAACATTGGAGCATGGTAGCTCCCTACAATAACAATGTCAATGAGATGTTCTTATCAGCACAACATTGGAACGTGGTAGCTCCCCACAAGTAACAATGTCCATGAGACCCGGCTGGGTCCTAAACATTCTCAGAAGTTCCATCTCCGGTAAATAGCAACTACTACTTAACTTGAATAGTGGCATATCAATGACACAAAAAGTCATCATCCTGAGCAATAGAGCCTGATACTACCTGATAACATTACAGGTCTAAGTCCATTTAGACCAGTGGTTCTCAACCGGTGGGGAATGCATGGGCCAAAAAAGGTTGAGAACCACTTATTTAGACACTTCAGTTGTAGATCCCATCTGAATCAGTCTGAGTAGTCGGTGAGAGCATTCGGCTACAACTGTGACTTACATGCACATAAACAAAAATATGCTATCAGAAATGTATTACTATAAAATTATAGTATACTGGATCTTCTCTCCCTTCAGGGAGGTTCTCGAATGAGGGTGCATCAGTGGTCAGATAGCTAGTCGAATAGCTTGTCTGGGAAGCACATGTCCCGAAAGTACTGGCATTGTCCGTCTGACCTGTCACCGGATCCTGCCACTTTGTGCTATCTCTTTTCTCCATCTATCATCCACCATCAACCTTATTATACACATACTCCTAGTTAAGTGTAGTGGTTTTACCATCTGGAGGTGTTCGGTGGACAGTTCCTAACCATTAATCAATCATTTAATTAATCATTAATTAATAACTCAAGAATTATTAACAAATCAATAAACAAGCAATCGCTTCTGTTCTTGGATCCCAGTCCCAGTGTGTAGTTCCATCCCGTGTTATTGGTGAAAATCCACTCCCGTTCCATTACCTCAGATCAGCTGTGGACAAAGAGTGAATGGTTTCCATGGCGTATTAGGCCACTCCATCTCTTTCAGAATGACATCTAGCAACTCATCCCCTAATTCCCAATGTCTCTCTGCAAGTGTATCAAGGCTCTCTTCTGTAGCAACCTCCATCTAATAGACGTGACCCCCCACTAGCAGGATAGGGCTTAGAGAGAGGAGTAGAGAAATTTCATTGAACGTTCCGCTCGAATCTCATCTTCGTTTCAAATGCATAAGCACTCGGTTGTGACGCATCGTCGCAGTACACACCGGTCATTCCAAATTAGCAAGTAACATCACCACCACGGTCCCACATGAAATAAAATACTACCACTATCACTGTAATTTCACAGCACCACTTCCTTGGAACAACAGCATTGCCACATTCACATAGCAAGCAATTCACTGCACTTCCTTTTAGAAATAGAACAAAACCACATTTCCTTGAAATACCCCAGCATCATATATCTAGATAATGTAACACACCAATAGCTACTCAATAAACAAATAGGTCAACATACATGTTATACGAAATCTGACCATATTGACAAAAGGACACTCCATATTAGCAGTGCTAATTTTCTAATAACTCTACTCTTTTTAACAACACACAAGTATTATGTATATTTCGCAACACAGTGCTTGTGTAAAGGACTGGGTTATAATCCTAAATCTACACACAACATTGTACTAGTACTGTTAGAATGCAGGTAGTTAACACTCGACCGTGGCCTAGATTTACAATCAGCACGATCAATAATGCTACTAAATTATTCATGAGATCGGTTTCGGCAAACACAGCGCGATGGTAATATTTATATTTGCATATTGCGGCTCGGTACGAACAAAGACTAAGTAAGATGGTCTTTACCTTAGAATGAGAGACACTGTAGATTTCTGCTGTCTCAATGTCAGGCACTGGCAAGCGCCTTGAAGACAAGAATGTTGACAGATCTAATTCTATGTCTGCTCGAGTTGATAGCTGAAGTGCGACTGACACTGACAAAGCTAGCCCATTGAGTTGCGTACACCACTCAACACTCGAGCTTCAAGTGATTCACGGAGGAAGCCACTTTCCTGTGTAACTCCTGTTGAGTGATGCCCTACGTGATTGGGCGCATGTTGCTAACTCAACCGAACATTCACTCGACTGTACTAGAAACGTCTAGAACAGAAGAAGTCAGTCGGGTTCCCCCGAGTTATAATTAGCCTGGAAAGGAAACAACTCTGTTAACCCCGGCCTATTGGGGATTCCCCTGTGTGAAGACATGTGAATTGGGTCATCCTGTTACATTAGAAGAAATGAATTGGAGAACTTTGTGACCACTGGCAAAATCGAAGGGAAGAGACCAAGGTGGAGACAGAAGTAAATACCTGGATGGCTTGGCCATGTGGCATGGTCAAGACAGGAATACGGAGCTGATCCACAACTCTGGTGATCGAATGAGATGGCAGAACATGACCGCCCATGCTTACCGGCATGGCACATGATGTATGGATATTAGATTAGACTCCCACTTAAGAAGGTCGACCCTATCGAACGTACTCTACCCAAAAGCTGTATGAACCTATTACTCTTCAGAGACAGGATGTCAGGAAAAAAAGTCGGCTCTGACGTTCTCTTTCCCAGGGATGTATTCGACCCTGCCATCCGATTTCGAATTCAGCACCCTGGACTGGGAGTAGCACTAAAACTATCTCCTGTCTGCAGAGATAAACTGGGTTTGATTCTATGCTTTGGTGCCACCATCTGGCACTCTGAGCATGACCGGATATACCTCTGCACATCGCCTGTAAACCCAGGCCAGTGGTAGTGACTGGAAAGACACGGGACTTTTGCCCCAACATCCATGTGTCTGTTGAGGGATATGATATGTCCTCCATGTGTCCGTTGAGGGATATGGTATGTCCTCTATAAATCAATTGGGGTCTGTAGTCAGTAGGGACTATTAACTGGCCATACAGGCTATCCCCTTTCCCGGTCCTATGATAAAGCAGCCGGTTCTTCAAATGGAACTCAGTGTTGGTGGGTCCGAACTTTTGAGCAACTCCAAGAAGTAAGGATGCAACGTCACATCCTCACTTTGAGCAACACTCACTTCCCCCGAGAGAGGGCTGGCGATTACTTTATCACACTGCTCATTTCCCTCCTTAGTCCTGGTCTACATAGCATTCACTATACTATAGTTCTTGGGATCCCCCAGGAACACATGTGGAAAACCTAGGATCAAAGGGTAGATAGGATCCGGCAGCACAGCCGACTGAATGGTACCCGTAACATACTTGCACCGAATGTCAACCCTGGCAATCAGCAAGTTCATACCTATGGAGTTCTTTGTGGCCAGCTGAATCTCCATGGTCTCGCCTGTGAGCTGCTCTGAGCTCACCAGGCAGGATGTTATTACAGCCTCAAACTATAAACCAGTGTCATAGAGATACGCCACCTGTTGCCCATTTACAACTATCAACTCTACTACAGGTGGTCTCTCTGACTTTTGTTTCTCAGTACCCACTTCTATTTTCTCGCTCGGTCCATCTCTATTCTCCGCAAGACAAGCAAAGGGCAAATCCTTTGGCTTGCTCTTACAATCTACTGTATTATGTGAAGCCGACTTACAGAATTTGCACCACCGCTCAGTCCACTTCCGCTGTGGATATCCAGGTGGGCTTTTCTTTCCGGGCTTTTTACCAGAGTCATTCTCTAAGGTGTTTGCATTGTTAGTGAGATCTTTGGAACCTTTAGACTTATGTTACTTATCTTACCCCTTCTGATTAGATCTAGACCCAGTCTGACTGGAATCCCCAGTCTCACCATAAACTTCCACATAGCTCTCAGCTAACTTATTCACGATGTCTAATCTTTCCACCCCATTTTCACCTAAGAAATTTCACAAAGGCTTGGGCATCTGCATCTTCATTTGGTCTACGACCATGAGCTTTATTAAACTCTCATACTCCTCCTTGAATCCAGCCAAAGCCATCCACTTCAAGTGGTACGAGTTCAACCTAACACCATATGCTGAGAACATCTCACCAGGTTTTCGTTTGGACATTCTGAACCTCCGTCTGTAGGCATGTGCAGTCATTTCAAATCTTTTAAACAGAACCGCTTTCAGAGTTGGAAAATCATTCTCCATCCCTGGTGGTAAACACGCATACACTTCGTATGCGGAGCCACGGAGTCCTTGTGAAAGCTTAAGATTCCATTTCTCAGGCTCTAAGCCCATTGCTACATTGCCTCAAATTTATCTAAGAATTAATCAATCTTCTCTTTGTCTGGTTCAAATGGCGGGAAGGGCCACTTCATGGCATGGTAAGCTGGTCTGCTATATGATGGAGAGCCAGGTATAGCGTCTTTGTCTACTGCTCCCTCAGTTTCCCCAACAGATTGAGCCTTCACCTCAAGTTGCTTCATCCTAACCTCATGCTCCATCTCAAGTTTCCTAGCTTCTAACTTCTTAGACTTGTTCTGCTGCTAATTTCTTAGCCTCTTGGTCTGCAGATAGCAGCTTTCGAGCCTCAAGCTTGCCTCTGCTTTTCTTCTGTCTCTTTCTTCTGCTCAGAAGTCACGTTCTACCTACTGGACATAAGTCTTGAATGATTCACCTTATAAACCCAACTCACGAGCAGTTGCCTGTACCTCAGGTAAATCTAAGGTACAAGTAGCCATGCTTAACATAAGTAAATGCAATGTGTGTGTGTGAAATTCAAACAATAGGTTATCACAAAGTTACTATGCTAACTAACAATGTAACAACACTATAATAACTGTCTGTCCACGTCAAGAGAGAAGTGAGACAGCAGCCAGACTCATAAAGTAGACAAGGGATAGGACAAAGAACAGTTTTCCCTATACCTATGAGATTTCAACACAGAAAATCCTGGACGAGCTCCCCCACTCTTCTGTGTACCAGTACCCCCCAGGGCTTTGACAGGTAGGGTACACTTAGATATATCCCCGCTCTGCCCTGACCACCTCACTAGGACTTTCTGTCTACTGTCCCCCATCGAGTTGGGACTCCACCTGTCCTCTTCCCACCTATTGGATACCCACCCACAGGGGACTCGGACCAGACAGCAGTCGCACCAAGACATGGTAACAAAAGCAAAATTTATGTACAAAATAATCCAGAGTTGGAAGACTGAAAAGCTGGGATAGAAGTATGTCTATATACAGCGCTAAAGAACAGAAGTGAGAAGAGCTACAGATGATCCATCTTCATCAGTCAGCATGTGAGATCTGTTCTGTGCGTTGGTCCAGTTGTTGCTATGCACTCACAGATAACTTCCGGCACAGTGGACTCCCAAAGTGTAGACACCTCCGGCATCCTCCAAGTCCACCATGATTACTATGTCGGAATGGCCATTCTCATGTCTGATATCAGGGTGTCACACCTACAGGTACAATGATGTCGTCACTCAGTGACATAACCAATCACCATTGCATACTCACAACTGTCTGAACAGGGCACCCCTAGGCACCCCCTCAAATATTCGTACTGCTGCACAAGACTGGAGCATTGTAACAGTAATAGAGTACTGGGGTATTATTAGGATCTAGTGGGAAACAGATACAGCACGATTGAGCATTGAGAGTGAAAGGATGGGAGATGCTCAATCGTGACGTATTGGGTTGGCAAGGGCAGTTAACATCACACCCTTGAGAGGGAAAGAAGCAAGTTGTCATCAAGAAGCAATAAACTATTTTAACTTAACCTCTGGCTTGTTAATCTCTGTACACACTGTTACAGGATTAATTATGGAGCATGTGACCAGGATCTGAACCTGATATAATCGCCGGAGAAAAACAAAAACAATGCGAAGTCAAGCCGAATAACATCGCGTTAGAGACCAATTAGTGAACGTGAGAACAGGCGCACCAAAAGATGGCCAGTAAATTTGTAAATCGTAGTTATCTGTGAATACAGAGGCCAAAAGCTCACCCAGGAGTGGTCCTCTGTAAGTCTTTTTCAAGACTTAAGATAACCAATAAAGTAGCGCCAAGAGCCTTGATATAACCGTCACTCTGCAGGGTCCGCAATTCAAGAAGTTTATTATAGCCGCCGTGCTGCAAGTTGATTGTCAGCAACAGGCTTAACATGGACGGTGCCTGAATTGTTGCGTTTCAAGAGCCATTACAGCCGCTGTGAGGGGACGAACCGGAGTGATCATGTCCTGAGAGTTTGGGCAAACCAGCAATTCAGCCAGAACATTTAGTCGGTCAGAACAAGAACCTCGTTTCTTTCGTTGATCGGGCCATAGATTGTTGAAACAGTCAAATATCACTGGGCCTCGGCTGATCCTAATCCATTTTTGGGCCTCGTCATTCCTATGACCCAAACACACCTAATCCATTTTTGGGCCTCGTCATTCCTATGACCCAAACACACCTCGTAATTCCTACGACCCATTTAACGGTGAATTACCCACTCGAGAATCAAGGAAGGGACCCAACCAGGGGTTGAAGATTTGTCTGGCAGCCCATGAGATGTGACCCGACCAGGGGTTGAAGATTGTCTGGCAGCCCACGAGAAGGACGAAATTACCTGAGGGAAGAGAACGGATATCTGAACTCCGCCACCTGAATTCCGAGACTAAGTTTCAGTTGATGCGGGCTCTTGTTGGGTGAACTGGATCCGTCAGTGAGTAAGAGAAAGTAACTGCTTAATTAAGAAGATAGGGTCAGAGTAAAATTGTGTATTTCGAGGTCTCCCATGATGTTCCGAAGTTCTTAATTAGAGCGGAGTACAGGATATTATTGTGGTTTAGGAAGCAAATGTCTACAAGGAGTGCATTATTTAAATTTAGAAGTAAATTTGTGTGATACTTAGACCCAGAAAATAACTGCGCATTGCTACATAATAAGTGAGTGCATTATTTAAATTTAGAAGTAAATTTGTGTGATACTTGGACCCAGAAAATAACTGCGCATTGCTATAATAAGTGAGTGCATTGCTTAAATTGAGAAGGTAAAAGTGTGTCTATAATAAGTAAGTGTATTCTTTAAATTTAGAGCTTGAAATTGTGTGTTTCTTTGCTTGCCTTGTTTCAGTATTATTTCAGCATGGCGGAACAGGACACCTTAGCACAGGTTTAGCAGAGCAGGTTCATCACGACACAAGTGAGAATTATTTCGGCTGAGATAGCATAAAGGATAAAAATGGATAAAGAATTAGGACGCGTGACTGCATGGTTAGGAGAATTAAAGGTGGCAGTCAGCGAGGTAGAATGTTTTGTACACTGGTTACAGAGCAATGTAAGAGGTAATGAGATAAAAGGGAACAACAGAGTAAGAGAGAATAACAAGAGACAGCCAGTGCTTAATGAAGACAGAAGACGATATGGGTCTATGTGTGCGGCTGGTTATGACGAACCAAGTCCAAATGCTTATAGGGTAAGAGACAGTAAGAAGAACAGACATAATAGTGAAAGGTCAAACTGGTATAGTAGTGGGCGTGACAGAAATCTTGCAAAGAAATCGTGGAACTGGCCCTCTCATAGTGAAACCGCCAGAAAAAGACGTAACGACTGGTTTGAAAAGAGACAAGGACAATATTTGAAGTCAGGATCGAAAGACAGAGTGGAACACAAAGATAAGAATTATAAGAATTCAACGACACCTAAAGTACTTGCCAACATTAATATGGGACAGGAAAAGAAGACGACGGTGTTAGTAAGGAAAATAAACCGAGAGACACAGACGCAGACAATTAATACAGTGGAAAGTAGTACGCAGACTCAGGTACAACCAGTCAGCAGGTTAACAAAAGGAACTCAAACTGACTTAATAGAGAATCAGTCAAAACCAACTCAATTGACTAAGAGAGACAAGGTTGAAGATAGGAAAGATGGACAGACGAGGACCAAGAACGAAAGAAAGATAAAGAGAAGAAGTATTGAAGAAAGAAACAGTATGGTTGCAAATAGAGGTAGTGCCATGTCTAGTTCTTCAGCTATAGACAGGAAACTAATTCCCAAATGGTGTAGGAATATTAGCTGCCAGAGTTCAAGTTATGGAGAAGATATTCCTACAGCCAAATATTATAGTGATGCTGAAACGGATATTATTACTGAGGATTCGGAGAATGAGAGTGTTACACTACGAGCAGATCCTGAATTGAGGCGTGATGTTCCCTCATATGGAGTAGTTGCTGGTGGACAGACGGACAGAGTTTTGGTTAGTGACTATGTAGATACTGGATTATATGACAATAAAGTAGGAAAGACTAAGGGACGAAGACCGAGAAAGAGAAAGAAAGCCAGACGTTTTAAAGATGACTATGGAAATAGGGCCGACGTGTTTGCAGTAAACTATAATGAGTCTGATGAAGGAACTATTATTAGTGTGTCATCTGAAGACGAGATGGGGAAGTACAAACGTTACATAAGGTTGACAGGAAACAGTGAGCAGACCGACGACAGAAATAAAGGAAATAGAAATAACTCATTTAAGAAAAAGAATAGTGGTAGACAGTTAGCGGGAATTTACTCAACGACAGAAAGTGACTTAAGGAAAATAGAAGACCTTATGACCTTAAGACCTGAGTACTTTAACAGGTTGACAACAGATAGTGAGGATGACATTATAAGCGAAAGACGGGTGAAGGTATTGAAAGACAGTGAAGTGTTTAATTTGGACACACTATATAACGCTTAAAATTCCTTGGGTGAAGAAGAAAAATGAAATAGTTTTGGCTTAGGAGAAGAACTCTAAAATAGACAGATGAAATTTTTGGGGTAGAATGGTACAAGGTAGGTGATAGTGGTGCTGAGGATAAGGAAGTACGGCAAATGATATTCCACGTGGATTACGTAATACAGGATATCATATCTTCTGTTTGCTTAAAATGTAGGGAGAGTACATTAAATAAAATAGGGTGGATTCAGCACTTAGTAGAGAGAATTAGTAGAGGGTGAGAGATAGTTTTGCTTGTTGGTTGGAGAAGAAAGAATAGTATTGTTGACAGGTGAACCAAGACTGACAGGTGAGGTGGTATAGATTGAGGAGGCACTGAGTATCCTGTGTGTGTAAAAGTGGATGCTTGAAAAATACGAGTTACGTAGTGCTTGTAGAGAAAGAAAAAAGTTGTTGTGTCTGGAGAAGTATAGAATAATAGTTACGAGATTTGTGACATGTTGGAATGAAGTTTGTTTTGAAGAGATAGTAGATAGTGCTGTGAAAGCAATATAAGTTGCGAGATGTCATGTATAGGGTCTGACCTTCGTATAGGAGTAGAGATATAAGAAAACAGTGAATTGAGAAAGTCCTCTGGTTATGCGTTGTTCATACGTGAATATAACTGTAGTCAGACAGGTGTTCGGCGTGATGAAGGAAGTAGGAGAGAGGTGTGATGAAGTCGCCTAAGTGAAATACGTAGATAGAATGTAAGAGTGGCATTAATATGTCTTGTGTCAATGTGTGTAGAGGAGATTAATACGTGTAGATATGTGGTGAATGATTGCTGGAATGTGGAGGTGGCGTCTAAAGTATTTTGTTGTAGTAATAGTATGGAGACGTTAGGTTGTCGCGATGCGAGAGTAGGCGTGAGATGAGAGCGAGGTTGTGTGTCATTGTCCGTGTGAATATGAGAAGAGCGGTTGATAAGTGACGTTGATAAATCGTGGTGGAACATAGAGCATGCGAAAATCGAGAGATAGAAAGAAAATTGTAATGTCTTTTCGTAGAATATCTGAACTTGGAAGGAAATTATGGAAGTTATATGCTGAATTAACATTATGAATGTTTAGTATTCTTGACAGGAAAATGGCGAAGCAAGAGTGCCTAAGACTGAGAAACGAGGAAAGAGAGGTCTGCTGTTGGTTATAAGTGGCGTAGGTTGCAGTTCTGAAAGAGTTCCGAGAAATAACAAGAAGAATGAAAGATGCAAAGGTAAACATGGTTAGTTAAATGAGTGTTGGAGAACGGGTTCCGAGGAGGTGACCGGTTTGATTGTCGTCACGATGTAAGAGTGCTAAGAGAGACCTGAGGATAGCTATAGTAGTGTTGGTGAGACGTGAAAGTATTGAAGCAGGAGGACGAAATATTAATTGCGTCGGGTAGACGAGAAAGTTGGTAGTGGAATTGGTGGTTTTGGTGAGAGGTCTATAATAAATAGACAAGTTCTTTCGATGGGAGTAGCATGGTGGAGATACTGTAGTTAACAGTAATGATTAAGAAGTAGTAGTATGGATGAAAAGTCAGAGTCTAGTAGTAGTATGGAAGAAACTAATAAGTTGTACGAAGAAGAAGATATTGATGTAGAATTGGCACTTATTCAAAGAAAGTTGGACTTGTTGAAGAAGAGGAGACGTAGGAGATAGATATTTGAAAGTACTGCAGATGGCAGGAGTTAGAAGTGAAAGGGATGCCTGAAGAAGCATACGAAACGGTAGAAGTAGTCTTGAAATATTGATACAAAAGGGGTGATGGAATTTTTTTTCGTTACTGTTGGTAATGCCGTGTTTCCTAGAGAAACCAGATCAAAAGTTCGTTGATAAGTAGAGGTTGGCTACTACGTCGAAGTAATATTGGATTAGTGGCCATGTAGTTTACAGTGCTCACTTAAGAGGTTATTTTGGATATTATGTGTTGTTGGGAGTTAGGAGATAATAAATGGTAGGGTAAATGTTGATTACTGATTTGTTTAGATAGATAGAACAGATGTGATTCAAATTGGAATGTAGTTAAAAGATATACAGATGAACAGTGAACCGTTTAGTTTTTCGGTCATAGATATACTAGAATGACCTGTATAAATACTTAGTATGTTTTACTTAGTATGGGAGGCCAAGATTGATGGGCCACTGTGTGTAGTAATTTGAAGGGAGTTGTATTTTTTAGAAAACCTTCTCTGTAGAGAGAAGACAATTGTTTTATCTTGTTTTATGGACTCTAGTTTTTATGCCTCATATATAATATGTTTTTTTTGTTGCTCGATTTGGTCCTGTTATTATTTTAGAATAGGATTATTGTGTTTGTAGACTTTTGTGTGTAAACTATTGGTCCGTAAAAGAGACCAGTAGTAGTAGGAAAAAATAGAATAGGATGTATGTTGTATCATCATCACCATCATCATCACCATCATCATCATACCTTTAGTTGAGTTGCGGGGAAACATAAATGATTGTTACAAAAATTTGGGGGGGTATGATGTTCTGTTGTGATTTTATTTCGCTGTTTTGTATGTTAAATAGTAGTTAGTTAAGTTATGTTTAATTTACAGGGTTTTTGTCTAGAATAAAGACAATACATTTATTTGGGATCCTTCGTTTAGAAAATAGTAATAAACTACTGGGGACTAGAAGAGAGACATTTATTTGGGATCCTTCGTTCAGAAAAGAGTTAATAAAACTACTGAGAGCTAATAAAGAGACACATTCTCTTTGTGAAGAGTAAGTTCATGGATATTTTGTTGCTGTGATAATCAGCATAGTTGAGATGGTTATGAAGTAGTGGAAATATATGGATGGTTATGGGGAAGTTTAGAGTTACACTAAAGTCAGCATTAATTGGAAATATAGGGATTAGAAGCCATATGGGAGAAGAAAAGATTAATATAGCAGTGGGGTAAATGAGGAGAAAGTTTTAAACATGGGTTACATGGGGACAGAAGAACCATGATGTACACAGGATTGCGGGGTTATAGAAAAAGAAGAGGGTAACGAATTACCCCAGAGAGTAAACATGAATTGGATCCATGTTTAACTAGACACTGTGGATAACAGTACAATAGTAAGGGAGTGTAAGTTGATGAACATAGTGGAGACATAATGACAGGGGGTTCTTGAGAGTAAATGGTTATCCCTTTGGGTGTATTAAGTTTCAGAGATAGAAGTGGGTTGCTGGAGTAGTCTATATAATGGTCAGATTTCGATGTTGTGGTTAACATTCCGAAGTTACGGGTGTCTGTAATAAATAGACATTTAAGGTTGCTGTAGATAACGGCATAAGTGGAGGTGCCCATAAGAAATGGACATTAAGAGATAATTTTTAACTGAGGTATAAGGTGATGTGGTTATGTGAAGTGATGTGTATAATGTTGGAAGAGGTTTTAAAGGAAATTAGATTTTTTTTGTCCTCGGGATATTGTTTTGTGGTTGAGGTTGAAGTAAGGTTCAGAGACATAAAAGTAGTAGTGTCTGTTATATAGACACTTAGAAGTGAAGAATATTATTGGATGTGAATAATGTTTTTGATGCTGTAGATAGCAGCATAAACGTTTACCATAATGAGTGGTAAAGGGGGTGTGTGATTTAGGTGAGTGTGGTTTTAGACTTTATTGCATAAAGTCTCAAATGACATAGGAGGGTAAAGGAGTATGGTTTGGTAAAGGGGGTGTGTGATTTTTTAGCTGAGTGTGGTCTTTGTGTGGAAGAGTTCTACTGCTTCTTTTAAATACCGGTGGCCACCGATTCTTTGTCTTCCTATCGTGTGAAAGTAATTTCAGGTTAGTTGAAAGTGGGGGATTTGTAGCGTTGGTGATAAAAATAAGGAGTTGGTGTTAGAGTTTGAAATTTACTTATGAAGAGGAAATGGAGTATTTAAGAAGACGTGTTATGATGTTATGATGTATTGTATATAGTTGAATTTGAAATATGTAAATATGTTATGTTTGGTTAAAGGACCAAGAACGAAGAAGAAGTGGGTTGATTATATAGCTGGGGAAAGAGTTAAAGAAATAGAATGTTTAATTAAATTGGAGTTGGTTTGGGGAGGATTAGAAGAGTTAAAAGATATATTATTTACTTGAGATGATTTAGGGAAGATTAGAGGAAAAAGAGGGAATAGAGTAAGGGGATTAGGAGTAAAGATTTTTCCTTTGTAAGGAAAATTCTTTAATAAACATGGGGAGGTGTAACAGTAATAGAGTACTGGGGTATTATTAGGATCTAGTGGGAAACAGATACAGCACGATTGAGCATTGAGAGTGAAAGGATGGGAGATGCTCAATCGTGACGTATTGGGTTGGCAAGGGCAGTTAACATCACACCCTTGAGAGGGAAAGAAGCAAGTTGTCATCAAGAAGCAATAAACTATTTTAACTTAACCTCTGGCTTGTTAATCTCTGTACACACTGTTACAGCATCACAATAACAATGTCACTTAGGTGATCTCAACAGTAGCATAACATTGGACCGTGGTAGCTCCCTACAATAAAAATGTCACTGAAATGTACTTAACCGCAGCACATTAGAGCATGGCAGTTCCCTGTAACAAGACCCCCGGGGCTTGGACAGGTATGTTACTAATAGTTATATCCCCAGCCTTTGGTCCAAACACTCCAATAGGACTTTCAGTCTACAAGCACCCCACAAGCCGGGATAGCTGACCTTCCCTTCCCACCTATGGATTCCTACTCACAGAGGGCTCGGACAAGCCATGGTCAACAAAGCAAAATTAATACGTCAAACTGAACAGAGAGGGATGGCTGAAAAGTCTGGATAGAAGACCCTCTGTACAATGCTGAAAGAGAGCCGCGAGAAGATCTACAGGTGATCAGTCATCATCATAAAGCATGTGAATTCTGTTTGCACTGTCGTAGCATCATGGCCAACCACTCACCTGATGAATCTCCGACGCAAAGGAACTCCAAGTTGTAGACACTCCAGAGTTCTCTCCTTCCACTGTTGAGTATGATATCGGACTGGTCAGGCGTATGTCTGATACCTGACTGGCACTTCAACAAGGTTCGATGGTCATCCCTCGATGACGGAATCACTCGCACATATTTCACCCTACTGATGAAATATGGGCGACCCCAGGGTTCTAGGTATCCCCATCTGATGGAAAGTACTGCTGTACCATTTAATATAAGAGCCTGGTGGCCCTTTGGTATCTCAAAGTCAACTGGATGAACTATTCTGCAACATAAGACTGGAGCGTTGGCTCCATTCACTAACACTGTCACTATTCAATAACTCCAACTTAGGAATGTAATGACTCAGCACATTAACAATGCCACAGTTCAACAACACCACTTTAGGAGTACAATGACTCAGCACATTAGCAATGTCACAGTTTAACACCACTTTAGGAGTATAATGACTCAGCACACTAGCATTATCACTGTTCAGAACACAAACTAAAGAATGTGGTGACTCAGCATACTAGCATTATCACTGTTCATCAACAGCACCTAGGAATTTGGTAGCTCCCCACAATAACATGAATGTTCCTCAGATGTTCATGAAAATATACTGTTGTGGTTCACTGACAAAGTTCAAGGTTTCTGAGATGATAATAAATGTAGATCCACACAGAAGTTAGATGAATCACTATACATTTGACATCACTAAGACCCAGCTGGGCCTGAAACATTTAAACTGGCCAGAGTAGGTGCTGTTCCACACAAGTTCACAACAGCCAATTCAACTTGACTATAGATCATCAAGGAAATACATATTCATAGAAGTATCACTCAGAGTTCTCATAGGAACACCCATTACCTTACAGGCGTGAATGAGGAGATGCATCAGTACTAGACCCCATCTGGATCTGTTGACCAAATCTTCGTCAGACTCGTAGCGGTTGTCTTAGCTTAGACACACCATGAACTTATTAAAACTCATGTTTCTCATATGTGTTGACTCTGGCAGATTCATGTGACCGCTCCCAGTATTGCCCCAAAACATCACATTGACTGGTACTGGAACGAGCTGGTCCAATTGAGTTCATGGTATAACTCTAGAATATCCATCATATAAACAGATCCTGAAACAAGGACGTCGGTGAGAGTACTCGGCTACAACTGTGACTAACATGCACATCAACAACATCACATGCATCAGTACATAATATCATGATACAATGATATAAAGGATCATCAACATAGTAGATCATCTCTCCTACCAAGGAGGTACATGCATGAGAGCACCTTAGTGAGCAAGTAGATAGTCAAGTAACTCTTCTGGGTAACATCTGGCCCAATAACACCAGAGTAGTCTGACTTTGTCATAGGATCCTACTACCTGGTGTTATTCCATTTCTCCATTTCTGCTCCTACAACAACCGTTGAATACACCTACTTATCTTTCAGTGTAGAGGTTTAATTATCTGAGAGGTGTCCAGCCGGACATTTCCTCCTCATCAAAATATCTCAACAATTAATTAATTATTTAACCCATTAACTAATTAATTACATCATAATTCATTAATAACCGCACAGCATTAATTAATTAAATCATCAGTCGTTAATAACTCAACAGCATTAACAAAATAATACATCAAGCAAATGCTTTTGTCCTGGCATCTGTCCCAGAACCGGTATGACCTTTCTTAGTTGACCTTGTCTCCTGAAGGTCGATGCTGTGCAGGTCTATCACAGGTTTGTTGGCAATCCACCCAGTAGTCTTTCCTCCAAAGATGAGCTGTGGCAAAAGAGTACCTTATTTCCGTGGCGATTTAGACCATGTCATCATATTTAGAATGGCACCCAGCACCTCATCCCATCAATCTTCATGTCTCCCCTAAGTGTGGATCAAGGCCATCATATGCAACCCCCTCCCCCTAGTAGATGTTTTCCCCCCACTAACAGGGTCGGGTTTACAAAAGAGAAAAGTAGAGCCATTCATCCAACGTTCCGCTCGTATTTTGAATCGGTAAAAACACAACAGCCTCGTTTACAACGCGTCGTATCTCTCTCAGTTGGGCATGTAAAATAAACAAGTAGTGACATCACAATTCCACAGGTAATTCATAACTACCACAATCAGGTAACTACAAAGCATTCCTACATAGAGGTGTAACAGCACTGTCACCCTCACATAGCAACCACTTCACTAAACGTCCTGGTGGAAATAACACAACACCTAGGTTCCTGGAATTCACAGAGCACCATCTATCTAACGCATAGATTACATCACTATCTAGCTAACAAAGAACGCATCACTCGCTAAGGCAGATAACTCATCACTAGCTATGCAACTAATATCACACAGCCTAACTATTGTCAAGGATTCAACACATCCCTAGCTATTCAATCAATAAACAAGCAGGTTAACAGTTGTTACACATACCGTTATTAGATTGACCAAGCTATGTGTCAAACTAAACTCAGAGAGAAATGGCTGAAAAGCCTGGATAGAAGACTAAATATGTACAATGCTGAATGAGAGAGGTGAGAAGATCTAAAGGTGATGAGCCATCATCATGTAGTATGTGGTCTCTGCTCGTGCCACGTCCAGTCATAGCTAACCACTCATCCAGTGAACCTCTGGTGCAAAGAACTCCAAGGCGTAGACCACGAGTCTTCTCCTTCCACTGTGAGTATGATATCGGACTGGTCAGGCGTATGTCTAATACCTGACTGGCACTTCAACAAAGTTCGCTGGTCATCCCTCGATGACGGAATCACTCGCACCAGATTTCACCCTACTGATGAAATATGGGCGACCCCAGGGTTCTAGGTGTCCCCATCTGATGGAAAGTACTGCTGTACCATATAATATAAGAGCCTGGTGGCCCTTTGGTATCTCAAAGTCAACTGGATGAACTATTCTGCAACATAAGACTGGAGCGTTGGCTCCATTCACTAACACTGTCACTATTCAATAACTCCAACTTAGGAATGTAATGACTCAGCACATTAACAATGCCACAGTTCAACAACACCACTTTAGGAGTATAATGACTCAGCACATTAGCAATGTCACAGTTTAACACCACTTTAGGAGTATAATGACTCAGCACACTAGCATTATCACTGTTTAGAACACAAACTAAAGAATGTGGTGACTCAGCATACTAGCATTATCACTGTTCATCAACAGCACCTAGGAATTTGGTAGCTCCCTACCATAACATGAATGTTCCTCAGATGTTCATGAAAATATACTGTTGTGGTTCACTGACCAAGTTCAAGGTTTCTGAGATGATCATAAATGTAGATCCACACAGAAGTTAGATAATCACTATACATTTGACATCACTAAGACCCAGCTGGGCCTGAAACATATTTAAACTGGCCAGAGTAGGTGCTGTTCCACACAAGTTCACAACAGCCAATTCAACTTGACTATAGATCATCAAGGAAACACACATTCATAGAAGTATCACTCAGAGTTCTCATAGGAACACCCATTACCTTACAGGTGTGAATCAGGAGACGCATCAGTCCTAGACCCCATCTGGATCTGTTGACCAAATCTTCATCAGACTCGTAGTGGTTGTCTTAGCTTAGACACACCATGAACTTATTAAAACTCATGTTTCTCATATGTGTTGACTCTGACAGATTCATGTGACCGCTCCCAGTATTGCCCAAAAACATCACATTGACTGGTTCTGGAATGAGCTGGTCCAATTGAGTTCATGGTATAACTAGAATATCCATCATATAAAATGATCCTGAAACAAGGACGTTGGTTAGAGTACTCGGCTACAACTGTGACTAACATGCACATCAACAACATCACATGCATCATTACATAATATCATGATACAATGATATAAAAGTTCATCAACATAGTAGATCATCTCTCCTACCAAAGAGGTACATGCATGAGAGCACCTTAGTGAGCAAGTAGATAAGTAACTCTTCTGGGCAACATCTGGCCCAATAACACCAGAGCAGTCTGACTCTGTCATAGGATCGTACTACCCGGTGTTATTCCATTCCTCCGTTTCTGCTCCTACAACAACCGTTGAATACACCTACTTATCTTTCAGTGTAGAGGTTTAATTATCTGAGAGGTGTCCAGCCGGACATTTCCTCCTCATCAAAATAACTCAACAATTAATTATTTAACCCATTAACTAATTAATTACATCATAATTCATTAATAACCGCACAGCATTAATAAATTAAATCATCAGTCGTTAATAACTCAACAGCATTAACAAAATAATACATCAAGCAAATGCTTTTGTCCTGGCATCTGTCCCAGAACCGGTATGATCTTTCTTAGTTGACCTTGTCTCCTGAAGGTCGAGTCTGTGCAGGTCTATCACAGGTTTGGTGGCAATCCACCCAGTAGTCTTTCCCCCAAAGATGAGCTGTGGCAAAAGAGTACCTTATTTCCGTGGCGATTTAGACCATGTCATCATATTTAGAATGGCACCCAGCACCTCATCCCATCAATATTCATGTCTCCCCTAAGTGTGGATCAAGGCCATCATATGCAACCCCCTCCCCCTAGTAGATGTTTTCCACCCACTAACAGGGTCGGGTTTACAAAAGAGAAAAGTAGCGCCATTCATCCAACGTTCCGCTCGTATTTTGGATCGGTAAAAACACAACAGCCTCGTTTACAACGCGTCGTATCACTCTCAGTTGGGCATGTAAAATAAACAAGTAGTGACATCACAATTCCACAGGTAATTCATAACTACCACAATCAGGTAACTACAAAGCATTCCTACATTGAGGTGTAACAGCACTGTCACCCTCACATAGCAACCACTTCACTACACGTCCTGGTGGAAATAACACAACACCTTGGTTCCTGGAATTCACAGAGCACCATCTATCTAACGCATAGATTACATCACTATCTAGCTAACACAGAACGCATCACTCGCTAAGGCAGATAACTCATCACTAGCTATGCAACTAATATCACACAGCCTAACTATTGTCAAGGATTCAACACACCCCTAGCTATTCAATCAATAAACAAGCAGGTTAACAGTTGTTACACATACCGTTATTAGATTGACCAAGCTATATGTCACACTAAACTCAGAGAGGGATGGCTGAAAAGCCTGGATAGAAGACTAAATATGTACAATGCTGAATGAGAGAGGTGAGAAGATCTAAAGGTGATGAGCCATCATCATGTAGTATGTGGTCTCTGCTCGTGCCACGTCCAGTCATAGCTAACCACTCATCCAGTGAACCTCTGGTGCAAAGAACTCCAAGGCGTAGACCACGAGTCTTCTCCTTCCACTGTGAGTATGATATCGGACTGGTCAGGCGTATGTCTGATACGACTGGCACTTCAACAAAGTTCGCTGGTCATCCCTCGATGACGGAATCACTTGCACCAGATTTCACCCTACTGATGAAATATGGGCGACCCCAGGGTTCTAGGTGTCCCCATCTGATGGAAAGTACTGCTGTACCATATAATATAAGAGCCTGGTGGCCCTTTGGTATCTCAAAGTCAACTGGATGAACTATTCTGCAACATAAGACTGGAGCGTTGGCTCCATTCACTAACACTGTCACTATTCAATAACTCCAACTTAGGAATGTAATGACTCAGCACATTAACAATGCCACAGTTCAACAACACCACTTTAGGAGTATAATGACTCAGCACATTAGCAATGTCACAGTTTAACACCACTTTAGGAGTATAATGACTCAGCACACTAGCATTATCACTGTTTAGAACACAAACTAAAGAATGTGGTGACTCAGCATACTAGCATTATCACTGTTCATCAACAGCACCTAGGAATTTGGTAGCTCCCTACCATAACATGAATGTTCCTCAGATGTTCATGAAAATATACTGTTGTGGTTCACTGACCAAGTTCAAGGTTTCTGAGATGATCATAAATGTAGATCCACACAGAAGTTAGATAATCACTATACATTTGACATCACTAAGACCCAGCTGGGCCTGAAACATATTTAAACTGGCCAGAGTAGGTGCTGTTCCACACAAGTTCACAACAGCCAATTCAACTTGACTATAGATCATCAAGGAAACACACATTCATAGAAGTATCACTCAGAGTTCTCATAGGAACACCCATTACCTTACAGGTGTGAATCAGGAGACGCATCAGTCCTAGACCCCATCTGGATCTGTTGACCAAATCTTCATCAGACTCGTAGTGGTTGTCTTAGCTTAGACACACCATGAACTTATTAAAACTCATGTTTCTCATATGTGTTGACTCTGGCAGATTCATGTGACCGCTCCCAGTATTGCCCCAAAACATCACATTGACTGGTACTGGAACGAGCTGGTCCAATTGAGTTCATGGTATAACTCTAGAATATCCATCATATAAACAGATCCTGAAACAAGGACGTCGGTGAGAGTACTCGGCTACAACTGTGACTAACATGCACATCAACAACATCACATGCATCAGTACATAATATCATGATACAATGATATAAAGGATCATCAACATAGTAGATCATCTCTCCTACCAAGGAGGTACATGCATGAGAGCACCTTAGTGAGCAAGTAGATAGTCAAGTAACTCTTCTGGGCAACATCTGGCCCAATAACACCAGAGTAGTCTGACTTTGTCATAGGATCCTACTACCTGGTGTTATTCCATTTCTCCGTTTCTGCTCCTACAACAACCGTTGAATACACCTACTTATCTTTCAGTGTAGAGATTTAATTATCTGAGAGGTGTCCAGCCGGACATTTCCTCCTCATCAAAATAACTCAACAATTAATTAATTATTTAACCCATTAACTAATTAATTACATCATAATTCATTAATAACCGCACAGCATTAATAAATTAAATCATCAGTCGTTAATAACTCAACAGCATTAACAAAATAATACATCAAGCAAATGCTTTTGTCCTGGCATCTGTCCCAGAACCGGTATGACCTTTCTTAGTTGACCTTGTCTCCTGAAGGTCGAGTCTGTGCAGGTCTATCACAGGTTTGTTGGCAATCCACCCAGTAGTCTTTCCTCCAAAGATGAGCTGTGGCAAAAGAGTACCTTATTTCCGTGGCGATTTAGACCATGTCATCATATTTAGAATGGCACCCAGCACCTCATCCCATCAATCTTCATGTCTCCCCTAAGTGTGGATCAAGGCCATCATATGCAACCCCCTCCCCCTAGTAGATGTTTTTCCCCCACTAACAGGGTCGGGTTTACAAAAGAGAAAAGTAGAGCCATTCATCCAACGTTCCGCTCGTATTTTGAATCGGTAAAAACACAACAGCCTCGTTTACAACGCGTCGTATCTCTCTCAGTTGGGCATGTAAAATAAACAAGTAGTGACATCACAATTCCACAGGTAATTCATAACTACCACAATCAGGTAACTACAAAGCATTCCTACATAGAGGTGTAACAGCACTGTCACCCTCACATAGCAACCACTTCACTACACGTCCTGGTGGAAATAACACAACACCTTGGTTCCTGGAATTCACAGAGCACCATCTATCTAACGCATAGATTACATCACTATCTAGCTAACAAAGAACGCATCACTCGCTAAGGCAGATAACTCATCACTAGCTATGCAACTAATATCACACAGCCTAACTATTGTCAAGGATTCAACACATCCCTAGCTATTCAATCAATAAACAAGCAGGTTAACAGTTGTTACACATACCGTTATTAGATTGACCAAGCTATGTGTCAAACTAAACTCAGAGAGAAATGGCTGAAAAGCCTGGATAGAAGACTAAATATGTACAATGCTGAATGAGAGAGGTGAGAAGATCTACAGGTGATGAGCCATCATCATGTAGTATGTGGTCTCTGCTCGTGCCACGTCCAGTCATAGCTAACCACTCATCCAGTGAACCTCTGGTGCAAAGAACTCCAAGGCGTAGACCACGAGTCTTCTCCTTCCACTGTGAGTATGATATCGGACTGGTCAGGCGTATGTCTAATACCTGACTGGCACTTCAACAAAGTTCGCTGGTCATCCCTCGATGACGGAATCACTCGCACCAGATTTCACCCTACTGATGAAATATGGGCGACCCCAGGGTTCTAGGTGTCCCCATCTGATGGAAAGTACTGCTGTACCATATAATATAAGAGCCTGGTGGCCCTTTGGTATCTCAAAGTCAACTGGATGAACTATTCTGCAACATAAGACTGGAGCGTTGGCTCCATTCACTAACACTGTCACTATTCAATAACTCCAACTTAGGAATGTAATGACTCAGCACATTAACAATGCCACAGTTCAACAACACCACTTTAGGAGTATAATGACTCAGCACACTAGCATTATCACTGTTTAGAACACAAACTAAAGAATGTGGTGACTCAGCATACTAGCATTATCACTGTTCATCAACAGCACCTAGGAATTTGGTAGCTCCCTACCATAACATGAATGTTCCTCAGATGTTCATGAAAATATACTGTTGTGGTTCACTGACCAAGTTCAAGGTTTCTGAGATGATCATAAATGTAGATCCACACAGAAGTTAGATAATCACTATACATTTGACATCACTAAGACCCAGCTGGGCCTGAAACATATTTAAACTGGCCAGAGTAGGTGCTGTTCCACACAAGTTCACAACAGCCAATTCAACTTGACTATAGATCATCAAGGAAACACACATTCATAGAAGTATCACTCAGAGTTCTCATAGGAACACCCATTACCTTACAGGCGTGAATCAGGAGACGCATCAGTCCTAGACCCCATCTGGATCTGTTGACCAAATCTTCATCAGACTCGTAGTGGTTGTCTTAGCTTAGACACACCATGAACTTATTAAAACTCATGTTTCTCATATGTGTTGACTCTGACAGATTCATGTGACCGCTCCCAGTATTGCCCAAAAACATCACATTGACTGGTTCTGGAATGAGCTGGTCCAATTGAGTTCATGGTATAACTAGAATATCCATCATATAAAATGATCCTGAAACAAGGACGTTGGTTAGAGTACTCGGCTACAACTGTGACTAACATGCACATCAACAACATCACATGCATCATTACATAATATGATACAATGATATAAAAGTTCATCAACATAGTAGATCATCTCTCCTACCAAAGAGGTACATGCATGAGAGCACCTTAGTGAGCAAGTAGATAAGTAACTCTTCTGGGCAACATCTGGCCCAATAACACCAGAGCAGTCTGACTCTGTCATAGGATCGTACTACCCGGTGTTATTCCATTCCTCCGTTTCTGCTCCTACAACAACCGTTGAATACACCTACTTATCTTTCAGTGTAGAGGTTTAATTATCTGAGAGGTGTCCAGCCGGACATTTCCTCCTCATCAAAATAACTCAACAATTAATTATTTAACCCATTAACTAATTAATTACATCATAATTCATTAATAACCGCACAGCATTAATAAATTAAATCATCAGTCGTTAATAACTCAACAGCATTAACAAAATAATACATCAAGCAAATGCTTTTGTCCTGGCATCTGTCCCAGAACCGGTATGATCTTTCTTAGTTGACCTTGTCTCCTGAAGGTCGAGTCTGTGCAGGTCTATCACAGGTTTGGTGGCAATCCACCCAGTAGTCTTTCCCCCAAAGATGAGCTGTGGCAAAAGAGTACCTTATTTCCGTGGCGATTTAGACCATGTCATCATATTTAGAATGGCACCCAGCACCTCATCCCATCAATATTCATGTCTCCCCTAAGTGTGGATCAAGGCCATCATATGCAACCCCCTCCCCCTAGTAGATGTTTTCCACCCACTAACAGGGTCGGGTTTACAAAAGAGAAAAGTAGCGCCATTCATCCAACGTTCCGCTCGTATTTTGGATCGGTAAAAACACAACAGCCTCGTTTACAACGCGTCGTATCACTCTCAGTTGGGCATGTAAAATAAACAAGTAGTGACATCACAATTCCACAGGTAATTCATAACTACCACAATCAGGTAACTACAAAGCATTCCTACATTGAGGTGTAACAGCACTGTCACCCTCACATAGCAACCACTTCACTACACGTCCTGGTGGAAATAACACAACACCTTGGTTCCTGGAATTCACAGAGCACCATCTATCTAACGTATAGATTACATCACTATCTAGCTAACACAGAACGCATCACTCGCTAAGGCAGATAACTCATCACTAGCTATGCAACTAATATCACACAGCCTAACTATTGTCAAGGATTCAACACACCCCTAGCTATTCAATCAATAAACAAGCAGGTTAACAGTTGTTACACATACCGTTATTAGATTGACCAAGCTATATGTCACACTAAACTCAGAGAGGGATGGCTGAAAAGCCTGGATAGAAGACTAAATATGTACAATGCTGAATGAGAGAGGTGAGAAGATCTAAAGGTGATGAGCCATCATCATGTAGTATGTGGTCTCTGCTCGTGCCACGTCCAGTCATAGCTAACCACTCATCCAGTGAACCTCTGGTGCAAAGAACTCCAAGGCGTAGACCACGAGTCTTCTCCTTCCACTGTGAGTATGATATCGGACTGGTCAGGCGTATGTCTGATACGACTGGCACTTCAACAAAGTTCGCTGGTCATCCCTCGATGACGGAATCACTTGCACCAGATTTCACCCTACTGATGAAATATGGGCGACCCCAGGGTTCTAGGTGTCCCCATCTGATGGAAAGTACTGCTGTACCATATAATATAAGAGCCTGGTGGCCCTTTGGTATCTCAAAGTCAACTGGATGAACTATTCTGCAACATAAGACTGGAGCGTTGGCTCCATTCACTAACACTGTCACTATTCAATAACTCCAACTTAGGAATGTAATGACTCAGCACATTAACAATGCCACAGTTCAACAACACCACTTTAGGAGTATAATGACTCAGCACATTAGCAATGTCACAGTTTAACACCACTTTAGGAGTATAATGACTCAGCACACTAGCATTATCACTGTTTAGAACACAAACTAAAGAATGTGGTGACTCAGCATACTAGCATTATCACTGTTCATCAACAGCACCTAGGAATTTGGTAGCTCCCTACCATAACATGAATGTTCCTCAGATGTTCATGAAAATATACTGTTGTGGTTCACTGACCAAGTTCAAGGTTTCTGAGATGATCATAAATGTAGATCCACACAGAAGTTAGATAATCACTATACATTTGACATCACTAAGACCCAGCTGGGCCTGAAACATATTTAAACTGGCCAGAGTAGGTGCTGTTCCACACAAGTTCACAACAGCCAATTCAACTTGACTATAGATCATCAAGGAAACACACATTCATAGAAGTATCACTCAGAGTTCTCATAGGAACACCCATTACCTTACAGGTGTGAATCAGGAGACGCATCAGTCCTAGACCCCATCTGGATCTGTTGACCAAATCTTCATCAGACTCGTAGTGGTTGTCTTAGCTTAGACACACCATGAACTTATTAAAACTCATGTTTCTCATATGTGTTGACTCTGGCAGATTCATGTGACCGCTCCCAGTATTGCCCCAAAACATCACATTGACTGGTACTGGAACGAGCTGGTCCAATTGAGTTCATGGTATAACTCTAGAATATCCATCATATAAACAGATCCTGAAACAAGGACGTCGGTGAGAGTACTCGGCTACAACTGTGACTAACATGCACATCAACAACATCACATGCATCAGTACATAATATCATGATACAATGATATAAAGGATCATCAACATAGTAGATCATCTCTCCTACCAAGGAGGTACATGCATGAGAGCACCTTAGTGAGCAAGTAGATAGTCAAGTAACTCTTCTGGGCAACATCTGGCCCAATAACACCAGAGTAGTCTGACTTTGTCATAGGATCCTACTACCTGGTGTTATTCCATTTCTCCGTTTCTGCTCCTACAACAACCGTTGAATACACCTACTTATCTTTCAGTGTAGAGATTTAATTATCTGAGAGGTGTCCAGCCGGACATTTCCTCCTCATCAAAATAACTCAACAATTAATTAATTATTTAACCCATTAACTAATTAATTACATCATAATTCATTAATAACCGCACAGCATTAATAAATTAAATCATCAGTCGTTAATAACTCAACAGCATTAACAAAATAATACATCAAGCAAATGCTTTTGTCCTGGCATCTGTCCCAGAACCGGTATGACCTTTCTTAGTTGACCTTGTCTCCTGAAGGTCGAGTCTGTGCAGGTCTATCACAGGTTTGTTGGCAATCCACCCAGTAGTCTTTCCTCCAAAGATGAGCTGTGGCAAAAGAGTACCTTATTTCCGTGGCGATTTAGACCATGTCATCATATTTAGAATGGCACCCAGCACCTCATCCCATCAATCTTCATGTCTCCCCTAAGTGTGGATCAAGGCCATCATATGCAACCCCCTCCCCCTAGTAGATGTTTTTCCCCCACTAACAGGGTCGGGTTTACAAAAGAGAAAAGTAGAGCCATTCATCCAACGTTCCGCTCGTATTTTGAATCGGTAAAAACACAACAGCCTCGTTTACAACGCGTCGTATCTCTCTCAGTTGGGCATGTAAAATAAACAAGTAGTGACATCACAATTCCACAGGTAATTCATAACTACCACAATCAGGTAACTACAAAGCATTCCTACATTGAGGTGTAACAGCACTGTCACCCTCACATAGCAACCACTTCACTACACGTCCTGGTGGAAATAACACAACACCTTGGTTCCTGGAATTCACAGAGCACCATCTATCTAACGTATAGATTACATCACTATCTAGCTAACACAGAACGCATCACTCGCTAAGGCAGATAACTCATCACTAGCTGTGCAACTAATATCACACAGCCTAACTATTGTCAAGGATTCAACACACCCCTAGCTATTCAATCAATAAACAAGCAGGTTAACAGTTGTTACACATACCGTTATTAGATTGACCAAGCTATATGTCACACTAAACTCAGAGAGGGATGGCTGAAAAGCCTGGATAGAAGACTAAATATGTACAATGCTGAATGAGAGAGGTGAGAAGATCTAAAGGTGATGAGCCATCATCATGTAGTATGTGGTCTCTGCTCGTGCCACGTCCAGTCATAGCTAACCACTCATCCAGTGAACCTCTGGTGCAAAGAACTCCAAGGCGTAGACCACGAGTCTTCTCCTTCCACTGTGAGTATGATATCGGACTGGTCAGGCGTATGTCTGATACGACTGGCACTTCAACAAAGTTCGCTGGTCATCCCTCGATGACGGAATCACTTGCACCAGATTTCACCCTACTGATGAAATATGGGCGACCCCAGGGTTCTAGGTGTCCCCATCTGATGGAAAGTACTGCTGTACCATATAATATAAGAGCCTGGTGGCCCTTTGGTATCTCAAAGTCAACTGGATGAACTATTCTGCAACATAAGACTGGAGCGTTGGCTCCATTCACTAACACTGTCACTATTCAATAACTCCAACTTAGGAATGTAATGACTCAGCACATTAACAATGCCACAGTTCAACAACACCACTTTAGGAGTATAATGACTCAGCACATTAGCAATGTCACAGTTTAACACCACTTTAGGAGTATAATGACTCAGCACACTAGCATTATCACTGTTTAGAACACAAACTAAAGAATGTGGTGACTCAGCATACTAGCATTATCACTGTTCATCAACAGCACCTAGGAATTTGGTAGCTCCCTACCATAACATGAATGTTCCTCAGATGTTCATGAAAATATACTGTTGTGGTTCACTGACCAAGTTCAAGGTTTCTGAGATGATCATAAATGTAGATCCACACAGAAGTTAGATAATCACTATACATTTGACATCACTAAGACCCAGCTGGGCCTGAAACATATTTAAACTGGCCAGAGTAGGTGCTGTTCCACACAAGTTCACAACAGCCAATTCAACTTGACTATAGATCATCAAGGAAACACACATTCATAGAAGTATCACTCAGAGTTCTCATAGGAACACCCATTACCTTACAGGTGTGAATCAGGAGACGCATCAGTCCTAGACCCCATCTGGATCTGTTGACCAAATCTTCATCAGACTCGTAGTGGTTGTCTTAGCTTAGACACACCATGAACTTATTAAAACTCATGTTTCTCATATGTGTTGACTCTGGCAGATTCATGTGACCGCTCCCAGTATTGCCCCAAAACATCACATTGACTGGTACTGGAACGAGCTGGTCCAATTGAGTTCATGGTATAACTCTAGAATATCCATCATATAAACAGATCCTGAAACAAGGACGTCGGTGAGAGTACTCGGCTACAACTGTGACTAACATGCACATCAACAACATCACATGCATCAGTACATAATATCATGATACAATGATATAAAGGATCATCAACATAGTAGATCATCTCTCCTACCAAGGAGGTACATGCATGAGAGCACCTTAGTGAGCAAGTAGATAGTCAAGTAACTCTTCTGGGCAACATCTGGCCCAATAACACCAGAGTAGTCTGACTTTGTCATAGGATCCTACTACCTGGTGTTATTCCATTTCTCCGTTTCTGCTCCTACAACAACCGTTGAATACACCTACTTATCTTTCAGTGTAGAGATTTAATTATCTGAGAGGTGTCCAGCCGGACATTTCCTCCTCATCAAAATAACTCAACAATTAATTAATTATTTAACCCATTAACTAATTAATTACATCATAATTCATTAATAACCGCACAGCATTAATAAATTAAATCATCAGTCGTTAATAACTCAACAGCATTAACAAAATAATACATCAAGCAAATGCTTTTGTCCTGGCATCTGTCCCAGAACCGGTATGACCTTTCTTAGTTGACCTTGTCTCCTGAAGGTCGAGTCTGTGCAGGTCTATCACAGGTTTGTTGGCAATCCACCCAGTAGTCTTTCCTCCAAAGATGAGCTGTGGCAAAAGAGTACCTTATTTCCGTGGCGATTTAGACCATGTCATCATATTTAGAATGGCACCCAGCACCTCATCCCATCAATCTTCATGTCTCCCCTAAGTGTGGATCAAGGCCATCATATGCAACCCCCTCCCCCTAGTAGATGTTTTTCCCCCACTAACAGGGTCGGGTTTACAAAAGAGAAAAGTAGAGCCATTCATCCAACGTTCCGCTCGTATTTTGAATCGGTAAAAACACAACAGCCTCGTTTACAACGCGTCGTATCTCTCTCAGTTGGGCATGTAAAATAAACAAGTAGTGACATCACAATTCCACAGGTAATTCATAACTACCACAATCAGGTAACTACAAAGCATTCCTACATAGAGGTGTAACAGCACTGTCACCCTCACATAGCAACCACTTCACTACACGTCCTGGTGGAAATAACACAACACCTTGGTTCCTGGAATTCACAGAGCACCATCTATCTAACGCATAGATTACATCACTATCTAGCTAACACAGAACGCATCACTCGCTAAGGCAGATAACTCATCACTAGCTATGCAACTAATATCACACAGCCTAACTATTGTCAAGGATTCAACACATCCCTAGCTATTCAATCAATAAACAAGCAGGTTAACAGTTGTTACACATACCGTTATTAGATTGACCAAGCTATGTGTCAAACTAAACTCAGAGAGAAATGGCTGAAAAGCCTGGATAGAAGACTAAATATGTACAATGCTGAATGAGAGAGGTGAGAAGATCTAAAGGTGATGAGCCATCATCATGTAGTATGTGGTCTCTGCTCGTGCCACGTCCAGTCATAGCTAACCACTCATCCAGTGAACCTCTGGTGCAAAGAACTCCAAGGCGTAGACCACCAGTCTTCTCCTTCCACTGTGAGTATGATATCGGACTGGTCAGGCGTATGTCAGATACGACTGGCACTTCAACAAAGTTCGCTGGTCATCCCTCGATGACGGAATCACTTGCACCAGATTTCACCCTACTGATGAAATATGGGCGACCCCAGGGTTCTAGGTGTCCCCATCTGATGGAAAGTACTGCTGTACCATATAATATAAGAGCCTGGTGGCCCTTTGGTATCTCAAAGTCAACTGGATGAACTATTCTGCAACATAAGACTGGAGCGTTGGCTCCATTCACTAACACTGTCACTATTCAATAACTCCAACTTAGGAATGTAATGACTCAGCACATTAACAATGCCACAGTTCAACAACACCACTTTAGGAGTATAATGACTCAGCACATTAGCAATGTCACAGTTTAACACCACTTTAGGAGTATAATGACTCAGCACACTAGCATTATCACTGTTTAGAACACAAACTAAAGAATGTGGTGACTCAGCATACTAGCATTATCACTGTTCATCAACAGCACCTAGGAATTTGGTAGCTCCCTACCATAACATGAATGTTCCTCAGATGTTCATGAAAATATACTGTTGTGGTTCACTGACCAAGTTCAAGGTTTCTGAGATGATCATAAATGTAGATCCACACAGAAGTTAGATAATCACTATACATTTGACATCACTAAGACCCAGCTGGGCCTGAAACATATTTAAACTGGCCAGAGTAGGTGCTGTTCCACACAAGTTCACAACAGCCAATTCAACTTGACTATAGATCATCAAGGAAACACACATTCATAGAAGTATCACTCAGAGTTCTCATAGGAACACCCATTACCTTACAGGTGTGAATCAGGAGACGCATCAGTCCTAGACCCCATCTGGATCTGTTGACCAAATCTTCATCAGACTCGTAGTGGTTGTCTTAGCTTAGACACACCATGAACTTATTAAAACTCATGTTTCTCATATGTGTTGACTCTGACAGATTCATGTGACCGCTCCCAGTATTGCCCAAAAACATCACATTGACTGGTTCTGGAATGAGCTGGTCCAATTGAGTTCATGGTATAACTAGAATATCCATCATATAAAATGATCCTGAAACAAGGACGTTGGTTAGAGTACTCGGCTACAACTGTGACTAACATGCACATCAACAACATCACATGCATCATTACATAATATCATGATACAATGATATAAAAGTTCATCAACATAGTAGATCATCTCTCCTACCAAAGAGGTACATGCATGAGAGCACCTTAGTGAGCAAGTAGATAGTCGTAACTCTTCTGGGCAACATCTGGCCCAATAACACCAGAGCAGTCTGACTCTGTCATAGGATCGTACTACCCGGTGTTATTCCATTCCTCCGTTTCTGCTCCTACAACAACCGTTGAATACACCTACTTATCTTTCAGTGTAGAGGTTTAATTATCTGAGAGGTGTCCAGCCGGACATTTCCTCCTCATCAAAATAACTCAACAATTAATTATTTAACCCATTAACTAATTAATTACATCATAATTCATTAATAACCGCACAGCATTAATAAATTAAATCATCAGTCGTTAATAACTCAACAGCATTAACAAAATAATACATCAAGCAAATGCTTTTGTCCTGGCATCTGTCCCAGAACCGGTATGATCTTTCTTAGTTGACCTTGTCTCCTGAAGGTCGAGTCTGTGCAGGTCTATCACAGGTTTGGTGGCAATCCACCCAGTAGTCTTTCCCCCAAAGATGAGCTGTGGCAAAAGAGTACCTTATTTCCGTGGCGATTTAGACCATGTCATCATATTTAGAATGGCACCCAGCACCTCATCCCATCAATATTCATGTCTCCCCTAAGTGTGGATCAAGGCCATCATATGCAACCCCCTCCCCCTAGTAGATGTTTTCCACCCACTAACAGGGTCGGGTTTACAAAAGAGAAAAGTAGCGCCATTCATCCAACGTTCCGCTCGTATTTTGAATCGGTAAAAACACAACAGCCTCGTTTACAACGCGTCGTATCTCTCTCAGTTGGGCATGTAAAATAAACAAGTAGTGACATCACAATTCCACAGGTAATTCATAACTACCACAATCAGGTAACTACAAAGCATTCCTACATAGAGGTGTAACAGCACTGTCACCCTCACATAGCAACCACTTCACTACACGTCCTGGTGGAAATAACACAACACCTTGGTTCCTGGAATTCACAGAGCACCATCTATCTAACGCATAGATTACATCACTATCTAGCTAACAAAGAACGCATCACTCGCTAAGGCAGATAACTCATCACTAGCTATGCAACTAATATCACACAGCCTAACTATTGTCAAGGATTCAACACATCCCTAGCTATTCAATCAATAAACAAGCAGGTTAACAGTTGTTACACATACCGTTATTAGATTGACCAAGCTATGTGTCAAACTAAACTCAGAGAGAAATGGCTGAAAAGCCTGGATAGAAGACTAAATATGTACAATGCTGAATGAGAGAGGTGAGAAGATCTACAGGTGATGAGCCATCATCATGTAGTATGTGGTCTCTGCTCGTGCCACGTCCAGTCATAGCTAACCACTCATCCAGTGAACCTCTGGTGCAAAGAACTCCAAGGCGTAGACCACGAGTCTTCTCCTTCCACTGTGAGTATGATATCGGACTGGTCAGGCGTATGTCTAATACCTGACTGGCACTTCAACAAAGTTCGCTGGTCATCCCTCGATGACGGAATCACTCGCACCAGATTTAACCCTACTGATGAAATATGGGCGACCCCAGGGTTCTAGGTGTCCCCATCTGATGGAAAGTACTGCTGTACCATATAATATAAGAGCCTGGTGGCCCTTTGGTATCTCAAAGTCAACTGGATGAACTATTCTGCAACATAAGACTGGAGCGTTGGCTCCATTCACTAACACTGTCACTATTCAATAACTCCAACTTAGGAATGTAATGACTCAGCACATTAACAATGCCACAGTTCAACAACACCACTTTAGGAGTATAATGACTCAGCACATTAGCAATGTCACAGTTTAACACCACTTTAGGAGTATAATGACTCAGCACACTAGCATTATCACTGTTTAGAACACAAACTAAAGAATGTGGTGACTCAGCATACTAGCATTATCACTGTTCATCAACAGCACCTAGGAATTTGGTAGCTCCCTACCATAACATGAATGTTCCTCAGATGTTCATGAAAATATACTGTTGTGGTTCACTGACCAAGTTCAAGGTTTCTGAGATGATCATAAATGTAGATCCACACAGAAGTTAGATAATCACTATACATTTGACATCACTAAGACCCAGCTGGGCCTGAAACATATTTAAACTGGCCAGAGTAGGTGCTGTTCCACACAAGTTCACAACAGCCAATTCAACTTGACTATAGATCATCAAGGAAACACACATTCATAGAAGTATCACTCAGAGTTCTCATAGGAACACCCATTACCTTACAGGCGTGAATCAGGAGACGCATCAGTCCTAGACCCCATCTGGATCTGTTGACCAAATCTTCATCAGACTCGTAGTGGTTGTCTTAGCTTAGACACACCATGAACTTATTAAAACTCATGTTTCTCATATGTGTTGACTCTGACAGATTCATGTGACCGCTCCCAGTATTGCCCAAATACATCACATTGACTGGTTCTGGAATGAGCTGGTCCAATTGAGTTCATGGTATAACTAGAATATCCATCATATAAAATGATCCTGAAACAAGGACGTTGGTTAGAGTACTCGGCTACAACTGTGACTAACATGCACATCAACAACATCACATGCATCAGTACATAATATCATGATACAATGATATAAAAGATCATCAACATAGTAGATCATCTCTCCTACCAAAGAGGTATATGCATGAGAGCACCTTAGTGAGCAAGTAGATAGTCGTAACTCTTCTGGGCAACATCTGGCCCAATAACACCAGAGCAGTCTGACTCTGTCATAGGATCGTACTACCCGGTGTTATTCCATTCCTCCGTTTCTGCTCCTACAACAACCGTTGAATACACCTACTTATCTTTCAGTGTAGAGGTTTAATTATCTGAGAGGTGTCCAGCCGGACATTTCCTCCTCATCAAAATAACTCAACAATTAATTAATTATTTAACCCATTAACTAATTAATTACATCATAATTCATTAATAACCGCACAGCATTAATAAATTAAATCATCAGTCGTTAATAACTCAACAGCATTAACAAAATAATACATCAAGCAAATGCTTTTGTCCTGGCATCTGTCCCAGAACCGGTATGATCTTTCTTAGTTGACCTTGTCTCCTGAAGGTCGAGTCTGTGCAGGTCTATCACAGGTTTGGTGGCAATCCACCCAGTAGTCTTTCCCCCAAAGATGAGCTGTGGCAAAAGAGTACCTTATTTCCGTGGCGATTTAGACCATGTCATCATATTTAGAATGGCACCCAGCACCTCATCCCATCAATATTCATGTCTCCCCTAAGTGTGGATCAAGGCCATCATATGCAACCCCCTCCCCCTAGTAGATGTTTTCCACCCACTAACAGTCGGGTTTACAAAAGAGAAAAGTAGCGCCATTCATCCAACGTTCCGCTCGTATTTTGGATCGGTAAAAACACAACAGCCTCGTTTACAACGCGTCGTATCACTCTCAGTTGGGCATGTAAAATAAACAAGTAGTGACATCACAATTCCACAGGTAATTCATAACTACCACAATCAGGTAACTACAAAGCATTCCTACATAGAGGTGTAACAGCACTGTCACCCTCACATAGCAACCACTTCACTACACGTCCTGGTGGAAATAACACAACACCTTGGTTCCTGGAATTCACAGAGCACCATCTATCTAACGCATAGATTACATCACTATCTAGCTAACACAGAACGCATCACTCGCTAAGGCAGATAACTCATCACTAGCTATGCAACTAATATCACACAGCCTAACTATTGTCAAGGATTCAACACATCCCTAGCTATTCAATCAATAAACAAGCAGGTTAACAGTTGTTACACATACCGTTATTAGATTGACCAAGCTATATGTCACACTAAACACAGAGAGGGATGGCTGAAATGCCTGGATAGAAGACTAAATATGTACAATGCTGAATGAGAGAGGTGAGAAGATCTAAAGGTGATGAGCCATCATCACGAAGTATGTGATCTCTGTTCGTGCCACGTCCAGTTGTAGCTAACCACTCACCCAGTGAGCCTCCGGTACAAAGGAACTCCAAGGCGTAGACCACGAGTCTTCTCCTTCCACTGTGAGTATGATATCGGACTGGTCAGGCGTATGTCTGATACGACTGGCACTTCAACAAAGTTCGCTGGTCATCCCTCGATGACGGAATCACTCGCACCAGATTTCACCCTACTGATGAAATATGGGCGACCCCAGGGTTCTAGGTGTCCCCATCTGATGGAAAGTACTGCTGTACCATATAATATAAGAGCCTGGTGGCCCTTTGGTATCTCAAAGTCAACTGGATGAACTATTCTGCAACATAAGACTGGAGCGTTGGCTCCATTCACTAACACTGTCACTATTCAATAACTCCAACTTAGGAATGTAATGACTCAGCACATTAACAATGCCACAGTTCAACAACACCACTTTAGGAGTATAATGACTCAGCACATTAGCAATGTCACAGTTTAACACCACTTTAGGAGTATAATGACTCAGCACACTAGCATTATCACTGTTCAGAACACCAACTAAAGAATGTGGTGACTCAGCATACTAGCATTTTCACTGTTCATCAACAGCACCTAGGAATTTGGTAGCTCCCTACCATAACATGGATGTTCCTCAGATGTTCATGAAAATATACTGTTGTGGTTCACTGACCAAGTTCAAGGTTTCTGAGATGATCATAAATGTAGATCCACACAGAAGTTAGATAATCACTATACATTTGACATCACTAAGACCCAGCTGGGCCTGAAACATATTTAAACTGGCCAGAGTAGGTGCTGTTCCACACAAGTTCACAACAGCCAATTCAACTTGACTATAGATCATCATCATCATCATCATCATCATCATCATCATCATCATCATCATCTTCCACTTCTGCCGTCAAGCGTCGTGGGGAGGAATAATTTGCGTTCCAGCGCCCGGTGGACGGCACTGGATAGTGTCATTCCGTGTGGTTGTACAATGTCTCTGATGTCGTCAATCCATTTTCTTCTTGGACGTCCTCGTGGTCTCGTCGCAGATGATCTTTGATGTAAGGCCAGTGATGGTAGTTGCTGATGTTGCATTCTAACAACATGGCCAAACCACTTGATCTTCTGTCTTTCAATAAATGTGGCACAAGGTGTTGATCCCACAGTCTGTCTGATAGTAACATTTCTTACTCGGTCTCGGATGACATGGATGTTCCTCAGATGTTCATGAAAATCATCAAGGAAACATATTCATAGAAGTATCACTCAGAGTTCTCATAGGAACACCCATTACCTTACAGGCGTGAATCAGGAGACGCATCAGTCCTAGACCCCATCTGGATCTGTTGACCAAATCTTCATCAGACTCGTAGTGGTTGTCTTAGCTTAGACACACCATGAACTTATTAAAACTCATGTTTCTCATATGTGTTGACTCTGACAGATTCATGTGACCGCTCCCAGTATTGCCAAAAACATCACATTGACTGGTTCTGGAATGAGCTGGTCCAATTGAGTTCATGGTATAACTAGAATATCCATCATATAAAATGATCCTGAAACAAGGACGTTGGTTAGAGTACTCGGCTACAACTGTGACTAACATGCACATCAACAACATCACATGCATCATTACATAATATCATGATACAATGATATAAAAGATCATCAACATAGTAGATCATCTCTCCTACCAAAGAGGTACATGCATGAGAGCACCTTAGTGAGCAAGTAGATAGTCAAGTAACTCTTCTGGGCAACATCTGGCCCAATAACACCAGAGCAGTCTGACTCTGTCATAGGATCGTACTACCCGGTGTTATTCCATTCCTCCGTTTCTGCTCCTACAACAACCGTTGAATACACCTACTTATCTTTCAGTGTAGAGGTTTAATTATCTGAGAGGTGTCCAGCCGGACATTTCCTCCTCATCAAAATAACTCAACAATTAATTAATTATTTAACCCATTAACTAATTAATTACATCATAATTCATTAATAACCGCACAGCATTAATAAATTAAATCATCAGTCGTTAATAACTCAACAGCATTAACAAAATAATACATCAAGCAAATGCTTTTGTCCTGGCATCTGTCCCAGAACCGGTATGATCTTTCTTAGTTGACCTTGTCTCCTGAAGGTCGAGTCTGTGCAGGTCTATCACAGGTTTGGTGGCAATCCACCCAGTAGTCTTTCCCCCAAAGATGAGCTGTGGCAAAAGAGTACCTTATTTCCGTGGCGATTTAGACCATGTCATCATATTTAGAATGGCACCCAGCACCTCATCCCATCAATATTCATGTCTCCCCTAAGTGTGGATCAAGGCCATCATATGCAACCCCCTCCCCCTAGTAGATGTTTTCCACCCACTAACAGGGTCGGGTTTACAAAAGAGAAAAGTAGCGCCATTCATCCAACGTTCCGCTCGTATTTTGGATCGGTAAAAACACAACAGCCTCATTTACAACGCGTCGTATCACTCTCAGTTGGGCATGTAAAATAAACAAGTAGTGACATCACAATTCCACAGGTAATTCATAACTACCACAATCAGGTAACTACAAAGCATTCCTACATAGAGGTGTAACAGCACTGTCACCCTCACATAGCAACCACTTCACTACACGTCCTGGTGGAAATAACACAACACCTTGGTTCCTGGAATTCACAGAGCACCATCTATCTAACGCATAGATTACATCACTATCTAGCTAACACAGAACGCATCACTCGCTAAGGCAGATAACTCATCACTAGCTATGCAACTAATATCACACAGCCTAACTATTGTCAAGGATTCAACACAGCCCTAGCTATTCAATCAATAAACAAGCAGGTTAACAGTTGTTACACATACCGTTATTAGATTGACCAAGCTATACGTCACACTAAACTCAGAGAGGGATGGCTGAAAAGCCTGGATAGAAGACTAAATATGTACAATGCTGAATGAGAGAGGTGAGAAGATCTACAGGTGATGGGCCATCATCACGTAGTATGTGATCTCTGTTCGTGCCACGTCCAGTTGTAGCTAACCACTCACCCAGTGAGCCTCCGGTGCAAAGAACTCCAAGGCATAGACCACGAGTCTTCTCCTTCCACTGTGAGTATGATATCGGACTGGTCAGGCGTATGTCTGATACGACTGGCACTTCAACAAAGTTCACTGGTCATCCCTCGATGACGGAATCACTCGCACCAGATTTCACCCTACTGATGAAATATGGGCGACCCCAGGGTTCTAGGTGTCCCCATCTGATGGAAAGTACTGCTGTACCATATAATATAAGAGCCTGGTGGCCCTTTGGTATCTCAAAGTCAATTGGATGAACTATTCTGCAACATAAGACTGGAGCGTTGGCTCCATTCACTAACACTGTCACTATTCAATAACTCCAACTTAGGAATGTAATGACTCAGCACATTAACAATGCCACAGTTCAACAACACCACTTTAGGAGTATAATGACTCAGCACATTAGCAATGTCACAGTTTAACACCACTTTAGGAGTATGACTCAGCACACTAGCATTATCACTGTTCGGAACACCAACTAAAGAATGTGGTGACTCAGCATACTAGCATTTTCACTGTTCATCAACAGCACCTAGGAATTTGGTAGCTCCCTACCATAACATGGATGTTCCTCAGATGTTCATGAAAATATACTGTTGTGGTTCACTGACCAAGTTCAAGGTTTCTGAGATGATCATAAATGTAGATCCACACAGAAGTTAGATAATCACTATACATTTGACATCACTAAGACCCAGCTGGGCCTGAAACATATTTAAACTGGCCAGAGTAGGTGCTGTTCCACACAAGTTCACAACAGCCAATTCAACTTGACTATAGATCATCAAGGAAACATATTCATAGAAGTATCACTCAGAGTTCTCATAGGAACACCCATTACCTTACAGGCGTGAATCAGGAGACGCATCAGTCCTAGACCCCATCTGGATCTGTTGACCAAATCTTCATCAGACTCGTACCGGTTGTCTTAGCTTAGACACACCATGAACTTATTAAAACTCATGTTTCTCATATGTGTTGACTCTGACAGATTCATGTGACCGCTCCCAGTATTGCCCCAAAACATCACATTGACTGGTACTGGAATGAGCTGGTCCAATTGAGTTCATGGTATAACTCTAGAATATCCATCATATAAACAGATCCTCAAACAAGGACGTCGGCGAGAGTACTCGGCTACAACTGACTAACATGCACATCAACAACATCACATGCATCAGTACATATTATCATGACACAATGATATAAAAGATCATCAACATAGTAGATCATCTCTCCTACCAAGGAGGTACATGCATGAGAGCGCCTTAGTGAGCAAGTAGATAGTCAAGTAACTCTTCTGGGCAACATCTGGCCCAATAACACCAGAGTAGTCTATTTGACTCTGTCATAGGATCCTACTACCTGGTGTTATTCCATTCCTCCTCCTACAACAACCGTTGAATACACCTACTTATCTTTCAGTGTAGAGGTTTAATTATCTGAAAGGTGTCCAGCCGGACATTTCCTCCTCATCAAAATAACTCAACAATTAATTAATTATTTAACCCATTAACTAATTAATTACATCATAATTCATTAATAACCGCACAGCATTAATAAATTACTGAAATAATTACTGGAAACATACCTCATGAGTTATGTAATTCTGTATTTATTGCAATCCCAAAGAAATCAGGAGCCTTGGAATGTGATCAACATCGAACAATTAGTATAATGAGTCACATCACGAAGATTTTGCTAAGAATTATCATGCAAAGAGTTAGGAGGAAAATACAACCTGAAATAGGAGAAGAACAATGTGGGTTTGTAGTAGGCAAGGGTACAGTAAATGCTGTGTATATACTGAGAACCGTAATCGAACGTTCTATAGAAGTAAACAAAGATCTACACCTTTGCTTCATTGACTACACAAAGGCTTTTGATAAAGTGAGACATGTCAACATGATAAGGATGCTTGAAGATCTACAAATTGATGGGAAAGACCTTAGACTTGTAAAAAACATATATTGGAAACAACAAGCTGCCATAAGAGTTGATAATGAAGTAAGCCAATATCAGCCTATTAAGAGAGGTGTGAGACAGGGATGTGTAATGTCTCCAGATCTGTTTTCCCTGTACAGTGAAAATATTTTCAGAAATATTGAAAATATGGAAGGAATCAACATTGGGGGACGATGCATCAATAACATTAGATATGCAGATGATACAGTCTTGATTGCAGATAATGAACAGGACCTGCAAAATTTAGTAGATGCGGTTGTTACACACAGTGAACAACAAGGGTTAGAATTAAATTGTAAAAAGACACAGATTATGGTCGTCACTAGGAAGGACGAAATACCACAATGTAATATACAAGTAAATGGGAATATTCTTCAACAAGTGAATAGGTACAATTACCTCGGAACAGTAATAACATCTGATGGGAGATGCCTTGAAGAGATTAGAACAAGAATCGCCATGGCAAAAGTAGCCTTTAGCAAGATGAAAAACATACTGACCAATAAAAAGATATCAATTGAAACGAGAAAAAGAGTGTTGAGATGCTACATAGAACCTGTACTTTTATATGGATGTGAAGCTTGGACAATGAGCAGCCAGGCTGAGAAACATCTGATGGCTGTAGAAATGTGGTTTCTGAGGAAAATGCAAAGAATACCATGGACAGCCAGAAAGACCAATGAACAAGTCCTTCAAGAAACAAATGAAGATCGTAAACTGATCAGAAACATTAGACGTAGACAGTCACAATTTTTTGGGCATGTTATGAGAAGAAATGATTTGGAGAACTTGGTGACAACTGGTAAGATCGAGGGGAACAGACCAAGGGGAAGACCTAGAAACAAGTATCTGGATGGCTTGGCCTTGTGGCATGGTCGAGACAAAAACACGGAACTGATCCACGACTCTGTTGATCGAGTGAGATGGCAGAACATGACCGCCCACGCTTACCGGCATGGCACATGATGGATGGATGGATTAATAAATTAAATCATCAGTTGTTAATAACTCAACAGCATTAACAAAATAATACATCAAGCAAATGCTTTTGTCCTGGGATCTCTGTCCCAGAACCGGTATGACCTTTCTTAGTTGACCTTGTCTCCTGAAGGTCGAGTCTGCAGGTCTATCACAGGTTTGGTGGCAATCCACCCAGTAGTCTTTCCCCCAAAGATGAGCTGTGGAAAAAGAGTACCTTATTTCCGTGGCGATTTAGACCATGTCATCCTATTTAGAATGGCACCCAGCACCTCATCCCATCAATCTTCATGTCTCCCCTAAGTGTGGATCAAGGCCATCATATGCAGCCCCCTCCCCCTAGTAGATGTTTTCCCCCCACTAACAGGGTCGGGTTTACAAAAGAGAAAAGTAGAGCCATTCATCCAACGTTCCGCTCGTATTTTGGATCGGTAAAAACACAACAGACTCGTTTACAACACGTCGTATCACTCTCAGTTGGGCATGTAATATAAAAAAGTAGTGACATCACAATTCCACAGGTAATTCATAACTACCACAATCAGGTAACTACAAAGCATTCCTACGTAGAGGTGTAACAACACTGTCACCCTCACATAGCAACCACTTCACTACACGTCCTGGTGGAAATAACACCTTGGTTCCTGGAATTCACAGAGCACCATCTATCTAACGCATAGATTACATCACTATCTAGCTAACACAGAACGCATCACTCGCTTGCTAAGGCAGATAACTCATCACTAGCTATGCAACTAATATCACGCAGCCTAACTATTGTCAAGGATTCAACACAGCCCTAGCTATTCAATCAATAAACAAGCAGGGTAACACAGTTGTTACACATGCCGTTATTAGATTGACCAAAGCACACTCACAAGTAGCAGTGTTAGATTCGTAGCAAATATCCTGCTCTAACAATCGCTGTGAATATTATCAACATAGCAACGTTAGTCATATTTACTACAATAACGCCTGTTTTAAAGGACTCATCGTGTACTTCTAACTACACACGCAGCAGTGTCAGCGCGAACAAACACTTGTATAAACAGTGGGCCTCTGACCCAGATAGTCACTAGCCGATCAATAACGCTAATTATGTATTCATACAATCGGGGCAGAAATCAATCGCGTGTCGGTAACAATAATTTACGCAGACGGCACTTCGCTAAGAACAGATTCTAAGTACTTTATCATTTACCTTGCTTTAAGAATCACTGCAATTATCAGCTGCCTTGGTGTCATGCCGTGGCAAGCGTCAACAGACATCAATTCTCTACAGTCATGATATTGCGGCCATGTTTGTTGACATATGGATGGCGACTGAAACCAACTGAGCTATTGCGTGAAGTTTTTAATCCTCCTCGACCCCTGATCATCTCATGTTTCACGGAGAATACCAGATCCCCGTGATACCTATGTGGATTGATGTCCTACGTGACTGCTATCATCACGTACACTCTGCAGATCTTTCTCTCTCGACTTGTCAAGAAATCTCAAGAAAAGATGAATTTCGCTAGGGTTTCCCCAAGTTATTTTAAGATCAGGCGGGAGTCCACTCGCCTAGCTACGACTGATAGGATTTTTCGCCGAGTGAAGACAACTGACCTGGGTGGTTTTGTCACAGTTGGTGCTTTGAAAAGACTAATGAAAGCAGTATGTTATATTCAACTATAAGCAAGAGATAATGTTCTTTGGTCATGTAATGAGGAGAGAAGCATTGGAAAATAACTGCAAAGATCAGGAACTGTCTCTGAGGTAAAGAGGTTGAGGCAGATGAGGGTAAATATTACTGGATGGCCTAAGACAGAGGCAAACAGGAATAACAACAAAACTGATCCAGAACACTAGGGATATATGTAAGCCAACACATGGGCAGAGCACATGATGACGATGATTAATGTACATGTTCTGTAAATACTTACAGAGGAAATTAAGGCAATGAGTGCTGGTATGCAGCCTTGTTGCAGCAGTATGTTCCTATGTTTACTGGAATCTGCAGCCATATTTCCAACTGCCCAAGCACATAGTTCCTAGTAATATAAAGACATGTGTGGGAACAAAGACACAACTCCGGCAACAGATCATGTTAAAAATAAACATTTTCCTATAAGGACCCTTTTATATGCCTTAGGCGCACTCGGTATATGATGCTAAACAATATTTTTATAGACTGATCGGCACTCTGTGGGTGATGTGGTCGGTATCACAATGGCCGTCTTTATTTCCCTTAATATTTCCTGGACCGTCTTTCAGTAGTTTTGTAATATTTCTAATTTCTTCATTAGATTATTTTTACAGCTGATATCCAGCTCCACTTCTGCCGGCTGGATGTCAGGTGGGTTGTGTGGAACGGTCGATTCAGAAGATCCTTACAGTATTCAGCCAATCTGTTCATTTGATCTTTAATGTTGGTGAGAACTTTTCCTTTACTATTTTTGTTAAGTCCACTGGGTTTATATTTTCCTACCAATTTCATTCTGGTGCTTAACTGTCTCTGAGGTTTCACTTTGCTGTTGCTTTCTCTGCCTCTCTTGCTAGGCCATCTAAATATTGTCTTTTATCTGCCCTTACATGCTTCTTAACTTCTTTGCTAGCTTCTGTATATCTTCCTTGGGCTCTGACTTAGCAGCTCTGGTTTTGCTATTAAGATAGCCTTTTTATTTTTTCTTTCTTCTATATTCTTGGGGGTTTTGGACATTATCCATGCTTTGTTTCCTTCCCTTTCCTCCTTGGCCTTCCATATATGCATCGCTTAAAATGCTGTTAACCTGTTGCAAACTCTTCTCCATGTTCTCTTTTAAGTGTTGCAAGATCTGGACTTATTTGAGATTGTGACCTTAAACTGTTCCTTGGATCTGAGATATCCTACATTATACTGAATTCCATGCTTATAAGATGTTATATAGCTTTTAAGTTTTAACTTAATTTTACTTAGCAGTAAATTGTCCATATTTACAATATATTTACAGCACCTCTAAAGACTTCTACATCATGTATAGATGATCTAAATTTCTTAATACATATATGATATTTTTGGTTTTCTGTTTTGTAGTTGAGTTATGCCCTTGTGGCTTTATGACTGATTCACTGAATAAAAATTGGTGAATAATTCTACTTTCATTTATTACCACTAGTCCATGTTTCCAAATGTCTTTGTAACCAGTATTATCCGATCCTATTTTAGCATTTAGGTCACCCATAACAATTTTGATACTGCCATTTCTTAGACTACCAATTAAAGTTTTGAAGTTTCATGTAAAATTCCCCTTTGTTTTTCATTTGTTGGTGCGTAGCACTGGATTACATTAATGTGTATTTTATTTCTGACAGATCTAAATCTTGCTGTTATTCTAGAACTCACTGCTTCCCACTCTAATGCTTTCTTTGCCTCTGTGGATAACATTAGGGCCACTCCTTCACAGTGTGGCGAATTTTCATCTTTATGGCCTGAGTACAGCATTATTTCACCAGTGCTTAGATGTTCACCTGTTCTAGTCCATCTTGTTTCACACAATCCCAAGATGGTAGTATTATATTTCATTTCTGCTGTCACCTGCGCTGTCTTATCAAATATATAGTTTTAACATTCCAGGTGCAATCCTTTGAGTTTTCCCAGGTGAAAGAATTTTAATCAGCGCCCTGGACTCCTTGAGGCTTTCTCAGCAATGCATCATCTCTCTTTTATAAGAGCTTGATTACCTCGTGGTAGCTGAGTAACTATTCTTTATGTGACTTGTTCATGGATTGTTGGATTTTGTAACAACTTTTCAATGTGATGGGGTAGCCTACCCTAAGCACAACACTCCCCTAGCTGCCTTTTATAACATGGCTGATAGGGTCCAGTGTTACTATTCATTGCTTCCGTTACAGGTCCCGATAGCACACAGGTGGAATCCTCCTTAGTAGCCTCTTGCGACATGCAAGGTGTTACTATTCTTTGCTTCCTTTTAGGGCCATGGATGATGTACTATATGGTTATAGAAAGTATGGGCCTAAGCCTATTTTGAGGGAGCCACAGTTGTGCAGTGGCAAGGATGCTTGCCTGACAGCCCGGTGGTCATGAGTTGAAATCCTGATCAAGGTGGGGATTTTTTAAAACTGACCTGATTCCCCCCGGTCAACTCACCCTAAAACAGGTACAAGGAAATGTTCTGGGAAGTAAAGGCTGTCAATGTAATATTAACCACATCACCCATCTAGGGTCAAGTGGTCTATAAATATGGGGCTAGCACCATATACTGGCCGGTCTCCCTGGCCAAGGGATTAATGACACTGTTCGTAATCCCATATATCCACGTGGGGAAAACAGCAGCTGTGAGAATCGGCAGCGGTTTGCGCCGTGCTGGTAACTTACGGGGGTATGTGAGCCGGTCGTTCAGAAAGCAATGGCAAACTACTGAACGTAAAACTTACCTAGTACATCAACAGCAGCTGAAAAATGCCGGTGTTGATTGCCAAAGGGGTCAAAGGTGGACATTTTTCCTATACAGGTTTATCACACTTCACAATCATTCACCACAGACCTGCATTTGTGGGTCAGAACCTTGCAGGAACTGTATCAGAAGGGGAGATAATTGCATCATGCTCCTAGCACTCAGGGAGGCTGCTGCTGACAGATTGATGACACACCATGCAGCTGCATGCAAGACTGCTGTATCGGTTGATAGAAGACAGCTCTGCAAGGCTTGCAAGCCTTCATTTCTATCAAACAAAAATTGTGTTTTAATTAGTTTGTAATAATGATTTTTGTGAAAAGTAAGTAAAGAACAATCTGCTAAATAGACAAACAAAACAGCAGTAAAGCTAATAAACTTCTGAAGAATGGGAAAGCTGCTGGCCCACATGGCATCCCAGTAGAGGCTGTAAAGTTAATATAAACATCTCAACTAAATTACTGCACAAATTATTTAGCAGCATCTGGGAAGCTGAAGAAATACCAGCTGACTAGAAAAAAGTTGCCAAAGAATGGGGACCTAAAAGAGTATGAAAATTATACAGACAAAACAGAAGCCTAAAATGTTATGACAGAATTAAATGTGGAGCTCATGGAGAAAGCTAAAATACTGGTGAATCAAGTGGTGAAGAGCAAAAGCTGGCATTGAATACATCTGAAAAAACCTGAGAACAGTATAGCTAGAAAGGCTATCTAGAATCCACTGGGCAAAAGAAATTGAGGATGACCTAAAACCATTAAAAAGAGAAGTATAGACAGAAGAAATTAATATGGGGAGGATATCGATGGAGCTGCATGGGATAGCTAAGGATAGGACAACTTGGAGTGAGTGGGTTGGGGGTCTGTGCCGCAATGGAGGATAGAGGGTGAAAGAAGAAGTGAGGAAAACAAGAATAATCACTAATACATTAGTTTAAAAGAGACATATGATCTAATAAAGAAAACAGGCCTAAGAAACTAATAATACTGTAAATAAAATAGATTGATGAATCTAATAATACAATGAATAAAGCCAGACTTATGAATCTAAAGAATCAGTAAAGAAAATATTTATGAATCTAAAAGTATAGTGAAGAAAGCAGACATATGCTTGCTTGTGTCCGCTGGCTGTGAACTCCAACGCGAAGTCCTGTATGCCGGATGAAGACATCCTGATGTCCAACATCAGTGTGATGTCATACAGGACCTGAGGTTTGCGTGAGTATCCGTTGTCCCATGTCTGGCTTACTGGTGTGCAGACTGGTAGTTCCTCCCAATGCAGGCAGACACTCTCCGACATCGGAGGAATCAACGATCCTGCTGACTTTAGCCAGAAACCCCAAAGAGACCTGTTGCCCAGGACGCTCGACGAGGACGCGTCAATAGGTCTTGGCCAGTATAGACCCCAGCCCTGGTGCCTTGGAAACACCTCTGCGTCCCAAACAGACATATGAATCTAATCTAGTGAAGAAAACAGACATGAATCTAATCTGGTAAGAATACAGGCAAGAATATAATAGTCAAGTAAAGAAATACTTATGAATCTAATAAAATAGTCAGGGGAAAAACTGTATATTTAATCAAACTTAGTTACTAAATGAAAAAAACATGTACCTAAGAAAGATCCGGGCATTGTTGGGATCTCGAGCAAAACATTTCCGAAGTACAGTCAGTGCTTCTAGGTCTTTACTCTGTTTCAGCAACTTTGTTGCTTTTGTTATCTAAATGAATTAAAATATGTAACAATCAACAAGATGGTAAAAAGTTTGATATAATTTTCATTGCTTTCATCATTACCCGAGTATTATCATTTTATGAAGGTTATATCAATATTTTTTTCCTTGTATACTTTCATACATCAACAAGAATGTATCCAAAATAGCAGCTGTCAATTTTACTTCATAGATTGCCTTGAAATTGTGTGGGTGTAGGCCAACAGTTTTAAAGCAGCACCTGCACCCATGCATATACAGTAAAAATTTAAGAAGAAAAAACTACAGAAAATTGGAGGGTGGGGGAGGGAGGTGGTGGTGTTTGGCTGAGGAGAGAAGAGAGAAAGAGGAATAATTCTGAATCTAAAACATGGGGCAAAGAAAACATTCAGTAGTAAATTGAGTATTTTCAAATAACTTCAGAACAGAGGTCAAAGCCTTACAAAGTCCAGCAAAATGCTGTTGACAGATGAACAAAGTGAAACACATAGCTCTCTTCACAGATGTGAAGTCAATTGTTTTACTACTGCAGAGAAAAAGAGAAAAACATTGCAGACCTAAGAACAGCACTTCATGGATAATGCCAGCAATCCAAAAGGGGTTGTAATACAATGGATCCCCTTACACTGCAACATATATGGAAGTGTAGACTAAAACACTGGCAAAGTAAGATGGAAGACTACCTCAGCCTGATATAGACATAACCTATGATGAAGCCAAGAGATTTATAAGAAGCAATTATAGAACCAAGTGGGAATAAAAGCATCCAGGCCAACAGAAAGACCAATTCCACTGAGAATAAGTAGTAATCTTCAGACTCTGCACAGGACACAACAGGCTGAAACACCAAGTGTTTAATAAACTAAAGATAGAAGATACTGATGAATTCAACTGTGAACGTGGTTAAATGACAGCTAAACATTTGTTGCAGGAGTGTCCAACATATGCAGAACAGGGAAAACTATTGTAGCCTACACACTCCATTTGAAGGCAACAATCTATGGAGATGTTAACAAGCTCAAGTTGACTGCTCTCTTTGGATGTATTTAGGCTGGTGATTGAAGGTGTACAAAGAAATAGGTCTTTTTTCTACACAATCATCTGTTATGAAATTGATGTCTACTGAATTACCTTCTACCTTCTACATAAATACCTTCTCTAGCTCCTCCTCTCTTGAAAGTACTGCTTCGGCTTCCTCCAAACTTTCTACTTTTAGTCGCTTGCTTAAGATCACCTGGCCTCTGTTACGAGTCTGTTCATCTGTGAGTAAAAGGGAAAAGATGTTACAATGGAAGTGTACCTGAACTGTGACAGAATTCATGTCTTCAGTTTTACTTTCATGGATCTTAGTTCTATTCAACATATATGCTTTTGTTATATTAGCATATATAAATACACACCTTATGCAATAAATCCATGTCGCTAGGGGTTAGATTAAAAATACCTGTATATCACATAGTCCGTTTTATCATGTGGCTTTGAATCTTTGACTGGCACCTTACCGTCATGACAGATGATAAATTATATGTCTCCATAGCACAAAACCTGGGCTGAATTTAGAGACTGTTGCTCATGCAGCATGATCTCTCTATCAGCCTGCCTAGTTTACTCCAGAGGAAAGTTAACACTTAACACCAAGATTTCTGGAACAAGACAAGCTGTATAAGCTGCCAGATCAGCACAGCAATACTCTGTCTGGCTGTAGGAGCTTCCATCCTAGTCCAGTTTTCAAGGCTGGTCAGCCCAACCATGACATTTAGTCTTTAGGTTGCATTTCCTCACACCAGGATAAGGTTTGCACCGTCTCAGTTGTGCACCTCTGCCCGAAGCCGTTGGCACAATGTGGGGTGTTTGGTTAGGTGAGTGCTGCCAAACATTTAGTACTAACAGAAAGCAGGTACTACTGTGTCATATGGTAGCTCAGTCATATCTGACTAAGACCCCACCATGAGGCTGAGAATCCTGGGCAATTAGTAAACAAGAAAACATCTCTTGAGGCCTCAGAGATGTGGTTTTACAGAATGCTACAAAACTCTTTGGACAACTGGAGTAATCTAAATGTTTTCAAAAAGGATAAGACATAAAGACAGCTTATCACAAAAAGAACAATATTTTTTTTTGTGGGGGGCGGGGGGGGGGGGGGGGGGGGGGGGGCGGGCGGGCACAGGAGAAGCCAAAAACTGCACTATGTTGTGTATGTTTGACAACTTGAAATTTGTGTGGAAAGAAAGATAGGAAGACAGAAGATTCTTGACAGCCTTTTGTCATGTCACAGAAGGGTGTCAGCATACAAACTGATAAATGCTGTTGGAGATAGCAAGATGTGGAAAAGCATGATTGCCCATGTCAGCCCGCAACACACTTGATATATAAATGCAATGTAGTTCAGTATTCCTACAAAACTGCAGGTTCTGATTAACAGTTTGAATAATAGTAATACTGACAATTTATATCTATAACCAACACCTATATGGCTCTGTTTTGTGTTTTGTGCATATCCCTTACAGGACGGAACAGTCAATTCCAGCATTTTTGGGCTGTTTGTGATTCCTGGACAAGTTTATATTCAGTAGTTTGCAACTGCTTTCTGAACATCCAGCACTCGGATCATTGTATGGAAACCAATGCAAGGCAGTCTGCTTCCAAATAGCCTGATTATGTGTTTCAAATGCGGTATGAGGGATTGCATTCGTAAACCCCTCACCATAGAGCCGGATAAAGGTTTAATTTAAAAGACAAATTATTGATTCTTGGACAAACCTAAGGTTGTTCTCTCTCTCTCATAAAATGTCATAAGGTGTGGATGCTGATTGATTCAGTAACACATTGTGCATATGTTGGATCCGTCCACTCATACAGCACTTCTTGTTGGAACCACACTTGAATCCAAACTCAGATATGTTGTTTCCTTCTGTTATTGCTTGTCATTAGCCAGCAGTTCTTCAAACTATATCTCCCTTGTCCATCATGAGCAGTGTTCCAACAACTGGTGATCTTGAAGCCAACAATCCACGCATCTCACACTCCAACATAACCTTGTCAGTACTTCCATGTAAGAAAGAAGTGTTTATACTCAAAACACATTTATGTCACATTTGTCGATTATGAACTCTATGCAATACGGACAGAACAATGATTGAGCTAGTGCCTTGAGTACTACCATCTACCTCAAAGCCACTATGATCACTGTTTTCATACTGGAGATTGTAGACCTATCGAGTACCCACTATCCACCTAAAAGCCATTGTAATCACAGCCACCTCTGTTTTCATACTGGAGATTATAGACCTATCGTATACACCATCACCTCAAGGCCACTATGATCACAGCCACCTCTATTTTCATACTGGAGATTGTAGACCTATCAAGTACCCACCATCCACCTCAAAGCCACTATGATCATAGCCACCTGTTTTCATTCTGGAGATTGTAGACCTATCAAGTACCCACCATCCACCTCAAAGCCACTATGATCACAGCCACCTCTGTTTTCATACTGGAGATTATAGACCTATCGTACCCACCATCCACCTCAAAGCCACCTATATTATCATACTGAAGATTGTAGACCTATCGAATACCCACTAACCACCTTAAATCCACTATGATCACAGCCACCTGTTTTCATACTGGAGATTATAGACCTGTAGGCTCCATTCTGCTCAGCAATGACTTTACCTTTGAGTCCAACTGAGAATTCCCTAGCAAATTTTGTCCAAGATGAAATAATCGTCAGTATATGCTATTACATCATTTCTGTCTGCATTTTCAGTTAATTGTTAGACCTCCAATTCTGTCAACTAACTACACCACTCTCTGCCCAATGTAATTATGACTTGATGGAATAGCCTTTTGTGACTGCCGTTGTAAATACATGTTTAACCCCCGTGTATCATGCTGCAAGTTTCTTTTCATTATTCTGAATGCTACACTTATCTACAGTACCTTCCAAAAGTTTTGTTATACATGTATCTAATTCTAATTCACACATAATTGTGAGCTTAAATATTTTATAAACAGAAAATGTGCTTACTGTCTTCGTTGTGCATGGGGTTATAAAATTTCTCTTGAAAGTTAGGATTGTGGCAGTGCTCATATTTCTCAGGTGGTAGCGAACAAGCAAACTTTTGGCTTTAGTAATGACAGTAGAAAGAAGACTCATAATGGGCAAGGCAGACACACTGAAAACTATGAATGACTGATTGTTGTATAACACTCTGAAGACTATGAATTACTGCTAGTTGTAGATATAATAACTAGATGAAATAACATATTTAAGTTATGCATGAAAGGACAAATCCAATGTGTTTACAACCAGTGTGTTACAACAGCTGCTGAGTGTTGAGGTGGTGCATCTATGTGTTTGCCCAGTAAGCTTTGATGTTGATTATTAGATCAATCAATCATTCAATTTCTGGATTAAACATTATTACTGAGGGTCAACATGGCCAAATGGTTAAGAGTGATTTAGCTTAAACTTCCAGTTTACTGAAGCTAATCAGGTTCAACCCCTACACCAGTCAGTTGGGACTAAAATGTTGACTTCTCACTTGACTTGGGGTTGTAAATTACAAGTATCTTAGAAGTTGGAATGGATTCACCTGATGGCGAGAGACGCTGGTAATAATGAAAGCTAATCCACATGCAAAATTCAGTCTAGTGCACTTTCCAGTAGTGGCAATTAGAAGCATTTATATGGACTACACTTGAGTTCAAAAGCGAGTGAAAACTAAAAACAAAAATAAAAACTTGCTACGCTTGCTATTAAACGAATTAACTATAAATAATGGATCTTTTGCAGGGGTTCGTCTAATGCCAGCATGTAAAACCTGCCTCAGCTGTCTGGATCATATCAATGAAACACTTAGTATGCAAGAAATTGTAGTTTTAAGATTCAAACCAACACAGTGCCACAATCTTGCTGCTTATTGTCATAATAAATGCTCTACTGGTCTGCTCAATGATTCTGCCTGGTGAGAATTGAAGTTTGAACCCAAAAAGGACTGGCATCTGAGTGAGTTTTTTTTTGTAGAGACCACCTTCATGAATCAATACTGACGTACCAACTAAACAATGTGTTGGAGTTCCTCTTATTCCTTTCCCCAAACTCAGAAACCAATGTGGTATGCAATAAATCTCCAACATTCTCTGCCTCTTCCCTCCTGTACACACTAACACTGTTAGTAACAGACTGCTGTTCACTGATTTCTTGATGTTATCTTCCCACTTGTATTTCTGTCAACCTCTTGCTCACCTGCCTTGAACTCTTCCCTCCATCTTTCCATTCACAGTTTTTACCAGTGTAATAAATACAAAACAACACAGGTCTTTCTTGACACAGTGGTCATTGAGATTCTTGATCCCTGCCAAGAGATGTCACTCTGTATTTCTTGTCATATTGTATACGGACAGAACAAGTAAAAGATCCTTTAACATGTCAGAAGGTACATGATCCAATGGATAAGAATGCATGTTCTTAAACATTTGGTCTGGAACTGAGAATCTTTTCTGAAAAATGCATCATAAAAATCTGAAAAAAAATCTGAAAATCATAATGAATTTTCAAAATAATTATTTTCGGCGATAAAACTAAAACTTTTCACTTGTAAATGTTGACAGAAAATATATAACATGTATTAATCAGACACATAGTTATAACAAGAACAAAACCAATTACTTTTTACAGAAGTTTTAGCTGCAAGTTTGATTTGATTGAGATTCTGCGTCCCCTTATATTTGTAGAGATCTTCTCGAGCAGACGTTGCCATGAAGCCGCTAGAACAGTCTGTGATTGTACAAAACTGTGACGAAATATCACGAAACAAAATGTTTCGCTTTGTGAGCACAAGTCAAGGCACGGATAAAATCGGCACTAGCATGAGTAGCACGTGAGTGGCCTACGTTTAAGTTCACATCAAGCGAACGATTAAAAATAAAAAAATTAAAACACTTCCAGTAGTTAGGCTGTGGAAATGTCAATAATATAAAAGAACAGGGGTAATGCAGCTTGACAGAAGAAAATTGCGGAAAACAAAGGACGTCTGTGTGAGTTTAATTAATGTCTCGGGTTCTGTGCAGTGTTACCATTTTGACGCTTTTCGCACCAAATATAGTGCTTTTTCAAGTCACTTAGTGCCAACATTTTGCATTTAGCGCGGCCGCGCGAATTTGGTGCTTCAGAATATTTGTTGGTGCTTTTTAGTGCTTTTTTTTTTTTTTTAGGGGGGGGGGGAGGGGGGTAAAAATTACTTTAAAAATCATTTTGGGAACACTAAATAGCCGAATCCGAACTGAAGCGAGGGAGTAAAACAGTCTTAGTACATTAAATGTTTTGCGTATCCTTTTACAGGACTTAGCTGTCAACAGCAGCATCTTTCAGCTGTCTGTTGATCTCTTGGCAAGATTACGCTCAGTAGTTTGCCATTGCTTTCTGAGCGGCCGGCTCAGTATCCGCAAGTCACGAGCGGGGGTCGAACCACCTCAGTTCTCGCTCCGCTGCGAGACTCTGCGTGATAAATGGGATTACAGAGAGAAAGTGTTGTAACCCCACAGCCAGAGAGACCGGCCTTAGTACATTACCGCGCAATATTCAGGTAATTTAACTCCCTTTAATACGATTTAGTTGAAGTGAGCGACTGCAACGCGCAGGCAATGTGCAATGCTTTAAAAGATTGTTTAAACAAGAATGGACTTGAGTTGCAAAGACTAGTTGCACTCGGCACTGACAATGCATCTGTCATGACAGGTGTAAACAATGGAGTATATACAAAATTAAAATCCGAAGTTCCTCATCTGCTACTAGTTAGGTGTGTATGTCATTCCCATCAGCTGGCAGTGTCACAGGCTGCAGCTGCTTGTCTGCCCATGAACATAGGGTTCGTGATTAGAGAAACATATGACTGGTTTTCTCACTCAAGTCTTCGTCAAGCAAAGTACGGGGAGCTTTTTGCTTCAATAAATGATGGAGTTCCGGTACAATGGTGACAAAATGACGCGTTACTTTTCGGATGGACGCTATTTGGTGTTTTCATTTGGATTTCGTGTGATTTCCTATGGATTTCCTGTGAATAGTGTTTTCCTGTGGATTATGTGATGTTATTTTGTGTTCTTTGATTGGAAGTTTTCAAAAGAAGCCACAGAAGGCAGGTGGTAGATGAAATTTTGAGGGCAGCCGACAGATATTTGTTGGTCATGGTCTCGAGTTTCACGACGGCAGGCAGAGGAGCTCTTCTTGAGTCAATGGCTGCGGTCTCCGACCAGTAAGGTCACTGCCATAGAGGAAAGCAATGGCAAACTACCTCTTTAAAAGTGCCTAGTACATCATGATTCGCTTAAAGACTGATCATCACAAGACAAGGACAGAGACTTAAAATTAGCAACTTGGAACGTTAGGACGTTAAACGACGACGAAAAATTAGAGAACATAAAACAAGAAATTGAAAGGGAAAAAATTAATATTTTAGGTATGTGCGAAACGAGATGGTCAGGAGCAGGCATCAAGATAGATGAAGATTTCAAGATTATTTATTCTGGAGGTGAAGATCGTCATAGGGGAGTGACAATTATTTTGGACCGGAAAACATCAAAATCTGTTCAAAGATATTGGGCCGTGTAGGACAGAGTTCTATTAGTTAAATTAAGTGGCAGACCTTTTAGCATAAATATTATTCAAGTATATGCCCCAACAGGAGAATCCAGTGAAGATAGTGTAGAAGAATTTTATAATGACATAGAGTCTGCCTTAAAGAAATGTAAAAATTCAGAAATAAACATCATAATATAGGACTTCAATGCAAAAGTAGGAAATCAAGAGGATATATACACAGTAGGAAACTATGGTTTAGGAGAGAGAAATGAAAGAGGATACAGACTCGTAGAGTGGGCAAAAGAACAGGAAATGATTGTAGGAAACACCTGGTTTAAGCAACACCCTAGAAGATTATGGACATGGAGGAGTCCTGATAGCAGGATTAGAAACCAGATTGACTACATTCTCATTAGCAGAAGATTTAGAAACGCGCTAACAGTAGCAAAAACAGTTCCCAGTGCTGATTGTTATAGTGACCACAGATTACTCACAGGAACATTGAGGATAAAGTTGAAGAAAGTCAAGTATACAACAGGAAACACTAAATATGATATGTGTACATTGAGTAATGACAAGGAAATACAAAACAAATTCAACATAGAAGTACAAAACAGATTTGAAATATTGTCTGATCTAGAGATCCTATTCCAGGATGTGGATGATCAATGGGAAACGTTGAAGAATTCAATCAATGTGGCTGCAGAAACAACTATTCCAAAATTAAAGAAGGTGGGTCGAAGAAATGGATGACTGAAGAAATTTTACACCTCATGGAAACAAGAAGACTCAACAAAAATAATTCTGTCAAATATGAAGAAATTCACAGACAAGTCAGAATATTATGTAAGGAGGCAAAAGAAGCATGGCTTGAGGAAAAGTGCTTAGAAATTGAAAACCAACACAACAGTCAAAATACCAAATTAGTGCACAAAAGAATTCAGGAACTTACTAATAAAAGAACAAGTACATCAACAGGGTGTCTAAAAACTAAAGATGGCAAAATCATAATAAAAAAAGACCAGATTCTACATGTATAGACAGATTATGTAAAACACCTTTATGATGATAACAGAGACGAACAGTGTGATATTAGATTTAATAATGAAGGACCGCCAATTTTGGAGATGAAGGTCCGAAATGTTCTTAAGCATATAAAAGCTGGCAAGGCCCCCGGTGCAGATAACATCACAACAGAAATGATTAAAGTTTTAGAAGAATTTGGACTAGAGCAAGTCACCAGACTGCTGAACACATTATATGATACTGGAGATCTACCTCCTGAATTATGTAATTCTATATTTATTGCAATCCCAAAGAAATCAGGAACCTTGGAATGTGATCAGTATCGAACAATTAGTATAATGAGACACATCAAAAAGATTTAGCTAAGAATTATCATGCAAAGAGTGAGGAAGAAGATACAACCTGAAATAGGGGAAGAACAAAGCGGGTTTGTAGAAGGAAAGGGTACAGTAAATGCTATGTATATGATGCGAACAGTTATTGAACGTGCCAGAAGTAAACAAGGATAAACATCTTTGCTTTATTCTTCTTCTTCTTTGCGATCATCCGGAGTGTTTTTTTTTTTTCAGATGTGATTGCGATGTGTCTGTTATGCGCCCTTGGGCCGAAACCCATAGGCCAACACAACCGGCTTTAGCGTGCTTTTTTTTTTTGACCAGGTAGCATTCCTGGGAGACTCACTGTTTGCGGTACCGTCCACAACCCAGCTGGCCAAGTTGGAACTGTCGAAGACAACGGTCGTCCCTCAAAGGAAGGCAGGGACAGTCCATGGCATTTTCCGCCATCCAGGGTGGCTTCCATAACATAATTGCAGGGCCGGCACATAGCGCCCTGGTGCTGGGCTCACCGAGGGAATCGTCACGTCCTGCTCATGGCTGCTTTAATTCCTCACTTCAATATATTGGGCATTTCGTCTGCAGTCAATATCCACTCAGCGAGTTTTTCGGACATGTGCTTGTCGTTGTGTCCGTCAGAGCTGTTCCAGACACGTCGGACATTCGGAAACTACCTAGTCAGAGCTGTTCCGAACAAGAGCGGCATTCGGAAACTAGGTAGCTGTTCCTAGCACAAGGGAAGACTAGTTAGAGCTTTTTCCGGTCACGAAAGACATTTCACTCGAACGTAATTGCGTAGTGCCATTTTTATTTTGCCGCCCGTAGGCTGGCACTTCCGGCTTCAGCGGGCATTTTTGATGAGGTTAGCCTTCCTCGGGTTTCGAGACTCTTATTTCGACTTCCACACAGCAAGCTTTCGCTTCGGGCTGCCACGTAATGGATTCGCAAGACAGGCGTACCATTTCGTGTCAACGAGACAATTTTCCATCTTTGACTACACTCACTCCATGTGTACGGTTACAGACTATCTACGGGACGTGCGACCGAGGTGTTTTTCCACCTTTTGTACTCGCTCACGAGGTAGGCTACATGTGCTGCCGGCTCAGCACCTTACCTCCGTGCGTCTGTGGGCGAGTAACGGTCAGGCCCTCTCATCCGGGAATACCTCATATCCCCCAGCTAAGAGCCATCGAACGAGTATCTGCGCCAAGCATGTAGCGTGCTCAGCACCTCACCACAATTTTGATGTAGGTATGTGTCACTCAGGCTCTCACTTCCGAGAGTTTATGGCTTAGAGACGTTCAGCCATACACCTCGGCTGGGAGCCTTAGAGGTTGTGTCCGGACTGAGATTTTTGGGATCGTTTGCCTGATTTTGACTGCTATCCTCAGTCTACCTGCAGAGCAGCAGGTTGTGTCTCTCTTAGTCTGGTCCCTATCCCACGAGCTGTCCGATATGTAGTTTTCATCCATCGGCAAGCACATGGGGTCGATGGGACACGCAAGCTCCCCCACCACGGCAAGGTGGAGACACATCGGGGGAGCTTTGCTTTATTGACTATACAAAGGCTTTTGATAGAGTTAGACATGTCAACATGGTGGATATGCTTGCAGATCTACAAATTGATGGGAAAGACATTAGACTTATAAAAAAACATATATTGGAAACAACAAGTTGCAATAAGGATTGATAATGAAGTGGGACAGTATCAGCCAATTAAGAGAGGTGTTAGGCAGGGATGTGTGATGTCTCCAGATCTTTTTTCCCTATACAGTGAAAATATTTTCAGAAATGTAGAGGATATAAATGGAATCAGCATTGGAGGACGAAACATAAATAACATTAGATATGCAGACGATACAGTATTAATTGCAGACAATGCGCAGGACCTGCAAAAATTAGTAGATGCGGTTGTTGTACACAGTGAGCAACTGGGGTTAGAATTAAATTGTAAAATGACTCAGGCTATGGTCGTCACTAGGAAGAAAGAAGTGCGACAATGTAATATACAAGTAAATGGATTTATTCTTCAACAAGTGAATCGGTACAATTATCTTGGAACAGTCATAACATCTGATGGGAGATGCCTTGAAGAGATTAGAACAAGAATCGCCATTGCGAAAGTAGCCTTTAGCAAGATGAAAAACATTCTGACCAATAAAAAGATGTCAATTGAAACGAGAAAAAGAGTGTTGAGGGGATACATAGAGCCTGTTCTTTTGTATGGATGTGAAACTTGGACAATGAGCAGTCAAGCTGAAAAACATCTGATGTGGTTTCTGAGGAAAATGCAAAGAATACCATGGACAGACAGAAAAACCAATGACCAAGTACTACAGGAGACAAATGAAGATCGCAAATTGATTAGAGAAATTAGACGTAGACAGTCAAAATTTTTTGGACATGTTATGAGAAGAAATGGATTGGAGAACTTGGTGACAACTGGCAAGATCGAAGGGAACAGACCAAGAGGAAGACCGAGAGGAAAATACCTGGATGGCTTGGCCACATGGCATGGACGAGACAGGAACATTGAGCTGATCCACGACACTGGTGATCGAGTGAAATGGCGAGTCATGACCGCCCACGCTTTCCGGCATGGCACATGATTGATTGATTGAAATGATGGACAACATCCGCTGAAGGTTGTTCAATTAATCCAGACACGATGGATGTCCATTCAATCTCTCATTGTCAAAATATTGCAGCTGTGGGTCGAGCTCAGAACTCATTTTGATATAGCAAGAGTCAATGAGCGCTGTTATAACTTTGCTGACCAACTTCGACGATCAACGAATTTCCGGCTATCCTTGGTGACCAACTTCGACGATCGTCGAATTAGCTACATGCGGATTTAAAACAGACGGCCTTACCGATAGCCACCGAATCTGACTTTATCGGTAAGTAAGAAATTCGAAGCAGATATATAGGATCCAACAAAACTACTCAGCGATCTTGTCCAACTTTTTGATTCTATCAGTTCAAAGATTGCTATTCCTGGCGGGGGGGGGGGGGGGGGGTAACAGAATAACAGAAAGTGATGCTATTCAAGATTATTTAGATCCTAATCCCAATCTAGATTATGAGTTTGAGAAAGAAATAGCAAGCTACCAGGTTCCTGATGAGAAAGAAATTCGTGGAAGGCTGTAGCGAAACCCCAGTGGCCCATGTCCTCATACCTATCCGCTCAATTCCTTCGGAGTGGGATTCTCTGGGGTACTTTCATAACCCGAGCATTTGACACGAATACTTTGAAATCTATCTGTTCTTCGGGAAAATCCAATGGCGCGCCTTGCACCAAATATGACCTAGGGTAATGGTTTGGGCGTGAAATGTCCGTTGTCAACCTTGTCGGTTGTGGTCGGCACAATGTATTGAAGTTTTAAAGAATTTTACAGATAAAGTGCCGCATCCTACTGCTGGGATATGAAAGGTAATTTTAGATTAATAGGTCCTGCCAGACCTGGGCATATTAAGCTTGGTCGTCTCAAATAATGAGACGATTTGGTGAAACGGCAGTCTTGCCAATTTGGCTAAGCGTCTAGATCTGGGCATGGCGGGGGAACAAATCGGGGCAATATCTTTTCCCAGATGATGTCGCATATTCTTGGCGGCGGATAAGGGGGGGGGGGGCTGTCTTTCTTCCTATGGCTTTACCTCTGTTTAGTGTCATCTTTCATTTGAATATAAACATTCTATAGCTATGGCATGTCGAGGGGAAGGGCTCCGTGGGGACCGGTTCCACCCATCTGAGTTATATCTTCTTGAGCCAGAAGAGGCGATCCAATGTGCTATATCTCTTTCGTCTTTCGGCTGATGGGGGGGGGGGGGGAGATGGACCGGGTGGTTCCTGGTCGATAGGAGGATGTTGGGAGTATAAATGGACTTCCCTGTCTCCCTGAGAGAACCTGAACTCATCTGAATATATGGGTTATGTGAGACACGGCCGATACATTGCGGTGACAGCTCAGACAAGAGCGGCGGCCGGACAGGGTAGTTTCCTCTTTCCTGTTCTTGCTAGGGATGGGGGAGGGAGATGCACTGCGGTCCATACAGACCCACTATTATGATATTAGTTAAGAGTAGGAAACATACATAATTACGCACACTACTCCACAATAGCTTTGTCGTGAGAAAGGCAAGGTTTGCAAGTGAGAGGGAAGCCTGAGAAGGTATGTGCCCAATATTAATAAAGGCATGGTATGAGTGTGGAGAGGAGTGTGGTATGAAGACAATTGAATACTAGGTAAGTGTGTGTATTTTATGTATGGCAACCGACATGCTGAGACCATTGGAATCTCCATGCCGGCTGTATCTGAAGTTTACATCAGAGGCTCTCAAAATTGTTTTAACTTTACAGGATCCTTCTTTTGACGGCGAATATAGCCGGAAGTTTCGACAGAGCATCGACATAGAACATTATGTTTACTATGAAGTCCCTGCTGCTGTTGGGCTATACCAGATAGAACCACGGCGGGCCCGAACGAATACTTTCAGACACCTCGGCAGGCTTTTCGTTGAGCTGTGATCGAGTATGTTTGCATTTTGGGCTAGATCCCGCCTAAGTCACTGACACACCCGTACATATATCCTATTTATTCTCCTTGAGTATTTCCCCACCAAAATTGTGCCCCGTGATCCCAGGGCACTTTCCCTAACCATTGGACACATTACATTCGTGTAGGCCACGGAAACTTGGAATCCTGGATTTATGGAACCCTGTTGTTCGAACAATCTACGCGGGAAATAAAGACCAGAGAACTTGCTGTGAGGTGGTTGTGAATTCATGGGACAATATGGAAAACGATGATCTAGGAGATTTATATTTGTGTTGATATTGTATAGACTAGTTTTCTCTCTAGATTGTGTGTAGATGTTTATGAGTTAATTGTCAGATATTTTTTCTGTGCTGTTATGTATTGAGTTATTAAATTTACAATTACATATATGTTGAAGAACGTCATGTTGTATGCGTGTCAGCCAGAACGACCCTGCAGGAAATAGGTCCTGAGGTCGAATAGAGAGTGACAGTGAGTCCGGGGAAAACGGAGGAGGGTTGGCAGGGAAAGACCTATTTAAAGCCAGGGCTATGAAATATACATGAGAAAATTGAGACATAGTTATTTGGGACCCTCCACATAGCTTGTTACAAAGGCGCATCCAGTTTTTAATAGAGCAGTTGACAGCTGCTTTTACGTTTGCTCGATAACGTTCTAGTGTTGCAGTCCATAGTGGAAGTGAATGTCTACAGCCAATGAAGCCCTGTATATTGGATCTTGCTAAAATGTTTGTAGAAGATGCAGCTACTCTCACCCGCATCGATTTCCAGTGGAGAAAACTTCATCGTATGTGTAACAGGATAGCCTCGGTTGTTGTGAATGAACACAAGCCCCGAGGTGTCCCAGTCACTCAAGTGTATACTAACCTCAGGGGTTGGACAGGCAGATACACTGATACTACTATTATTGACCCCCTCTGCAAGGTGACAAGTGTTACTAGTCTACAGGCCCCTCCCAGATCCTAAACCTCTACCATCTACCCTCTACCTTGGAACTTTAAAATCTCAGGCCTCGTCCAAGATCACACCTAATAACTGTATAGAAGACATGTCAACAATTCAGCAATGTAATGTACACTATAGACACAGGTCTGAAAGGAACGTCCTGGTAGTTGAGGATCTATATACAATACATAGAAAAGGTTAGAGACAGAGTCAGAGATGATCCTTGGGTCATCATGAGGCGTAGTGACAATTACTGTTCATTTCCTTGTTAGTGTATACTTTTTAAAAATAACCAATAATCAGAATTTATCATATTGTTCTTGTTTTGTTGGCTTAAAAAAAGATAAATTACAATAAGAAATAAACTTTGTTTTTTGCTTTGTGATTGTTCAAATGGCTGTCTTTGTTAAAATAATTTCAGGGCAAGCTCATTAAGTTTTATTTTTGTTTTATCCAGGTAATTCTACCGTACCTACACAGCCTAGGCACTATGAAAGGACTCGGTCTAGACGTGAATCTAACAGCTTGTGACAACACTGACTTCCTACACACACTCTTCTCGTGCCTGACAAGTAATACTGACTTCATACAGAAAGAAGCCTTGTGGATTTTGGTCAGTTTATAGGTAGGTGGCATCAGGTTTAAATTCTTAGAATACTAACATTCTACAAAATCTGGGTATCAAAGAAAACTGGCTCATAATCTGCATCATGTCTCAGAAACTGAAATACTTCGGCCTTTTAAAATATCACAGTGGTTTGGAGAGAACAGAGATGGAAGGTGTGGTACCTTGAAGAGAGTGGGGTTAACCAACAAAATGATCGATACAGGACACCGCAGGCACGTTAGGCATGAACATGTGTGAGGAAGGAGAACTGCCAAAGGATTGGGAATCTTAATGGCAAACTATCTTCATTACAGATGCCAAGATATTGTTTTACAGCCTCATCGAAAATCAGAAACGGCGTAAATGGGTGCTCCATAGAAGCAGCCTCGCCCGTTAGGAGTATTTATGTGCACCAGGTGACTCCAGACCGTCAGCAGGCTACTAGGTGCAAACGATTACTATTATTGAAAGTAGGAACTTGGAATGTTAGAACAATGAGTGCAGATGGAAAATTGGATAACATCAAACTATTAATTTTTTTTTTTTTTTTTTTTGCGTTATAATTTTACAGGACTTAGCTGTCAACAGCAGCATCTTTCAGCTGTCTGTTGATCTCTTGGCAAGATTACGCTCAGTAGTTTGCCATTGCTTTCTGAGCGGCCGGCTCAGTATCCGCAAGTCACGAGCGGGGGTCGAACCACCTCAGTTCTCGCTCCGCTGCGAGACTCTGCGTGATAAACGGGATTACAGAGAGAAAGTGTTGTAACCCCACAGCCAGAGAGACCGGCAAACTATTCATTAGTAGAGAGAATATTAACATATTAGGATTGTGTGAAACGAGATGGAGAGGGACAGGAATTAAGACAGGGCATGATTTTAAGATTATATATTCTGGAAGAGGGGAGAGGCAAAGAGGTGTAGCAATTATCTTAGATCTGAAAACATTAAAATCTGTTATAGAATATTGGGCAGTGCCAGACAGGGTTCTATTGATAAAATTAACCGGCAGACCATTTCACATAAACATCATTTAAATATATGCCCCAATGGGAGAAAGCAGTGAAGCTAGTATAGAGGAAAACAACTATCCCAAAATAAGTAGGTTGTAAGAAATGGATGACTGAAGAAATTTTACGACTAATGGAAACGAGAAGACACAACAAAAACATTCCTGACAAATATGAAGAGGTTCAGAAGGAAAGTCAGAACAATATGTTAAGAAGCATGGCTTGAAAAACATTGCATAGAAATTGAAAAACACAACTGTAAAAATACAAAATTAATGCACAAAAGAATGCCGGGGCCTACTAATAAAAGACACCTACATCAACAGGCTACCTGAAAACAAAAGTTGGAAAAATCATAATAGAAAAATATCAGATTTTACATGTATGATCAGATTATGTGAAAATCCTTTATGATGATACAAGAGAAGAACAATATGATATTCAAAGTAATAATGAAGGGCCATCAGTTCTGAAGATGAAGTTCAGAATGCTCTTAACCATATGAAATCTGGCAAGACCCCGGGTCCAAACATTTCAACAGAAATGACCATTGCCTTAGAATAATATGGAATAGATGAAGTCACCAGATTGCAGAACACAATATATGGTACTGGAGATATACCTCCTGAATTATGTAATTCTGTATTTATTGCAATCCCGCAGAAATCAGGAGCCTTGGAATGTGATCAATATTGAACAATTAGTATAATGAGACACATCACAAAGATTTAGCTAAGAATTAGCATGCAGTGTGTTGTGATAAAATTGTTGGTGAAATAAAGTTCAAACCACATTGATATTCATTGTCGACTTTCATGTGTGTTTGGAGAACACTAACATGTTCATCAGTATTTCCATGATGTAAATATTTTTTGAAGGCCATGAGTCCATTGAGGATGAGCCCTGTGAAGGTCACCTGAAAAATGTCTTTACAAGTGAAGTCATACACAGTGTTTAAAAGGTTGTTTTCGATGATTGACAAATTACTTTTCATGAAGTAGCAATGGCTATTAGCATAAGCAACAGTTATGTGGACATTATCATCAGAGATTACCTCAATTTTTGTAAAGTTTCTTGTTGATGGATGCAGAAACAGCTTAATTTGACAAAACAATGGCAAGATTTGCCAAGAACTGTTAGGTTTGTACGAACCTGAAGGTGATGATTTTCTGCACTGCATCATTAACAACCGATGAGACATGGGTGCATCACTAGATGCATGAGACAATGAGATGTTAGTGCCGTGGAAACATCCAGGATCACCGCCATCCAAGTTTTGCACCGAACTTTCAGTGGGTTGATCAGGTTATGGCATCAATGTTTTGTGTATGTGGATTTCTTGAAAAGGGGAGAAATTATTACAGCTGAGTAATTATCCTCACTACTTTCTAATAAAGTTTGGAATGCCATTCACCATAAATGTACAGGACTGTCCAATACAGGTGTCATATGACAAGGCAAGGTTCCATTTTGTTTTCGCTTATCCTCTACAGGACATCGCTGTCAAAGCCAGCATCTTTCAGCTGATTGTTGATTTCTTGGCAAGATTACGCTCAGTAGTTTGCCATTGCTATCTGAGCGACCGGCTCACATACCCCATAAGTTACCAATGTGGTGAGAACCGCTACCGATTCTCGTGCAGGTACGTTCCTCGTGTGGATATACAGGATTACAGAGAAAGACGTTAACTCCTAGGCCAGGGAGACCGGCCAAGACCCCATACAGCTGCCAAATCTATCGCAATTATTGAGGACAATTATTGGTGATAATGAGTATATGATGATCATTTGGAGAAGTGAAGTTTGTGATAATAATGAAAGTACCACCATTGTTTGTTTATTTTAATGAAGCTAATGTAATTCTCTTGGCTTCCTAGCAGAGCCAAGCTGTCGTGTGTTAGTCATGTGTCAGCCTCAACTTCTCAGCATCACCTTCCAACTGTGTCAGTCCACTGACGAGAGCCTGGCATTAAATGTGAGTATCTGCCTTGATATTTTTGGTTTCCCACGCTCTTGTTCGGAACAGCTCTGACTAGGTAGTTTTCCGAATGTCTGTCGTGCCTGGAACAGCTCTGACGGGCGCAACGACAAGCACATGTCCGAAAACTCGCTGAGTGGCTACCGTCTGCAAACCTGTCTGGTTTGTGCGGGAATGGCCCGGGGCAAACAAAATGACCAATATATTGAAGTGAGGATTTAAAGCAGCCATGAGCAGGACGTGACGATTCCCTCGGCTAGCCCAGAACCAGGGCGTTATGTGTCGGCCCTGCAACTATGGAAGCAACCTTGGATGGCGGAAAATGCTATGGACTGTCCCTGCCTTCCTTTGAGGGATGACCGTTGTCTTCGACCGTTCTAACTTGGCCAGCATGTTTGTAGATGGCACCACAAAAGTGAGTCTCCCAGGAATGCTACCTGGTCAAAAAAGCACGCTAAAGTCGATGTGTTGGCCTACGGGTTTCGGCCCATGGGCGCATAACAGACACACCGCAATCACATCTGAAAAAACACTCCGGATGAACGAAAAGAAGAAGAAGAAAACATATTTTAACATAAATATCAAACGTGTGGCAATGCAGAGGTGAAACAATATTAAGGGCTTGTTACACAACACCAGTAAACAAATTACAGTAAAACTATTGAGATTATGCACATGAATTTGAGTCATGGACCATTTTGCAGTCACTGGAAAAGAAATGTGGGGGATTTTGAACTTAAATATTACAGAAAAATTCTGAGAATACTGACATTCTACAAAATCTGGACATCGAAGAAAACTGGCTCATAATCAGCATAATGTCTTGGGAGCTGAATTACTTCGGCATTTTTAAACGTCACATTGGTTTGAGGAGAACAGAGATGGAAGGTGTGGTTCCTGGAAGAAGAGGTTGGAATCAACCAGCAAAATGATGGACACAGAACACTGCAGACAGCTTGGGCATAAAAATTTGTGAGTAAAGGGAACTGCCAGAGGCATCGGGAATCTTTGGCATGTTGTGATGTGTTCTGCAAAGGACCTGCTATATTACCTGCTATATGATGATGATTTTTTATCATTCTCTTACTTTGAACTCGAGCGATGTCCATGCTGAACTGATTTATTTCGCGCATGGGCTAGCGCAGCTAATTACTATTACCATGTACCTGGCCATCAGGCCAACCCACTCCGACTTCTGAGGTATTTGTAATTTATGTCCCCAATTCAAAGATGAGACTTCATTTTATTCCAACTGAACGGTGTTGAACCATCAGCACACTGGAAGTTTAAAAGCAAGTGCTCTTATACATTCAGCCATGCTGACCTCCGTGATGATGATTCTGGTATGATTGTTGGTTAATATGATTGAGAGATGGGGGTGGGGCAGTCTTAGAGTTTGCCTTGTTTGAAAAGACCAGTTTCAGTGTGGAATATATAGTATAATGAACCTGTGGATAGTAAATCTCCCCTTGATCTAGGAGTTGTGGATTGAATGCCTAGCCTTCATGGATAAAGACAAGAAACTAGGATGACCCATCCATTCATTTATATACAAGACTGATACTCTGTTATAATCAGTAACTGTTGTTTATATGTCTATATGTTTTATTAAATTAATATACTTTAAATATCAACTTTCATACATTTATTTATACTTCCATACTGACAATAACATCAAGCTTGGAACTGTTTTGAAAGATAGGCCCACAGGTTTAGGCCACAAAAACAATAACCACAAGTCTTCAGCACGAGGCCTGCCAACGCTTAGGTGTCCAACAACTTTCATATTGCCTTGATCTGTCAACTGACACGTGGCCTTTGACTCCATGCTGTGTGTTTAAAATCCCTTAGCAGTTGGAAATAGAAAAGAGTAGGTCAACTAAGCCACTTCGTCTTCTTTTTTTTTTCCCTACCATTTTTGCCATGAAGCATCACAGAGAGGAGGGAGATGTAATTTTCTGTTTTCCGCTTATCTTGTTGCATGTGCTAATGTCATATTTGATTTTTTTTCAATGTCTCTTTTACTGCATCTAGCAGACTAGCTTCTCTTAGTTTTTCTCCAACTTTCAAAGAACATTAGAATGAACACATAAAAGATCTTTTTCATTCTATCTAAATGTCCAAACTACTTAATTCTTTGTTCTATGAAGTCACTTCCAAGGTAAAATGTGTAAAAAGCTAGAAAAACTACCCACACAAATATTTATAGCATGTGTGTGTCCAATATCCACACATTTTGGTTTCTTGCCTGTGTCATGTAGTTCCGACACTGTTGAGATTCTCATTGTGTTATCTGTAAGGAAGAGACTGAGTACTCATGGAGTTATCTGAGGATACAATCAAGGTTATGAAAAAACCAAACCAAGAACTAACATTTAAGCATATCGCTTCAGCCCAGCTGAGAGAGAGAGAGTGGGGATAAAAGATGGAAGGTAAACCTGTCACATAAGATGTATGCGGGAATCTTGGTCAGGGCTATTAGTCCATAAGTGCTCGGATCCACTCATTTACTCCCTCAGCGTGTAGTGACTGACAACATCAGTTCTGTGTTGGCTGACTATTCTTCGGCTTTCCACATGGGTCTCGTGTCTAAGCTTGACCCCATTTGACTTGATGTTCTTGCATCCTGGTCGATATTGCAGGATTAAGATTAACAAGTCTACTTTCTATTAAGAATCGATTGTTGTGACATTGATCTCTGGGGGCTGTCTCTTGCTTTGTTCTGTCTTATCCAATTCTCCCTCTCTCCCATTACAACAGGGACGTAATTGCAGAGATTCAAACACCGTTGATCACAGTCATATGGCTTCATTCATTTGGTTTATGACGATGAATGTTGATCAGAATTACTAACAAAGGGATGTCGAGATGTCACCAAAAAGTCTAGCAGCCGACATATAATTGTTATAGTTTCAAGTTTGTGACAGGAGGAAGAGGATATCTTTATAGAAACAATGGCAGATGTCACTGACCAATTTGGTTACTTCCAAGAAGGAAAGAATGGCAGACACTCATCTTTACAGATAACTAGAAAAGTATGATAATATAGATAACTAATCTTCTTCTTCTTCTTCTTCAGCGTTCCGAGCCATTGCGGTTCTTTGCTGCAAATACAATCTGTCTCCATTCGTCTCTCTAGTGGACCTTCTCTTGCCAGTCGTTGATTCCAAGTGCTTGTAGGTCTGTATGTATATTATCTCTCCACCGCCTTCTTGGTCTACCTCGGGGTCTACGGTAATTTATTTCCTGAGTGTAAGCGAGTTTTGTTTCCCTATTATCTTCCATTCTTTCTATATGCCCCAGCCATTGTAGTCTATTAGCCTTCATGATACCAGTGATTAGCGGGGACTTAGATCATAAATGTCTTTGTTACTTCTTCTTTTCCACTCTCCACTTTGTGTATCCCTAATGGGTCCAAAGATGCGTCTTAAAATTTTGTTCTCAAAGGTTTGTAACAAGGCTTCGTCTCCTTTCGTTGTATTCCAGGTTTCAGAGCCATACAGCACAACTGGTCTGATCAGTGTTTTGTATATTGTGATTTTGGTGTTACGAGATATCGCCTTTGATTTTAGTAGATGTTGTAGTGCATAGTATATCTTATTTCCAGAGTTGATTCTAGTTTGTATTTCTTCCCTTATGATGTTGGAGCAGTTGAAGATTGTACCCAGGTATTTGTATGTTTCCGTTCTTTTAATGGTCATATTATCTATTTGTATGTGGCCAGAGTTTTTAGCCATTCCGTCTCTTGAAATTACCATATATTCTGTCTTATCTTGGTTGATAACCAGCCCCATCTGTTGGGCTTTTTCCTTTAAGTGAGTCAATATTTCTAATGTCTTTTGTTCACTTTGCCCCATAATATCTATATCATCTGCATAACCAAGCAGCTTGGATGTTCCTCCAATATCACATTCCTCCTTTACCTTCCTTACAACTTTCTCTAGAGCCAGATTGAAGAGTAGCGGCGATAGTGCATCACCCTGTTTCAAGCCAGATGTTATTTGGAAGGGGTCTGATTTCCTGCCTTTATATGTTACTATATTATAAGTATCTTCCATGCATAGTTTGGTCATGTTAATTAACTTCCTTGGTATTCCAAATTCCTGCATAACATTCCATAGACTATTCCTATGGACACTATCATAAGCCTTTTTAAAATCCACAAAAATGTTATGAAGATCTCTTTTATATTCCCAATGTTTCTCGGCTATTTGTCGTAAGATAAATATCTGATCTATTGTTGATCTGTTTTGTCTAAAACCCGCCTGGTAGTCACCTAATATGTCTTCTGAATATGGTTTTAGTCTATTTAGTAATACTGCGGATAGTATCTTATAGCTTGTGGACAGTAGTGATATTCCTCTATAATTTCCACATTGGAACTTGTCTCCTTTCTTAAAGATAGGTATCAATAATGACTCTTTCCAGTCATGGGGTAATTCTTCTGTCCTCCAGATTTTTATTATTAGTTCGTATAGCTTTAGATGTAATGCATGGCCACCTGCCTTTATGAATTCAGCAGCAATTCCATCAGTCCCAGTTGCCTTATTGTTTTTAAGTCGTGTGATTACATATAGGATTTCTTCAAATGTAGGTTCTTCAATTTGTGGTTCGCATGTTAGAACCTCTTCCTGTGGGAAAATGTTACTTGGAGCTTCACAATTTAGTAATTCAATAAAATATTCTTTCCATGTGTTGCACATTTCCTCATTGGTATTTATCATATTCCCATTTTTGTCTTTTAAACCATATGTGTTTTGTTGGTGCCCTCGTTTCACTGACTTCAGTACTTTAAAAGATTTTCTGGATTCATTTTTCTGGTGATTAGTTTCCATATCATTGATTATATTACTCATATATTCTCGCTTCTGCTGTCTGACTATTTTTGTAGCCTCTTTACATTCATTTCTATAATGCTCTTCCTTTTGGATGTTATTGATGTCATTTAACCATACATGTCTGGCATTCTTCTTCCTAGTGACTGCTTCTTCACATTTTTGATTGAACCATCTGTTCTTTCTATGCGTGGTTAACACACCGAGACTTTCTTCTGCGGTAGATTTAATTGTATTCTTGATGTTCAACCAAGTTTGGTCAACGCTTTCCTCCAAAGGGTTTTGCAAAGTTTCAAGTTTACATTTTATTTCATCTGTAAATTTCTCTTTGACTGTAGTGTCTTGTAGTTTTTCTCTGTTATATGTTGGGTGTAATCTTTGTAATTTAGTATAGAAAGCTCTCTTAAGTTTTATTTTAAATTTTGCTCCAACGAGGAAATGGTCACTGTGGCACTCAGCTCCTCTATAACTTCTGACTTGCTGTATGTTTGATGCATTTCTGTTGTTAATTAAAATGTGATCTATTTGATTATAGGTTCTCTTGTCACATGATTTCCAAGTTTGTTTGTGTATATCCTTTCTTTGTAGTCTGGTACTGCTAATCTGCAGTCCTTTGGCTTCTGCCAGGTTGATGATAGATAACTAATAAACTTGAAAATTGTGTGACAACTGGCAAAATTAATAGAAAAAGAGTAACATAAAGACGAAGAGATAAATAGCTGTATGGCTTGAGTGGTCATGATTTAATTGGGATAACAACACAGACCTGATCCAAGACAGGTGCTAATCGTGTGAGATGATGAGCTGTTGGCATTCACACTTATCAACATGGCACATGATGATGATAATAATGATTCCAGGTAGAAAAGTATTTTTAGTGAATGTGTATTGTTACTTTCTGTAGGCGCTGTACCTGTTGGATGCCTCTTCGAAAGTGTCCACATGGATGTGTCGGTACCTTGTTGAACATAAGGCAGTGAGCTTACTGGTTCAGTTGCTTGCTAACCCAAGGCTGAAGGTTCTAGAAGCAGCACTGGACATTCTAGTGGATCTTGTTTCAGGAACTGAACTGGTTTGTGATGTCACCATATTGCAGTGTTTCTTCTTTTGCACTCATTTGATTTTTATTGTTTTGGATGAAATTGTGTTTATAGCAAAGCTGCGATATTTACACCTTAGTTTTTTTCATTTGTTGTTATTTTATGTTCTATTCAATTATGTTTTTTAAAATATATTTTTATTAACACACCACTTATCAAATGAATTATTGCTGGTTCATTTCACTATGGAGCTGCAGTGACACATTGCTAGTTTACTTGTCTGTCGGTTGAAATCCCTCTTCAGGTGGAATTTCTTTGTTTAATCACATTGCTTCAGAGCTGGTCTAGCCAAATAAACTAGCATGTTTGCATGATACTGACTGCATGGTGCTGAACACATCACTGGTCAAGTGCCCTGTGACACGGGAGATATATATTATTATATTATTTAGGAGCTGAGGTAGTGGAAGTGGCCAGCATGCTTGCCTGGCAGCCCGGTGGTCACATGTTCAAATTAACATCCAAGACAGGGATTGTTTTTCTTTGACCTAGGCTACCAGGTTGGCCCAGCCTTAAAGTGGGTACCAGGGAATTTTCTCAGAAGTAAACGCAGCTGGCATCAGAGGCTAGCACTCTTGCCTGTCGACCCAGAGGTCATGGTTTTTAAATTGAATGGAGGCAGTTGTTAAAGCTGGACTAGGCTCCCAGGTCGACCTCGCCAACAATGGGTGCCAGGAAATGTCTTGAGAAGTAAAGGCAGCTGCCGTGATATTGACCACATTGAGTCTAACTGGCCTAAAATTATGGACTAGCACCATATACCCAATAGCCTCATGGTGTGAACAGCTTACTTTGCTTACTTTACTATTTTCCTCCCTTTTCTTCTGTTTTGGACACATGTTAATAAAATATGTAAGTGGGAACTTGTGGTCAAGATGAGAATAGTGATGGCCAACATGACAGTAAAGAAAATCAAACACATATCTACACTTATGCTGGTCATAATATGTTTTATATATACTTCATTATTATATGACACAATGAATTAGCAGCTGGACGGCAAGGACTTTGATATATGGCTGTATAGAAGTATTGGAAGAATCATGTAAACAGAGGAAAAAACAGATTTGGCAACTGACCGCATTAGTTGTTTTTTTACAAAACAATATGGGTGCCGGTCATTCAGAAAGCAATGGCAAACTACTGAACGTAAACTTGCCAAGAAATCACAAAGCAAAACAAAATGCTACGTACTGTAAAGGATATGCAACTAACTTTTTTTTATGCTTCATATTGCGTTGTGTAAACTGAAAACATTAAGCTAGATAAACATGAATATGTGTCTGTTGTTCCAGGGAATGACAGCATTACTAGCTGCTGATGGATTGGCTCAGCTACAGACAGCAGCTCTCAAGGAAAGTGTCTCCAACTTGGAGACAATCAGTACACTTCTCCAATCTCTGCAGACACAAGAAGCTTCATGAATATGCATTTTTATTTGTCAAGTTTTAACTTTTTCGTGTCCGTTAGGTTTGAACCCCAGCCCTGAGAGAAAAGGGGAGACTTGGTAGTGCAGTGGCTAGCATGGTTGCCTGTCAGTCTGGTGGTTGTATGATCAAATCTCCATGAGATGGGATGTTTTTGATTTAATTGACCTGGACTCCCAGGTTGAGCCAGCCTACAATGGGTGTCAAGAAATTAGCTGGGAAGTCAAGGTGGTTGGGGAGATATTCACCCACATCAGCCATTGAGTGCCAGTTGGGGAGATATTCACCCACATCAGCCATTGGGTGCCAGTTGGGGAGATATTCACCCACATCAGCCATTGAGTGCCAGTTGGGGAGATATTCACCCACATCAGCCATTGAGTGCCAGTTGGGGAGATATTCACCCACATCAGCCATTGAGTGCCAGTTGGGGAGATATTCACCCACATCAGTCATTGAGTGCCAGTTGAGATATTCACCCACATCAGCCATTGAGTGCCAGTTGGGGAGATATTCACCCACATCAGCCATTGAGTGCCAGTTGGGGATATATTCACCCACATCAGCCATTGAGTGCCAGTTGGGGAGATATTCACCCACATCAGCCATTGAGTGCCAGTTGGGGAGATATTCACCCACATCAGCCATTGAGTGCCAGTTGGGGAGATATTCACCCACATCAGTCATTGAGTGCCAGTTGAGATATTCACCCACATCAGCCATTGAGTGCCAGTTGGGGACATATTCACCCACATCAGCCATTGAGTGCCAGTTGGGGAGATATTCACCCACATCAGCCATTGAGTGCCAGTTGGGGACATATTCACCCACATCAGCCATTGAGTGCCAGTTGGGGACATATTCACCCACATCAGCCATTGAGTGCCAGTTGGGGAGATATTCACCCACATCAGCCATTGAGTGCCAGTTGGGGAGATATTCACCCACATCAGCCATTGAGTGCCAGTTGGGGAGATATTCACCCACATCAGCCATTGAGTGCCAGTTGGGGAGATATTCACCCACATCAGCCATTGAGTGCCAGTTGGGGAGATATTCACCCACATCAGCCATTGAGTGCCAGTTAGTTCAAAATATATGGCTATCACCATATAACCAATATGGCTCAAAGTGACCTTTAATGTTTAACTTCATAGAAACGACTTCATTTTTCATATGGTCTAGCTAACAGGCGGAAGGACTTTTCATAAGGTCTAACTAACAACAGATGGAAGAATGGCTCGCTGTGGTCTGACTGGTGGACAGAAGCAGATAGGTACATTGTGTGTATTCCAAAACTGGTCATATAAGACCCTTATATAGAACAGTGTTCTGAAACAGTAAGGCATATAACACTTGAGCTACTTGAGATGTTGATTGGTGCTGTTGTGGGAATATTTCAGCACAAAGATAATATTGTGCGTTATAATTCTTTGACTGCCGGTCTCTGTGGCTAAGGGCTTGCGGATGCGATTCATGAGCCCACTTACCTGCGTTTGAAACACAGCTGCAACCGATTTGGCAGCAGACCGCCTCGCGCAGGGTTTTAACATGTTGGTATGGGCGCTGGTCGTTCAGAAAGCAATGGCAAACTACTGAACGTAAACTTGCCAAGACATCAAGAACAGCAGTAAAATGCTGGTGTTGACAGTGATGTCCTGCAAATAGGATATGCACACACACACACACACACACATTTCTTTGACTGAGTAATTAGAAATCAACATAACTGTCTGTCAGTTCGTGTTTGTTTGATAACTAATTTCTTATTGATAAAGGATTTATATTTGTGCTAATTATATTTTAAAATATCATTCATGTTTTTAAAAAAAAGTGTAAATGGGACATTACTGTCAAAAAATGAGTGTTGTATTGTTGTCTAGTAGTTGCTCTTTGCTTTATGTTGTGTTGTCTTCTGGTTGCTCTGTGATTTATGTTGTTGTCGTTGTTGCCCTATTCTTCATATTGTATTGTTGTCTAATGGTTGCTCTTTGCTTTATGTTGTGTTGTCTTGTGGTTGCTCTATGATTTATGTTGTATTGTTGTCTAGTGGTTGCTCTATGATTTATGTTGTATTGTTGTCGTGATTGCCCTATTCTTCATGTTGTATTGTTGTCTAATGGCTGCTCTTTGCTTTATGTTGTATTGTTGTCTTGGTTGCTCTACGATTTATGTACTGAATACTCGTGATTGTTTTTGTGGACTTCACCTGTGGACCTGTCTTATCCTGTGGGCCTATCTGTCTTATCCTGTTGGCCTATTTGTCTAATAAAACTCCTATCCTTAATTAAATCAGAATAATTACAGACTCAAACACAGGCGATGTGATGATCTAACAGCTTTAATCAATCAGATAATGATGATGGATGTTGAACATACCTACTGACACAGCAAAGTTGAGATGTCTGCACAAGTGAAAACTAATTATGGCATGATATATCAAAACACCAGCTGGCGTAGAAGTATAATTGATAAGGGGTTGGGCTGATAGTCATGAGCGTGGTTGAAGAATCCACCTATTCTTCCTTGCATACAGGTCTACAAAATGTGATGGATCTTTCATATCACATACCGAAGGCAGGTTCCTGTTTCAGGAATGTTTTCTTTAATATCAGCGTGCTATCCCACCTGACTACTGGACATCCACGTCAGTAACCAGCTGCTGCCTGTATCCACTAAAATAGACACCCTCAATTCACACACAAACACAGAGATCTTCGCTTTAAGTAGTGTTTGTGAAGTCACGTGTTTTATGTCAAGGGACACTATTTGTGTGCTATTTTATGCCAAGGGACAATATCCAAGTGGTGTTTTATGCCATGGGATACGCTTCACTGGGCAAGAATGAACACCAGTTGTCCCAATCTTTAGAGACATCTTTTCTGTGCTTATGAATTTTGACCAGCAATGCACAGAGTGGAATCCTGTTGCCGTAATTCAGAGATCAATGCCATCATTAAAGACAACTGTGACAATGAGGATGTAGTTATACCAGACACAGACGAATCGGTTGTTCAGCATCAAAGGTGCCATGGACTTTTCAGCATAGTCGCATGGTAAAAATGTTTCAGAAGTCACAGATGCCTTTGCTATATCCAAAAGCTATATCATGACAATGGAAGTTTTAGCAGTAGCAATAGCATTACATTGGCTTGTGTTGCAAAACTACATCCATGTTTGCATACTGCGTTATCCACTGAGCATGATGAAGAAGGTTGAGGACATCTTTGCCCACCTCACAGGCATTGATTGATTCCATGGAGAATTCAAGTTACTTCTATTTTTCTACCACGATATTCAGGTTTTGTGGCAATAAAATTGCGGAAAGGCTGGCCAGCTTCCTCTAACAGCAATAACGGCAAAGGCAATAACAGCAATATGAATGAGGTTTACTTGACCAGGATGGCAAATGTCTCGTAAGTTTCGTTAACAGACACATTTTGTCCAGATGTCAACAAGCTTGAGTTGACTGCTGCTTTCTTTTTTATTAATTCATATTGACTCCTGATGGTGAAAGATGTAGGCCACATTACACTGTCTTTATCGGCAATATGAATGTCAAATGTTCAACTGTTTTTCCTTGTATTGAAAATCATTAGTTTAGTAGAGCAGACTAGAACAAGCTATCATGTGCCATGCCAGTAAGCATTCCAGATTCACCATCTCAATCTCCAGCCATGGCTCAGGTCTATGTTACATTATTTATCTGTGAGGTATAATAGTAAAATAGCCCGTAGGTGCTCAGATCTTATTCTCCCCTCCCCCCCCCCCCCTTCCAACATATGCACCCGCTTCCGGCGGCTAATAGTAGCAGCCCTGTGTTGGTTGACGAGGCCCCTCATTCTTCTGATGAGCCTCATGTGTTTGACCATGCCAATTCTTACTCCCAATCATTCTAGACACTGATGTAGATTCACTGACCTGTCTCCGCTCTCTCAGGTCTGTTTTTATCCTCATACCACGTGGCCAAACCATCCAGGTATTTATCGCTTTGACTTCCTCTTGCACTTTTCCAGTCAGATTTATTAGTTGTTTTCAAATTTTTCTCATGATTTCCCCAAAAATGTCTTGACGATCTACATTTTATTTCTCTAATCAATTTAAAGTTCTCGTTTGTTTCTTGGACTGTATTCTTTGGTTTTCTGTCTGTCCATGGTATTCTATGCATATTTATCAATAACTGCATTTTCACTGACATTAGATGTTTCTCTCCTTATCTGCCTAATGTCCATGTGCACATCTATACAACAGTAAAGGTAATATATGGCACTTCAACTCTTTTTCTCACTATAATTGGCAGCTTTTTATTGGTGAATACGTTTTCCTTCCTCCAAAAGATTACACACAAAGACATTCTTGTTCTAATCTCCATCAGATTTCCTGTTCCAAACTAGTTTTGATTCACTTGTTTGTGAATTTTCTTATATACGTGAATGTTAAATCAATTGCCTTTCATGAAAAGAAGACCCAAATTCAGTATGTCTTCTTCGCTCACCTTCAGACGTCCATATGAATTAATCAAAAAGAAAGCAGCAGTCAACGCAAGCTTGTTGATATCTGGATAAAATGTGTAAGTCTGTTAACGAAACATACGAGACAACAGTTGCTTTTCTGGTCGAGTAAACCACATGATCTTGCTCAGAGCAAACAGCACAGAACAGTGGAACTGTCTTTTATACAGATTTCCGCTGGTCCCGTCATTCTGCTCACACGTGGACTCAGAGCCCCGCCGTGCTATGATAGAGAGACGGCCGCATCAGGCGGCACCGTAAGGGGGCGGCATTAGCAGCGAAATCAAAATAGATTAAACTTTGAACCATTCAATCATTAAAAATCTTTAAGGAATTACATGTCGAAAAGAAATAAACATTTAAGGGGCGGCATTTCGAAGACTTGCATCATACTGGGAAAATCTACTGCACGGCCCAGCGTGGACTGGCAGAACAGATAACTCAGCATATCGTTAAGAATTGTCACTTAGTCTGATCGTCGGCCCGTAGAGACAAACACTGCCACAAAACTGTTTTGGGAGTCTGAGCTGTTAAAAATGGCAACATATTTTACTACAGGTCCTGGTCTGGAGCAAACATCGGTGATCATAACTTTCCGTCATCAGATATTATATGGCCGAATGGAACAGAACGCGCGTTCTTAAGCATCCGGTGTGCTGATGCCGAGTTAATGGGTTCAACCCCTACACCGGACAGTTGGACTAAAATGTTGACTTCTCGTCCTTGACTTGGGGACGCAAATTACAAGTACCTCTGAAGTCGGAGTGGGTTCGCCTGATGACGAGGGATGCTAGTAATAGAGAAAACTAATTCACACGCAAAATTCAGTCCATTGCTACAAGTAGTAGTGTGTATGGACTATGCTTGGTATCGTTAGCCGCTACAAGCTTCGGGATTTACTGAGGAAGGGATCCGAGCACTTATGGACTGAATGGTTCGATGTGCAATGAGGATGATCTGTCGACTAACTAACTACGCTTGAGTTTAAAGCGAGCGACTCAGCAGAAATAAAAATAAAAACTATGGTGGAGTTGTTATGTTGCTTTCATTACTTGTAGCTCAGCTGTTTATGCTTTCCATATACACCTGTCTCAATTTTTCTCTGCCTTTCTTGTCTAGTATTTTTTAACATACGGTCAATTTCCCTATTTTTATCACTTCTGTTAGTGTTCCCCATACTTATCATTTGTGTTTACCTGATGGTTTTGGTCAGTGATCGTGTAACACATACAGCTCTCACTATCCCAACATTTGTTTTTCTCTCATTCCGCAGAATTCACAAAATTCGTATCAAAAATCACATATCCACTGCCTCCTATTTCTTCACCATTATTATACTTATAGTACAGTATTCGCGTTTGACCTGAATAGGCCACACCCAAGTTTTTTTCCAAGCAGATTTGCCATTTTCCTTTGTTGCCGGTTTGACGTTTCCTTTTCGATATGGCGACTTTTCTTTATCTCTGTCACATCTTTCATTAGACGTTACGTTGAAGACTACATATTCAAAACGGTTGATTGTTTTATGCCTTTATTGTATATAAAGCATATTGGATTGTGTTTTCTTATAAACTACCATTTATTCAATTTGCTAATGCTAGTTATTGTAATTCCCTTCTTTTTGCTCTCCACAACCTTATCTAGAATGGATTGTAGATTACTTTCAGACTGCTTTTAAAATTGGATGATTAGAATATCTCAAAATAGTTTGACCACCAGCTTTAGATGTTCGATGTCTCTGAGTATTGTCTTGCTGAAAACGTTGAAATGATTATGCGATAAAACACATCCTAGTCTACCTCTTCTTTTACTTGTTCGGAATTAAGTTCTCCTTCACATCAGAATTAAGTTCTCCTTCACATCAGAATTAAGTTCTCCTTCACATCAGAATTAAGTTCTCCTTCACATCAGAATTAAGTTCTCCTTCACATCAGAATTAAGTTCTCCTTCACATCAGAATTAAGTTCTCCTTCACATCAGAATTAAGTTCTCCTTCACATCAGAATTAAGTTCTCCTTCACATCAGAATTAAGTTCTCCTTCACATCAGAATTAAGTTCTCCTTCACATCAGAATTAAGTTCTCCTTCACATCAGAATTAAGTTCTCGTTCACATCAGAATTAAGTTCTCCTTCACATCAGAATTAAGTTCTCCTTCACATCAGAATTAAGTTCTCCTTCACATCAGAATTAAGTTCTCCTTCACATCAGAATTAAGTTCTCCTTCACATCAGAATTAAGTTCTCCTTCACATCAGATGGCCGACTCTTAACTGATTCAATGACAAACAACAAGAAGGTCTGGACCTAGCAGCAAGCACAATCACATGAACAAATATTAGTGCAGACCTGGTAAGGCGAACTCACCTGGGACCCCAGAAATAGTTCTTCTTATCAGAAATTCATCTTATAAGAGTTCAAGCATGTAGTAAAGCATTTACAACGAACAATACAGTATTGTTCTTCGCAATAGAAATTCGCCACATCTGAGATCGCCTTAAGCAGTTTGCACTATGTCCATTCACTGAGCATTACAATTGCGGAAAATGATACGAAACGAAATAAATAATCTGATAACCCTAGTACGGCGATATATCGTCCTTCTGACCAAATGGGAGGTCACATTTGGGGATATATTATCCTTCAGCACTTAAACAGTTACCAGCAACAAAATACCCCACCCCCATAAGCATATTCCAGCTACAAAATCCGCACCTCCATAAGCATATTCCAGGAACACACATCCCCACCCCATAAGCATATTCCAGGAACATACACATTAAACCAGACTTGTGTATCCATAACTAGATTTTTAAAATCGTGACTAGAAAGAAGGAAAAATAAAACGAAACAGATTATTACTCCTTCGGGCGTTAATTTCCAGGCACAATTGTTTACAATGTCCAGTAGATTTTGCACTGAAATGTTAAGGATAAACCAACACCAGGGCGTTCGTGGATATTGAAATGTCAAGGCTAATCTAGCACTAGGGCTTTCGTAGTTATTAAAATGTCAAGGCTATTCTAACACTAGAGCGTTCGTGGATATTGAAATTTCAAGGCTAATCTAGCACTAGGGCGTTCGTGGCTATTGAAATTTCAAGCCTAATCTAGCACTAGGGCGTTCGTGGATAATGAAATGTCAAGGCTAATCTAGCACTAGGGATTTCGTGGATATTGAAATGTCAAGGCTAATGTAGCACCAGGGCGTTTGTGGATATTGAAATGTCAAGGCTTATCTAGCATCAGGGCTTTCATGGATATTAAAATATCAAGGCTAATCTAGCATTAGGGCTTTCGTGGATATTAAAATGTCAAGGCTAATCTAGCAATAGGATTTTCGTGGATATTGAAATGTCAAGGCTTATCTAGCACCAGGGCGTTCGTGGATATTAAAATGTCAAGGCTAATCTAGCACTAGGGCGTTCTTGGATATTTAAATGTCAAGGCTAATCTAGCACTAGGGCGTTTGTGGATATTGAAATGTCAAGGCTAATCTAGCACTAGGGCGTTCGTGGATATTTAAATGTCAAGGCTAATCTAGCACTAGAGCTTTCACTAGATCCATAGGAAAATTAGGAAGCTATGCAAAGAGGAATAAGAAACATGGCTTGAGGAAAATTGCAAGGAAATTAAACACCAACACAACACCCGGAATACCAAATTATTGCACAAAAGAATTAATGACATCACTAACAACAGAACACACACGTCAACGGGTTGCCTTAAAATCAAAGATGGCAAAATCATAATAGAAAAAGATCAGATTTTACATGCGTGGTCAGATGATACAAGAGAAGAACAATATGATCCTCGGAATAATAATGAAGGACCATCAATTTTGAAGATAGTTCAGAATGCTCTTAACCATATGCAAACTGGCAAGACCCCGGGTACAGTTAACATCACAGTAGAAATGATCAATGTCTTAGAAGAATATGGAATAGACCAAGTCACCAGACTGCTGAACGCAATATACGATACTGGAGATATACCTCCTGAATTATGTAATTCTATATTTATTGCAATCCCGAAGAAATCAGGGGCCATTGAATGCGATCAACATCGAACAATTAGTATAATGAGCCACATAACGAAGATTCTGCTGAGAATTATCATGCAAAGAGTTAAGAAGAAAATACAACCCGAAATAGCAGAAGAACAATGTGGGTTTATAGAAGGCAAGGGCACAGTAAATGATGTGTATTTACTGAGAACAGTAATTGAACGTTCTATAGAAGTTAACAAAGATCTGTATCTTTGCTTTTTGACTACACAAAGGCTTTCGATAAAGTGAGACATGTCGACATGATAAGGATGCTTGAAGATCAACAAATTGATGGAAAAGACCTTAGACTTGTAAAAATCATATATTGGAAACAACAAGCTGCCATCAGAATTGATAACGATGTAGGTCAATATCAGCCTATTAAAAGAGGTCAGTGTGTTTTTCATCTTGCAAAAGGCTACTTTCGCAATGGCAGTTCTTGTTCTAATCTCTTCAAGGCATCTCCCATCAGATGTATATATACATCAGTGAGGTACAAAAGTCATCAGAAGAATAAAAGCGTTGGTATTAATTGCTTCTTGGTGATAATTCTTCAGGCTTGCTGTGATTAAATGCTTCTTGATATCGTCGATAACACCGGGGGTATCCGGCCTTTGTCCTGCGTCTTCTTGTTGTACGTATATACGTTCCTGCCTGCCCATGTCTTGTTGTTGTCCACCTCTTGATGTTGTCCACTTTTGTGTTGCCGTCTTCAACTTACACACATCGCCTACACAATAGTAACATCGATATGGCAAGGACATCGATATGGTAAGGATGTCAATAGGAACATCGATATGGAAAAGACATCAGTGTGGAACATTGACACGACAAGGACATCACTGTGGAACATTGACACAACAAGGACATCAGTGTGGAACATTGACACAACAAGGACATCAATTGGAACATCGATATGACAAAGACGTCAATAGGAATACCAACTTCGCACGGAATATTTAGTTCACCACCTACTCTCAAAGAAAGTCGCAGAGACACTGTGGCTTTAGTTCTAAGACAAACTCTGCCCAACTGGACTACAAGATCTTGTACATCTGTCGTGTTCACTCCAGCTGGGCTACCAAGTCCCGCACATCAATCACGTTACACTACAGCTAGTCTAACGCTTTCACACACCAGTCACGTAAAACTCCAGTTGTGCTACTAGGTTTGGCATAAGTCATGTCACACTCCAACTAGGCTACCAGATCTCGCACATCCGCCACGTCACACTTGGACTGGTCTACCAGGACTGACATCAGTCACATCACACTCCAACTGGGCTACGAAGTATCACACATTAGTCACATCACACTCCAGCTGGGCTACGAGGTATCACACATTTGTCATATCACACTCCAGCTGGACTACGAGGTATCACACATTAGTCACGTCACACTCTAGCTGGGCTACGAGGTATCACAAATTAGTCACATCACACTTCATCTGGGCTACGAGGTATAACATTAATCATCTCACACTCCAGCTGGGCTACGAGGTATCACACATTAGGCACGTCACACTCCAGCTGCGCTACGAGGTATCACACATCAGTCACATCACACTCCAGCTGGGCTACGAGCTATCACACATTAGTCACGTCATACCCCAGCTGCGCTACGAGGTCTAGCATCACTCATCTCACACTCCAGCGGGGCTAAGAGGTATCACACATCAGTCATGTCACACTCCAACTGGGCTACGAGGTCTAGCATCACTCATCTCACACTCCAGCTGGGCTACGAGGAATCACACATTAGTCACGTCACACTCCAGCTGGGCTACGAGGAATCACACATTAGTCATATCATACTCCAGCTGGGCTACGAGGAATCACACATTAGTCACGTCACACTCCAACTAGGCTACCAGATCTCGCACATCCGCCACGTCACACTTGGACTGGTCTACCAGGACTGACATCAGTCACATCACACTCCAACTGGGCTACGAAGTATCACACATTAGTCACATCACACTCCAGCTGGGCTACGAGGTATCACACATTTGTCATATCACACTCCAGCTGGACTACGAGGTATCACACATTAGTCACGTCACACTCTAGCTGGGCTACGAGGTATCACAAATTAGTCACATCACACTTCATCTGGGCTACGAGGTATAACATTAATCATCTCACACTCCAGCTGGGCTACGAGGAATCACACATTAGTCACGTCACACTCCAGCTGGGCTACGAGGAATCACACATTAGTCATATCATACTCCAGCTGGGCTACGAGGAATCACACATTAGTCACGTCACACTCCAACTAGGCTACCAGATCTCGCACATCCGCCACGTCACACTTGGACTGGTCTACCAGGACTGACATCAGTCACATCACACTCCAACTGGGCTACGAAGTATCACACATTAGTCACATCACACTCCAGCTGGGCTACGAGGTATCACACATTTGTCATATCACACTCCAGCTGGACTACGAGGTATCACACATTAGTCACGTCACACTCTAGCTGGGCTACGAGGTATCACAAATTAGTCACATCACACTTCATCTGGGCTACGAGGTATAACATTAATCATCTCACACTCCAGCTGGGCTACGAGGTATCACACATTAGGCACGTCACACTCCAGCTGCGCTACGAGGTATCACACATCAGTCACATCACACTCCAGCTGGGCTACGAGCTATCACACATTAGTCACGTCATACCCCAGCTGCGCTACGAGGTCTAGCATCACTCATCTCACACTCCAGCGGGGCTAAGAGGTATCACACATCAGTCATGTCACACTCCAACTGGGCTACGAGGTCTAGCATCACTCATCTCACACTCCAGCTGGGCTAAGAGGTATCACACATCAGTCATGTCACACTCCAACTGGGCTACGAGGTCTAGCATCACTCATCTCACACTCCAGCTGGGCTAAGAGGTATCACACATCAGTCATGTCACACTCCAACGGGCTACGAGGAATCACACATTAGTCACGTCACACTCCAGCTGGCGTCGAGGTATCACACATCAGTCATGCCACACTCCAGCTGGGCTACTAGGTCTAGCATCACTCATCTCACACTCCAGCTGGGCTACGAGGAATCACACATTAGTCACGTCACACTCCAGCTGGGCTACGAGGTCTAGCATCACTCATCTCACACTCCAGCTGGGCTAAGAGGTATCACACATCAGTCATGTCACACTCCAACTGGGCTACGAGGTCTAGCATCACTCATCTCACACTCCAGCTGGGCTAAGAGGTATCACACATCAGTCATGTCACACTCCAACGGGCTACGAGGAATCACACATTAGTCACGTCACACTCCAGCTGGCGTCGAGGTATCACACATCAGTCATGCCACACTCCAGCTGGGCTACTAGGTCTAGCATCACTCATCTCACACTCCAGCTGGGCTACGAGGAATCACACATTAGTCACGTCACACTCCAGCTGGGCTACGAGGTCTAGCATCACTCATCTCACACTCCAGCTGGGCTACGAGGTCTGGCATCACTCATCTCACACTCCAGCTGAGCTACGAGGAATCACACATTAGTCACGTCACACTCCAGCTGGGCTACGAGGTCTAGCATCACTCATCTCACACTCCAGCTGGGCAACGAGGAATCACACATTAGTCACGTCACACTCCAGCTGGGCTACGAGGTACCACACATCAGTCATGCCACACTCCAGCTGGGCTACTAGGAATCACACATTAGTCACATCACACTCCAGCTGGGCTACGAGGAATCACACATTAGTCACGTCACACTCCAGCTGGGCTACGAGGTCTAGCATCACTCATCTCACACTCCAGCTGGGCTACGAGGAATCACACATTAGTCACGTCACACTCCAGCTGGGCTACGAGGAATCACACATTAGTCATATCATACTCCAGCTGGGCTACGAGGAATCACACATTAGTCACGTCACACTCCAACTGGGCTACGAGGTCTAGCATCACTCATCTCACACTCCAGCTGGGCAACGAGGAATCACACATTAGTCACGTCACACTCCAGCTGGGCTACGAGGTACCACACATCAGTCATGCCACACTCCAGCTGGGCTACTAGGAATCACACATTAGTCACATCACACTCCAGCTGGGCTACGAGTAATCACACATTAGTCACGTCACACTCCAGCTGGGCTACGAGGTCTAGCATCACTCATCTCACACTCCAGCTGGGCTACGAGGAATCACACATTAGTCACATCACACTCCAGCTGGGCTACGAGGAATCACACATTAGTCACGTCACACTCCAGCTGGGCTACGAGGAATCACACATTAGTCACGTCACATTCCAGCTGGGCTACGAGGTCTGGCATCAGTCGTCTGGCAATCAATAAAGTAGAGCAGTCATACTATCTTTTAAATCTTTCTGTCCCAAGCAACACCGTGTGGGAAGGCAACTTTACGTGCATATCAGTCAACATGTCACGTTCCGATGCCTAGTCATCATGTGTACCAGTCAACATGTCACGTTTGACTGTCAATTTTTCGTGTATACCAGTCGACGTGTCACGTTTGATTGTCTAGTTTTCATGTATACCAGTCAACGTGTCACGTTTGGTTGCCTAGTCTTCATTATGCCAATCAACATGTCACGTTTGGTTGCCTAGTCTTCATGTGTACCAGTCAACATGTTACGTTTGATTGAATATTCTTCGTGTGTTCTGGTCAATATGGTATATGTGTAGTACTTATTACATTTAGTCTGGGGATACAAAAGAAATCGGACCATGTTTTTTTTTCATCATTATTATATCTGCTTCAGTTCCAAACAAAAGGTAGATTTGGAGGAAACATGGTACACAAATGAACAAGTCTTACGTTGTAAATTTCCATTTACTGAGCATTGAAACTGAGGAAGATACTGTGAAACCAAACAAATAACACGATGACACTACTATGTCAACATATCGTCCTTCTGTCTAAATGGGAGATCACATCAGGCAATATATTATCCTTCGGCGCTGAGTCTGATATAATAAGTGTCCGTTACCTTGGATGGAATCTGACTAGAGGAAACAAACCATGCACTCGTGCATGCCGAAGAGGTGCATGACTTGATGTGACGCACTCCTGTCGTAAGAGGAACGTAGAAGAGGTGCATGACTTGATGTGACGCACTCCTGTCGTAAGAGGAACGTAGAAGACGTCTATGACTTCGTGTGACGCACTCCTGTCGTAAGAGGAACGTAGAAGAGGAGAAGAAGATATAGCAAGTGTTTGCATAACGTGGCCCTCATTACAACCAACTGGAAAGACTCTCGATCCTGCGCCAGTTACCCTGCCTCATGTATTGTCCGCCCATGGTGCTCTTACTGGTCTGTCTCCACCATCATATATGTCTTCCCCAGCCTCATTCCCAATGTGTCTTCAATGTCCTTTGTCCATCGTCATGCTGGTCGACGCTTGCCTCTTCCTTTAGAGGACCAAGCCTTCTGTTGTCGTTATTTCTCAACCACTCTGACATTTAATATGTCCAAAATATCGTGCTTTTCGTGAGTCAGTTTTCTTCTATCTTCAGGTCTGGTAAAAATTAAAGCGTCTAGTTGTGAATCTGGTAATCAGTCGTGATGCAGGCATACTCTTTTGATTCTTATTACACCGCACGCCAGCTTAAGTGCCTCAGACACCAATCTAAATTTAACCAAGCCCCATTTAGAGTTGTTCCAATGGTTGAAGTTCAAAGAGTACAGTACAGCAAGGGACCTTTTTCCGTACCTGTATGCGTGGTCGGTATGTGTGGGGCTAGCCTATAATTTTGCAGATACACAATATCACGCCTGTCGCTTTTAACTCTCTGAGCATTTCCTTGTATCTCTTTAGGCTGAATCGATCTAGAAACCCATGTCAATTGTAATCTTATTAATAGTAAAATATAATAATAGTTGTTGTTAAGTTAGCGTCTTTAGATATTCGGACACATGATTACAGTGATCTAAAACAAAGAGTGATATTCACAGTGCTGCCGTGGTAACCAAAATCAATCATAGCGGAATATATTTATTTGTATTCCATTCAAAAATGTCTATGAGTCACTTTCGGTAACCTATGTATGACGTATTGTGCCATTTTAAAATTTTTATCACATAAAAACAAACTTTGCAAAGGGGCTACTTCGGATTTTTGTTTTCTTTGGGGAGAGAGCACGATTAAAATTAAGTAAGTAAATACCATTTTACACTCCTTAAGTGGGTATATGATAATAGATTGGATCGTGGAGATTCTTGTGTTCGAATCCGTTAGACTAAGAGGTGGAATGAAAGCTTCGTTAGGAAGTTCAAAAGAAATGTTTGACAGAAAAGCACACAAAACAGTGGACATCTTCTTTAAGATTTCATGTAACCGTTAAGTATGGGCTGTTTCCTTTGTGTTAAATTATAGGTCATTTTATGGAAATGGCCAAGTCTTTTTTATTATTATTATAATGGTGCTAGTCGCGTTTATGGGGATATTGGTGACATTAATTTGTTGTATTTACAATCCATGTGGTGTGCTGCAAGGCAGTCTGTGATAACTTAAATTATGAGTGGCGAGTTGCACAATAATCTTAGCTAAAAGGTCACCACGATAATTTATTATTAACACCCACCCTATACCCCAAATAAAAACACGCGCACACACGACATGTTAAGCTGTCTTCTCATTATAAGGAGCCGTAAAAATTGCACACAGGTGCTTATGGCAAAAACAAATTCGTTGGCCTCATTAATACAAAAAAGTATGTATTAAACAAGATATGCCTCCTAGTTATCTTATAACATAAAATGTTTGCATTGAAAATATCCTTTAAAATAGTATTCGCTGAGTTACTTCCTTTTGACAGTGAATTTATCTTTCAAGGTACATAACATTGCAATTTCAAGGGATATAATCATATGAGAAATGTCAATTTTATTAATTCTTTAATTATTACAGTCAATTGTGTATAAAAATATTCCATTATTGAACTTAATATTTGGCTATCTATGCTGTCACTTTTAAATAGCTTAATTATTTGAAACTAGCATCAAATAATTAAGGCGTGCATAAAAGAATCGTTATCATTCAAGACCCTTTTACCAAAGCAATTCTACACCGGTAGTTATGCTGGTATATAAAGAAATAGGGTGTATTAATTATTGTCAGCCTTCCAGGGAAACCTGGTTGGTTACTTGGCAGGATGCCCATGGTATGTGGAGACCACGTGACATCAGTCACATGTCCGTCCGTCCGAGACCTCGCCGGTCTGTCCGTCGCCTGTCCGTGATCTCGCCGGTCAATGTCTGTCCGAAAGTGGTCAAGGTCCTCGCAGAGTCAGTCAATGGCCTGCCTGACTTGGAAAGCTTAGGGTCGCGCGGGGTTCCTCCCTTAACACATACATGGTTCGAGGGCGCCTGTCCGGGAAGGAGTTTGGTCGGTATGTGCCGGAACACTATACGGATAACAAACCACATACCTCAGAGCTGGGGTGGCCACTAGTGTGGAGACACTAGCCCTGGTTCGTCCATGTGACAGCAGCTGCACGCCAACCTGATACCGTTACCGCTGGCAACGTAACGGGAGCTCAGAGTGTTGGCGGCTCTATCCCTTTTGCAATTTTTTCTAACATTGCTGAAAATAATAGTTTTACATCTTCAACGTAAAGGATTCTGATTGTTATTTCTAAGGTTAAAATTTAACTTTCATTAAATTTAGCGTCTTTATTTATGGTTATGCATTTCTTAAATTTTAAATGGAGCTGTAACAATGTTATATTATCCGTGGTACACATTACTAATAACATCACGATTTATATCATTTTGTTTTGTGTACATCTCTGTGCTCCGGAATTAAATAAAGCAGCAGTATGCACACACATTTTAAAACAATTAAGAGATAATAAATAAAAGAGTCAAATCATGCGTTTCTACATACTTTTGAACAAACAGCAACATGAACTTAAACTAATTGCATTAAATGAAATCTTTATGTTTGCAATTAACGTGTCATTTACTGATTGTCCCCCAGCGGTTTCTCCAGATATGAAGGACACCGAAAAATGTCATGTTAACCGGAACTGATGCCAAAACAAATTGTCAGAACGACAAACAAGTCTCTGAATACAGTTGTAATAAAATGGCTAATGTTTCAGGGGAAACGTAATCAGAGTTAGAAATTGAGATGGACTCAGTATGTGATTATTATTGTTCTTTGCTTTGGTAAATAAATTGGTATTAGCAGTTTAAATATATTTCTCAAACGTTGCTAATTTCACATGATCTCTGAGACCATTCCCAGAGTGTAAGGACGGAGATGCTGCAAAGTTGAAAGAAATATTTGATCAGCATGGAAAATCACAATTTAGGAGATAGGTGATGCTATAAATATGATTGTAAAATAAATTGTAAATAAACTTTTACACAACATACAAAAGTTAGTTGCATATCCTTTACAGGACGATGCAGTCAACCTCAGCCTTTTTTGTGTAGCCTTTTGGCAAGTTTACGCTCAGTAGTTTGCCATTGCTTTCTAAACGACCTGTACCTATACAACTTTATAAAAACAACGCAAGGTGGTCTGCTGCCAAATCGCCAGGAACTATTACACAACATACTTAACGCTACACAATGTATGCCTGTTGGGTTTCGCACGTGTTCACGCGTTAATAGCAGTAATCGTGTATAAATTGCCATCGAAAGTTGCTTAAACATTAGTCTTGTTCAGCCTATTATTCATTATCTCGGCACGGGCCCTCAGCCAACTTCCTCTAAGATGTCCCATGCAGCTCCATGCAAGCCCTCCCCTTATATTTCATTTCTGCATCTACATCTCCTGAGAGAGAGAGAGAGAGAGAGAGAGAGAGAGAGAGAGAGAGAGAGAGAGAGAGAGAGAGAGAGAGAGATGGGGAAAGAGACTTAGTAGTATGTATGTGTAAGTACACTTTTGTTTGTTAGATTGTGAATGTGAGTGAGTATATGTGTATGCGAGGAACCTTGTATTTGTGTGTTATTGAGTGGGTGAATAACTGTGCGGGTTTGTGTACATGATGTAAGTATGTATGCAGGTATGTATTTATGTATGTGTTTATGCTTGTTCTTGTGTATATGTGTTTGGCTGTCTGTCTCATAACCTGGTAGTATGCATTGTTTATGTTCAGAACTTGCATTTGACAATGTTTTTTTCCACTATGTGAATGTATCATGCACAATAGATACTTGATGTACGAAAGATGAGTTATTGGAAGGGCCTATCTGAGACGGGCCTGCGTGCCCAATTTCTGACCCTTTGAAAATAAAGTTCGTTCATTCGTACTTTTAGGTCTTCGCCTATTTAATTCGCCCTTAAGATTCCAGACATCTTGGAGACTGAGACACTTATTTCTATCCGAGTCTAAAATTGGTGCAAAGAATTGGATTGGAAGTATAGGTGGTTGGCGTGACACTGACTACAACGAGTGTTCATTGGTAAATAACGTTACGGGATTCACGCCATATGCTAATTGAGCCTTAGAGCGTGTAAAAGTGTCATTTTACGTTCCAGTCTTTGAAGACTGAAAGGATATTGATATGTACACATCATGAAGATTTATATTTGTAATACTCTGTGTGGTTCTTGATGACTGACGTGTATACTGCTCTCCACATTTTTTTTTAGACTGAGACGTAAACTGCTCTGCGTTCATCATGAAGACATCGGTATATTACTGTGTAGACTCCTCTGTACACTGTTTAGAAACTGAAACTATAGGGTTACGTACACTTCTTGGAAACAGACGTACATTGACCTGTATATATGTATGCTGACCTGTGCATGCTGCTCTACACACTCCATAAAGACTTACAGGGAGTGTGGATACTTTTTGAAGTCTGAAGCAAAGGTTGTTTTGTACTCTTCTTGACCGATATGAGTACTGCTTTGTACGCTTCTTTTAGTTTAATAGGTACTGTGCTCTGTACACTTCTTGACTGATAGATATAACTATGTCTTCACTTCTGTAAGATTGACACTTCGTCTTGTACACTTTATGAAGAAATGTACTCATTTGAAGACTTCTGTGGTGTTGTGACTTCCGCACAGGCATGGGGTACATTTAGGCCGCTGTGATGCATATAAATGTATACCCTGTACTCTTTTTAATGACACCCATTGCAAGACTTCCACCATACGTCTATGTCGTACACTAAAGAAAAGGGTCATCACTGGCCTAAATCGACATGGCAGGGGATCTGCAGACCATTCGGGCACTTCTTGTAAACTGTGTAAGGCACACCGTTGGGCTCCGGTGCTTACTTTCCACGTGTTTTCTTAATTACCGCAACCACATCGGTCGACACCGCAGGTTTGGCATTGAAATCCATAGATGGTTTCTCCAGCCATTTGAATCCTTCAATTTCTCCGAGTGAGACGTCCCGCTGGGCATCAGAGTATGTTGTCGCGAGGTGGTTCTCCAGTTCCTCTTTGCTGACATTGAGGATGCCGGATCGCGGCTGTTCAAATAAGTCCCGTGCAAACTTATATGGTTCCCGGAAGAATCTCTCATGTTCCTTCCGGGTTTTCCGCCTGTTCCTGCAGAACCGTTCCGCTTGGTATAGGGCATTGTGCCTGGCTTTCAGGTGTTGCCACACCTGGCATAAGCCCTCTTTCTCATGCTCAGGTGCTGTTCTAAACCGTTTCCGAGTGGCTTTCTTCTGTGTTCTTACCTCCTCCAGCAGCTTCTGCCGCCTGGTCTTCAGCGGAATATCTGCTTCCTTCTTCTCGCTGCTACCAAATTGAATTAGCGAGTGGAGGTATACAATCTCACTGAACCTTAGCAATTTTTCTTCAAGGTACTAGTGATTTAGTTCTCCTTCTAATGATTGATTGATAGATGATTGACTCATTTAGGAATCGACATCATAGCATTCGGGGCATTCCCATAAGCGATCCGGCCCCATCCTCAGCAGCCAGCGAAGAGTTCCAACACCAATAGTACCAGTAGCAATCTGATTATATGTCCTCTGAGCCCTCGTCACTCCTCGCTGTCTCATTCTTGCCAGACCATGGTAATCCATTTGCTCCTCCGAGGTGTACACGTGCTCCCACAAGGCCGCAACCACGTCTGCCTTGTCATGTATCAATACTCCACCAAGTTCTGCAGAGCCTGCCAATCTGTCCGCTTGTTCATTTCCCAGCCCACCGGCATGCCCCGGAGAAAAGATCCAGGCGATGCTTGTCACCCGTGACCTCCGAAACTCCTCCGAAACCTTCTTCTAAAACACGGGACAACGTTTCATCTAATTGCGATCACACTGCCGTTTTGATGGCGTTGAGGAACTTGATCTTCACCCTGAGACTCTCGGAAGGTTCTCGGGTGCGTCACAGGTGACATCGACTTGAGTACTCTCAGCACTGTGAGGTTCTCCCTGGCTGAGAGTATCTTGTGTCTTATCCCGTTCCCGGGAGCGCTCTCGTGCTTCCTGTGACGCATTCTCGCACTTCTTTCGTCCAGCGTGAATTCGCATTCCTCGGTATGTGGCAAAGATTTTACCACAGACGCATGTCCAGCGCAGTCATTGGGCTGAAATCGTCAACGTGTGGTCGCCAATGGATCCTTCATGCTCCCCCTTCCCCCCTTTCGGAGGATCCAAGGGGCATCTGCTTGTATTCAAATTTGACGGGTCAAGGACATTATACAGCATTAGGGGTTGTCAGCCCGGTCTGCTGCCGGCCCCACGTTTCACCGGTGGAGCCAGTTCCATCATTGCGCTGCAGCGGCGCTCTGTCTTCACAGTGTCCATCCGTCTATCCGGGTCGTCTGATGGACTGGCCATACGTTAGTGATAAAAACTCCGCCGCGGAGCAAACACGGCAGGGGGCTTCTGATCGTCAGAAGTGTACCCCCTTCCCCAAGTGTTTCGGACCATTATTCTCTTAACAATCTCTATGGGCGATCCCATCAGGGTCATGACACCGGGCGTCATTCCCCTACAGTGAAGACGTTTGGTAAAATTCGTTGTCCCTGTTATTGTGCTTGTCCCTTCGCTGATACCATGTCCACTCTCAAACTTCGTGCGCGTGTGTTTGTATTTTTTTTTACCAAACCTGAAGATAGAAGAAAACTGACTCACGAACAGCCCGATATTTTGGACATATAAAATGTCAGAGTGGTTGAGAAATACCAGGGTACGTTAATAAGGAAGCCACAAATGGCTGTAGAAATATAATTAAATATGATAACAACTTGAAACCAGTTTATTTTTTAATACATACATTGTCCCTTTATTTCTCAACATAATTTCCATTAACATTAATGAACTTATCTCATTGTTTTATCAGTCCTACCAAACCCGCTGCATAGAAACGTGTGCCCTGTTCTCATTTATCTGCCATCCTACGGAACTGTGACTTACTTATTGACTCTCCCTCGTAACTTTTCCTACCCAGCTATGCACCGCTTTACGGGAAAACATGTGTTAGTATAAACATTGAAAACCCACCTTGGCGGGAGACATTTCGCGATTGAACGCCGCAGTTGAATGTGAAGTGAAAACGTGATTTAGAAAACAGAGCACTCAGTTCTATGCAGCCGGTTAATGAAGCATTATGGCACTGAAGCAGATATAATGATAAAACAAATGAAACACACGGTCCGATTTCTTTTGTGCCCCGTGAGTAAATGTAATAAGAACTACAGACATGCACATCTTTACCGTCAATGTTCAGTTCCTTTAGTAATTGTATGATTTCGTCATGATCCACATTGTCAAATGCTTTTGTGTAGTCTATGAAGCATACGTACAGATATGCTTTTACTTCTGTAGTGCTTTCTAATTGTGTCCTGAGAATATATATAGCGTTATTAGCACCCTTTCCCTCCTCGAATGCGATGTTCGTCCATCATGAATGAGGTTGACCATTCATTGACGATGACCATTCATTACACTACATTGATTTGATGAGGAACGAATGACTTGCGCTTTGGTTTTGTATAGCGAGGAGGTGGTCGCGCAACTTCATCGTCCCCGCTCCCTCGTCTGTGTCCGTCTGGCTCCAGTGGCGAGCATTGCAAGACGACTGGAAGACGGACACAGATGCAATGGACGTTAGGCTGCCACGGCCAGTTATCCCTGTTTATCTTGGCTCTCGGGAGCCTCGGGCCCTTCCGTCACTTCCTTTAATTTTCAGTTTTAAGACAAGCGTAGCGACAAGCAATGAGCGTATGATTACTTATAGGATCAACACGATTTCCTTCACCGAAGACGGACTGACCGCCAGAGCAGACCACACACAAACATGAGGCGAGAAACTGCCCACAGAAGATACTGCTCGTCTAAGTTGCGAGCAGATCTCCCGATTTACGGTTGAGCCTGTCCAGCGCAGATGTACACATGGCGACTGACCGGACAGACGTTCACGCACATGCAAGCCAAGAGTAGCATCGCTAAAGCGCGCCCTCCCGGTACAAGGTGATACATGCAAAACCACTGAACGCCTACCAACGAGCTTTCAAGCTACGCCGGCAGGACTGACCGAAAAAAAAAAAGCTATACCAGCTTACTGACTGCAGGCCCACTACTCATCGAGAGAGAGTGGGCGCTTATCGAGACTTTGTCGAACGGTCGTACAAATTTTGCTCTTTTGCCCGCTCAAACCACGACCCTGGCTGCACGATGCGGTTACATTCTTGAAACGCCTGCCTCGCTAACTCACGTTGGCTGGGAAGATCCCATTCGAATGCACACTGTTCATCACTAATGTCTGGTTTGATCTTGTTTCTTATATGCTTTTCCCTCCATAATTATTCTGAGAAACAGACACCACCAGTTATTTCTTTAAAGATAATCATGCCTCGAAATACGCCAAATCCCAGCCTGTCTATTTGTACTGTTCTGAATGACAATGCTACATAATGCGTCTTCACAGATGTTATGTTCCAGTATCTAACTGTGCACACGCCGTTGATTTATAAGCTTGGGGAGCGGAGGTAGAGCTATGTTGTGCAGTCCATGTATAGTCCTAATTTGTAGTGCTAATTCATCAGCATCACCATCATCCTCACCACCACCACCACCACCACCACCACCACCACCACCACCACCACCACCACCACCACCACCAAATACCATCATCATCATCATCATCATCAATTGCCATGCCGGCTGGCGTAGGCGTTCATGACTTACCACAGATCTCGGTATTTGGTGCTACTTCACCGGTCATAAATACATTCACGAGTATTGTTTGGCTCTCATAGAAGGACAGTATGTAGCAAATATTAGAGGACTCACTCAGCATCATCATGTGCCTTGCAACCATAGATATATATCAGCAAATTTCCTAGGAAGTAAATGCTGCTGACATGATATTTATCACATCACTCATTTAGTGCTAGTTGGTTTATACAAATACGAGACTAGATCCGTATGCTCAATACGCCAGAATGCGTGTAAAATGGTCCTTTACATTACTTTTACTATATTCGCAATACGCATTATAGTGTGAAAAGGGGGTTCTTGCATAGCTGTATTTACAACGTACCAAACACGTCTCTTGACATGGAAAAGACGTTTGCATACCTGATGCCCTACTATGAAGAAGTACTTAACTATGGTGTTTTGTCTGTCATCTTCTAAAGTCAGCTGTAGACGTACTTCAAGATGGTGTTTAGTCATTACTCGTTAACAGTAACACGCATACACAATTCATGCTGTCATTGAGTATTTCTTCTTCTACTAATTCAATTCAATTTAATTCAACATTATTTTCTATCACATACCCAACGGTGTAGAGGTATTTAACGGTTGTTTAATTCATTCCTCTTCTACCCTGCGATGTAAAAGTATTTCACCGTGTTGCAACATCCTGTAAATAATATGCAACTAACATATCTAAATATATACGTATATAAGCTCTGTAGCGAAGGGGCTACGGACACATTTCGTAATCCCGTATACTTCCTTCGAAACACAGCTGCTGGCAATTTTGCAGCAGACCGCCTAGCGTTGGTTTTTATAAAATGGAATGTGTGCTGGTCGTTAAAAAAGCAACGGAAAACTACTGAACGTAAACTTTCCAAGAAATCACAGTTTAAAAAATGCTGGGGTTGACTACCACGTGCTGTAAAGGATATGCAACTAAGTTATACTTATATAATACAAGTAGACATTAAACATTAACTTAAACCAATATCTGCAGGTCTCCATGATGAGGTGGTTAAGCCGTCTTCATCGTGCTCAGAAGCCTGCGGGTTTGATACCTGACTCCGTCAGTCGGTTGGTGGGTGGACATTTCTTGGAGACTACCTGGTTTCCTCGCTGGAGCTACGGAGGTTGTGCTTTGTGCGACGATTGTATGACAAGGCAACATTGATTTGTGCACTAATTGTTGCTGCAAAAAAAAAAAACATATCCTTTGTTAACTTCTGACATTTGAAAGCCTTTTATGCTTATTGTCAAACGCCAAGAAAGACCTGGGTTGAATATGTTCGTTGCAGGACTATGCTGTGTATGCTTTAGGGCTCCTCGTCAGCTAAGCAGCTAACGCTGATTGAGCTGACCGTTCCGTATGAGTCAAATATTGAGGAGCAGCATACGTTGTTGACACCTTGCAGTCTTGACAGACGAAAGTATGTGAGTTGGAATGTGGCCAATATTCCATCACAATGTCTGGGCAGAGCTTCAGAGAATCATGTGATGCTCAAACAACATGTCCCATCTCTATCGGCCTAGTCTTGTGTATTCCAGAGGAATGGGTAACCAATACGTCTGGCACAAGGTAGGCTGCAGACGCTGGCGGCTCAGCGTCAATCCACCGAGACCTCACCACCACGAGCCGGTGGCGAGTTATGGCCAGACCCTGACACCCAAGGGACCCGGCTTAGAGGCGTTCAGCCATGTCCCACAGGTGAGGGCCTTGTACGAGCCCGGACCATAAGGGCGCGCACATCTGTCGATCACAAGTGTCCGGACCTGTGTAAAGCGTGCACTATCGTCAGACTCCCCACCTGACTTTTAGCGGTCCCCGCGACCAGCGGGAATAGGCCCGCCATAGCTACCGCAGGAGATATTGCCTGTCTATTTGCAAGCAAATCTCCCATACTTCCACTGTACGGATCTCGCGACCAGCGAGAATAGGCCCGCCGGAGATTATGCTTGTCTGCTGCGAACAAATCTCTACCGAGAGACTGAATAAGTAAAGAAACGATAAAAGTACTGGTATTTCAATTGCGCTTGCGCTCCCACCTATGCTACACCCTTCATGTGTCTTCACAAAGTCGGACTAGAGTCAAGCTCAACAGGGTCTTCTTTCCCCGCTGATTCTACCAAGCCCGTTCCCTTGACACCGTCAGGCTATTCGCCGTTCAGGTAGGCGCCAGAGGTCTAGTCTCCCACTCTGTTTGATGTGCTGAAGCGAATGGGCATTACAGGACAAGCAAGAATTCAGGCCCAGAAATAACTGTGTGAGGCAGCCGAAAAGGCCTCGTGCTGGCTATGGAATTGTCGGAACCTAAAGTGGGATGAGTCTCGGAACTAGTATGGTTAGAAGCCGTAACTGCAGGACTACTAAAAATATCTCAACCAAGACCACAATCTTGGAACGTCTCGTGTCAGATCTTTAGCCTTTCCTCCGAGCGTGGGTGGCGAATCTGAGTGCAGTCAAACCATGCAAATGTCGGCCGAAGTCCAACCTCCGTAACATAGCGATAAACGTCCGTAAGTCGCACTCATTCAGCTGCAGAGACCAAGAGGTGGGTCCCGAAACGTAAAGGAAGTACCGGCTTCCTAGTAGAGTGCGACGCCGTAAACGGGACACGAGGAAGGAACACGGCAACGGAGTCGAATGGAGGCGATAGTGGCCATGGCGAGGGATGAAGCTGACTCCCCACGACCACATGTGCTAAGGGGCAAGCACAGGCTGCACGGACTCTCCTCACCGAGGGAAGGAGGGTTTGAGAGTGGACATGGTAATAGCGAAGGGACAAACACAACAGGGATAACGAATGTGACCAAACGTATCCACAGCAGGTACAAGACGCCCGGAGTCATGACCCGGACTGGACCGCCCCAAGAGAGTATCAAGAGTATAAAGCTCCTAAATACTTGGGAAAGGGGGTACCCTTCTGACGATCAGAATCCTCCTGCCGTGTTTGCTCCGCGGCGGAGTTTTTACGACTAGGGCTAAAGGAAAACTCGAATCCTTTGTATACTTCTGTTTCAAAGCTTTTTCACTTCTTATAGACACTAGGCTAGACTGCTGTGTACACTTTTTAATGGTTTGTCGCAACACATAGCTTTGTACACTTCTTTTTGAACGAGGAAATACCCGGCTCCTTTGTACACTTTTTTTATGTTCCATATTTGCTACTCAACTGCTATGTATCTTTGAATTTATTCTTGTGCATGTAAACAATTGGAGCCTTCCGACGAACTACAAGCTGCGTCGGGCACAAATAAATGAAAAGCCAGCTTTACGTTCACGATTAGTTAAGAGACGGTCCTTCTCGAGACTTTTTATCCAAATATCATACAGGTAGTAAAAACTCCGACGCGGAGCAATCTCGGCAGGGGGCTTCTGATTTTAAGAAGGATACCCCTTTCTTCAAGTGTTTCGGCCCTTGCACTCTTGACTCTCTTAGGGCGGGCCCACCTGGGTCATGACTCCGAGCGTCTTTCCCCTGCCGTGGAGACTATTCTTCACATTTTTAGTTATCCCTGATTATTTATTAGAAGTAACGATTTTCCCTTAGCTGATATACCTTGTCCGATTTCCAGCCTCTCCTCTTTCGGTGGGGAAAATCCGTGCAGCCTGTACTCGCCCCTTAAGTACATGTGGTCGTGGGGATTAAGCTTCCTCCACAGCCACGGCCTCGTCCCCTCCATTTGTCACCGTTCTCCGTACCCCGTTCACGGCGCCGCACTCAGTCAGGGAGCCGGATCCCACTTTACTTTCACATATGACTACTGCTGGCAGGACCGACCAGATATCTCTCGGACAGACGGACTATTCACGCACCACCGGCCGCCTACCGACGAGCTTTCAAGCTACGCCGGCATGACTGACCGAAAAGCTATACCAGCTTACTGACTGCAGGCCCACTACTCATCGAGAGAGAGAGAGAGAGAGAGAGAGAGTGGGCGCTTATCGAGACTTTGCCCTCTTTCTTCTGCTAAAACCACGCCGTTGGCTGAGTGCAGCTTTCGACCATCGCTATGGAGGTAAGACTTCGGCCGACATGTATATAGTTAGACTGCGCTCGGACTCGCCTTTCCCGCTCGGAGGAAAGGCTAAAGAGCTGACGCGAGACAGTTGACAGTTCGTGGTCTTGGTTGAGAGATTGTTTGGTTCTGCAGTTGCCAGCTTCTAACCACACTAGTTGCGAGACTCATTCCACTCTTGCTACAATCATTGCCTTTCTACAAAACTTGGGCTTCGTGCTGTGGCACATTATAAAATCGACTGCCTCACTGCATCTTTTCTGCTGGGAAGAACCACTATATGGTTAACCACGCACAGCCTTTCGAAACAATTAACACCTGACACGGTGGGTTTAAGCATATGACCATACATAGGGATCAACTCAATATCAATCGCAACGAACAATAGACGCTACATGTGCACACAGGCCAGTGAGACATCGCACAGCGCGCCCCAGCCGGGTCCCAGTGACATGTAATCCGCTGGACGCCTACCGACAAGCTACTGCTGCGCCGGGCAGAACTGACCGTAAAGCAATGCCAGTTTACTGACTGCAGGACCACAACTCGGTGAGCCCTTCTCGAGACCTTCGTCGAACAAATATCGCTCGATTCCTCGCTCACATGGTTGCCCGCTTCGAGCTGCGGTCACATTCTCAAAACGATTGCCTCGATAATTTGCGACGGCTGGGAGAGACCACTATCGGGTCCACCACACACCGCTTTCCGAGACATGGAACGCTAGACGCTGGACTGCTAGTCACGAACCAGACAAGCCCTATAATATACTTAACTCGTAGCGTAGTGAAGGTCTCGTTACACTTCCAGTTATGCTATAACTGTGCGTCCGTGTGTGCTGCCGCAAATTGCTCTGTCATGGCGGATAACTCGCGTTAAAGTTGACATACAAATATGACATTTAATTGTAAAAACTCCGCCGCGGAGCAAACACGACAGGGAGCTTCTGATCGTCAGAAGTGTACCCCCTTCCCCAAGTGTTTCGGACCATTATTCTCTTATCACTAGGGGCGATCCCATCAGGGTCATGACTCCAGGCGTCTTTCCCCTACAGTGGAGACGTTTGGTAAAATTCGTTGTCCCTGTTTTGCTTGTGCCTTCGCTGTTACCATGTCCACTCCCAAGCCTCGCACGGGTGTGTATTTTTTTCTAAACCTGAAGATAGAAGAAAACTGACTCACGAACAGCCCGATATTTTGGACATATAAAATGTCAGAGTGGTTGAGAAATACGAGGGTAAGTTAATAAGGAAGCCACAAATGGCTGTAGAAATATAATTAAATATAACAACTTGAAACCAGTTTATTTTTTAATACATACATCGTCCCTTTATTTCTCAACATAATTTCCATTAACATTAATGAACTTATCTCATTGTTTTATCAGTCCTACCAAACCCGCTGCATAGAAAAGTGTGCCCTGTTCTCATTTACCTGCCATCCTACAGAACTGTGACTTACTTATTGACTCTCCCTCGTAACTTTTCCTACCCAGCTATGCACCGCTTTAAGGGAAAACATGTGTTAGTATAAACATTGAAAACTCACCTTGGCGGGAGACATTTCGCGATTGAACGCCGCAGTTGAATGTGAAGTGAAAACGTGATTTAGAAAACAGAGCACTCAGTTCTATGCAGCCGGTTAATGAAGCATTATGGCACTGAAGCAGATATGATCAAACAAATGAAACACACGGTCCGATTTCTTTTGTGCCCCGTGAGTAAATGTAATAAGAACTACAGACATGCACATCTTTACCGTCAATGTTCAGTTCCTTTAGTAATTGAATGATTTCGTCATGCTCCACATTGTAAATGCTTTTGTATAGTCTATGAAGCATAAGTACAGAAATGCTTTTACTTCTATAGCGCTTTCTAATTGTGTCCTGAGAAAATATATATAGCGTTATTAGTACCCTTTCCCTCCTCGAATGCACACTGTTCATCACTAATGTCTGGTTTGATCTTGTTTCTTATATGCTTTTCCCTCCATAATTATTCTGACTAACAGAAACCACCAGTTATTTCTTTAAAGATAATCATGCCTCGAAATACGCCAAATCCCAGCCTGTCTATTTGTACTGTTCTGAATGACAATGCTACATAATGTGTCTTCACAGACGTTATGTTACAGTATCTAACTGTGCACACCCCGTTGATTTATAAGCTTGGGGAGCGGAGGTAGAGCTATGTTGTGCAGTCCATGTGTAGTCCTGAGATGTAGTGCTAATTCATCATCATCATCATCATCATCATCATCATCATCATCATCATCATCAGCATCATCACCATCATCATCATAATCCTCACCACCACCACCACCACCACCACCACCACCACCACCACCACCACCACCACCACCACCACCAACAAATACCATCATCATCATCATCATCAATTGCCATGCCGGCTGGCGGAGGCGTTCATGACTTACCACAGATCTCGGTATTTGGTGCTACTTCACCGGTCATAAATACATTCACGAGTATTGTTTGGCTCTCATAGAAGGACAGTATGTAGCAAATATTAGAGAACTCACTCAGCATCATCATGTGCCTTGCAACCATAGATATATATCAGCAAATTTCCTAGGAAGTAAATGCTGCTGACATGTTATTTGATTGATTGATTGATTGATTTAGGAACCGACATCACAGCATTCAGGACATTCCCATAAGTGCTCCGTCCCCATCCTCAGCAGCCAGCGAAGAGTTCCAACACTAATGTTATTTATCACATCACTCATTGAGTGCTAGTTGGTTTATACAAATACGAGACTAGATCCGTATGCTCAATACGCCAGAATGATTGTAAAATGGTCCTTTACATTACTTTTACTATATTCACAATACGCATTATAGTGTGAAAAGGGGGTTCTTGCACAACTGTAATTACCACGTACCAAACACGTCTCAAGACGTGGAAAAGACGTTTGCATACCTGATGCCCTACTATGAAGAAGTACTTAACGATGGTGTTTTGTCTGTCATCTTCTAATGTCAGCTGTAGACGTACTTCAAGATGGTGTTTAGTCATTCCTTGTTAACAGTAACACGCATACACAATTCATGCTGTCATTGAGTATTTCTTCTTCTACTAATTGAATTCAATTCAATTCAACTTTATTTTCTATCACATACCCAACGGTGTAGAGGTATTTAACGGTTGTTTAATTCATTCCTCTTCTACCCTGCGATGTAAAAGTATTTCACTGTGTTGCAACATCCTGTAAATAATATGCAACTAACACATATCTAAATATATACGTATATAAGCTCTGTAGCGAAGGGGTTACGGACACAGTTCGTAATCCCGTATACTTCCTTCGAAACACAGCTGCTGGAAATTTGGCAGCAGATCGCCTAGCGTAGGTTTTTATAAAATGGAATGTGTGCTGGTCGTTAAAAAAGCAACGGAAAACTACTGAACGTAAACTTTCCAAGAAATCACAGTTTAAAAAATGCTGGGGTTGACTACCACGTGCTGTAAAGGATATGCAACTAAGTTATTCTTATATAATACAAGTAGACATTAAACATTAACTTAAACCAATATCAGCAGGTCTCCATGATGAGGTGGTTAAGCCGTCTTCATCGTGCTCAGAAGCCTGCGGGTTTGATACCTGACTCCGTCAGTCGGTTGATGGGTGGACATTTCTCGGAGACTACCTGGTTTCCTCGCTGGAGCTACGGAGGTTGTGCTTTGTGCGACGATTGTGTGACAAGGCAACATTGATTTGTGCACTAATTGTTGCTGCAAAAAAAAAAAAAATCCTTTGTACACTTCTGAAATTAGAAAGCCTTTTATGCTTATTGTCAAAGGCCAGGAAAAACCTGGGTTGAATATGTTCTTTGCAGGACTATGCTGTGTATGCTTTAGGGCTCCTTGTCAGCTAAGTAGCTAACGCTGATTGAGCTGACCGTTCCGTATGAGTCAAATATTGAGGAGCAGCATAAGTACACACTGAAGAAGTACGAGGACATGGTCGTCAGTCTTAGGCTGGAGGAGTACACCGTCAGGCTATTCGCCGTTGAGGTGGGCGCTAGAGGTCTAGTCTCCCACTCTGTTTGATGTGCTGAAGCGAATGGGCATTACAGGACAAGCAAGAATTCGGGCCCAGAAACCACTGTGTGAGGCAGCCGAAAAGGCCTCGTGCTGGCTATGGAATTGTCGGAACCTAAAGTGGGATGAGTCTCGGAACTAGTATGGTTAGAAGCCGTAACTGCAGGACTACTAAAAATATCTCAACCAAGACCACAAACTTGCAACGTCTCGTGTCAGAACTTAAGCCTTTCCTCCGAGCGTGGGTGGCGAAACTGAGTGCAGTCAAACCATGCAAATGTCGGCCGAAGTCCAACCTCTGTAATATAGCGATAAACGTCCGTAAGTCGCACTCATTCAGCTGCAGAGACCAAGAGGTGGGTCCTGAAACGTAAAGGAAGTACCGGCTTCCTAGTAGAGTGCGACGCCGTAAACGGGACACGAGGAAGGAACACGGCAACGGAGTCGAATGGAGGCGATAGCGGACATGGCGAGGGATGAAGCTGACTCCCCACGACCACATGTGATAAGGGGCAAGCACAGGCTACACGGACTCTCCTCACCGAGGGAAGGAGGGTTTGAGAGTGGACATGGTAATAGCGAACGGCCAAACAACAACAGGGATAACGAATGTGACCAAACGTCTCCACAGCAGGTACAAGACGCCCGGAGTCATGACCCGGACGGTACCGCCCCCAGAGAGTATCAAGAGTATAAAGCTCCTAAATACTTGGGGACAGGGGTACGCTTCTGACGATCAGAAGCCCCCTGCCGTATTTGCTCCGCGGCGGAGTTTTTACGACTAGGGCTAGAGGAAAACTCGATTCCTTTGTATACTTCTGTTTCAAAGCTTTTTACACTTCTTATAGACACTAGGCTAGACTGCTGTGTACACTTTTTAATGGTTTGTCGCAACACATAGCTTTGTACACTTCTTTTTGAACGAGGAAATACCCGGCTCCTTTGTACACTTTTTTTATGTTGCATATTTGCTACTCAACTGCTATGTATACCTCTTTGAATTTATTCTTGTGCATGTAAACAACTGGAGCCTACCGACTAGCTACAAGCTTTGTCAGGCACACATAAATGAAAAGCCAGCTTTACGTTCACGATTAGTTAAAAGACGGTCCTTCTCGAGACTTTTTATCCAAATATCGTACAGGTAGTAAAAACTCCGACGCGGAGCAATCACGGCAGGGGGCTTCTGATTTTCAGAAGTTTACCCCTTTCTTCAAGTGTTTCGGCCCTTGCACTCTTGACACTCTCTTGGGGCGGGCCCACCTGGGTCATGACTCCGAGCGTCTTTCCCCTGCCGTGGAGACGGTTTGTCACATTTTTAGTTATCCCTGATTATTTATTAGAAGTAACGCTTTTCCCTTAGCTGATATACCTTGTCCGATTTCCAGACTCTCCTCTTTCGGTGGGGAAAGTCCGTGCAGCCTGTACTCGCCCCTTAAGTACATGTGGTCGTGGGGATTAAGCCCCCTCCCCAGCCACGGCCTCGTCCCCTCCATTTGTCACCGTTCTCCGTACCCCGTTCACGGCGCCGCACTCAGTCAGGGAGCCAGATTCCCCTTTACTTTCACATATGACTACTGCTGGCAGGACCGACCAGATATCTGTCGGACAGACGGACTATTCACGCACCACCGGCCGCCTACCGACGAGCTTTCAAGCTACGCCGGCAGGACTGACCGAAAAGCTATACCAGCTTACTGACTGCAGGCCCACTACTCATCGAGAGAGAAAGTGGGCGCTTATCGAGACTTTGCCCTCTTTCTTCTGCTAAAACCACGCCGTTGGTCTTTGCAGTTGACTGAGTGCAGCTTTCGACCATCGCTATGGAGGTAAGACTTCGGCCGACATGTATATAGTTAGACTGCGCTCGGACTCGCCTTTCCCGCTCGGAGGAAAGGCTAAAGAGCTGACGCGAGACAGTTGACAATTCGTGGTCTTGGTTGAGAGATTGTTTGGTTCTGCAGTTGCCAGCTTCTAACCACACTAGTTGCGAGACTCATTCCACTCTTGCCACAATCATTGCCTTTCTACAAAACTTGGGCTTCGTGCTGTGGCACATTATAAAATCGACTGCCTCACTGCATCTTTTCTGCTGGGAAGAACCACTATAGGATTAACCACGCACAGCCTTTCGAAACAATCAACGCCTGACACGGTGGGTTTAAGCATACATAGGGATCAACTCAATATCAATCGCAACGAACAATAGACGCTACATGTGCACACAGGCCAGTGAGACATCGCACAGCGCGCCCCAGCCGGGTCCCTGTGACATGTAATCCGCTGGACGCCTACCGACAAGCTACTGCTGCGCCGGGCAGGACTGACCGTAAAGCTATGCCAGTTTACTGACTGCAGGACCACAACTCGGCGAGCCCTTCTCGAGACCTTCGTCGAACAAATATCGTTCGATTCCTTGCTCACATGGTTATCCGCTTCGAGCTGCGGTCACATTCTCAAAACGATTGCCTCGATAATTTGCGACGGCTGGGAGAGACCGCTATCGGGTCCACCACACACTGCTTTCCGAGATATAGAACGCTAGACGCTGGACTGCTAGTCGCGAACCAGACAAGCCCTATAATATACTTAACTCCTCCCCCGATGTGTCTCCACCTTGACGTGGTGGGGGAGCTTGCGTGTCCCATAGACCCCATTTGCTTTCCGATGGGTGAAAAATTACATATCGGACAGCTTATGGGATAGGGACCAGACTAAGAGAGACACAACCTGCTGCTCTGCAGGCATAGACTGAGGATAGCAGTCAAAATTTAAATGAGGTGCACAAAGGCAGAATTTCTTGGTCCGGACAAAACTCTTAAGGCTCCCTGTCGAGGGCTGTGGCTGAACGCCTCTAAGCCACAAACCCTCGGATCTTAGAGCCAGGCTGATACCCGTCTACCGGAAAATAGAAACATGATACTGAGCAAGCTACATGCTCAGGTCTGATACATGTTCGAAGGCTCCCAGCTGGGGGATATGAGAGATTCCCGGATGAAGGGGCCTGGCCGTTTCCCGTTCACTGCTGCACGAAGGTAAGGTGCTGAGCCGGCAGCACATGTAGCCTACCTCGTGAGCGAGTACAAAAAAGTCAGAAAAGTGCCCCAGTCGAAGGGTTACGAAAACTGTCTGTATCTAACTCATAGAGAGTGTAGACAAAAGTGGAATAATGTCTCATCAACGCAAAATGGAACGCACGGCGAGCGAACCTATTGCGTGGTCTGAAGTCACAAGCACAAGCTTACCGAGTGGATGTCACTCGCAGTCTGACCGCTCCTGGTGTGTGATTGAGCGATCAGTGGCAAGTGGGATGCCCAACACATGGAAGTGAGGAACTAAAGCAGCCATGAGCAGGACGTGGAAACTCCTTGGGTGAGCCCAGTCTCAGAGCAATATGTGCCGGCTCTGCAATTATGGAAGCCTCCTTGGATAGCGAGATAATGCCCATGGTCTGCCCCTGCCTTCCCTTGAGGGCAGACCACGATATCGTTGATCGTTCTGTCTTGACCAGCTGAGATGTGGGTGACATTACAACAGTCTAACGTGTCTCGAAACCAGAGGAAGGCTAACCTCACTAAAAAATGCCCGCCGGAAGTCGGAAGTGTCGTCCTACGGGTGGCAAACTAAAAATTTACACTACGCATTTACGTCCGAGTGAAATGTCTCGTCCGAATGTCTCCCGTGCTAGGAACAGCTCTGACTACCTAGTTTCCGAATGCCGCTCTTGTTCGGAACAGCTCTGACTAGGTAGTTTTCCGAATGTCCGCCGTGCCTGGAACAGCTCTGATGGGTACAGGGACAAGCACATGTCCGAAAACTCGCTTAGTGGAAACCAACCGCAGAGCTGACTGGTTTGTGCAGGAACGGCCCAGGGCGAGCGAAATGCCCAATATATTGAAGTGAGGAATTAAAACAGCCATGAGCAGGACGTGACGATTCCCTCGGTAAACCCAGCACCAGAGCGTTATGTGCCGGCTCTGCAATTATGGAAGCCACCCAGGATGGCGGAAAATGCTATGGACTGTCCCTGCCTTCACTTGAGGGATGACCGTGTAGTCTTCGACTGTTCCAACTAGACCAGCTGAGATGTGGACGGTACCACAAAAGTGAGAGTCTCCCAGGATTGCTAACCTGGTCAAAAATGCACGCTAAAAGTCGGATGTGTTGGCCTGAGGGTTTCGACCCGAGGGTGCCTAACCAGACACACCGCAATCACATCTGAAAAAATCACTCCGGATGAACGCAAAGAGGAGATATACTTAACTCGTAGCGTTGTGAAGGTCTCGTTACACTTCCAGTTATGCTATAACTGTGCGTCCGTGCGTGCTGCCGCAAATTGCGCTGTCGTGGCGGATAACTCGCGTTAAAGTTGACATACAAATATGAGATTTAATCGTAAAAACTCCGCCGCGGAGCAAACACGACAGGGGGCTTCTGATCGTCAGAAGTGTACCCCCTTCCCCAAGTGTTTCGGACCATTATTCCCTTATCTCTAGGGGCTATCCCATCAGGGTCATGACTCCGGGCGTCTTTCCCCTACCGTGGAGACGTTTGGTAAAATTCGTTGTCCCTGTTCTGCTTGTGCCTTCGCTGTTACCATGTCCACTCCCAAGCCTCGCGCGCGTGTGTATTTTTTTCTAAACCTGAAGATAGAAGAAAACTGACTCACGAACAGCCCGATATTTTGGACATATAAAATGTCAGAGTGGTTCAGAAATACAAGGGTAAGTTAATAAGGAAGTCACAAATGGCTGTAGAATTATAATTAAATTCATTGGCACCTTTCCGTCTTGACAGACGATAGTTTGGTACATTGTGCTTCAAAAAGGCTTAATAACTACGATCCATGGCGGTGGCGAGTGTGGCTGGTAAGGCCAATTCTTGCTGCAAATGTTTGCCCACAGTAGGTGCATGTGAAAACATGGTCATTTCCACCATTTTGCACCATCTTACGTCTCTCACGCTCTGTGTGTGCTTTATCTGCTATCATTTTCTCCTTTGTCTTTATTCCATTTCTGATATTTGCCCTCCATGCAACACGTTCAGCGGCGACGTGCTCCCAATGTGCATTATCAATCATGTCCCGCTTACACACATCTTTGTATCGCAGTAGAGGCCGACCCTGAGATCTCCTACCCGTCTGTAATTCACCAAAAAAGATGTCCTTTGGTATTCTACCATCATCCATCCTCCTAACGTGTCCTATCCATCTAAGTCTACGAAGACTGAGCATGGAATACACCGTCACACAACCTGATCTTTCCAATACTTCAGTATTTGTAATTTTGTCTTGCCACTTAATACCAAGTATTCTTCGCAGACACCGCATATGAAAGCTGTTTAAACGTTTCTCTTGGCGTGAGTAAGTTGTCCAGGTTTCACTGCCATAAAGAAGAGTACTAAGGACACAGGCTTGGTAGACGAGGACTTTTGTTTTGGCAGTAAGCTTCCTGTTCTCCCAGACTTTTTTTGATAACATGTTCATTGTTGTTGCTACCTTGCCAATCCTGATGTTGATTTCCTGATCGAGGGATAATTTGCTATTTACCTCTGATCCTAGATACGTAAAATGGTCTACTATCTCCAGTTCGGCGTCGTCAATAAAAATTGATGGTACACCATGTGCACCTTGTGACATAATCTGTGTCTTCTTTTTGTTAATTGTTAAACCAAATTCAGAACAAGCATTGGAGAATGCAGATAGTAGATGTTGTAATTCTTCCTCAGAGTGGGTCGTAATCGCAGCATCATCCGCAAAAAGCAACTCTCTGATTAGTACCCTGCTAATTTTGGTCTTGGCCTTCAATCTCTGAGCATTATAGAGGCCACCATCTGAGCGTGAGTGAATGTATATACCGTCATCCTGATCACGAAAGGCATATTTCAGTAGAAGTGAAAAGTATATCCCAAAGAGGGTGGGGGCTAGTACACAACCTCGCTTAACTCCACTCTTGATTTCAAATTCTTCTGAAGTTGAGCCATCAATCTTGATTATACCCTTCATGCCTGTGTGGTAGGATTTCACAATGGACAGAAGAGTTGGTGGGCAGCCAATCTTCTTTAGTGCTTTGAACAGATCCTCACGACTGACCAAATCGAATGCCTTTGTGAGGTCGATGAAAGCAATAAACAGTGGCTGATTTTGTTCCCGGCATTTTTCTTGCATCTGTCGCAATGAGAATATCATATCAATGGTAGACCGGTTCTGACGGAAGCCGCACTGTGATTCGGGGTAGACTTGATCTCCCAGGACTTGAAGTCTGTGCAGGACAATTCTGGCAAATACTTTCCCAACAATACACAGAAGTGAGATACCCCTATAGTTGTTACAGTCGCTCCGATCTCCCTTGTTCTTGTATAGCATTATGATGTTTGAATCTTTGAAATCCTGTGGGACTTGTCCTTCTCGCCAGCATAGCTCTATTAGCTGGTGGATCTGTAGAGCGAGTGTGTCTTGCCCACTCCTGATTACCTCTATTGGAATCCCATCCTTACCTGGAGCCTTGCCAGATGCAAGCTCCTTTATAGCACACTTAACTTCTGTTATAGTGGGAAGTGTTATACGCAGGAGTCCGGGGCTCGATTCCAAGTACATCTTTCCTTAGCAGAAATCTCCCGTAGCCGGTAAAAATTCAGCTGCTGACAGAAAAAATAAACTGGTTTCAAACTGTCATATTTATAATTAAATATGACAGCTTGAAACCAGTTTATTTTTTATACATACATTGTCCCTTTATTTCTCAACATAATTTCCACCAACAATTATGCACTTATCCCTTGTTATATCAGTCCTCCCAAACCCGCTGCATAGAAAAATGTGCCCTGTTCTCATTTACCTGCCATCCTACAGAACTGTGACTTACTTATTGACTCTCCCTCGTAACTTTTTCTACCCAGCTATGCACCGCTTTACGGGAAAACATTTGTTAGTATAAACATTGAAAACCCACCTTGGCGGGAGACATTTGGCGAATGAACGCCGAAGTTGAATGTGAAGTGAAAACGTGATTTAGAAAACAGACTTCAGCTAAGACCCAGTCAGTGGACGTCGTTGCTGCCATGTTGCCTTCTTTGTATCCTGTTCACAGCTTACGAATCCCCCAGCACGCTCCCAGAAGAAGGCAGCTCTTTCCCTGGATAATTCTAATAAAGCTTCCCCCCCCCACCCCACCCCACCCGGCCCTCGCTATCACTGCGTGTGTAGTCCTTGAAAGACGTACTATCCAACCACATGTTGTCGTTAGTATAGTGGTGAGTATTCCCGCGTGTCACGCAGGAGGCCGGGGCTCGATTCCAAGTACATCTTTCCTTAGCAGAAATCTCCCGTAGCCGGTAAAAATTCAGCTGCTGACAGAATTCAGCAAGTAATTGCGCTTGGTCAGTGTTTGAGCTGAGGGTGTTATTGTTGAATCTGTGCAACAGCTTACAGAAGACAAATCATGCCCTTTTGATTTAAAAAAAAACAAAAACACATACACACGTGAAGTGTACAGAGGCGTATTCCTATTTAGAAATGTAGTTCTTCTTCGTTCGTCCGTTATGTATTTTGTTTTGGACTTAAATGCGTTGTATCAGTTTACAACAGAGCCGCAATATTTATACCTTTCCACTGACACATCCGACTTCTGCAAGCGTTGTTGACCGAGTTAACCATCCCGGTTTTTAGGACATTTTGCGGTCAATAAGTGCTAACGTCACCTGTGTCTCTCTATCCACTGTTGACCCACCACTGACCCGTAAATGCAGAGCCAACACATGACGTTCTGAGACTGGGCTTACCTAAGACATCAGCAAGTCCTGCACATGATTGCTTAGCCTCACTCCCGTATACTTAGCTTCCCTTCCACCCCATGTTTCACCTTCGGGGACCACATGCTTGCAGTTCGCAATTTTTGCACTTTGATGGCGCCCACACATTATGTTTGAACCAGGCTGGTATTTAGTAGGATTTTTTTTGGGGGGGGGGGGGGGGCGGGAATTGGACATTTGAACCTGTCATATAGTAGGAATTTGATGGGTATTATAATTACTTTGTCAATCTAGTCGGGTGCACGTTCGGCGGACATCGTTTACCCATAATTTGGAGATGTGCTGAGAAGTGTCAGATGCAATTCTGATCACAGCATCTCTAGGGGCCACCAACTCCGAGATACCCTACCAGTTCGATGTAGGCCAGTGATGACCCTTTTCTTTTGTGTACGACGTAGACGTTTGACGAAAGTCTTGCAATGGGTTTCGTAAAAAGCGTACAGGGTATACATTTATATGTATAATAGCGGCCTAAATTTACTCAATGCCTGTGTCAGAAGTGACAACGCCACAGAAGTCTTCAAATGAGTACATTTATGTCTTCATAAGTGTAAAAGATGAAGTGTCAATCTTACAGGAGTGTAGACATCGTTATATTTATCAGTCAATAAGTGTACAGAGTACGGTACCAATTAAACTAAAATAAGTGTACAAAGCAGTACTTCTGTCAGTCAAGAAGAGTACAGAACAGCATTTGCTTCAGACCTCACAAAGTAACCCCACACCCTGTAAGTATTTATGGCGTGTATAGAGCAGCATGCTTACCAGTAAAAAATATCTCTATAATATGTACAGGTAAATGTACGTCTGTTTCCAAGAAGTGTACATAACAGTATAGTCCCAGTTTCTAAAATGTGTACAGAGGAGTCTACACAGCAATATACTGATGTCTTCATGAAGCACGCAGAGCAGTATACGTCTCAGTCTAGAAACAAATGTAGAGAGCAGTATACATATTAGTCATCAAGAGCTACACTGAGTATTACAAATATCAATCTTGCTTGCTTGCTTGCTTGTGTTCGTTGGCTTGAGCTCCAACGCTCTTCTAAACCTGAAGATAGAAGAAAACTGATGATTGATTCATGATCAATCTTCACAGGCCCGTCTTATATGGGCCCTTCCAATAACTCATCTTTCGTACATCAAGTATCTATTGTGCATGGTACATTCACATAAGGTTAAAAACATTGTCAAATGAAAGTTGTGAACATAAACAATGCATATTACCATGTTATGTTATGGTAGGCAGCCAGTCACACGTACACAAGAACAAGCATGAACACATGCATACATACCTGCAAAGTACTTACATCATGTACACAAACTCTCACAGTTATGCACCTACTCAATATCACAAATACACGCATCCTCGCATAAACATATATTCACTCACAATCACAAACTAACAAACAAAAGTATACTTACACATACATACTACTCTGTCTCGCTCTTTCTTTCTCCATCTCTACCTCTCTACCTCTCTCTCGGCAGATGTAGATGATAAATGAAATATAAGGAGAGGACTTGAAGGGAGCTGCACGGGACATCTTAGAAGAAGTTGGCTGAGGGCCCATGCCGAGATAATGGATAATAGGCTAAACAAGAATAATGTTTAAGCAACTTTCGGTAGCAATTAATACACAATTACTGCTATTAACGTGTGACCAGGTGCGAAACCCAACAGGCATACATTGTGTCGCTTTAAGTATGTTGTGTAATAGTTCCTGGCGATTTGGCAGCAGACTGCCTTATGTTGGGTTTTATAAAGTGGTATGGGCACAGGTCGTTTAGAAAGCAATAGCAAACTACTGAACGAAAACTTGCAAAAAGAACCCCAAAAAATGGCTGGGGTTGACTGCATCGCCCTGTAAAGGCTATGCAGCTAACTTTTGTATGTTGTGTAAAAGTTTATTTACACTTTTTTACAGTCATATTTATAGCAAAAACCATCTCCTAAATTGTGATTTTCCATGCTGATCAAATATTTCTTTCAACTTTGCAGCATCTCCGTCCTTACACTCTGGGAATGATCTCAGAGATCATGTGAAATAAGCAACGTTTGAGATGTATAATTAAACTGCCAATACCAATTTGTTTACCAAAGCAGACAAAGAACAATAATAATCACATACTGGCCCCATCTCAATTTCTAACTCTAATTACGTTTCTCTTGAAACATTAGCCATTTTATCGCAACTATATTCAGAGACTTGTTTGTCGTCCTGGCAATTCATTTTGGCATTAGTTCCGGTTAACATGACATTTTTCGATGTCCATCATATCTGAAGAAACCGCAGGGGGATAATGAGTAAATGACACGTTAATTGCAAACATAAAGATTTCATTTAATGTAATTAGTTTAATTTCCTGTTGCAGTTTCTTCAAAAGAATGTAGAAACGCATGATTTGACTCTTTTATTTATTATCTCTTAATTGTTTTAAAATGTGTGTGCATACTGCTGCTTTATTTAATCCGTAGCACAGAGATGTACACAAAACAAAATGATATAAATCGTGATGTTATTAGTAATGTGTACCACGGATAATATAACATTGTTACAGCTCTTACAAATTTTATTTAAAATTTAAGAAATGCATAACTATAAACAAGACGATAAATTTAATGAAAGTTAAATTTTAACCTTAGAAATAACAATCAAAATCCTTTACGTTGAAGATGTAAAACTATTATTTTCAGCAATGTTAGAAAAAAAATTGCAAAAGGGATAGAGCCGCCCACGCTCTGAGCTCCCGTTACGTTGCCAGCGGTAACGGTATCAGGTTGGCGTGCAGCTGCTATCACATGGACGAACCAGGGCTAGTGTCTCCACACTAGTGGCCACCCCAGCTCTGAGGTATGTGGTTTGTTATCCGTATAGTGTTCCGGCACATACCGACCAAACTCCTTCCCGGACAGGCGCCCTCGAACCATGTATGTGTTAAGGGAGGAACCCCGCGCGACCCTAAGCTTTCCAAGTCAGGCAGGCCATTGACTGACTCTGCGAGGACCTTGACCACTTTCGGACAGACATTGACCGGCGAGGTCACGGACAGACTTTGACCGACGAGGTCACGGACAGACCGGCGAGGTCTCGGACGGACATGTGACCGATGTCACGTGGTCTCCACATACCATGGGCATCCTGCCAAGTAACCAACCAGGTTTCCCTGGAAGGCTGACAATCACTAATACACCCTATTTCTTTATATACCAGCATAACTACCGGTGTAGCATTGCTTTGGTAAAAGGGTCTTGAATGATAAAGATTCTTTTATGCACGCCTTAATCATTTGATGCTAGTTTCAAATAATTAAGCTATTTAAAAGTGACAGCATAGATAGCCAAATATTAAGTTCAATAATGGAACATTTTTATTCACAATTGACTGTAATAATTAAAGAATTAATAAAATTGATTTTTCTCATATGATTATATCCCTTGAAATTGCAATGTTATGTACCTTGAAAGATACATTCATTGTCAAAAGGAAGTAACTCAACGCATACTATTTTAATGGATATTTTCAATGCAAATATTTTATGTGATAAGATAACTAGGTGACATTCTTGTTTAATACATACTTTTTTGTGTTAATGAGGTCAACGAATTTGTTTGTGCCATAAGAAGCTGTGTGCAATTTTTACGATTCTTTATAATGGGAAGACAGCTTAACCTGTCGTGTGTGTGCGTGGTTTTATTTGGGGTATAGGGTGGGTGTTAATAATAAATTATCGTGGTGGCCTTTAAGCTAAAGTCAAAGTGCAGCTCGCCACTCATAGCCTATAATTTAAGTTATCACAGACTGTCTTGTAGCGCACCACATGGATTGTAAATACAACAAATTAATGTCACTAATATCCCCATCAACGCGACTAGCACCATTATAATAATAATAAAAAAGACTGGACCATTTCCCTAAAATGACCTATAATTTAAAACAAAGGAAACAGCCTATACTTAACGCTTACATGGAAACTTAAAGGAGAAAATTGACTTACGAACAGCACTATATGTTGGACATATAAAATCTTCTTCGTCTTCTTCTTCTTCTTCTTCTTCTTCCTCTTCTTCTTCTTCTTCTTCTTCGTCTTCTTCTTCTTCGTCTTCTTCATCTTCTTATTCTTCTTCTTCTTCTTCTTCTTCTTCTTCTTCTTCTTCTTCTTCTTCTTCTTCTTCTTCTTCTTCTTCTTCTTCTTCCTCTTCTTCTTCTTCTTCTTCTTTGTCGTCTTCTTCTTCTTCGTCTTCTTCTTATTCGTCTTCTTCTTCTTCATCTTCTTCTTCTTCGTCGAATTCTTTTTCGTCTTCTTCTTCTTCGTCTTCTTCATTTTCTTCTTCTTCTTCGTCTTCTTCTTCTTCGTCTTCTTCATCTTCTTATTCTTCATTTTCTTCTTCTTCTTCTTCTTCTTCTTCTTCTTCTTCTTCTTCTTCTTCTTCTTCTTCTTCTTCTTCTTCTTCTTCTTCTTCTTCTTCTTCTTCGTCTTCTTCTTCGTCTTCTTCTTCATCTTCTTCTCCTTCTTCTTCTTCTTCTTCTTCTTCTTCTTCTTCTTCTTCTTCTTCTTCTTCTTCTTCTTCTTTGTCTTCGTCTTCTTCTTCTTCTTCTTCTTCTTCTCCTTCTTCGCCTTGGTCTTGGTCTTCTTCTGCTTCTTCATCTACTTCTCCTTCTTCGTCTTCTCCTCCTCCTCCTCCTCCTCCTTCGTCTTCTCCTTCTTCGTCTTCTCCTTCTTCATCTTCTCCTTCTTCGTCTTCTTCATTGTCTTCTTCTTCGTCGTCTTTTTCTTTGTCTTCTTCTTCTTCGTCTTCTCCTTCTTCGTCTTGTTCTCCTTCTTCATCATCTTCTTCTTCGTCTTCGTCTTCTTCTTCTTTGTCTTCTTCTTCGTCTTCGTCATCGTCTTCTTCTTCTTCTTCGTTCTCTTCTTCTTCTTTGTCTTCTTCTTCGTCTTCGTCATCTTCTTCTTCTTCGTTCTCTTCTTCTTCTTCGTCTTCTACTTCTTCTTCTCCTCCTCCTACGTTCCTCTTACGACAGGAGTGCGTCACACGAAGTCATACACCTCTTCGACATGCATGCGTCATGGTTTGCTTCCTCTAGACAGATTCCATCCAAGTAACGGGCACTTGTTATTTCAGACTCAGCGCCGAAGGATTATATATTGCCTGATGTTTGGTTTCACAGTATCTTCCTCAGTATCAATGCCCAGTAAATGGAAATTTACAGCGTAAGACTTGTTCATTTGTGCACCATGTTTCATCCAAATCTACGTTTTGTTTGGAACTGAAGCAGATATAATAATGATGGGAAAAAACATGGTCCGATTTCTTTTGTATCCCCTGACTAAATGTAATAGGTATTACACACATGCTATATTGACCAGTACACACGAAGAATAGGCAGTCAAACGTGACACGTTGACTGGTATACATGAAGACTAGACAATCAAACGTGACACGTTGACTGGTATACACGAAGAATACGCAGTCAAACGTGACATGTTGACTGGTATTCATGAAGACTTCTCAACCAAACGTGACATGTTGGCTGGTACACATGAAGACTAGGCAACGAAACGTGACATGTTGACTGGTATGCACGCAAAGTTGCCTTCCCACACGGTGTTGCTTGGGACAGAAAGATATAAAAGATAGTATGACTGCTCTACTTTATTGATAGCCAGACGACTGATACCAGACCTCGTAGCCCAGCTGGAATGTGACGTGACTAATGTGTGATACCTCGTAGCCCAGCTGGAGTGTGATGTGACTAATGTGTGATATCTCGTAGCCCAGCTGGAGTGTGAGATGAGTGATGCTAGACCTCGTAGCCTAGCTGGAGTGTGATATGACTAATGTGTGATACCTCGTAGCCCAGCTGGAGTGTGATGTGACTAATGTGTGATATCTCGTAGCCCAGCTGGAGTGTGACATGAGTGATGCTAGACCTCGTAGCCTAGCTGGAGTGTGATATGACTAATGTGTGATTCTTCGTAGCCCAGCTGGAGTGTGAGATGAGTGATGCTAGACCTCGTAACTCAGCTGGAGTGTGAGATGAGTGATGCTAGACCTCGTAGCCCAGCTGGAGTGTGAGATGAGTGATGCTAGACCTCGTAGCCCAGCTGGAGTGTGAGATGAGTGATGCTAGACCTCGTAGCCCAGCTGGAGTGTGAGATGAGTGATGCTAGACCTCGTAGCCCAGCTGGAGTGTGAGATGAGTGATGCTAGACCTCGTAGCCCAGCTGGAGTGTGAGATGAGTGATGCTAGACCTCGTAGCCCAGCTGAAGTGTGGTGTGACTGATGCCAGTCCTGGTAGCCCAGTCCGAGTGTGACGTGGCGGATGTGTGAGATCTGGTAGCCTAGATGGAGTTGACGTGACTTATGCCAAACCTAGTAGCACAGCTGGAGTTTTACGTGACTGATGTGCCAAAGCGTTAGACCAGCTGTAGTGTAATGTGATTGATGTGCGGGGCTTGGTAGCCCAGCTGGAGTGAACACGGCAGATGCACAAGATCTTGTAGTCCAGTTGGGTAGAGTGTGTCTTAGAACTAAAGCCAGTGTCTCTGCGACTTTGAGAGTAGGTGGTGAACTAAATATTCCGTGCCGAGCTGATTTTCCTATTGACGTCCTTGCCATATCGATGTTACTATTGTGCAGGTGATGCGTGTAAGTTGAAGACGGCAACACAAAAGTGGACAACATCAAGAGGTGGACAAGAAGAAGACATGGGCAGGCAGGAACGTGTATACGTGCAACATGAAGACGCAGAACAAAGGCCGGATACCCCCGGTGTTAACGAAGATATCAAGAAGCATTTAATCACAGCAATCCTGAAGAATTATCACCAAGAAGCCATTAATACCAACACTTGTATTCTTCTTATGACTTTTGTACCTCACTTGTGTATAGATCAACCAGCTAACCTCAAGCCACTCTATCTTTAGCTATCTCAAGCAAATCCGCCCATGTCCTCACCACTCTGTCCTGAATTCTTTTCTCCTTCTACTCTGTCTCCCATTATTTTGTTCGCCATTTGGGTCCTAGGCAAGGTAGTGTCTAGTTATACTACCGTAAGATCTTCTCAATTTGTGTCCTATCCATCTTCTCGCCTCTTCGTTCAGTGGCATCTAATTATCTACATGAGCTCCACATTGGTGATTGTCATTCTATTTTAGCCCCACTATTCTGTTCAGTCTCCAATGAGTAAATGTTTATAGTTATATAATTCTTTTAGTCGTCCGCCATGTTTCTATTGCATATAGCGTTAATAACATTGGAGATAACTATTCCAAGTTTGTTGCAAAGTTTAATTTCCTGTGACTTCACAAATTTCACAGTGCTATGAAAGCCCCTCTTGTCTTCTAATGTTAATATTCGTTGGTTTCACAATCTTTGCCTACATTGCAATCTAAATATATCTATATGTATGTGTGTGCGTGTGTGTGAGAGAGAGAGAGAGAGAGAGAGAGAGAGAGAGAGAGAGAGAGAGAGAGAGAGAGAGAGAGAGAGAGAGAGAGAGAGAGAGAGAGAGAGAGAGAGAGAGAGTCAAAATATTGTGAGATATACTAATCATACAATTTTAAAAGCAGTCTGAAAGTAGTCTACAATCCATTCTAGTTAACGTTGTGGAGAGCAGAAAGAAAGAAATTATCAATAACATTATCAAATTGAATAATTGGTTGTTTCTAAGAAAGCATACACTCCAATATGCTTCATATATAGTACAGGCATAAAAAATCGTTTTGAATATCTAGTCACATAGTGACGCCTGCTGGAAGATGTGACAGAGATAAAGAAAAAGAGTCTCCATGTCAAGGACGAGAAGTCAACATTTTAGTCCAACTGTCTGGCGTAGGAGTTCAACCTCTTAACTCGGCATCAGCACACTGGATGTTTAAAAACGCACGTTCTGTTCCATTAGGCCATATATCTGATGATGAAAAGTCATGATCGCCGATGTCTGCTCCAGACCAGGACCGTAGTAAAAGAAGTATGTTGCTATTTTTAACAACTCAAGACTCCCCAAACAGCTTTGTGCCAGTGTGTCACTGCGGGTCGATGTTCAGACTACAAGTGACAATTCCCAATATGTTGAGTTGTCTGCTCTGCCAGTCCATGTTTGAGCAGAATGACAGGACCAGCTGAAATCTGTATAAAAGACAGTTCCGACTGTTATGTGCTGTTTGCTCTGAGAAAGATCATGTGGTTCACTCGACCAGAAAAGCAACTGATGTCTCGTATGTTTCGTTAACAGACTTACACATGTTATCTGGATGCCAATAAGCTTGATTTGACTGCGGCTTTCTTTTCGATTAATAAATTAATTCATATTGACGTCTGAAGGTGGGCGAAAAATTCAGACTTGATTTGGGTCATCTTTTCATGAAAGGCAACTGATTTAACATTCAAGTAAATAAGAAAATTCATAAACAGATGAGTCAAAACTATTTTGGAACAGGAAATCTGATCTGAGCACCTACGGACTATGATACTGCAACAAATAACTAAGTAACACAGACCTGATCAAAGTCTGGAGATTGTCAATGATGGCTCATGATTGTTATTGTGCTCCGTACTAAATTAATGATATTCACTAGAAGGAAAAACAATTGAACATTTGACATTCGTTTTGCCGTTAGAGTTTTGGCCAGCATATACGCTATTTTATTGCCTACAAAATCTGTATATAGTGGTAGGAAAATAGAAACTTAAATTCTACATCTTTGTTGGGAATCAATCAATGCCCATGGGCAAAACCGTCCTCAACTTTCTTCATCATGCACAATGGATCACTTAGTATGCAAGCATGGGTGTAGTTTGGCTAGGAAGGTTTCCATTGTGGTTATATAGCAAAAGCATTGGTGGCTTCTGAAACATTTCTACCATATGACCATACTGAACAGGCCCATGGCACCTTTGATGCTGAACAACCGATTCGTCTGTGTCTGGTATAACTAAATTCACTTAACAACCGATTCGTCTATGTCTGGTATAACTACATTCCCTAAACAACCGATTTGTCTGTGTCTGGTATAACTACATTCACTTAACAACCGATTCGTCTATGTCTGGTATAACTACATTCACTTAACAACCGATTCATCTGTGTCTGGTATAACTACATTCACTTAACAACCGATTCATCTGTGTCTGGTATAACTACATTCACTTAACAACCGATTCATCTGTGTCTGGTATAACTACATTCACTTAACAACTGATTCGTCTGTGTCTGGTATAACTACATTCACTTAACAACCGATTCGTCTGTGTCTGGTATAACTACATTCACTTAACAACCGATTCGTCTGTGTCTGGTATAACTACATTCACTTAACAACCGATTTGTCTGTGTCTGGTATAACTACATTCACTTAACAACCGATTCGTCTGTGTCTGGTATAACTACATTCACTTAACAACCGATTCGTCTGTGTCTGGTATAACTACATTCACTTAACAACCGATTCATCTGTGTCTGGTATAAGTACATTCACTTAACAACCGATTCGTCTGTGTCTGGTATAACTACATTCACTTAACAACCGATTCGTCTGTGTCTGGTATAACTACATCCTCATTGTCACAGCGGTCATTAATGAGGGCATTGATCTCTGAAGTACGACAACAGGATTCCACTCTGTGCATTGCTGGTCAAAATTCATAAGCACAGAAAAGATATCTCTAAAGATTGGGACAAGTGTTCATTCTTGCCTGGTGAAGCGTGTCGCATGCCATGTGGATGATAGTATCTCTTGGCATAAACCAGCACGTAGATAGTGTCCCTTGGCGTAAAATAGCACAGAAAGTGTCCTTTGGCATAAAACAGACGAAACAAGTGACGTCAGCCCACAAACACTACTTAAAGCAAGGATGTGTGTGAATTGAAGGCGACTTTTCGTGGATACAGACAGCAGCTGGTTACTGACGTGGATGTCCAGTAGTCAGGCGGGATAGAATTCTATTTAAAAAAAAAAAAAAATACCCCCAAAGCAGACACCTGCTGTCGGTCTGTGATATGATAGGGTCATCACATTTTGTAGGCCTGAATGCACGGAAGAACAGATGGATGTTGAATGCAGGTGTCAATTCTTTTACCACGCTCATGACAATCAGCTCAGCCCCTTATCAATTCTGCACCAGCTGTGTTTTGTTATATCATGCCATAATGATAAGTTTTCACTTGTGTAGACATCTCAACTTTGCTGTGTCAGTAGGTATGTTTAACACTCATTGTCATCTGACTGATATGTTAGATCATCACATCGCCTGTTTTTGAGTCACTGCAATTACGTCTGTTTTGATTGAGGATGGGAGTTTCATCATACATATAGGCCCACAGTATAAGACACAGGTCCACAGGTGAAGGCAACATCAACAACAAACACGAGTCTTCAGCACATAAAGCATAGAGCAACCACAACAATACAACATAAAGCAAAGAGCAACCACTAGACAACAATACAACATAAAACACAGAGCAACCACTAGACAACAATACAACATAAAACAAAGAATAAACACAAGATAACAATACAACATAAACCAAAGAGCAACCACCAGACAACAATACAACATAAATCAGAGAGCAACCACTAGACAACAATACAACATAAATCATAGAGTAAACACAAGATAATACAACATAAACCACAGAGCAACCACTAGACAACAATACAACATAAATCAAAGAGCAACCATTAGACAATATTACAACAACACTCATTTGACAGTAATGTCACATTTACACTTTTTTTTTTAACATGAATGATATTGTAAAAATATAATTAACACAAATATAAATAAATCCTTTATCAATAAGACATCAGTGATCAAACAAATATGAACTGACAGACTCTCGTGTTGATTTCTAATTACTACAAGCTAATTACTCAGTCAAAGAATTATAACACACAATATAATCTTTGATTGTGCTGAAATCTTCCCACCACAACATTTGTCAACACCTCAAGTGTTACATGCTCCACTGTTTCCTAACACTGTTCTATATAAGGGTATGATATGACCAGTATTAGAATACACACATTCAAACCATCTACTTTTGTCCATCAGAGACCATACCGAGTAATTCTTCCATTTAGACCTTATGAAAAGTTATTCCACCTATTGTTAGATCTTATGACAAGTTCTTCCACCTGTTGTTATTTAGACCTTATGACAAGTTCTACCACCTGTTGTTAGACCTTATGAAAAGTTCTTCCACCTGTTTGTTAGACCTTATGAAAAGTTCTTCCACCTGTTGTTAGTTAGACCTTATGAAAAGTTCTTCCACCTGTTGTTAGTTAGACCTTATGAAAAGTCCTTCCACCTGTTGTTTGTTAGACCTTATGAAAAGTTCTTCCACCTGTTGTTAGTTAGACCTTATGAAAAGTTCTTCCACCTGTTGTTAGTTAGACCTTATGAAAAGTTCTTCCACCTGTTGTTAGTTAGACCTTATGAACAGTTCTTCCATCTGTTGTTAATTAGACCTTATGAAAAGGTTCTTCCACCTGTTGTTAGCTAGACCTTATTACAAGTTCTTCCACCTATTGTTAGTTAGACCTTATGAACAGTTCTTCCACCTGTTGTTAGACCTTATTACAAGTTCTTCCACCTGTTGTTAGACCTTATGACAAGTTCTTCCACCTGTTGTTAGTTAGACCTCATGAACAGTTCTTCCACCTGTTGTTAGTTAGACCTCATGAACAGTTCTTCCACCTGTTGTTAGTTAGACCTTATGAACAGTTCTTCCACCTGTTGTTAGACCTTATGAAAAGTTCTTCCACCTGTTTGTTAGTCGTGGTTCCAACTTCACAGCAACGGGTCATCCCCATTATGCTTCGTTCCTGTTCTAGTGAATATCACACAGAATGCTCCCCACTGTCATATGTGAAAAGTGGAGCAGACAGCAAGCCAACAGCCCGCACAGGTACACTGTGCATAATGACGCCATCAGAATGCCAACATAAAAGTCCACGGAAAATACAGTTCATTTTTGATGGAAGCGGCAGTCACTAGAAAACCAGCAGCCATACATTACTGATTACTGCATTCTGTGCACCGATTCCCAACTCACAGGAATCTATGCAAAAGCTCCTCTTAGAGGCTGCGAGGTGTAATGAGGTCAGCTCTTAAACAGCTGACCCGCCCATGGTCTTCTCTCTCCCACCTGTTGTTAGTTAGACCTTATGAAATGTGAAGTCTTTTCTATGTGGTTAAAAAGTAAAGGATACCTTCTTCACACTTTGAGCGATATTGGTTATATGGTGCTAGCCATCTATGTTGAACTGGCTGGCACTCAATGGCTGATGTGGGTGAATATCTCCCCAACTGACACTCAATGGCTGATGTGGGTGAATATCTCCCCAACTGACACTCAATGGCTGATGTGGGTGAATATCTCCCCAACTGACACTCAATGGCTGATGTGGGTGAATATCTCCCCAACTGGCACTCAATGGCTGATGTGGGTGAATATCTCCTCAACTGGCACTCAATGGCTGATGTGGGCGAATATCTCCTCAACTGGCACTCAATGGCTGATGTGGGTGAATATCTCCCCAACCGCCTTGACTTCCCAGCTAATTTCTTGACACCCATGTTAGGCTGGCTCAACCTCGGAGTCCAGGTCAATTAAAGCAAAAACATCCCATCTCATGGAGATTTGATCATACAGCCACCAGACTGACAGGCAACCATGCTAGTCACTGTACTACCAAGTCTCCCCTTTTCTCTTACGACTAGGGTTCAAACCTCAATGGACATGACAAAATTAAAACTTGACAAATAAAAATGCATATTCATGAAGCTTCTTGTGTCTGTAGAGATTGGAGAAGTGTACTGATTGCCTCCTTCAAGTGGGGGATACTTTCCTTGAGAGCTGCTGCCTGTAGCTGAACCAATCCATCAGCAGCTAGTAATGCTGTCATTCCCTGGAACAACAGAAACATATTCATGTTTATCTAGCTTAATGTTTTCAGTTTACACAACACAATATGAAGCATAAAAAAAAGTTAGTTGCATATCCTTTACAGTACGTAGCATTTTGTTTTGCTGTTGTGATTTCTTTGCAAGTTTACGTTCAGTAGTTTGCCATTGCTTTCTGAATGACCGGCACCCATATCATTTTGTAAAAAAAAAACCAACTAATGCGGTCTGTTGCCAAATCGCGTGCAGCTGTGTTTCGAACGCGGGTTCACAAACTGCGTTCGTAACACCTTTACCATGGAACCAGCAATATGAAGCATGTTGAAGAAAATTCTTTGCTTGTTGCTTCTCTATCTCATCTTAGCCATTCATTAAGGTTGTCTTCATACACAAGTTCTCAAAAATATCTGTCTTTTCCTCTTTTTACATGATTCTTCCAATACTTCTGTACAGCCATATATCAAACTCCTTGCCGTCCAGCTGCTAATTCATTGTGTCATATAATAATGAAGTATATATAAAACATATTATGACCAGCGTAAGTGTAGACATCTGTTTGATTTTCTTTACTGTCATGTTGGCCATCACTATTCTCATCTTGACCACAAGTTCCCACTTACATATTTTATTAGCATGTGTCCAAAACAGGAGAAAAGGGAGGAAAATAGTAAAGTAAGCAAAGTAATCTGTTCACGCCACGAAGCTATTGGGTATATGGTGCTAGTCCACATGTTTAGGCCAGTTAGACTCAATGTGGTCAATATCACGGCAGCTGCCTTTACTTCTCAAGACATTTCCTGGCTCCCATTGTTGGCTGGGTCGACATGAGAACCTGGTCCAGCTTTAACAACTGCCTCCATTCAATTTAAAAACCATGTCATCTGGGCCGACAGGCAAGAGTGCTAGCCTCTGATGCCAGCTGCGTTTACTTCCGAGAAAATTCCCTGGTACCCACTTTAAGGCTGGGCCAACCTGGTAGCCTAGGTCAATAAAAAACAATCCTTGTCTTGGATGTTAATTTGAACATGTGACCACCGGGCTGCCAGGCAAGCATGCTGGCCACTTCCACAGCTCCTAAATAATATAATAATATATATCTCCCGTGTCACAGAGCACTTGATCTGTGATATGGTCAGAACCATGCAGTCAGTATCATGCAAACATGCTAGTTTATTTGGCTAGACCAGCTCTGAAGCAATGTGATTAAACAAAGAAATTCCACCTGAAGAGGGATTTCAACCGACAGACAAGTAAACTAGCAATATGTCACTGCAGCTCCATAGTGAAATGAACCAGCAATAATTTCTTTGATGAGTGGCGTGTTAATAAAAATATATTAAAAATATAATTGAATAGAACATAAAATAACAGCAAATGAAAAAACTAAAGTGTAAATATCGCAGCTTAGCTATAAACAGGCACAATACAATTACATCCAAAACAAAAAATAAATGAATGAAAAAAAAAAAAAGAAAAGAAAACTGCAATATGGTGACATCACAAACCAGTTCGGTTCCAGTAACAAGACCCACTAGAATGTCCAGTGCTGCTTCTAGAACTTTCAGCCTTGGGTTAGCAAGCAAGTTAACCAGTAAGCTCACTGCCTTATGTTCAACAAGGTACCGAGACATCCATGTGGACACTTTCGAAGAGGCATCCAACAGGTACAGCGCCTACAGACAGTAACAATACATTCATTCAAAATACTTTTCAACCTGGAATCATCAGCATCATCATATGCCATGTTGGTAAGTGTGAATGATGATAGCTTGACATCTCACACGATCAGCAGTCTTGTATCAGGTCTGTGTTATTCCACCAATTATGCCAAGTAGCCAAGCCATACCGCTATTTATTTCTTTGCCTTTGTTACTCTTTTTCTATTAATTTTGCCAGCTGTCACAAAGTTTTCAGGTTTGTTAGTTATCTACACTATCATACTGTTCTAGTCATCTGTAAAGACCAGTACCTGCCATTCTTTCCTTCTTGGAAGTAACCAAACTGGGTCAGTGACATCTGCCATACCCTCTATAAAGAGATCATCTTCCTACTGTAACAAATTTGAAGCTATAACTAACAATTATCAATCAGCTGCTTGACTTTTGTGGACAACTCAACATCACTATTGTTAGTAACTCTGATCAACATCTGTCATCATCTTCCAAATGAATGAAGCTAAATGACTGTCATCATAAGTATGTGAATCTCTGCAATGACATCCCTGTTGTAATGGGAGAGAGGGAGGACTGGGTAAGACAAAACAAAGCAAGAGGCGCCCCTAGAGCAGTGGTTCTCAACCGTTTTTGGCCCATGCACTCCACTATATGTTCAGAATGTCATCTCCCCCTCCCCCCCCCCCCATTTCCTCCCAATAAATCCCCCCCTAAATCCCCGCCCCTACACAGTATACGAAAAATGGAAGCTATATTTTATCACACAATATAACAAGTCTAGACGTCCACATAAAATGTCATTTGTGGGTCTACTTGCGCTATAAAACAAATTTCAGAAGGGCGAGAAGTACATAACCGTAAAGTATGGAGGGAAAAACAATATCAAGTAAACGGTTCTTGTATTAACGCGATCTAGAAATAATCTTAATCTTGGTATCTAGGTTGTGTGAGCCCTGAAGAGGGGCTGATCTAATGGAGTGAGGTCTGTGTAGAGACTTTTCCCTCAACCCGATACTAAAGAACAAATTCCACATGGACTATTACAGAACTCCACTTCCCCTCTGATAACTCATAAATCTGTCGGGTGTGTCAGATTGGTACTGGATCTTCACATCTGTGGAATGGCATGATAAGATGTCAGCAGGTCATAATTCAGCACAGCACATACAGGCTGACAGGGATTAAACAGAGGCTGATTATTTATCTCCAAACCAATGCCCAGAAGGCATAGATTTTATATAACGAGGCAAGCTGCAAGGGGGAGACTGTGTGGTATGTGGTCTGATCTTGCTTCTTTTTGTCCTGAGTTTAGCTCTGTTCTGACTTTAGCTCTACTTGCCCTGACATCAGCTGTGTGTGTCCTGACGTCAGCTGTGTGTGTCCTGATGTCATATCTGTTTGTCCTGACGTCACCTGTGTGTGTCCTGATGTCAGCTGTGTGTGTCCTGACACCAGCTATGTGTGTCCTGATGTCATATCTGTTTGTCCTGACTGTTGTTTTGTGTTTGTTTACTCCCTCTGACCAACATTCCAGGACAAATTCTGTCTGACAGGTTTACCTTGTATCTTTGATCCCCACCCTCTCCCGACAGGGCTGAAGCAATATGCATAATTGTTAGTTCTTGGTTTGCTTTTTACAAGATAACTTTGACTGCACCCTCAGATAACTCCATGAGTACTCAGTCTTTTCCTCACAGATCACACAGTGAGAATCTCAACACAGTGCATGAACTACACAATACAACAAGAATCCAAAATGTGTGGACACTGGATACACACATGCTATAAATATTCTTTATGTGGATAGTTTTTCTAGCTTGGAAGTGACTTCATAGAACAAAGAATTATACGGTTTGGACAATTAGATAGATTGAAAAATATCTTTTATGTGTTCATTCTAATGTTCTTTATAAGTTGGTGAAATGCCTGGAGATGCCCAAGAGAAGCTAGAGTCTGCTAGATGCAGTAAAAGAGACATTGAAAACAATCAAATATGACATTAGCACATGCAACAAGACAGACGAGAAACAGAAAATTACATCTCCCTCCTCTCTGTGATGCTTCATGGCAAAAGTGGTTGATCAAAAGAAGAAGAAAAGGCTTAGTTGACCTTCTTTTTTCTATTTCTAACTGCTACGGGCTTTTAAACAAATAGCATGGAGTCAAGGGCCATTTACCAGTTAAAAGATCAAGGGAACTTGAAATTTCTTGGATACCCAAGTGTTGGCAGGACTGCATGCAGAAGACTCGTGGTTATTGTTGATGTGGCCTAAACCTGTGGGCCTATCTTTCAAAATAGTTCCAAGTTTGATGTTATTGTCAGTATGGAAGTATAAATAAATGTATAAAAGTTGATATGTAAAGTATATTAATTTAATAATACAGATAGACATAAATGACAGTTACTGATAGTAACACAGTATCAGTCTTGTATGTAATTAAATGAATAGGGCATCCTAGTTTCTTGTTCTTATCCTTGAAGGCTAGACATTCAATCCACAACTCCTGGATCAAGGAGAGATATACTACCCACAGGTTCATTATACTATCATATATTCCACACTGTGAAACTGGTCTTTTCAAGTTGAAGGCAAACTAAGACACCCCCCCCCCCCCCAATCTCTCAATCGTATAACCAGCAATCATTATACCAGAATATCATCACGGAGGTCATCATGGAAGTCAGCATGGCTGAATGGATAAACGCGCTTGCTCTTAAACTTCCAGTGTGCTGTTGGCGAACTAGCAGCCAGTTGGACTAAAATGATGTCTCATCCTTGATTTGGGGACACAAATTACAAGTACTCCAGAAGTCAGAGTGGGTTAGCCTGATAGCGAGGTACATGGTAATAGTAATTGTAACAAGCTACGTGGAGGGTCCCAAGTAACTATGTAACAATATTTCAATATTATTCTATAGCCCTGGCTGGGATAGGTCTTTGCTTGCCAACCCTCCTCCGTTCCCTGGACTCACTGTCACTCTCTCTTTCGACCTCGGGACCTAATCTCTAAAGTGTATTTCTGGCTGATCCATATATATAACACAGTGAACGTTGGAGTAAACTAAAACGTGATTTATTAAATTAATAAAGAACAGCACAGGAAAACATCAAGGCAGTTAAAACAGATAGTTCTAAACAGACACAACAAGGATAAAGTTCAGGCAGAGAGCCTCATGGCTTTCCCTTATAGACCGAAGAGTACTACAAAGTCCCGTCAGTCGACATCTGCCTCACCGATTTGGTCCGCCGGTATTTTCCTCCTTCCCGATCGGTTGTACAAACAACAGGCGCCTGTAGAACCAGTCCTACTAGTTCCAGTGGTCCTCTCTACACAATGAGTCTTGTGTTCGTTGTAGCCCAATGGTACAGGAATACATCATTTGTCACAATGGGAACAGTTCTTGACAGGGAAAAGGTGTATGGGTGTTTAAATGTCACTGACCAGGCTGGGTAAGATTTCACATAATGGTAATGGTTCGTGAATGTGGAATGGGTATGGGTTTTTCAATGTCACTGATACGGATGAGTAGGACCGAGAATGTCCATTCAGGAACATAGGTTCAATCACTCCACTATTGACGATGGGATTTGTACTGAGCGGGTGCCGAAGGATGCCACTAGATCAGGACTAATCAGACATTGATTCCTTGATTGGAGTCATTCGCCGGTGGCCGTCCTGAAAGTCCATGGTTCACCTGAGAATGTCTTAAGGTGATACTCTCGTGGCCTTGCAGATCTCTTATGCTCCCTTCAATTCAAGGAGGACCCTTTTCATTCCTCCAGTAGGAGACGGCACTTGACTTGTAAAATTCTTTAAAACTTCAATACATTGTGCCGACAACCGATAAGGTTTTCAATGTACATTCATGTCCCAAGAAAATATCCTAGTACATATTTGGTGCAAGGCGCGCCATCGGGTTTTCCCCAAGACACGCCAGACTTCCAATCATTCTATTAAGAAGATCGGGTTGTAGAGGTAACCCAGAGAACTATCCTTCAGGGGAATTGATCGGACAAGAGAACTGAGAGGTCCCGAAAGCCATTTCCCCCTGTTTTCCCAAAATCAAAGAATGCATAAGGACATGGGCCACTGGCGTTTCGCTACATAGGACCCCTCTTAAGAAAGTCTAACCCTACGAACTTTCTACTGCCAGTGGTTCTGTTCGAATGACCCCACCCTCACATTCAACCATAGGATGCCGTGATAGAAAATCCGCTCCCACATTCTCCCTTCCGGGGATGTATTCAACCGTGAACTGATACGGTTGTAGGAGCAATGACCATTTCATTAACCTCGCGTTAAGTTTCTTAGAAGATGCCAAAAACGTCAGAGGTTGATGGTCGGATTGTACTTTGAACGGTACTCCATACAGATAAGGTTGAAATTTCTGTACCGCCCATACTAGAGCTAGACATTCCCGTTCGATGGTGGAGTAATTCCGTTCCGCGGGTAACAGTTTTCTACTGGCATACGCCACCGGACATAGCACCGAACGATCATCTCGCCCTTCCTGCAACAGAGTTGCCCCAATCCCTATGTTACTCGCGTCGGTTCTTAGAACAAACGTTTTCTCCAAATTTGGGAGTTGCAGGACTGGCCTGTCCACCAAAGCCTGTTTCAGCTTCTCATAAGCTTCTTCACAGCTCGGGGTCCAGACTATAGGATCTGGTGATCCTTTCTTCAGGGTTTCTGTTAACGGCGCCCCAATTTCGTTGAACCGCAGAATAAATTTCTGGTAAAACCCACACAGAGACAAGAAAGACCTAACATCCTTTTTGGACTTAGGACGGGGTGCGAGTCTGACCTTCTCAATATTCTTTTCTTCCGGTACCAGTCCCCCTGGGGTAATAGTATGTCCCAGAAATTCCAAGGATTGATAGCCAATCATGCATTTGGCTGGACGGGCGGTTAACCCTTCCTCTTTTAACCTTGTGAAAATCTGTCCCAAGGACTTCAGGTGATCTTTCAGATTGTCAGACGCAATGAGAATATCATCCATAAACGAGACGACAGAGGGATCCTTTAAAGGCTCTAATAACATTCTCATCATGCGGGTGAACACACTGGGCGCATTGCTCAGCCCAAATGGCATCACCTTGAATTCGTAATGCCCGCTCGGAGTACTGAAGGCGAGCAAGGGGCGAACCTCGGGTTTCACAGGGATCTGATAATAACCCCGGCTTAGATCAATCTTTGAAAAGTACTTTGCCTTATTTAGTCTGGCAAACAGTTGATTCGTGTTCGGTAACGGTTCAACTTGGAATGTCGTACAACTGTTTAATTGCCTGTAATCAATACATAGGCGGTGCTCTACACTGGGCTTCCTCAACAAGACCACCCCGGCATTATAAGGAGAAGTTGAAGGAGTGATGATGTCATCGTCCAGAAGTTTCTGGATTTCGGCTTCCAGGGCCTTTTCTTTCGAAAAGGGCACTGGATATATTTTTTGGCAAACGGGGTCTTGGGTAGTCAGAGTCATATCAAACTCGGCCAACCCTGTCCGCCGTGGCCGATCGGTAAGAATCTGCTGATGGGACTCCAACAAACGGATGACCCGGTCTGTTTCTTCAGCCGACAGATCAGGATTTATATGTACATCCCTATAGGTTTCCCCAGGGTGTAAAGGATACTCCCTATCCGCGTCTTCGCCCGATTCAGTTTCCATCACGACCGCCATCGTCATGAGTGGGAGAGAAGTACCATCAGATCGTTCTTCATACTTTTTGAGGAGGTTAATGTGGAAGATTTTGGATTTCCCCCTGATCCGGATGGCATAGTTGGTGCGGGACACAACCCTTTCCACCGGGAAAGGCCCCTGCCAACCAATCTCGAGTTTATTGGAACCTACTGGAAGTAACAACAGAACCCGATCCCCCATTTTAAGAGACCTATCTTTCGTCCTATTGTAGTAGGCCGCGTGTCTCCTTCTGGCCGCCCTCAGATTCTGAGCTGCCAAAGCCCAACCCATCTGGAGTTTCTTCTTTAACTCTTCGCCGTATTTATATGAGGATACAACTTCTTCGGAAGTTTCCTCCTCTGTCCAACATCTCAATAGGGCTTCTAAGGGACCCTTGATTGGCCTCCCGAATAGTAGAGTGGCTGGTGGCAACCCGGTCGACCCATGGGGAACCTCCCGATAGGCGAACAAGGCGGCTGGGATATACTCATCCCATCTGTCTGGTTTCTCTTGAGCCAGCTTCCGAAGCATGGTCATCAAGGTACCATTAAACCTCTCTACTTGCCCATTCGACTGAGGGTGGTATGGGCTTGTGTGAATGTGGTTAGTCTGGAAGATACGAAAGACTTCCTCCATCAGCTTACCACAGAACTGAGACCCATTGTCCGTTAGGATCTGGTTTGGAAATCCCAACAGAGTAAAGGTCTCCATCAGTGCATCAGCCACTCGCTTAGAGTCGATTGTGGCCAACGGTATCATCCCACCCCACATGGAACAGCAATCCACCATCGTAAGAATATACATATTCCTCTTCCTAGTCCGAGGAAGAGGACCAACAAGATCGATGGCAACTCTCTCGAAAGGTGAGTTCATAATGGGCATGTCGCCCAGGATTACTGGAGCCGTCCAGTGTTTTGGTGCCACACGCTGGCACTCTGGGCATGACTTGACGTACCGACGCACGTCTCCAGTCATCCCTGGCCAGTAGTAATGGCAGGAAATGCGCTGGAGTGTTGCCCCGACACCCATATGTCCACTGAATGAAATGGTGTGTCCCATATGAAGAATCTGTTCCCGATAGGCCTTAGGAACTACCAGCTGTCCATGCTGGTGTTCGTCCACTCCGGCTCTTCGGTACAGTAACCGATTCTTCATATAATACTGACCCCGTCTTGGTGGGTCAGAACTTTTTGGCAACTGGTTAAAGCAAGGTTGCAAAGTAGCATCCTGGCTTTGAGCAGCTCGTAACTCCCCAGGCAAGGGATTCACGATCAAGGCCGGCGTCTGCTCATCTCCCGATTGAGATCTGGTTTGCATTGCCCCTACGTACATGGGTTCTGTTGGGATCCCTAGAAAGACGTAGCGACAACCCAAGATCATTGGGAAGATCGGATCTAGCAGAACGGCTGCCTGGATAGTGCCGGTAACATATTTCGATTTGATGTCTACCTTCGCAATCGGAAGAGACATCGCTACTGCACTCTTGGTCGCCGTTTGAATCTCAATAGACTCCCCGGTTAGCTGCTCTGGGCTCACTAAATGTGAGGAAATTACGGCCTCAAACTGCATACCGGTGTCATAGAGACACTCGACTGGTTGTCCGTTCACAAGTATCGTCTCTACTACTGGTGGTTTCTCTGAATCTTTGTTCTCAAGACCCCTCCCTTCTACCTCCTTGTTAGACCCTTCCCCGGTTTCTACAAGACAGGCAGCATAGTGAGAGTCTTTCTGTTTGCGCCTGCAATCGGCCGTATTGTGGGTGGGAGATTTGCAGTAGGCGCACCACTTTTCACTCCACTTTCTTTTAGGAGACCCAGGTGGACTCTTATCAGAGGGTTTCTTAATTGGAACTTTATCGAAAGGATCCTCCTTCTTGGTGTGAGCTGTTTTAGGGTTGTTCTTCTTTCCAGACCAGGTGTCTGGTGGTCGGGGATTGGGTTCTGACAGTTCCCCATTATCCCCATGAGCTAGCACATACCTTTCCGCTAATGTGTTTACTACTGCCACCAGGTGTCTGGTGGTCGGGGATTGGGTTCTGACAGTTCCCCATTATCCCCATGAGCTAGCACATACCTTTCCGCTAATGTGTTTACTACGTCTAACCTTTCTGCCCCATTTTCAAGCAAGAAGGTTTGCAATGGCTTAGGCATCATTCTCTTCATTTGGTCCACGACCACTAATTCTTCTAAACTTTCATAGTCGTTAGCAAATCCAGCTAATGACATCCACTTCAAAAGGTAAGACTTAAGTCTAATGCTGTAGGCTGCGAACATCTCCCCTGGCTCTCTCTTTGACTTTCTGAACTGCTGTCGGTATGTATGGGCCGTCATCTGGAACCTTTTCAATAATGCTTTTTCCAGGGCCTCATAGTCATTCTCCATACCAGGTGGCAACCTTGAGTAGACCTCGTACGCTGTCCCTCTCAGGCCCTGTGAGAGTTTCAAGTTCCATTTCCCACGTTCCAATCCCATAGCCAAAGCCATCGACTGAAATCTGTGAAGATACTGGTCGATCTTATCTTTGTGTTCATCGAACGGGAGTAATGTGAACTTCATTGCCTGGTATGGACCGCCACTAGAAGTTGTTGAGTCAGGGAGAACTGCGCCTCCCACAGCACCCTCGCTTTCCTTGGCAGTTTGAGCTTTCAGCTCCAACTCCCTCATACGGAACTCATGGTCTCTGACTGCCTGCTCGGCCTCCATCTTCCTAGCCTCAGCCTCCATCTTCCTAGCCTCAGCCTCAGCCTCAATTTTCTTAGCTTCGCGCACAGCTTGTCTGAAGTCTCTTTCCACTTCCTGAACATATTTCTGTAACTCCGCCCCATCATAACCCATCTCACGCCCTGTAGCCTGTACTTCAGCAACATTAAATTTAGCGGATGCCATATTACATTCAGAGGGTAAGGGAAGAGGTAATTGTATATTAAATTTCAATCTCAAGTACACAACTGGTTATTTTACCTGACCACAACACGTCGTATGTCGGTCAGTCCGTGTCAGGAAGAGTATAGACAATAGCCAGGTACGGTAGGCAGAACCTATTGATAGTAGACAAGAATATCTGTCCCCTATCACTATATCAGCCAGAACTCCACCAGGATTTCAAATATCCCGCAACGTGCCCCAAGAAATTGTAACAAGCTACGTGGAGGGTCCCAAGTAACTATGTAACAATATTTCAATATTATTCTATAGCCCTGGCTGGGATAGGTCTTTGTTTGCCAACCCTCCTCCGTTCCCTGGACTCACTGTCACTCTCTCTTTTGACCTCGGGACCTAATCTCTAAAGTGTATTTCTGGCTGATCCATATATATAACACAGTGAACGTTGGAGTAAACTAAAACGTGATTTATTAAATTAATAAAGAACAGCACAGGAAAACATCAAGGCAGTTAAAACAGATAGTTCTAAACAGACACAACAAGGATAAAGTTCAGGCAGAGAGCCTCATGGCTTTCCCTCATAGACCGAAGAGTACTACAAAGTCCCGTCAGTCGACATCTGCCTCACCGATTTGGTCCGCCGGTATTTTCCTCCTTCCCGAACGGTTGTACAAACAACAGGCGCCTGTAGAACCAGTCCTACTAGTTCCAGTGGTTCTCTCTACACAATTAGTCTTGTGTTCGTTGTAGCCCAATGGTACAGGAATACATCATTTGTCACAATGGGAACAGTTCTTGACAGGGAAAAGGTGTATGGGTGTTTTAATGTCACTGACCAGGCTGGGTAAGATTTCACATAATGGTAATGGTTCGTGAATGTGGAATGGGTATGGGTTTTTCAATGTCACTGATACGGATGAGTAGGACCGAGAATGAGCTGTAGGTCCATTCAGGAACATAGGTTCAATCACTCCACTATTGATGATGGGATTTGTACTGAGCGGGTGCCGAAGGATGCCACTAGATCAGGACTAATCAGACATTGATTCCTTGATTGGAGTCATTCGCCTGTGGCCGTCCTGAAAGTCCATGGTTCACCTGAGAATGTCTTAAGGTGATACTCTCGTGGCCTTGCAGATCTCTTATGCTCCCTTCAATTCAAGGAGGACCCTTTTCATTCCTCCAGTAGGAGACGGCACTTGACTTGTAAAATTCTTTAAAACTTCAATACATTGTGCCGACAACCGATAAGGTTTTCAATGTACATTCATGTCCCAAGAAAATATCCTAGTACATATTTGGTGCAAGGCGCGCCATCGGGTTTTCCCCAAGACACGCCAGACTTCCAATCATTCTATTAAGAAGATCGGGTTGTAGAGGTAACCCAGAGAACTATCCTTCAGGGGAATTGATCGGACAAGAGAACAGAGTTCCCGAAAGCCATTTCCCCCAGTTTTCCCAAAATCAAAGAATGCATAAGGACATGGGCCACTGGCGTTTCGCTACAATAATTAACTGCACAAACACCTCACACATAGAAATTAATTAGTTCAATGTGGACATCACTCGAGTTCAAAGCAAGCTAATGATTAAAAAAAAAACGTCATTTAGCAGGTCCTTTGCAGAACACATCACAACTTAACAAGATTTCCGATCCTTTGGCAGTTCTCCCTCACACATGTTCATGCACCAAAAACTGTCTGCAGTGTCCTGTGTCCACCATTTTGCTGGTTGACCCCAGTCTCTTCTTACAGGAACCATGCCATCCATCTCTGTTCTCCCCAAGCCTCTGACATTTAAAAAGGCCGAAGATTTCAGTTTCTAAGACCTGATGCTGATTATGAACTAGTTTTCTTCAATATCCAGATTTTATAGAATGCTAGTATTCTATGAACGTTTCTGTAACATGTAAATTCAAAATCCCCCACATATCATTTTCAGTGACTGCAAAATGGTCAATTACTCAAATTCATGCGCATATTCTCAATAATTTTACTGTAATTTGTTTACTGGTGTTGTGCAACAAGCTCTTAATATTGTTTCACCTCTGCACTGCGACACATTTGATATTTTTGTTAAAATGTGTTTTAATAACTGGGAAACCAAAAATATCAAGGCAGATACTCACATTTAATGCCAGGCTCTCGTCAGTGGATTGACACAGTTGGAAGGTTACGCTGAGAAGTTGAGGCTGGCACATGACTAACACACGACAGCTTGCGTCAGCTGAGAAGCAAAGAGAATTGTATTAGCCTCATTAAAATAAATAGATAAAAGCAATGGTGGCCGTTTAATTATTAACACAAACTTCACTATCACCATTCTCCAAATGATCTTATCACCATTATATCGTCAATAATTGCCATAGATTTCACCAACAATTTTATCACAAGACACTGTTCCTGCTCTTTTGGTCTGGTGCCATTTTGAAAAACAATGCGAGAAAACTGCTGATACTTGCCCATTCCATCACCAAATGTCAGATTATACTGTTTACTTTGGAGTAATTACTAAACTTAATAATCATCTTTGGGTTATCCTGACAAAATCCGGACACTTACCAGACGGCCCTTGAATTATCACCATCATTCTCATTATTACCTCATCACATATCCACTATCACCATCATCCTCATTTTGTTATCATTACTATCATCACATATTCACTGTCACCATCACCCTCTATTATAATGACCATCACCACCACCATCCTCTTTATTATCACCATTTCACCTTCATCACAATCCTTCATATTTTGTTCACTTGAAATTGTTCAATTGTCTCATATAAACATCACTGTCCTGTTCAATCCACTCAATGGTCTGTAAATTTTAGATTCCACTGTTGCTTCTCTAAGCCACAAGGTTTGCCTTGAAATGTCGTATTCAGGGTATTCTTGGAAGTATATGATCTGCAGTCTGAGGTGGACATGACTAATTTATCTTGAATTTTGTAATCATCCATCCTTATATTATCATCCTCATCATATCATCATCATCACATTATAATCTGCAGCCTTACTTTGTTATCACATCACAGCTCATCACATTCTCACCACATCACCCAAAGAACATAAAACATGTAAAACTGCTCTCTTAGCTGCACTAAACCCAGTGCGACTGCACGATCACACATATGCCACAATAAGTACAGTTAAGGTAGTCCCATGACAGATACTGCACAATCACACATATGCCACAATCAGTACAGTAAAGGTAGTCCCATGAAAGATACTGCACAATCACACATAAGCCACAATCAGTACAGTAAAGGTAGTCCCATGACAGATGCTGCAGTTTGAAAAGTGCTAGATCTTCACATATTATAGTCATACAAAATGAGGTGAAGTAGCCAGTTCTCTTCCTCACTATCTTTCCTTCCCTGACAAGGCCAATACTTAAATCTTCATTCAATGGCTTGTCCTGTGTCATGCCCATAAGCGTGGAAGGTCATAGTTTGCCCTCCGACACGATCATCAGTCTTGAATCAAACATTCGTGTTCCGATTATGCCATGTGGCAAAGACATCCAAGTATTTATCTCTGTATTCATTTTGCTTTTTTCCCCATCAAGTTTTCCAGTTATAACTAAGTTTTCAAGTATTCATACTACATCCAAAATATTCTGGACTGTCTATGTCTAATTTCTCTAATCAATTTATCGTTTTATTTCTTGAAGGACTATCTCATTCACTTTTCTTTCCAGTCGTAGCATTGTTTTGCATTTCCCTCAGAATCCATATTTCCACTGCCACTATACAAGTTTAGCCTCTGTGTTTATTGTCCATGATTTACATGCATACACCAGTATAGGTTATATACCAGTGGTTCTCAACCGGTGGGGAATTCTGATTCTAATCTCTACAAGGTATCATCCATCAGATGTCATGACTGTTTCAAGTTGTACAAATTCATGTCACGTCATGTCCTTTAAATCCTAAGACTGCCATGAAGTCTCTGAACATCTCACTCCTTTATTCCAGAATTAGGATCTGCTCATAAACTTACTCTTGGGAAAATAATGTAGTGGTTTCTCCTTGATTTCCTCCATCTAGATCTATGGTTTGTAACCTCCTTCTCTGACAGCAATTTCTGGCTGTCAACACAAGTGCACGGGTACAGAGTTGCTCACTTGCTCCAGTGGAAACTGTACCCTGAACTGTTTCTGCCACACATTGTGTTGCCCATACATCACTTCCACAATGTATTAAAAGAATAAATGAGAATATTCTTAAGAAAATGAATCAGTACAACTATCTTGGAAGAGTCATAACATCTGATGGGAGGTGCCTTGATTAGAACAAGAATCGCTAATGGAAAGGTAGCCTTTTGCCAAATGGAAAACATACTGACTAATAAAAAGATGTCAACTGCAACGAGAAAAAGAGTTTTGAATTGCTACATAGAACCTGTACTTTTGTAAGGATGCGAAATGTGGACAATGAGTAGACAAGCTAAAAAACATCTAATGGCAGTGGAAATGTGGTTTCTGAGGATAATGCAAATAATACCATAGACAGACAGAAAACCAATGAGCAAGTCCTACAAAAGGCAAATGAAAATCGCAAACTGATTACAGAAATTAGACTTAGATAGTCAAATTGTTTTGGGCACGTTATGAGAAGACATAAACGAGAGATCGTGGTGGCATCTGGCAAAATTGAGGGGAAAAAGAACAAGGGGAAGGCAGAGAAGCCTTTTGTACATAATGGTCCTTGTTTACACACCCTAGGTACATTGAGCACATGGAATCAGACCCATACTTCCACAGACAAAACATATCTGGATGGCTTGGCCACGTGACGGTTGAGACAAGAACACAGAGCTGATCGTGTGAGATGGCGAAACATGACCATCCACGCTTACCAGCATGGCCCAAAATGATGATGATACATCACTTCCAGGAGATGCAGGTGGGAGTTTCCCCTTGATCAAGCCCAGGTCAGGATGCTATTTCTACTACTCAGCACTTTGGGACCCGTGGTAGTGCAGTAGCTAGCATGCATGCTTGCAGCAAAGTGATCACATGTTCGAATTTGCATTAAAGCGGGGATATTTCTTTAACGACTTTGATTCCCAAGTCGATCTAGTCTGAAATAGGTATCAGGAAATGTGGGAAACAAAGGCAGCAGGTGTTAGGCTAACCAAATTACCCCTCAGATCTACAAAATATGGTCATATAAAGGCAGCAGGTGTGAGGCTAACCACATTACCCCTCAGATCTACAAAATATGGTCATATAAAGGCAGCAGGTGTGAGGCTAACCACATTACCCCTCAGATCTACAAAATATGGTCATATAAAGGCAGCAGGTGTGAGGCTAACCACATTACCCCACAGATCTACAAAATATGGTCATATAAAGGCAGCAGGTGTGAGGCTAACCACATTACCCCTCAGATCTACAAAATATGGTCATATAAAGGCAGCAGGTGTGAGGCTAACCACATTACCCCTCAGATCTACAAAATATGGTCATATAAAGGCAGCAGGTGTGAGGCTAACCACATTACCCCTCAGATCTACAAAATATGGTCATATAAAGGCAGCAGGTGTGAGGCTAACCACATTACCCCTCAGATCTACAAAATATGGTGATATAAAGGCAGTCACACAGCAGATACTGCCACTGGAGTGTGAAGTGTTAGGCCTTCACATATTCTAGGCCATGACTGAGGATGGGTAGCCAACTCCCTCATCACCTTTTCATGCCAGAAAATGACACTGTACCCATTTCTTATGACACTGGGTCGACTCCATCACTGTAATGGTCAGAAAAAATCCTCCTGGTTATGCTGGAGATTAGACCTTGACCACTGTCTTGACAGCAAGCATACTAACCACTATGCCACTGCTGCTCTCCAGTGAAGGACCAAAACATAAGGCCAGAACCATATACCCAATGTGCCTCAAGGTGTGGAAGAAGGCCGTTTTTATGTTACTTACTTTAAACCTGACGCCACCTACCCATAAAATTGACCAAAATCCACAAGGCTTCTTTCTGTATGAAGTCAGTATTACTTTAAACCTGACGCCACCTACCCATAAAATTGACCAAAATCCACAAGGCTTCTTTCTGTATGAAGTCAGTATTACTTGTGAGGCATGAGAAGATTGTGGGTAGGAAGTCAGTGTTGTCACAAGCTGTTAGAGCCATGTCTGGACCGAGTCCTATCATATTGCCTAGGCTATGTAGGTACGTACGGTAGAATTACCTGAATATAACAAAAATACAACTTGAGTTTGCCCTGAAATTATCTTAACAAAGTCAGACAGCCATCTGAACAAGCTCAATGCAAAAAACTAAAAGTTTATTTCTTATTGTTATTTATCTTTTATAAACCAAAAAAACAAGAACAATGTGATAAATTCTGATTATTGGTTATTTTTAAAAAGCACATACAAGGAAATGAACAGAAATAGTCACTTTAATACACAGAGATAATCAACAGAACAAGAACAATGATGTGAATTTTAAAAATAAAAAAACAGAGCATCATAAGAACAGGGAAAATGGTCACTTAACTTGGGGAGAAATAATAAAGACAAGAACAATGAGACAAACATTTAAGTTATTTTAACAAAGGGTGTGAGAATCATAAAACAGGTCAGCATGGCCAAATGGATAAGAGCGCATGTTCTTAACATCCGGTGTGCCAATGCCAAGGTGAGGGGTTTAACCCCTACAACGGACAGTTGGACTAAAGTGTTGACCTATCGTCTTTGACTTGGGGATGTAAATTACATGTACCCCTGAAGTCAGAGTGGGTTCGCCTGATGGCGAGGGACACTTAACAAATAAAGCTAATCCACACGCAAAATTCAGTCCATCAGTACTATAAATAGTGTGTATGGACTACACTCGATAAAGCGAGCGAGCACAAAAAATAAGACCAAGAACAATGGTCACTTAACAGAGAGAAAACCATAAAAACAAGAACAATGAGATGAACTTTTCCTAAAGTTATTTTAACAAAGGGTGCGAATCATAAAAACAAGAACGATGGTCACTTAACTCGGAAAAAACCATAAAAACAAGAACAACAAAAGTTATTTTAACAAAGGGTGAGAATCATAAGAACAAGAACAATGGTCACTTAACTTAAGAGAGAAAACCATAAAAACAAGAACAATGAGATGAACTTTTAAGTTATTTTAACAAAGGGTTATCAGATATCAGTTGGGGTATCTTCATTGCACTCTGGACAGGTCCATAGGTGCTCAGATCCTAACTCCAGCATATGCATCAGCATCCGGTGGCTAATAGTGACAGTTCTGTGTTGGTTGACAAAGCACCTCGTTTTTCCGTTTTGCCGATTCTTACTCCCAAGTCTTTCATCCTGGACAGCGATGTGGATTCACTGACGTCAAAGTCCTCTGTTCTCGACATATCTTTAAGGACGTTAATAACATCGCCACGATCCATGGGCTGGGCATCTACAGGGGGTGCAGAGCCAGCCAGTTTATCAGCTCGTTCATTTCCCTCGACTCCCGCATGTCCCGGGACGAAGATGAAGGTGACTTTACGGACAACAGACTTCCGCAGCGACTCAGTCCACTGTCTACGTACAGATCCAGCTTCGACCTTCTAAATCATGCTCATTGAATCACTTAGTACACACACGTTGGTATAATGTTGTGATTCCAGCCATATGAAAGCCTGTGTAACTGCCATCACCTCCATCGTCATGCTGCTTGTGTTCATAGAGTGGGCACCACTGGATTCTTGAATGGTTCGGCCCACTGAATGGGCTGTAAATGCCCAAGCACTTCTCTGCTGCTTTACAACAGATCCATCTGTATAGATAAGCACTTCGGGGCTATCTGAGTGTTCATAGATGAGCGCGTTGATCTCTGCATTGACAGTGGCAGGGTTCTGCTCTCTGCACCATCTGTCGAGTGTGATAATGCAGGAGAAAGTGCACTTAAAAGCTGGATGCAGCGGCACCCATCCCTTGCCGGGGTTGATACTGGTAAGACTGCAGACCTGTCTGACGACATCTTCCGCCTGACCCATCCATGATTTGCCCCTCTATAGCCTGTCATCCTTTTCTCTGAATATAGTGTCATGCAGAGGGTGCTGCTCATCTGCACTTATTTTTAAGTATGCACGAGCTCTCCAGATCTTGATCCTGTGTTCCATTGTCGGGAAGTCAAGGAGGTATCTCATTGCTACACAGCTGGTGTCTCTCGTGCAGCCCAAAATGACGCGCATGGCTTCGTTTTGTACCTTTTCAAGTCTTCCAATCTGTGTAGGGCTGAAAGTGAGGATGGCCAGAGCATAATCGATGGGTGAAAGCACCAGTCCTTGGAACAGAAGTATTAGCAGTCTTTGCTCGATATTGGCAGTCGCCATGACTCTCATTGCTGACAAACCTTTGGTTATTCAACAACCACAAAATGGTTGTTTAGTGAGAACCATGTAACCGATGCCTTTGCAGGGTTGACAAGGGCACTGGCATCAGCACACCATGAGGAAATTCGATCTAGTTCGCCCTGCATATCATTAGCAACCGCCTGTCTATCTCGACCCTGTCGATACATGAGAATATCGTCAGCAAATGACAGAGTCCTACTCCTCCTGTCCAACTATTATTCAGTGATCAGCACCGTATACGCGTTGAATAGTACTGGTGACAGTGCTGAACCCTGCGTCAATCCTGGACATATCGTTATTGGGTCAGAAGACCAACTCCCGCATCTTAGCACCACCTTCCTTTGGAGCAGAACTGCAGCTATCCATCGTACAAGTTGAGGGTCCACTTTCAGTCTGAGGAGGGTTTGCATCAAGTTCTCGAAAGATACTCAGTTATATGCGTCCTCTAAGTCTATGGCGGCCGCACATGTCTCTTCTCTGACCTGAAATCCTTCGTGAACATCTTGAGCAAAGACCGCTGCATTCAGCCAGGACTCTTTGTTACTTCTGTATCCTCCAAGTGTGGGCGGGAAGCAGCCGAGTTGTTCCAAGTCACAAGAAAGTCTGTGTGCTACAATTTTCTCCAGTAACTTGCCAGCAGTGTTCTGCATCGTAATGATTCTGTAGCCGCTTATCTTGGAATGGTCTTTGTTCGGTTTTGGCAGCGACAGCAAGTAGCTGTGTATCCATTCCTCTTTGATCTGACCCCTATGGATACTGGTGTTGAATTCTCTGGCCAGTTCTTCCATGTCATCATAACAAAGGGTGAGAATCATAAGAACAAGAACAAAGGTCACTTAAGACACAGGGAGAAAATAAAAACATGTAAATGAGATGAACTTTAAACAGTTATTTTAACAAATGGATAGAATCAACTGAACAAGAATAATAGATAACCCTTATTTAAAAGTTATTTTAACATTATGCTGTAACCAGGTCGGAATTCAGCACATACAGATTGGCTGACCATGCCTAGGGTGGTCATGTTTCCCCCAAAGGTTTGAGGTATGTATCTGTCAACAGACTCCAACCCAATGCCCACAGGAAAACATGTGTAGTGTAAACACATCACATTTGAGCAGACTGCATGCTGGTGCACCTCTTGGTCAGGCATGTTGGCTTCATGAGCCATTACCTCCTATAGACAACAATCCCTTTCAAATTAATTTCCAAAATGTGGGTGATTTGGTCATATGATTATTAATGTGAGGCTGGGATGTGCCTTAATTATAGCTTCTCTTCTGATGTAGCCTAATGGCGCTGCCTGGGCAAAATTACGAGTTAAAAATCTACCCAAAGTATTTCAGGATCCTCGCAGGTGCTATGGAGTTCGTGCACTGAGCTGAGCTTCTCTGAACTCAGGTTTGAGTTAGGAGAAGAACGGAACACCTATGGGTTACACCTGCGTGCCGTGATGTTGATCCATCAACTAAACTAAATTTCTCTTCTGATGATTAACGGGGGAGGGTTAATGAAAAAATGTCATGACATTAGCTTCAGCACCTGCTCTTGTTTAAAGACAGTGTGCTCATGTCACCTCGCTCACCAACTTGGGGAGAGTTCATTTTAAGCTTACCCATTGTCCCATCTGGTCCCCCACTTGGGTTAGAACCAACCCTTTGCGACGATTACTGGATAAAATCAAACCTGTCACGGGTACGTGAGCTCAGCCTGATCAGGGGAAACTAAGAAACATCAATGAGTCTTGTTTGAAAATCCCTGTCCCATTAGGATCTCAGGACATTTAGGTCAATAACTTTGCTAACCTTATCACGTTGAGCACAGTCCTCCAACTGGATCACCTGGGACAGTTTTTTTATAACAGAATTGATAATGTGGTAGAACTGATCCCGATGCTCTACAAATGTCTCTTTCCTGTAAGAACATAAAGTAAAGAACAGGACAATTTGAGATGCATTTACTTCCTGACAGTTCACCTTAACATAGAAGTCAAGAATGAGTTCAGCAAAGCAAATATCTACATATGGGTTAAAATCCTGGTGCAATAAAGTTAATCTTATGTCTTGTAAACCCTCTAAATATCATCATGTGCCCTGCTGCTGGGTTTAGTAGACAAGATAATGGTCGCTGGTGCTCTGGATCAATTCCACTGATGATATTCATATTCCTCCATGCCATGGTCTCAACTCATCCAGCATCATTTGTGAAAGTTTTCCAATGTCTCTCCTCTCATTACATGACCAAAGCATGTTTGTCTCCTCCTTATATTTATATACAATGTTCTACTTTCATTAGCCATTCCAAGGCAATCGATGTTAGTTACTCTGGCAGTCAAAGGTATTCGTAAAATTTGTCTTAGAAACTACATATATATATTTTCCCCCAAGCTTTTTCTAATTTGTTTGTGCACATTCCATGATTCACTGCCATGCAGTAGTGAAGATTCAAAATAACATTTCAGCACTCTTTTTCTAAGTGTAATATAACAATGTGTAATATAAGTGTCATTATATCAATGTGTGATTGCGCAAGTGCCATACCAATGTGTGATTATATTAGTGTCATTATACCATTGTGTGATCATACACATATCACACGAATCTGTGAGCATATAAGTGTCATTATACCAATGTGTGATTATATGTATGACATATTAATGTTTGATCACTTAAGTGTATTATAACAATGTTTCATTACTTAAGTGTATTATACAAGTGTTTGATCATAATAGTGTCATTATACCAATGTTTTTTTATTACTTAAGTGTATTATACCAATGTTTGATTACTTAAGTGTATTATACCAATGTTTGATTACTTAAGTGTACTACACCAATGTTTGATTACTTAAGTGTATTATACCAATGTTTGATTATAGTAGTGTCATTATACCAATGTTTGATTAACCCTTTACCAGGCGTAGTGTCCGAATGCGTCATTACCCTGGAACGGGCAAAGCGTCTGAAAGCGTCCGAGCTACTACTAGCATTGTAAAAACGCAATCTCGCAGCTTTCCGAGACTTCCGATTGTTTACTTTCGGTTTCACCGATATCTTGACAACGTGGCCGCCATTTGCATGCGTGTACTTTTAATTTGAACGGATTTTTAAAAAAATAGTTTTGGTGGGTTTTACGCTTTGTATTTCAACGATTCTTCAACTGATAGCTGGGTTCAATTTAAGTGACATTGAAGGGCACGAAGTTGACTATTAATTGGAGCTAGATATCAGTGATCAGCGTTAGCAGTCGTGAATCGGACTTTAAAGAAAGTGATTCTGATTCTGAAAATGTGTTTGTAAATTGCCGTATAAATGACTGACGATCACAAACAATATGTTGTATTTTGTAAATATTTGTGTTCATGTGTGGATTACTGGCAACATTCACGTGAGTAAAATCATCTGCATGCTTTTCCCTTCGTTTTGCTGATTATTTTACTAAAATCTGTTGACTAATACCTTATATGTGATGTTTTTACTAATGTAACCCGAAATTGTACCGAACCTGAAAAAATCTTGCCCGTTCAGAGCTAAAGAAACAAACATCTGCCCGGTAAAGGGTTAATGTTTAATGTTTTGCATATTCTTTACAGGACATCGCTGCCAACATCAGCATCTTTCAGCTGATTGTTGATTTCTTGGCAAGATTACGCTCAGTAGTTTGCCATTGCTTTCTGAGTGGCCGGCTCACATACCCCGCAAGTTACAGACGCGATTCGAACCACTTAAGTGTATTATACCAATGTTTGATTATAGTAGTGTCATTATACCAATGTTTGATTACTTAAGTGTATTATACCAATGTTTGATTATAGTAGTGTCATTATACCAATGTTTGATTATAGTAGTGTCATTATACCAATGTTTGATTACTTAAGTGTATTAATTATCACAACGTTTGATTATTTAAGTGTATTATATCAATGCGCCGGTCTCCCTGGTTGAGGGGTTAGCAGCTTTCTCCGTAACCCCGAATACTCTCGTGGTTGACGTGATCGCACAAGAGAACTGGAAGCAGTTCGAGTCGCACCAGTGACTTATGAAAGTATGGAGCCGGTCGTTCAGAAAGTCGTGGCGTGCTGATGAGCGTAATCTAGCCTAGTAATCAACATACAGCTGAAAGATGCTGATGTTGACCGCAATATCCTGAAACAGGATGGAAACGCGAAAGAAAAAAAAAATAATGCGTGATTGCGCAAGTGAGGTCTGCATAGCTGAATGGATAAGTGTGCCCATTCTTAAACATCTAGTGACATGGCCGAATGGATAAGAACACAAGTTTTTAAACATCCGGTGTGCCGATGCCGAGGATGTGGGTTCCACCCTTTGACTGTTTACACCTCGTTCCTGACTTGGGGACATAAATGACAAGTACCTGAGAAGTCGGAGTGGGTTTGCCTGGTGGCGAGGGACACTGGTAATAAGGAAAGCTAATCCACACACAACAATCAGTCCAGTGCACTAGAAGCTGTGTCATGTATATGGACTATGCTTGAGTTTTTAAAAAAAAATGACATCAGTGTTATTGCCTGAATGTGTGATTACACAAGTGTTATTGCCTGAATGTGTGATTACACAAGTGTTATTGCCTGAATGTGTGATTACACAAAGTGTTATTGCCTGAATGTGTGATTACACAAGTGTTATTGCCTGAATGTGTGATTACACAAGTGTTATTGCCTGAATGTGTGATTACACAAAGTGTTATTGCCTGAATGTGTGATTACACAAAGTGTTATTGCCTGAATGTGTGATTACACAAGTGTTATTGCCTGAATGTGTGATTACACAAGTGTTATAGCCTGACTGTGATTAAATAAGTGTTATTGCCTGAATGTGTGATTACACAAGTGTTATTGCCTGAATGTGCGATTACATAAGTGTTATTGCCTGAATGTGTGATTACATAAGTGTTATTGCCTGAATGTGTGATTACATAAGTGTTATTGCCTGAATGTGTGATTACATAAGTGTAATGACATGAAAACAAGTACAAGACTGAAGACATTCTTCCTGAATGTGTGATTACATAAGTGTTATTGCCTGAATGTGTGATTACACAAGTGTTATTGCCTGAATGTGTGATTACTATAAGTGTTATTGCCCGAATGTGTGATTACATAAGTGTTATTGCCTGAATGTGTGATTACATAAGTGTTATTGCCTAAATGTGTGATTACATAAGTGTTATTGCCTGAATGTGTGATTACATAAGTGTTATTGCCTGAATGTGTGATTACATAAGTGTTATTGCCTGAATGTGTGATTACATAAGTGTTATTGCCTGAATGTGTGATTACATAAGTGTTATTGCCTGAATGTGTGATTACATAAGTGTTATTGCCTGAATGTGTGATTACATAAGTGTTATTGCCTGAATGTGTGATTACATAAGTGTTATTGCCTGAATGTGTGATTACATAAGTGTAATGATATCAAAACAAGTACAAGACTGAAGACATTCTGCCTGAATGTGTGATTACATAAGTGTAATGATATCAAAACAAGTACCTCCCCCGATGTGTCTCCACCTTGCCGCGGTGGGGGAGCTTGTGTGTCCCTCTGACCCCATGTGCTTGCCGATGGGTGAAAACTACATATCGGACAGCTTATGGGATAGGGGCCAGACTAAGAGAGACACAACCTGCTGCTCTGCGGGTTAGACTGAGGTGAGGATAACAGTCAGAAGTTTAAATCAGGCGCACGAAGTTCTTGGTTCGGACAAAACACTTAAGGCTCCCTGTCGAGGGCTTTGGCTGAACGGATCTAAGCCACAAACCCTCGGATCTGAGAGCCAGGCCGATACCCGTCTACCGGAAAATAGAAACGTGATACTGAGCAAGCTACATGCTCAGGTCTGATACATGTTCGAAGGCTCTCAGCTGGGGGATATGAGGGATTCCCGGATGAGAGGGCCTGGCCGTTTCTCGTTCACTGCTGCACGAAGGTAAGGTGCTGAGCCGGCAGCACATGTAGCCTACCTCGTGAGCGAGTACAAAAAAGTCAGAAAAGTGCTCCAGTCAAAGGACATGGTTACGAAAACTGTCTGTCCCTAACCCATAGAGAGTGTAGACAAAAGTGGAAGAACGTCTCAACAACGCGAAATGGAACGCACGGCGAGCGAACCTATTGCGTGGTCTGAAGTCACAAGCAAAAGCTTACCGAGTGGATGTCGCTCGCAGTCTGACCGCTCCTGGTGTGTGCTTGAGCGATCAGTGGCAAGCGGGATGCCCAACACATGGAAGTGAGGAACTAAAGCAGCCATGAGCAGGACGTGGAAACTCCTTGGGTGAGCCCAGTCTCAGAGCAATATGTGCCGGCTCTGCAATTATGGAAGCCTCCATGGATAGCGAGATAAAGCCCATGGTCTGCCCCTGCCTTCCCTTGAGGGCCGACCGCGATATCGTTGATCGTTCTATCTTGACCAGCTGAGATGTGGGTGACATTACAACAGTCTAACGTGTCTCGAAACCAGAGGAAGGCTAACCTCACTGAAAAATGCCCGCCGGAAGTCGGAAGTGTCGTCCTACGGGTGGCAAACTAAAAATTGACACTACGCATTTACGTCCGAGTGAAATGTCTCGTCCGAATGTCTCTCGTGCTAGGAACAGCTCTGACTACCTAGTTTCCGAATGCCGCTCTTGTTCGGAACAGCTCTGACTAGGTAGTTTTCCGAATGTCTGTCGTGCCTGGAACAGCTCTGACGGGCGCAACGACAAGCACATGTGCGAAAACTCGCTGAGTAAATACCTTCTGCAGACCTGTCTGGTTTGTGCGGGAACGGCCCGGGGCGAACAAAATGCCCAATATATTGATGTGAGGAATTAAAGCAGCCATGAGCATGACGTGACCATTCCCTCGGTGAGCCCAGTATCAGGGCGCTATGTGTCGGCCCTGCAACTATGGAAGCAACCTAGGATGGCGGAAAATGCTATGGACTGTGCCTTCCTTCTCTTGAGGGATGACTGAAGTCCTCGACTATTCGAACTTGACCAGTTGGGATGTGGACGGTACCACAAAAGTGAGAGTCTCCCAGGATTGCTAACCTGGTCAAAAATGCACGCGAAAGGCGGATGTGTGACCTAAGGGTTTTCAACCCAAGGGTGCCTAACACACACCGCAATCACATCTGAAAAAACACTCCGGATGAACGAAAAGAAGAAGAAGAAAACAAGTACAAGACTGAAGACATTTGGCCTGAATGTGTGATTACATAAGTGTAATGATATCAAAACAAGTACAAGACTGAAGACATTCTGCCTGAATGTGTGATTACATAAGTGTTATGATATCAAAACAAGTACAAGACTGAAGACATTCTGCCTGAATGTGTGATTACATAAGTGTTATTGCCTGAATGTGTGATTACATAAGTGTTATTGCCTTAATGTGTGATTACATAAGTGTAATATCAACACAAGTACAAGACTGAAGACATTTGGCATCCCAGAGTAAAAGTTGAGGGTTCCAGAAATGATGAGTAAATAATAATAATCAATGAAAGATATTTGTAAACACTGTACCTGGAGTAAATCGTATTGACTAAACAGCCAATCTCAAAGCACAGATCACAAGTCACATCCACTGATCTAAGCAAGAGATTCAAATGAGTAAATATGGAGTGATCCTGCATACATCTGAGGAAAGAAACAGTGATTAGTAGAATCAGCTGGTCTTTAACGTTATATCAGTTTAGTACCAAACAAATAAATCTGTATGATAATATACTCAAGAAGAGATAAGATCAGAAATGAAGAAATCAGGACTAAAGTGGGGGTTATAGCTGCACTAGATTTTATTAGAAAGCAGCAAGTCAAATGGTTTGGCCATGCAAGTAGGTTACCAACTAACAGTATACCACAACAAGCAATGATGTAGAGACCAGAGGGAAACAGAGGTAGAGGCCGACCACGTAAACGGTGGACGCAGGGAATAATAGAGTCCATGGGAATACCGATATATGAAGCCCATAAGCGGGCACTCTCCCATGCCACATAGCAAGTGCCCAGATCACAGATCACAGAGGATAAAAGGAACTCTCAATGCAAACTATGGGATACGAATATACGTCACACCAACGCTAGCGTGACAACGAAATCATACGTTGTACGACAATCAAGTTGAACGGGCGTGGATTCGATTTGGAGAACAACTTGGTGTGGCTATTAGATCGTTGAAGGCTAGCAGTGGACTCACCGGGGAGGTTAACCCGGGCAACAAATGCCCGCAGAAGTCGGATGTGTCGGCCTAACAGCGCAAGAACGCAGCTCTGCTGTAAACAGGCACAACGCAGTCACATCCGGAAAAAAAAAAATCTGGATGAACGCAGCAGAAGAAGAAGAAGAAGGCCATGGATTTGAGAACGACGGGAAAACTCTAGACAGACAGAATCGGAGGAAGATTACAGCAAGAACGATCTGAATGAACTGAGGAAAGCAAAGTATTACTGAGTGATGATAAGGAAAACTCAGAACAGTTGTAACAACAGAAAGGTTAGTGCACGAATATAATAGATGCCATCCCGGCAATAACGGGACTTCTAATGTGTCACAACAAACTGTAGTATAACTTGTTAACTCCGTAATAAAGCGGTGTTAGAGTTTCCTGAGATCCGATGTTTACTTCTTGTCTAAAGGTTTTTCAGTGAATTCATAAACTGTTATTGTTACACCGTTTTGAATGAGCCAGTTCCTTTCGTAAGTTCTAACATATTCCACATGGCAAGACACAGCGAAGAAGGACTTACGATTTGGCATCCCGCTGTTTATACTTCACCTTGACACCGCAAGGTACAAGAGGAATATGATGAGATGAGATAATGTGCTCCCATATGATGTTGGAGTAGTGTATTACATACCTAGCATTCTTAGGTAAGTATAAAATAACCCGGGAGAGCTAGTGTATATGTTGCACACATTAAAATCCTTCAGGAGTTGGAAATTGAAATGAGCAGGCCTAATGAGCTGCTCCTCAGGCTAAATTTAAGAGCCAGCTCCATGGCAAAGGGGTTATGGTTTTATGAAATGGTATGGGTGCCGGTCGTTCAGGAAGCAATGGCAAACTACCGAATGTAAACTCGCACAGGAATCACGAACAGCCAAAAAATGCTGGGGTTAACTGCTACGTCCGTAAAGGATATGCAACTAACTTAAAAAAAAAAAACACTAGAAAAGACAATTTATAGTGTGTTTGATTGGCAAATTATATACTTTTATGCACAACAGAGTTAAGATCAGCTAGCCTCTCCCAAGAGCGGTGAAAAGTGAAAGTTAGTAGCCTGGTAATGACCCGCAGACTACACAAGTGAACCTCACCTCCCTGTGTTGTAGACCAGGAAACCATGACCGTGAGGTCATTGGCAAATAGGCTCTGCCTCACCAGGGGGGACGGACTCCCTTTGGTCAGATTTTGTCATAACCTGTGACTGGCCTAGCAAGCTGGCATGGGATTTTCATGCTACTCGTACAAAAACTAATAAGTATAATCGGAATGACCGAAATGTATAAAGAAGAAGAACCATCATCAAATTATACCAATGAAGAACTATTTGCAGACGATCAAGCACTAATAGCAAAATCAGAAGCAGAATTACAAGACCACATGAATAGTCTAAACGAAGTGTGTAGGGAACATAACATAAAAATTAGCACAAGTAAAATAGAGGTAATGACTATAACCAAAGGAGACAAAAACAAACAAAAAAACAACAATTCACCCACAAGAACACCCCCTGAAACAGTAAAGTGCTTCAAGTACCTAGGAAGTATATCATCAAATAGCAAATCAAAAGATGAGATCGAAAATAGATGCAATAACGCTAACCAACTCATTGGACAAATTGCATCAATACTAAAGAAAAAACATGTATCAACAGTTACTAAGAAAGCCCTCTACAACACAATCTTCCTACCAACTCTATGCTACCATTGCCAAACCTGGACAATGACAGAAACAGAGAAGAAAAATCACAACAACAGAAATAAGATTCTTGAGAAGAATATTCAAGTTATATTTCCATTAAAAAATTACAGAATATTACTTTTATGGTCATATCTAGTGGTTTGTGCAGGAACGGTCCGGGGCTAATAAAATGCCCAATATATTGAAGTGAGGAATTAAAGCAGCCATGAACAGGATGTGATGATTCCCTCAGTGAGCCCAGAACCAGGGCGCCATGTGTCGGCCCTGCAATTAAGGAAGCCACCCTGGATGGCGGAAAATGCCATGAACTGTCCCTGCCTTCCTTTGAGGGATGACCGTGAAGTCTTCAACTGTTCCAACTTGACCAGCTGGGATGTGGACGGTCCACAAAAGTGAGAGTCTCCCAGGAATGCTAACCTGGTCAAAATTGCACGCTAAAAGTCGGATGTGTTGGAATAAGGGTTTCGACCCAAGGGTGCCTAACTGGACACACCACAATCACATCTGAAAAAACACTCCGGATGAACGCAAAGAAGAAGAAGATATCTAGTGTCAGGACAATGTTTTAGACTAATTTCCTAGTGATCCAGCAATCTGAATTTTAAAAAATAAAAATCCATGACCGGCGAACAGTTGAAATTTCTCAATTTTGAGCTATGTCAATTTCGCCCCAAAAATTGCTCTAATAGTGCAGATTATTACTTTTAGCCACCTTGGTGTAATTGTGAGGTGGAAAAGGATTGGATGGATAAGCATGGTGTTTAAGGAAATGGCAGAATGCCAAGAAGAATTAGAGTTGCCTAAGCTAGTCTTATCATGCTTTTGGAAAGAGAGATGGGCACAAAAGTTAGCTATTTAAAAAACCTGGTTAAAGTAGTTAAAAGTGAAAAGTTGGCAGAGTTGTGTCAAAGAATAAGCACAGACAAGTCAATGAGATCATTCTGGCGACTACATAAAAGTATGAATGGGGGTAGTCAGGAAGAAGAGTGTTCCTTACTTCCAAAGTGCTGACCTTATCTGGCAGAGGTCTGATGAGAATAAGGGAAAGCCCTTTTTAAATGCTATCTAGAGCAGAGCAACCAGACAGACAGAGGCTGAAATTTTGCCAAGGTGGTTATCTCAGATAGGTATAAGGTACAGAACATTGCAGTTGAAGACACAGTGACAGTGAAAGATATCAGGGCTGTGCTTCAACGAACAATATTTAGTGCCACGACATTGTTTTAGACTAAATTCCTAGTGATTCAGCAATTTTTATATTTTGAGAAAAATCCATGACTGGCGATCTTTTGAAATTTCTCAGTTTTTTTTTGTATCTCAATTTTCCACCCCAAAAAATTGCACCAATCGGGCAGATTATTACTTTTATGGTCATATCTAGTGTCAGGACATTATTAAAGACTAATTTCCTAGTGATCCAGCAATTTTGATTTTCTGAGGAAAAATCCATGACCGGCGACCTGTTGAAATTTCTCAATTTTGAGCCATTTCAATTTCCATCAAAAAATTGTTCCAGCAAGGCAAATTATTAATTTTATGGTCATATCTAATATCAGGACACTGTTGCAGACTAATGTCCTAGTGATCAAGCAACTTTGATTTTTTGAGAAAAATCCATGACCATGTTGAAATATCTCAATTTTGAGCTATTTCAGTTTTCCCCAAAAACGTGCTTCAATAAGGCAGATTATTACTTTTATGGTCATATCTGGTGTCAGGACGTTTTAGACTAATTTTGTAATAATCCATCAACTTTTTATTTTTTGAGAAAATCCATGACCGGCCGCATGATGAAATTTCTCAATTTTGAGCTATCTGATTTCTCCCAACAAAATTGCTCCAATATGGCAGATTATTATGTGTATGATCATATCTAGTGTCAGGACATCGTTTTAGACTAATTTCCTAGTGATCCAGCAACTTTTTTTTTTTGAGAAAAATCCATGACTGGCCGTATGACGAAATTTCTCATGTATACATGAATTTAGCATTTCATATTACAATGGGGAGCAGCTAGCCAAGTAGCTGTGAATGCTGGTTTCTCCTTCGGGAGATCCGGGTTTGAATCCTCAGTAAGGTGTGGATTTTGTTCTGTTGTGGGGAAAAAGAACATCCTAACTTGCACAGTTTGCAGTGACTGCACTATTCAGGTGGCCTTAATTCCTCAGGCTCAACACCCCACCCCCTTAATTTCATGACTGCATCTTTTTCTCTTTCCCTGTTGGGCCTTTCAGATGAAGTTTAAAAAGAGACATAAAATATGATATACAGCAAATCAAAGTGATTACTTTGTTACAAGGAAATGTAACAATAACTGAAGGATCTTCTGTAATGCATTTATAACAGATTCTCAGTTATTTCTGTCACATTCTTTCTAATGGGGGTAATCGTGAACTACCTTATGCAGGCATGATCATCTCTGGCCAGGTTAATGAGAGCAAACAGCACACTCTGCGATCTTGCTTGAAATGTCAGGAGATTTGTCTAATCAGAAACAGAAATAAAATTGTATTTTACTCATACAGACAAGTAATAGGTTGCACAATTTATGGCTTAGACATGTCCCTGCATCTTGTCAGGTGCATACTGTACAAATAAACACAAAACAAAGCAACATTAATTAATCCTTGAAGCTGAAATATACAATACATATATTCAAACAAATTAGTCAGGTCTTGGATATGACTGAGCTACCATAGGACAGTAGACAGTACTACCTGCTTTCTGTTAGTGCTGAATGCTAGGTGGCACTCACCAAGCCTGATACCCTACATTGTGCCAAGGGCTTCAGGCAAAGTAGCGCAACTGGGAGGCTACAAGCCTTACCCTAGTGGGGGGAAATGCAGCTTAAAGACTAAATGTCAAGGCAGGGCAGACCAGGCCCTAAGCCTTGGTTGGCATCTGGTTTAGGATCGAGGCTGCGACAGCTTCTGCAGCTGGTCTTGTTCCAGAGGTATTGGTGTTCACCTTTGCTGTGGAGTAAACTAGACAGGCCAAGAGAGGGATCATGCTGCATGGGCAACACAGGCTTTGTGCTATGGGGATAGAACATTTTACAAATTATCATCTATCATGACAGCGAGGTGCCAGTCATCATATTCCAACAGTATTTTAGACCATCTAACATCGTAATTTTTAACTAACTATCATGCATTTATGTTTACACAATGGCCTAGCCAAGCTGATTCAGGATATCTTTAACATTAATCCATTCTGTGTCTAACACGATTTATTTAAGACTTAACCTTTCATCATCAAACCACTACACTACAAATATATGAGAACATCAACACTCACTCAGAATGCAACTGAGCTGAAGAGAAGTGGTGAGAACAGAAGAGCATGGGGTAACATTCAATAATGTATATACAAATCATGTAGACTAATCGACACAGTGAATGTGGTCAGTGCCATGAAACAAAGAGAGGTCGGATAAGAGTTAATACACGGGAGTTAATATAAAGGGAGATAAATAAAACGGCTTAGCGGAACAGAGTTGCAACCCAGTGCCATATATTGAGTGTGGTTTGTTTAATCTCCTGGCTCGATCTTTAACTGTCCAATATATGGCAACGTTAAACACACTGAAGACAACGGACTTAGGATTGCGTCTCACAATATTGGATTGTTATTCAGCACACCTCAATGTCCAGCTAACATGCTGACCAAGTTATGTATTGTTTGAGTACATTACACTCCCAGACGTCATAGCTATGGTAGTCTGTCAGAGGTGGCCCTAATCTTCTATCAATGGGATCAATGATTCATCATTAGCTGTTCATTACTAGCATTACACATACAATTGTTGAAGATTTACTTAGTTATGATGAGTATGAAAATTACACCACAGACATTGGGTAAATGAATATACATGGTTATGTAGTGTCTCGCCACTCAAGTAGAAGGCCTGGCAATCACCCACTGTAAATTCTCATTAGTTGGTATACTCTGAGCTTCTGTCGTCAATTTAATTAGTAACCCTTCAGCTCCATCACTAAATATTCGCCATAGCTGGATACGTTTCAATATAACATACATAGGCTGCAAAAATGGCTGATGTTACTGCTTGACTGTAGAAATGGCTGCTATTATTCTTTCAGTGCCCTGGCCGCAAGTGAAGTCTCCAATCTAACACACTGAGTTGCGTGTAATCACATGATTTTTCGTCTACTGGCCCCTCCCACTGAGTCGGGACTCCACCTGTCCTTCCCTTCCCACCTATGGATACCCACCCACAAGAGGCTTGGACCAGACAGCTGTCGTACCCTAACACCAAGACATGGTAACAAAACCAGTTTATTTACAAAATAATCTAGAGTTGGAAGGCTGAAAAGCCAGGATAGAAGTATGTCTATATACAGAGCTAAAGAAGAGAGGTGAGAAGAGCTAGAGATGATCCATCTTCATCAGTCAGCATGTGAGATCTGTTCCGTGCGTTAGTCCAGTCATTGCTATGCACTCACCAAGATAACTTCCGGCACAGCGGACTCCCAAAGTGTAGACACCTCCAGCGTCCTCCAAGTCCACCGTGATTACTATGTCAGAATGGCCATTCTCATGTCCGATATCAGAATGTCACACCTACACGGTTCAATTATGTCGTCACTCAGTGACGTAACCAATCACCACTGGATATTCACAACTGTCTGAACAGGGCGACCCTAGACATCCCCCTCAGATATTCGTACTGCTGCGCAAGGCTGGAGCGTGGTAGCTCCTCACAATAACAATGTCACTGAGATGATCTCAACAGCAGCATAACATTGGAGCATGGTAGCTCCCTACAATAACAATGTCAATGAGATGTTCTTATCAGCACAACATTGGAACGTGGTAGCTCCCCACAAGTAACAATGTCCATGAGACCCGGCTGGGTCCTAAACATTCTCAGAAGTTCCATCTCCGGTAAATAGCAACTACTACTTAACTTGAATAGTGGCATATCAATGACACAAAAAGTCATCATCCTGAGCAATAGAGCCTGATACTACCTGATAACATTACAGGTCTAAGTCCATTTAGACCAGTGGTTCTCAACCGGTGGGGAATGCATGGGCCAAAAAAGGTTGAGAACCACTTATTTAGACACTTCAGTTGTAGATCCCATCTGAATCAGTCTGAGTAGTCGGTGAGAGCATTCGGCTACAACTGTGACTTACATGCACATAAACAAAAATATGCTATCAGAAATGTATTACTATAAAATTATAGTATACTGGATCTTCTCTCCCTTCAGGGAGGTTCTCGAATGAGGGTGCATCAGTGGTCAGATAGCTAGTCGAATAGCTCGTCTGGGAAGCACATGTCCCGAAAGTACTGGCATTGTCCGTCTGACCTGTCACCGGATCCTGCCACTTTGTGCTATCTCTTTTCTCCATCTATCATCCACCATCAACCTTATTATACACATACTCCTAGTTAAGTGTAGTGGTTTTACCATCTGGAGGTGTTCGGTGGACAGTTCCTAACCATTAATCAATCATTTAATTAATCATTCATTAATAACTCAAGAATTATTCACAAATCAATAAACAAGCAATCTCTGTTCTTGGATCCCAGTCCCAGTGTGTAGTTCCATCCCGTGTTATTGGTGAAAATCCACTCCCGTTCCATTACCTCAGATCAGCTGTGGACAAAGAGTGAATGGTTTCCATGGCGTATTAGGCCACTCCATCTCTTTCAGAATGACATCTAGCAACTCATCCCCTAATTCCCAATGTCTCTCTGCAAGTGTATCAAGGCTCTCTTCTGTAGCAACCTCCATCTAATAGACGTGACCCCCCACTAGCAGGATAGGGCTTAGAGAGAGGAGTAGAGAAATTTCATTGAACGTTCCGCTCGAATCTCATCTTCGTTTCAAATGCATAAGCACTCGGTTGTGACGCATCGTCGCAGTACACACCGGTCATTCCAAATTAGCAAGTAACATCACCACCACGGTCCCACATGAAATAAAATACTACCACTATCACTGTAATTTCACAGCACCACTTCCTTGGAACAACAGCATTGCCACATTCACATAGCAAGCAATTCACTGCACTTCCTTTTAGAAATAGAACAAAACCACATTTCCTTGAAATACCCCAGCATCATATATCTAGATAATGTAACACACCAATAGCTACTCAATAAACAAATAGGTCAACATACATGTTATACGAAATCTGACCATATTGACAAAAGGACACTCCATATTAGCAGTGCTAATTTTCTAATAACTCTACTCTTTTTAACAACACACAAGTATTATGTATATTTCGCAACACAGTGCTTGTGTAAAGGACTGGGTTATAATCCTAAATCTACACACAACATTGTACTAGTACTGTTAGAATGCAGGTAGTTAACACTCGACCGTGGCCTAGATTTACAATCAGCACGATCAATAATGCTACTAAATTATTCATGAGATCGGTTTCGGCAAACACAGCGCGATGGTAATATTTATATTTGCATATTGCGGCTCGGTACGAACAAAGACTAAGTAAGATGGTCTTTACCTTAGAATGAGAGACACTGTAGATTTCTGCTGTCTCAATGTCAGGCACTGGCAAGCGCCTTGAAGACAAGAATGTTGACAGATCTAATTCTATGTCTGCTCGAGTTGATAGCTGAAGTGCGACTGACACTGACAAAGCTAGCCCATTGAGTTGCGTACACCACTCAACACTCGAGCTTCAAGTGATTCACGGAGGAAGCCACTTTCCTGTGTAACTCCTGTTGAGTGATGCCCTACGTGATTGGGCGCATGTTGCTAACTCAACCGAACATTCACTCGACTGTACTAGAAACGTCTAGAACAGAAGAAGTCAGTCGGGTTCCCCCGAGTTATAATTAGCCTGGAAAGGAAACAACTCTGTTAACCCCGGCCTATTGGGGATTCCCCTGTGTGAAGACATGTGAATTGGGTCATCCTGTTACATTAGAAGAAATGAATTGGAGAACTTTGTGACCACTGGCAAGATCGAAGGGAAGAGACCAAGGTGGAGACAGAAGTAAATATCTGGATGGCTTGGCCATGTGGCATGGTCAAGACAGGAATACGGAGCTGATCCACAACTCTGGTGATCGAATGAGATGGCAGAACATGACCGCCCATGCTTACCGGCATGGCACATGATGTATGGATATTAGATTAGACTCCCACTTAAGAAGGTCGACCCTATCGAACGTACTCTACCCAAAAGCTGTATGAACCTATTACTCTTCAGAGACAGGATGTCAGGAAAAAAAAGTCGGCTCTGACGTTCTCTTTCCCAGGGATGTATTCGACCCTGCCATCCGATTTCGAATTCAGCACCCTGGACTGGGAGTAGCACTAAAACTATCTCCTGTCTGCAGAGATAAACTGGGTTTGATTCTATGCTTTGGTGCCACCATCTGGCACTCTGAGCATGACCGGATATACCTCTGCACATCGCCTGTAAACCCAGGCCAGTGGTAGTGACTGGAAAGACACGGGACTTTTGCCCCAACATCCATGTGTCTGTTGAGGGATATGATATGTCCTCCATGTGTCCGTTGAGGGATATGGTATGTCCTCTATAAATCAATTGGGGTCTGTAGTCAGTAGGGACTATTAACTGGCCATACAGGCTATCCCCTTTCCCGGTCCTATGATAAAGCAGCCGGTTCTTCAAATGGAACTCAGTGTTGGTGGGTCCGAACTTTTGAGCAACTCCAAGAAGTAAGGATGCAACGTCACATCCTCACTTTGAGCAACACTCACTTCCCCCGAGAGAGGGCTGGCGATTACTTTATCACACTGCTCATTTCCCTCCTTAGTCCTGGTCTACATAGCATTCACTATACTATAGTTCTTGGGATCCCCCAGGAACACATGTGGAAAACCTAGGATCAAAGGGTAGATAGGATCCGGCAGCACAGCCGACTGAATGGTACCCGTAACATACTTGCACCGAATGTCAACCCTGGCAATCAGCAAGTTCATACCTATTGAGTTCTTTGTGGCCAGCTGAATCTCCATGGTCTCGCCTGTGAGCTGCTCTGAGCTCACCAGGCAGGATGTTATTACAGCCTCAAACTATAAACCAGTGTCATAGAGATACGCCACCTGTTGCCCATTTACAACTATCAACTCTACTACAGGTGGTCTCTCTGACTTTTGTTTCTCAGTACCCACTTCTATTTTCTCGCTCGGTCCATCTCTATTCTCCGCAAGACAAGCAAAGGGCAAATCCTTTGGCTTGCTCTTACAATCTACTGTATTATGTGAAGCCGACTTACAGAATTTGCACCACCGCTCAGTCCACTTCCGCTGTGGATATCCAGGTGGGCTTTTCTTTCCGGGCTTTTTACCAGAGTCATTCTCTAAGGTGTTTGCATTGTAAGTGAGATCTTTGGAACCTTTAGACTTATGTTACTTATCTTACCCCTTCTGATTAGATCTAGACCCAGTCTGACTGGAATCCCCAGTCTCACCATAAACTTCCACATAGCTCTCAGCTAACTTATTCACGATGTCTAATCTTTCCACCCCATTTTCACCTAAGAAATTTCACAAAGGCTTGGGCATCTGCATCTTCATTTGGTCTACGACCATGAGCTTTATTAAACTCTCATACTCCTCCTTGAATCCAGCCAAAGCCATCCACTTCAAGTGGTACGAGTTCAACCTAACACCATATGCTGAGAACATCTCACCAGGTTTTCGTTTGGACATTCTGAACCTCCGTCTGTAGGCATGTGCAGTCATTTCAAATCTTTTAAACAGAACCGCTTTCAGAGTTGGAAAATCATTCTCCATCCCTGGTGGTAAACACGCATACACTTCGTATGCGGAGCCACGGAGTCCTTGTGAAAGCTTAAGATTCCATTTCTCAGGCTCTAAGCCCATTGCTACATTGCCTCAAATTTATCTAAGAATTAATCAATCTTCTCTTTGTCTGGTTCAAATGGCGGGAAGGGCCACTTCATGGCATGGTAAGCTGGTCTGCTATATGATGGAGAGCCAGGTATAGCGTCTTTGTCTACTGCTCCCTCAGTTTCCCCAACAGATTGAGCCTTCACCTCAAGTTGCTTCATCCTAACCTCATGCTCCATCTCAAGTTTCCTAGCTTCTAACTTCTTAGACTTGTTCTGCTGCTAATTTCTTAGCCTCTTGGTCTGCAGATAGCAGCTTTCAAGCCTCAAGCTTGCCTCTGCTTTTCTTCTGTCTCCTTCTGCTCAGAAGTCATGTTCTACCTACTGGACATAAGTCTTGAATGATTCACCTTATAAACCCAACTCACGAGCAGTTGCCTGTACCTCAGGTAAATCTAAGGTACAAGTAGCCATGCTTAACATAAGTAAATGCAATGTGTGTGTGTGAAATTCAAACAATAGGTTATCACAAAGTTACTATGCTAACTAACAATGTAACAACACTATAACTACTGTCTGTCCACGTCAAGAGAAGTGAGACAGCAGCCAGACTCATAAAGTAGACAAGGGATAGGACAAAGAACAGTTTTCCCTATACCTATGAGATTTCAACACAGAAAATCCTGGACGAGCTCCCCCACTCTTCTGTGTACCAGTACCCCCAAGGGCTTTGACAGGTAGGGTACACTTAGGTATATCCCCGCTCTGCCCTGACCACCTCACTAGGACTTTCTGTCTACTGTCCCCCATCGAGTTGGGACTCCACCTGTCCTCTTCCCACCTATTGGATACCCACCCACAGGGGACTAGGACCAGACAGCAGTCGCACCAAGACATGGTAACAAAAGCAAAATTTATGTACAAAATAATCCAGAGTTGGAAGACTGAAAAGCTGGGATAGAAGTATGTCTATATACAGCGCTAAAGAACAAAAGTGAGAAGAGCTACAGATGATCCATCTTCATCAGTCAGCATGTGAGATCTGTTCTGTGCGTTGGTCCAGTTGTTGCTATGCACTCACAGATAACTTCCGGCACAGTGGACTCCCAAAGTGTAGACACCTCCGGCATCCTCCAAGTCCACCATGATTACTATGTCGGAATGGCCATTCTCATGTCTGATATCAGGGTGTCACACCTACAGGTACAATGATGTCGTCACTCAGTGACATAACCAATCACCATTGCATACTCACAACTGTCTGAACAGGGCACCCCTAGGCACCCCCTCAAATATTCGTACTGCTGCACAAGACTGGAGCATCACAATAACAATGTCACTTAGGTGATCTCAACAGTAGCATAACATTGGACCGTGGTAGCTCCCTACAATAACAATGTCACTGAAATGTACTTAACCGCAGCACATTAGAGCATGGCAGTTCCCTGTAACAAGACCCCCGGGGCTTGGACAGGTATGTTACTAATAGTTATATCCCCAGCCTTTGGTCCAAACACTCCAATAGGACTTTCAGTCTACAAGTACCCCACAAGCCGGGATAGCTGACCTTCCCTTCCCACCTATGGATTCCTACTCACAGAGGGCTCGGACAAGCCATGGTCAACAAAGCAAAATTAATACGTCAAACTGAACAGAGAGGGATGGCTGAAAAGTCTGGATAGAAGACCCTCTGTACAATGCTGAAAGAGAGCCGCGAGAAGATCTACAGGTGATCAGTCATCATCATAAAGCACGTGAATTCTGTTTGCACTGTCGTAGCATCATGGCCAACCACTCACCTGATGAATCTCCGACGCAAAGGAACTCCAAGTTGTAGACACTCCAGAGTTCTCTCCTTCCACTGTTGAGTATGATATCGGACTGGTCAGGCGTATGTCTGATACGTGACTGGCACTTCAACAAGGTTCGATGGTCATCCCTCGATGACGGAATCACTCGCACCAGATTTCATCCTACTGATGAAATATGGGCGACCCCAGGGTTCTAGGTGTCCCCATCTGATGGAAAGTACTGCTGTACCATATAATATAAGAGCCTGGTGGCCCTTTGGTATCTCAAAGTCAACTGGATGAACTATTCTGCAACATAAGACTGGAGCGTTGGCTCCATTCACTAACACTGTCACTATTCAATAACTCCAACTTAGGAATGTAATGACTCAGCACATTAACAATGCCACAGTTCAACAACACCACTTTAGGAGTACAATGACTCAGCACATTAGCAATGTCACAGTTTAACACCACTTTAGGAGTATAATGACTCAGCACACTAGCATTATCACTGTTCAGAACACAAACTAAAGAATGTGGTGACTCAGCATACTAGCATTATCACTGTTCATCAACAGCACCTAGGAATTTGGTAGCTCCCTACCATAACATGAATGTTCCTCAGATGTTCATGAAAATATACTGTTGTGGTTCACTGACCAAGTTCAAGGTTTCTGAGATGATCATAAATGTAGATCCACACAGAAGTTAGATGAATCACTATACATTTGACATCACTAAGACCCAGCTGGGCCTGAAACATTTAAACTGGCCAGAGTAGGTGCTGTTCCACACAAGTTCACAACAGCCAATTCAACTTGACTATAGATCATCAAGGAAATACATATTCATAGAAGTATCACTCAGAGTTCTCATAGGAACACCCATTACCTTACAGGCGTGAATGAGGAGATGCATCAGTACTAGACCCCATCTGGATCTGTTGACCAAATCTTCGTCAGACTCGTAGCGGTTGTCTTAGCTTAGACACACCATGAACTTATTAAAACTCATGTTTCTCATATGTGTTGACTCTGGCAGATTCATGTGACCGCTCCCAGTATTGCCCCAAAACATCACATTGACTGGTACTGGAACGAGCTGGTCCAATTGAGTTCATGGTATAACTCTAGAATATCCATCATATAAACAGATCCTGAAACAAGGACGTCGGTGAGAGTACTCGGCTACAACTGTGACTAACATGCACATCAACAACATCACATGCATCAGTACATAATATCATGATACAATGATATAAAGGATCATCAACATAGTAGATCATCTCTCCTACCAAGGAGGTACATGCATGAGAGCACCTTAGTGAGCAAGTAGATAGTCAAGTAACTCTTCTGGGCAACATCTGGCCCAATAACACCAGAGTAGTCTGACTTTGTCATAGGATCCTACTACCCGGTGTTATTCCATTTCTCCGTTTCTGCTCCTACAACAACCGTTGAATACACCTACTTATCTTTCAGTGTAGAGGTTTAATTATCTGAGAGGTGTCCAGCCGGACATTTCCTCCTCATCAAAATAACTCAACAATTAATTAATTATTTAACCCATTAACTAATTAATTACATCATAATTCATTAATAACCGCACAGCATTAATAAATTAAATAATCAGTCGTTAATAACTCAACAGCATTAACAAAATAATACATCAAGCAAATGCTTTTGTCCTGGCATCTGTCCCAGAACCGGTATGACCTTTCTTAGTTGACCTTGTCTCCTGAAGGTCGAGTCTGTGCAGGTCTATCACAGGTTTGTTGGCAATCCACCCAGTAGTCTTTCCTCCAAAGATGAGCTGTGGCAAAAGAGTACCTTATTTCCGTGGCGATTTAGACCATGTCATCATATTTAGAATGGCACCCAGCACCTCATCCCATCAATCTTCATGTCTCCCCTAAGTGTGGATCAAGGCCATCATATGCAACCCCCTCCCCCTAGTAGATGTTTTCCCCCCACTAACAGGGTCGGGTTTACAAAAGAGAAAAGTAGCGCCATTCATCCAACGTTCCGCTCGTATTTTGAATCGGTAAAAACACAACAGCCTCGTTTACAACGCGTCGTATCTCTCTCAGTTGGGCATGTAAAATAAACAAGTAGTGACATCACAATTCCACAGGTAATTCATAACTACCACAATCAGGTAACTACAAAGCATTCCTACATAGAGGTGTAACAGCACTGTCACCCTCACATAGCAACCACTTCACTACACGTCCTGGTGGAAATAACACAACACCTTGGTTCCTGGAATTCACAGAGCACCATCTATCTAACGCATAGATTACATCACTATCTAGCTAACACAGGACGCATCACTCGCTAAGGCAGATAACTCATCACTAGCTATGCAACTAATATCACACAGCCTAACTATTGTCAAGGATTCAACACACCCCTAGCTATTCAATCAATAAACAAGCAGGTTAACAGTTGTTACACATACCGTTATTAGATTGACCAAGCTATGTGTCACACTAAACTCAAGAGAGAAATGGCTGAAAAGCCTGGATAGAAGACTAAATATGTACAATGCTGAATGAGAGAGGTGAGAAGATCTAAAGGTGATGAGCCATCATCATGTAGTATGTGGTCTCTGCTCGTGCCACGTCCAGTTGTAGCTAACCACTCATCCAGTGAACCTCTGGTGCAAAGAACTCAAGGCGTAGACCACGAGTCTTCTCCTTCCACTGTGAGTATGATATCGGACTGGTCAGGCGTATGTCTAATACCTGACTGGCACTTCAACAAAGTTCGCTGGTCATCCCTCGATGACGGAATCACTTGCACCAGATTTCACCCTACTGATGAAATATGGGCGACCCCAGGGTTCTAGGTGTCCCCATCTGATGGAAAGTACTGCTGTACCATATAATATAAGAGCCTGGTGGCCCTTTGGTATCTCAAAGTCAACTGGATGAACTATTCTGCAACATAAGACTGGAGCGTTGGCTCCATTCACTAACACTGTCACTATTCAATAACTCCAACTTAGGAATGTAATGACTCAGCACATTAACAATGCCACAGTTCAACAACACCACTTTAGGAGTATAATGACTCAGCACATTAGCAATGTCACAGTTTAACACCACTTTAGGAGTGTAATGACTCAGCACACTAGCATTATCACTGTTTAGAACACAAACTAAAGAATGTGGTGACTCAGCATACTAGCATTATCACTGTTCATCAACAGCACCTAGGAATTTGGTAGCTCCCTACCATAACATGAATGTTCCTCAGATGTTCATGAAAATATACTGTTGTGGTTCACTGACCAAGTTCAAGGTTTCTGAGATGATCATAAATGTAGATCCACACAGAAGTTAGATAATCACTATACATTTGACATCACTAAGACCCAGCTGGGCCTGAAACATATTTAAACTGGCCAGAGTAGGTGCTGTTCCACACAAGTTCACAACAGCCAATTCAACTTGACTATAGATCATCAAGGAAACACACATTCATAGAAGTATCACTCAGAGTTCTCATAGGAACACCCATTACCTTACAGGCGTGAATCAGGAGACGCATCAGTCCTAGACCCCATCTGGATCTGTTGACCAAATCTTCATCAGACTCGTAGTGGTTGTCTTAGCTTAGACACACCATGAACTTATTAAAACTCATGTTTCTCATATGTGTTGACTCTGGCAGATTCATGTGACCGCTCCCAGTATTGCCCCAAAACATCACATTGACTGGTACTGGAACGAGCTGGTCCAATTGAGTTCATGGTATAACTCTAGAATATCCATCATATAAACAGATCCTGAAACAAGGACGTCGGTGAGAGTACTCGGCTACAACTGTGACTAACATGCACATCAACAACATCACATGCATCAGTACATAATATCATGATACAATGATATAAAGGATCATCAACATAGTAGATCATCTCTCCTACCAAGGAGGTACATGCATGAGAGCACCTTAGTGAGCAAGTAGATAGTCAAGTAACTCTTCTGGGCAACATCTGGCCCAATAACACCAGAGTAGTCTGACTTTGTCATAGGATCCTACTACCTGGTGTTATTCCATTTCTCCGTTTCTGCTCCTAAAACAACCGTTGAATACACCTACTTATCTTTCAGTGTAGAGGTTTAATTATCTGAGAGGTGTCCAGCCGGACATTTCCTCCTCATCAAAATAACTCAACAATTAATTAATTATTTAACCCATTAACTAATTAATTACATCATAATTCATTAATAACCGCACAGCATTAATAAATTAAATCATCAGTCGTTAATAACTCAACAGCATTAACAAAATAATACATCAAGCAAATGCTTTTGTCCTGGCATCTGTCCCAGAACCGGTATGACCTTTCTTAGTTGACCTTGTCTCCTGAAGGTCGAGTCTGTGCAGGTCTATCACAGGTTTGTTGGCAATCCACCCAGTAGTCTTTCCTCCAAAGATGAGCTGTGGCAAAAGAGTACCTTATTTCCGTGGCGATTTAGACCATGTCATCATATTTAGAATGGCACCCAGCACCTCATCCCATCAATCTTCATGTCTCCCCTAAGTGTGGATCAAGGCCATCATATGCAACCCCCTCCCCCTAGTAGATGTTTTTCCCCCACTAACAGGGTCGGGTTTACAAAAGAGAAAAGTAGAGCCATTCATCCAACGTTCCGCTCGTATTTTGAATTGGTAAAAACACAACAGCCTCGTTTACAACGCGTCGTATCTCTCTCAGTTGGGCATGTAAAATAAACAAGTAGTGACATCACAATTCCACAGGTAATTCATAACTACCACAATCAGGTAACTACAAAGCATTCCTACATAGAGGTGTAACAGCACTGTCACCCTCACATAGCAACCACTTCACTACACGTCCTGGTGGAAATAACACAACACCTTGGTTCCTGGAATTCACAGAGCACCATCTATCTAACGCATAGATTACATCACTATCTAGCTAACAAAGAACGCATCACTCGCTAAGGCAGATAACTCATCACTAGCTATGCAACTAATATCACACAGCCTAACTATTGTCAAGGATTCAACACATCCCTAGCTATTCAATCAATAAACAAGCAGGTTAACAGTTGTTACACATACCGTTATTAGATTGACCAAGCTATGTGTCAAACTAAACTCGAGAGAAATGGCTGAAAAGCCTGGATAGAAGACTAAATATGTACAATGCTGAATGAGAGAGGTGAGAAGATCTAAAGGTGATGAGCCATCATCATGCAGTATGTGGTCTCTGCTCGTGCCACGTCCAGTCATAGCTAACCACTCATCCAGTGAACCTCTGGTGCAAAGAACTCCAAGGCGTAGACCACGAGTCTTCTCCTTCCACTGTGAGTATGATATCGGACTGGTCAGGCGTATGTCTAATACCTGACTGGCACTTCAACAAAGTTCGCTGGTCATCCCTCGATGACGGAATCACTCGCACCAGATTTCACCCTACTGATGAAATATGGGCGACCCCAGGGTTCTAGGTGTCCCCATCTGATGGAAAGTACTGCTGTACCATATAATATAAGAGCCTGGTGGCCCTTTGGTATCTCAAAGTCAACTGGATGAACTATTCTGCAACATAAGACTGGAGCGTTGGCTCCATTCACTAACACTGTCACTATTCAATAACTCCAACTTAGGAATGTAATGACTCAGCACATTAACAATGCCACAGTTCAACAACACCACTTTAGGAGTATAATGACTCAGCACATTAGCAATGTCACAGTTTAACACCACTTTAGGAGTATAATGACTCAGCACACTAGCATTATCACTGTTTAGAACACAAACTAAAGAATGTGGTGACTCAGCATACTAGCATTATCACTGTTCATCAACAGCACCTAGGAATTTGGTAGCTCCCTACCATAACATGAATGTTCCTCAGATGTTCATGAAAATATACTGTTGTGGTTCACTGACCAAGTTCAAGGTTTCTGAGATGATCATAAATGTAGATCCACACAGAAGTTAGATAATCACTATACATTTGACATCACTAAGACCCAGCTGGGCCTGAAACATATTTAAACTGGCCAGAGTAGGTGCTGTTCCACACAAGTTCACAACAGCCAATTCAACTTGACTATAGATCATCAAGGAAACACACATTCATAGAAGTATCACTCAGAGTTCTCATAGGAACACCCATTACCTTACAGGCGTGAATCAGGAGACGCATCAGTCCTAGACCCCATCTGGATCTGTTGACCAAATCTTCATCAGACTCGTAGTGGTTGTCTTAGCTTAGACACACCATGAACTTATTAAAACTCATGTTTCTCATATGTGTTGACTCTGGCAGATTCATGTGACCGCTCCCAGTATTGCCCCAAAACATCACATTGACTGGTACTGGAACGAGCTGGTCCAATTGAGTTCATGGTATAACTCTAGAATATCCATCATATAAACAGATCCTGAAACAAGGACGTCGGTGAGAGTACTCGGCTACAACTGTGACTAACATGCACATCAACAACATCACATGCATCAGTACATAATATCATGATACAATGATATAAAGGATCATCAACATAGTAGATCATCTCTCCTACCAAGGAGGTACATGCATGAGAGCACCTTAGTGAGCAAGTAGATAGTCAAGTAACTCTTCTGGGCAACATCTGGCCCAATAACACCAGAGTAGTCTGACTTTGTCATAGGATCCTACTACCTGGTGTTATTCCATTTCTCCGTTTCTGCTCCTAAAACAACCGTTGAATACACCTACTTATCTTTCAGTGTAGAGGTTTAATTATCTGAGAGGTGTCCAGCCGGACATTTCCTCCTCATCAAAATAACTCAACAATTAATTAATTATTTAACCCATTAACTAATTAATTACATCATAATTCATTAATAACCGCACAGCATTAATAAATTAAATCATCAGTCGTTAATAACTCAACAGCATTAACAAAATAATACATCAAGCAAATGCTTTTGTCCTGGCATCTGTCCCAGAACCGGTATGACCTTTCTTAGTTGACCTTGTCTCCTGAAGGTCGAGTCTGTGCAGGTCTATCACAGGTTTGTTGGCAATCCACCCAGTAGTCTTTCCTCCAAAGATGAGCTGTGGCAAAAGAGTACCTTATTTCCGTGGCGATTTAGACCATGTCATCATATTTAGAATGGCACCCAGCACCTCATCCCATCAATCTTCATGTCTCCCCTAAGTGTGGATCAAGGCCATCATATGCAACCCCCTCCCCCTAGTAGATGTTTTTCCCCCACTAACAGGGTCGGGTTTACAAAAGAGAAAAGTAGAGCCATTCATCCAACGTTCCGCTCGTATTTTGAATTGGTAAAAACACAACAGCCTCGTTTACAACGCGTCGTATCTCTCTCAGTTGGGCATGTAAAATAAGTAGTGACATCACAATTCCACAGGTAATTCATAACTACCACAATCAGGTAACTACAAAGCATTCCTACATAGAGGTGTAACAGCACTGTCACCCTCACATAGCAACCACTTCACTACACGTCCTGGTGGAAATAACACAACACCTTGGTTCCTGGAATTCACAGAGCACCATCTATCTAACGCATAGATTACATCACTATCTAGCTAACAAAGAACGCATCACTCGCTAAGGCAGATAACTCATCACTAGCTATGCAACTAATATCACACAGCCTAACTATTGTCAAGGATTCAACACATCCCTAGCTATTCAATCAATAAACAAGCAGGTTAACAGTTGTTACACATACCGTTATTAGATTGACCAAGCTATGTGTCAAACTAAACTCGAGAGAAATGGCTGAAAAGCCTGGATAGAAGACTAAATATGTACAATGCTGAATGAGAGAGGTGAGAAGATCTAAAGGTGATGAGCCATCATCATGTAGTATGTGGTCTCTGCTCGTGCCACGTCCAGTCATAGCTAACCACTCATCCAGTGAACCTCTGGTGCAAAGAACTCCAAGGCGTAGACCACGAGTCTTCTCCTTCCACTGTGAGTATGATATCGGACTGGTCAGGCGTATGTCTAATACCTGACTGGCACTTCAACAAAGTTCGCTGGTCATCCCTCGATGACGGAATCACTCGCACCAGATTTCACCCTACTGATGAAATATGGGCGACCCCAGGGTTCTAGGTGTCCCCATCTGATGGAAAGTACTGCTGTACCATATAATATAAGAGCCTGGTGGCCCTTTGGTATCTCAAAGTCAACTGGATGAACTATTCTGCAACATAAGACTGGAGCGTTGGCTCCATTCACTAACACTGTCACTATTCAATAACTCCAACTTAGGAATGTAATGACTCAGCACATTAACAATGCCACAGTTCAACAACACCACTTTAGGAGTATAATGACTCAGCACATTAGCAATGTCACAGTTTAACACCACTTTAGGAGTATAATGACTCAGCACACTAGCATTATCACTGTTTAGAACACAAACTAAAGAATGTGGTGACTCAGCATACTAGCATTATCACTGTTCATCAACAGCACCTAGGAATTTGGTAGCTCCCTACCATAACATGAATGTTCCTCAGATGTTCATGAAAATATACTGTTGTGGTTCACTGACCAAGTTCAAGGTTTCTGAGATGATCATAAATGTAGATCCACACAGAAGTTAGATAATCACTATACATTTGACATCACTAAGACCCAGCTGGGCCTGAAACATATTTAAACTGGCCAGAGTAGGTGCTGTTCCACACAAGTTCACAACAGCCAATTCAACTTGACTATAGATCATCAAGGAAACACACATTCATAGAAGTATCACTCAGAGTTCTCATAGGAACACCCATTACCTTACAGGCGTGAATCAGGAGACGCATCAGTCCTAGACCCCATCTGGATCTGTTGACCAAATCTTCATCAGACTCGTAGTGGTTGTCTTAGCTTAGACACACCATGAACTTATTAAAACTCATGTTTCTCATATGTGTTGACTCTGGCAGATTCATGTGACCGCTCCCAGTATTGCCCCAAAACATCACATTGACTGGTACTGGAACGAGCTGGTCCAATTGAGTTCATGGTATAACTCTAGAATATCCATCATATAAACAGATCCTGAAACAAGGACGTCGGTGAGAGTACTCGGCTACAACTGTGACTAACATGCACATCAACAACATCACATGCATCAGTACATAATATCATGATACAATGATATAAAGGATCATCAACATAGTAGATCATCTCTCCTACCAAGGAGGTACATGCATGAGAGCACCTTAGTGAGCAAGTAGATAGTCAAGTAACTCTTCTGGGCAACATCTGGCCCAATAACACCAGAGCAGTCTGACTCTGTCATAGGATCGTACTACCCGGTGTTATTCCATTCCTCCGTTTCTGCTCCTACAACAACCGTTGAATACACCTACTTATCTTTCAGTGTAGAGGTTTAATTATCTGAGAGGTGTCCAGCCGGACATTTCCTCCTCATCAAAATAACTCAACAATTAATTAATTATTTAACCCATTAACTAATTAATTACATCATAATTCATTAATAACCGCACAGCATTAATAAATTAAATCATCAGTCGTTAATAACTCAACAGCATTAACAAAATAATACATCAAGCAAATGCTTTTGTCCTGGCATCTGTCCCAGAACCGGTATGATCTTTCTTAGTTGACCTTGTCTCCTGAAGGTCGAGTCTGTGCAGGTCTATCACAGGTTTGGTGGCAATCCACCCAGTAGTCTTTCCCCCAAAGATGAGCTGTGGCAAAAGAGTACCTTATTTCCGTGGCGATTTAGACCATGTCATCATATTTAGAATGGCACCCAGCACCTCATCCCATCAATATTCATGTCTCCCCTAAGTGTGGATCAAGGCCATCATATGCAACCCCCTCCCCCTAGTAGATGTTTTCCACCCACTAACAGGGTCGGGTTTACAAAAGAGAAAAGTAGCGCCATTCATCCAACGTTCCGCTCATATTTTGGATCGGTAAAAACACAACAGCCTCGTTTACAACGCGTCGTATCACTCTCAGTTGGGCATGTAAAATAAACAAGTAGTGACATCACAATTCCACAGGTAATTCATAACTACCACAATCAGGTAACTACAAAGCATTCCTACATTGAGGTGTAACAGCACTGTCACCCTCACATAGCAACCACTTCACTACACGTCCTGGTGGAAATAACACAACACCTTGGTTCCTGGAATTCACAGAGCACCATCTATCTAACGCATAGATTACATCACTATCTAGCTAACACAGAACGCATCACTCGCTAAGGCAGATAACTCATCACTAGCTATGCAACTAATATCACACAGCCTAACTATTGTCAAGGATTCAACACACCCCTAGCTATTCAATCAATAAACAAGCAGGTTAACAGTTGTTACACATACCGTTATTAGATTGACCAAGCTATGTGTCACACTAAACTCAGAGAGGGATGGCTGAAAAGCCTGGATAGAAGACTAAATATGTACAATGCTGAATGAGAGAGGTGAGAAGATCTAAAGGTGATGAGCCATCATCACGTAGTATGTGCTCTCTGTTCGTGCCACGTCCAGTTGTAGCTAACCACTCACCCAGTGAGCCTCCGGTGCAAAGAACTCCAAGGCGTAGACCACCAGTCTTCTCCTTCCACTGTGAGTATGATATCGGACTGGTCAGGCGTATGTCTGATACGACTGGCACTTCAACAAAGTTCGCTGGTCATCCCTCGATGACGGAATCACTTGCACCAGATTTCACCCTACTGATGAAATATGGGCGACCCCAGGGTTCTAGGTGTCCCCATCTGATGGAAAGTACTGCTGTACCATATAATATAAGAGCCTGGTGGCCCTTTGGTATCTCAAAGTCAACTGGATGAACTATTCTGCAACATAAGACTGGAGCGTTGGCTCCATTCACTAACACTGTCACTATTCAATAACTCCAACTTAGGAATGTAATGACTCAGCACATTAACAATGCCACAGTTCAACAACACCACTTTAGGAGTATAATGACTCAGCACATTAGCAATGTCACAGTTTAACACCACTTTAGGAGTATAATGACTCAGCACACTAGCATTATCACTGTTTAGAACACAAACTAAAGAATGTGGTGACTCAGCATACTAGCATTATCACTGTTCATCAACAGCACCTAGGAATTTGGTAGCTCCCTACCATAACATGAATGTTCCTCAGATGTTCATGAAAATATACTGTTGTGGTTCACTGACCAAGTTCAAGGTTTCTGAGATGATCATAAATGTAGATCCACACAGAAGTTAGATAATCACTATACATTTGACATCACTAAGACCCAGCTGGGCCTGAAACATATTTAAACTGGCCAGAGTAGGTGCTGTTCCACACAAGTTCACAACAGCCAATTCAACTTGACTATAGATCATCAAGGAAACACACATTCATAGAAGTATCACTCAGAGTTCTCATAGGAACACCCATTACCTTACAGGCGTGAATCAGGAGACGCATCAGTCCTAGACCCCATCTGGATCTGTTGACCAAATCTTCATCAGACTCGTAGTGGTTGTCTTAGCTTAGACACACCATGAACTTATTAAAACTCATGTTTCTCATATGTGTTGACTCTGGCAGATTCATGTGACCGCTCCCAGTATTGCCCCAAAACATCACATTGCCTGGTACTGGAACGAGCTGGTCCAATTGAGTTCATGGTATAACTCTAGAATATCCATCATATAAACAGATCCTGAAACAAGGACGTCGGTGAGAGTACTCGGCTACAACTGTGACTAACATGCACATCAACAACATCACATGCATCAGTACATAATATCATGATACAATGATATAAAGGATCATCAACATAGTAGATCATCTCTCCTACCAAGGAGGTACATGCATGAGAGCACCTTAGTGAGCAAGTAGATAGTCAAGTAACTCTTCTGGGCAACATCTGGCCCAATAACACCAGAGTAGTCTGACTTTGTCATAGGATCCTACTACCTGGTGTTATTCCATTTCTCCGTTTCTGCTCCTACAACAACCGTTGAATACACCTACTTATCTTTCAGTGTAGAGGTTTAATTATCTGAGAGGTGTCCAGCCGGACATTTCCTCCTCATCAAAATAACTCAACAATTAATTAATTATTTAACCCATTAACTAATTAATTACATCATAATTCATTAATAACCGCACAGCATTAATAAATTAAATCATCAGTCGTTAATAACTCAACAGCATTAACAAAATAATACATCAAGCAAATGCTTTTGTCCTGGCATCTGTCCCAGAACCGGTATGACCTTTCTTAGTTGACCTTGTCTCCTGAAGGTCGAGTCTGTGCAGGTCTATCACAGGTTTGTTGGCAATCCACCCAGTAGTCTTTCCTCCAAAGATGAGCTGTGGCAAAAGAGTACCTTATTTCCGTGGCGATTTAGACCATGTCATATTTAGAATGGCACCCAGCACCTCATCCCATCAATCTTCATGTCTCCCCTAAGTGTGGATCAAGGCCATCATATGCAACCCCCTCCCCCTAGTAGATGTTTTTCCCCCACTAACAGGGTCGGGTTTACAAAAGAGAAAAGTAGAGCCATTCATCCAACGTTCCGCTCGTATTTTGAATCGGTAAAAACACAACAGCCTCGTTTACAACGCGTCGTATCTCTCTCAGTTGGGCATGTAAAATAAACAAGTAGTGACATCACAATTCCACAGGTAATTCATAACTACCACAATCAGGTAACTACAAAGCATTCCTACATAGAGGTGTAACAGCACTGTCACCCTCACATAGCAACCACTTCACTACACGTCCTGGTGGAAATAACACAACACCTTGGTTCCTGGAATTCACAGAGCACCATCTATCTAACGCATAGATTACATCACTATCTAGCTAACAAAGAACGCATCACTCGCTAAGGCAGATAACTCATCACTAGCTATGCAACTAATATCACACAGCCTAACTATTGTCAAGGATTCAACACATCCCTAGCTATTCAATCAATAAACAAGCAGGTTAACAGTTGTTACACATACCGTTATTAGATTGACCAAGCTATGTGTCAAACTAAACTCAGAGAGAAATGGCTGAAAAGCCTGGATAGAAGACTAAATATGTACAATGCTGAATGAGAGAGGTGAGAAGATCTAAAGGTGATGAGCCATCATCATGTAGTATGTGGTCTCTGCTCGTGCCACGTCCAGTCATAGCTAACCACTCATCCAGTGAACCTCTGGTGCAAAGAACTCCAAGGCGTAGACCACGAGTCTTCTCCTTCCACTGTGAGTATGATATCGGACTGGTCAGGCGTATGTCTAATACCTGACTGGCACTTCAACAAAGTTCGCTGGTCATCCCTCGATGACGGAATCACTTGCACCAGATTTCACCCTACTGATGAAATATGGGCGACCCCAGGGTTCTAGGTGTCCCCATCTGATGGAAAGTACTGCTGTACCATATAATATAAGAGCCTGGTGGCCCTTTGGTATCTCAAAGTCAACTGGATGAACTATTCTGCAACATAAGACTGGAGCGTTGGCTCCATTCACTAACACTGTCACTATTCAATAACTCCAACTTAGGAATGTAATGACTCAGCACATTAACAATGCCACAGTTCAACAACACCACTTTAGGAGTATAATGACTCAGCACATTAGCAATGTCACAGTTTAACACCACTTTAGGAGTATAATGACTCAGCACACTAGCATTATCACTGTTTAGAACACAAACTAAAGAATGTGGTGACTCAGCATACTAGCATTATCACTGTTCATCAACAGCACCTAGGAATTTGGTAGCTCCCTACCATAACATGAATGTTCCTCAGATGTTCATGAAAATATACTGTTGTGGTTCACTGACCAAGTTCAAGGTTTCTGAGATGATCATAAATGTAGATCCACACAGAAGTTAGATAATCACTATACATTTGACATCACTAAGACCCAGCTGGGCCTGAAACATATTTAAACTGGCCAGAGTAGGTGCTGTTCCACACAAGTTCACAACAGCCAATTCAACTTGACTATAGATCATCAAGGAAACACACATTCATAGAAGTATCACTCAGAGTTCTCATAGGAACACCCATTACCTTACAGGCGTGAATCAGGAGACGCATCAGTCCTAGACCCCATCTGGATCTGTTGACCAAATCTTCATCAGACTCGTAGTGGTTGTCTTAGCTTAGACACACCATGAACTTATTAAAACTCATGTTTCTCATATGTGTTGACTCTGACAGATTCATGTGACCGCTCCCAGTATTGCCCAAATACATCACATTGACTGGTTCTGGAATGAGCTGGTCCAATTGAGTTCATGGTATAACTAGAATATCCATCATATAAAATGATCCTGAAACAAGGACGTTGGTTAGAGTACTCGGCTACAACTGTGACTAACATGCACATCAACAACATCACATGCATCAGTACATAATATCATGATACAATGATATAAAAGATCATCAACATAGTAGATCATCTCTCCTACCAAAGAGGTACATGCATGAGAGCACCTTAGTGAGCAAGTAGATAGTCGTAACTCTTCTGGGCAACATCTGGCCCAATAACACCAGAGCAGTCTGACTCTGTCATAGGATCGTACTACCCGGTGTTATTCCATTCCTCCGTTTCTGCTCCTACAACAACCGTTGAATACACCTACTTATCTTTCAGTGTAGAGGTTTAATTATCTGAGAGGTGTCCAGCCGGACATTTCCTCCTCATCAAAATAACTCAACAATTAATTAATTATTTAACCCATTAACTAATTAATTACATCATAATTCATTAATAACCGCACAGCATTAATAAATTAAATCATCAGTCGTTAATAACTCAACAGCATTAACAAAATAATACATCAAGCAAATGCTTTTGTCCTGGCATCTGTCCCAGAACCGGTATGATCTTTCTTAGTTGACCTTGTCTCCTGAAGGTCGAGTCTGTGCAGGTCTATCACAGGTTTGGTGGCAATCCACCCAGTAGTCTTTCCCCCAAAGATGAGCTGTGGCAAAAGAGTACCTTATTTCCGTGGCGATTTAGACCATGTCATCATATTTAGAATGGCACCCAGCACCTCATCCCATCAATATTCATGTCTCCCCTAAGTGTGGATCAAGGCCATCATATGCAACCCCCTCCCCCTAGTAGATGTTTTCCACCCACTAACAGGGTCGGGTTTACAAAAGAGAAAAGTAGCGCCATTCATCCAACGTTCCGCTCATATTTTGGATCAGTAAAAACACAACAGCCTCGTTTACAACGCGTCGTATCACTCTCAGTTGGGCATGTAAAATAAACAAGTAGTGACATCACAATTCCACAGGTAATTCATAACTACCACAATCAGGTAACTACAAAGCATTCCTACATAGAGGTGTAACAGCACTGTCACCCTCACATAGCAACCACTTCACTACACGTCCTGGTGGAAATAACACAACACCTTGGTTCCTGGAATTCACAGAGCACCATCTATCTAACGCATAGATTACATCACTATCTAGCTAACACAGAACGCATCACTCGCTAAGGCAGATAACTCATCACTAGCTATGCAACTAATATCACACAGCCTAACTATTGTCAAGGATTCAACACATCCCTAGCTATTCAATCAATAAACAAGCAGGTTAACAGTTGTTACACATACCGTTATTAGATTGACCAAGCTATATGTCACACTAAACTCAGAGAGGGATGGCTGAAAAGCCTGGATAGAAGACTAAATATGTACAATGCTGAATGAGAGAGGTGAGAAGATCTAAAGGTGATGAGCCATCATCACGTAGTATGTGATCTCTGTTCATGCCACGTCCAGTTGTAGCTAACCACTCACCCAGTGAGCCTCCGGTACAAAGGAACTCCAAGGTGTAGACCACCAGTCTTCTCCTTCCACTGTGAGTATGATATCGGACTGGTCAGGCTTATGTCTGATACGACTGGCACTTCAACAAAGTTTGCTGGTCATCCCTCGATGACGGAATCACTCGCACCAGATTTCACCCTACTGATGAAATATGGGCGACCCCAGGGTTCTAGGTGTCCCCATCTGATGGAAAGTACTGCTGTACCATATAATATAAGAGCCTGGTGGCCCTTTGGTATCTCAAAGTCAACTGGATGAACTATTCTGCAACATAAGACTGGAGCGTTGGCTCCATTCACTAACACTGTCACTATTCAATAACTCCAACTTAGGAATGTAATGACTCAGCACATTAACAATGCCACAGTTCAACAACACCACTTTAGGAGTATAATGACTCAGCACATTAGCAATGTCACAGTTTAACACCACTTTAGGAGTATAATGACTCAGCACACTAGCATTATCACTGTTCAGAACACCAACTAAAGAATGTGGTGACTCAGCATACTAGCATTTTCACTGTTCATCAACAGCACCTAGGAATTTGGTAGCTCCCTACCATAACATGGATGTTCCTCAGATGTTCATGAAAATATACTGTTGTGGTTCACTGACCAAGTTCAAGGTTTCTGAGATGATCATAAATGTAGATCCACACAGAAGTTAGATAATCACTATACATTTGACATCACTAAGACCCAGCTGGGCCTGAAACATATTTAAACTGGCCAGAGTAGGTGCTGTTCCACACAAGTTCACAACAGCCAATTCAACTTGACTATAGATCATCATCATCATCATCATCATCATCATCATCATCATCTTCCACTTCTGCCGTCAAGCGTCGTGGGGAGGAATAATTTGCGTTCCAGCGCCCGGTGGACGGCACTGGATAGTGTCATTCCGTGTGGTTGTACAATGTCTCTGATGTCGTCAATCCATTTTCTTCTTGGACGTCCTCGTGGTCTCGTCGCAGATGATCTTTGATGTAAGGCCAGTGATGGTAGTTGCTGATGTTGCATTCTAACAACATGGCCAAACCACTTGATCTTCTGTCTTTCAATAAATGTGGCACAAGGTGTTGATCCCACAGTCTGTCTGATAGTAACATTTCTTACTCGGTCTCGGATGACATGGATGTTCCTCAGATGTTCATGAAAATCATCAAGGAAACATATTCATAGAAGTATCACTCAGAGTTCTCATAGGAACACCCATTACCTTACAGGCGTGAATCAGGAGACGCATCAGTCCTAGACCCCATCTGGATCTGTTGACCAAATCTTCATCAGACTCGTAGTGGTTGTCTTAGCTTAGACACACCATGAACTTATTAAAACTCATGTTTCTCATATGTGTTGACTCTGACAGATTCATGTGACCGCTCCCAGTATTGCCCAAAAACATCACATTGACTGGTTCTGGAATGAGCTGGTCCAATTGAGTTCATGGTATAACTAGAATATCCATCATATAAAATGATCCTGAAACAAGGACGTTGGTTAGAGTACTCGGCTACAACTGTGACTAACATGCACATCAACAACATCACATGCATCATTACATAATATCATGATACAATGATATAAAAGATCATCAACATAGTAGATCATCTCTCCTACCAAAGAGGTACATGCATGAGAGCACCTTAGTGAGCAAGTAGATAGTCAAGTAACTCTTCTGGGCAACATCTGGCCCAATAACACCAGAGCAGTCTGACTCTGTCATAGGATCGTACTACCCGGTGTTATTCCATTCCTCCGTTTCTGCTCCTACAACAACCGTTGAATACACCTACTTATCTTTCAGTGTAGAGGTTTAATTATCTGAGAGGTGTCCAGCCGGACATTTCCTCCTCATCAAAATAACTCAACAATTAATTAATTATTTAACCCATTAACTAATTAATTACATCATAATTCATTAATAACCGCACAGCATTAATAAATTAAATCATCAGTCGTTAATAACTCAACAGCATTAACAAAATAATACATCAAGCAAATGCTTTTGTCCTGGCATCTGTCCCAGAACCGGTATGATCTTTCTTAGTTGACCTTGTCTCCTGAAGGTCGAGTCTGTGCAGGTCTATCACAGGTTTGGTGGCAATCCACCCAGTAGTCTTTCCCCCAAAGATGAGCTGTGGCAAAAGAGTACCTTATTTCCGTGGCGATTTAGACCATGTCATCATATTTAGAATGGCACCCAGCACCTCATCCCATCAATATTCATGTCTCCCCTAAGTGTGGATCAAGGCCATCATATGCAACCCCCTCCCCCTAGTAGATGTTTTCCACCCACTAACAGGGTCGGGTTTACAAAAGAGAAAAGTAGCGCCATTCATCCAACGTTCCGCTCGTATTTTGGATCGGTAAAAACACAACAGCCTCATTTACAACGCGTCGTATCACTCTCAGTTGGGCATGTAAAATAAACAAGTAGTGACATCACAATTCCACAGGTAATTCATAACTACCACAATCAGGTAACTACAAAGCATTCCTACATAGAGGTGTAACAGCACTGTCACCCTCACATAGCAACCACTTCACTACACGTCCTGGTGGAAATAACACAACACCTTGGTTCCTGGAATTCACAGAGCACCATCTATCTAACGCATAGATTACATCACTATCTAGCTAACACAGAACGCATCACTCGCTAAGGCAGATAACTCATCACTAGCTATGCAACTAATATCACACAGCCTAACTATTGTCAAGGATTCAACACATCCCTAGCTATTCAATCAATAAACAAGCAGGTTAACAGTTGTTACACATACCGTTATTAGATTGACCAAGCTATATGTCACACTAAACTCAGAGAGGGATGGCTGAAAAGCCTGGATAGAAGACTAAATATGTACAATGCTGAATGAGAGAGGTGAGAAGATCTAAAGGTGATGAGCCATCATCACGTAGTATGTGATCTCTGTTCGTGCCACGTCCAGTTGTAGCTAACCACTCACCCAGTGAGCCTCCGGTACAAAGGAACTCCAAGGTGTAGACCACCAGTCTTCTCCTTCCACTGTGAGTATGATATCGGACTGGTCAGGCTTATGTCTGATACGACTGGCACTTCAACAAAGTTCGCTGGTCATCCCTCGATGACGGAATCACTCGCACCAGATTTCACCCTACTGATGAAATATGGGCGACCCCAGGGTTCTAGGTGTCCCCATCTGATGGAAAGTACTGCTGTACCATATAATATAAGAGCCTGGTGGCCCTTTGGTATCTCAAAGTCAACTGGATGAACTATTCTGCAACATAAGACTGGAGCGTTGGCTCCATTCACTAACACTGTCACTATTCAATAACTCCAACTTAGGAATGTAATGACTCAGCACATTAACAATGCCACAGTTCAACAACACCACTTTAGGAGTATAATGACTCAGCACATTAGCAATGTCACAGTTTAACACCACTTTAGGAGTATAATGACTCAGCACACTAGCATTATCACTGTTCAGAACACCAACTAAAGAATGTGGTGACTCAGCATACTAGCATTTTCACTGTTCATCAACAGCACCTAGGAATTTGGTAGCTCCCTACCATAACATGGATGTTCCTCAGATGTTCATGAAAATATACTGTTGTGGTTCACTGACCAAGTTCAAGGTTTCTGAGATGATCATAAATGTAGATCCACACAGAAGTTAGATAATCACTATACATTTGACATCACTAAGACCCAGCTGGGCCTGAAACATATTTAAACTGGCCAGAGTAGGTGCTGTTCCACACAAGTTCACAACAGCCAATTCAACTTGACTATAGATCATCAAGGAAACATATTCATAGAAGTATCACTCAGAGTTCTCATAGGAACACCCATTACCTTACAGGCGTGAATCAGGAGACGCATCAGTCCTAGACCCCATCTGGATCTGTTGACCAAATCTTCATCAGACTCGTACCGGTTGTCTTAGCTTAGACACACCATGAACTTATTAAAACTCATGTTTCTCATATGTGTTGACTCTGACAGATTCATGTGACCGCTCCCAGTATTGCCCCAAAACATCACATTGACTGGTACTGGAATGAGCTGGTCCAATTGAGTTCATGGTATAACTCTAGAATATCCATCATATAAACAGATCCTCAAACAAGGACGTCGGCGAGAGTACTCGGCTACAACTGACTAACATGCACATCAACAACATCACATGCATCAGTACATATTATCATGACACAATGATATAAAAGATCATCAACATAGTAGATCATCTCTCCTACCAAGGAGGTACATGCATGAGAGCGCCTTAGTGAGCAAGTAGATAGTCAAGTAACTCTTCTGGGCAACATCTGGCCCAATAACACCAGAGTAGTCTATTTGACTCTGTCATAGGATCCTACTACCTGGTGTTATTCCATTCCTCCTCCTACAACAACCGTTGAATACACCTACTTATCTTTCAGTGTAGAGGTTTAATTATCTGAAAGGTGTCCAGCCGGACATTTCCTCCTCATCAAAATAACTCAACAATTAATTATTTAACCCATTAACTAATTAATTACATCATAATTCATTAATAACCGCACAGCATTAATAAATTAAATCATCAGTTGTTAATAACTCAACAGCATTAACAAAATAATACATCAAGCAAATGCTTTTGTCCTGGGATCTCTGTCCCAGAACCGGTATGACCTTTCTTAGTTGACCTTGTCTCCTGAAGGTCGAGTCTGCAGGTCTATCACAGGTTTGGTGGCAATCCACCCAGTAGTCTTTCCCCCAAAGATGAGCTGTGGAAAAAGAGTACCTTATTTCCGTGGCGATTTAGACCATGTCATCCTATTTAGAATGGCACCCAGCACCTCATCCCATCAATCTTCATGTCTCCCCTAAGTGTGGATCAAGGCCCTCATATGCAGCCCCCTCCCCCTAGTAGATGTTTCCCCCCACTAACAGGGTCGGGTTTACAAAAGAGAAAAGTAGAGCCATTCATCCAACGTTCCGCTCGTATTTTGGATCGGTAAAAACACAACAGACTCGTTTACAACACGTCGTATCACTCTCAGTTGGGCATGTAATATAAAAAAGTAGTGACATCACAATTCCACAGGTAATTCATAACTACCACAATCAGGTAACTACAAAGCATTCCTACGTAGAGGTGTAACAACACTGTCACCCTCACATAGCAACCACTTCACTACACGTCCTGGTGGAAATAACACCTTGGTTCCTGGAATTCACAGAGCACCATCTATCTAACGCATAGATTACATCACTATCTAGCTAACACAGAACGCATCACTCGCTTGCTAAGGCAGATAACTCATCACTAGCTATGCAACTAATATCACGCAGCCTAACTATTGTCAAGGATTCAACACAGCCCTAGCTATTCAATCAATAAACAAGCAGGGTAACACAGTTGTTACACATGCCGTTATTAGATTGACCAAAGCACACTCACAAGTAGCAGTGTTAGATTCGTAGCAAATATCCTGCTCTAACAATCGCTGTGAATATTATCAACATAGCAACGTTAGTCATATTTACTACAATAACGCCTGTTTTAAAGGACTCATCATGTACTTCTAACTACACACGCAGCAGTGTCAGCGCGAACAAACACTTGTATAAACAGTGGGCCTCTGACCCAGATAGTCACTAGCCGATCAATAACGCTAATTATGTATTCATACAATCGGGGCAGAAATCAATCGCGTGTCGGTAACAATAATTTACGCAGACGGCACTTCGCTAAGAACAGATTCTAAGTACTTTATCATTTACCTTGCTTTAAGAATCACTGCAATTATCAGCTGCCTTGGTGTCATGCCGTGGCAAGCGTCAACAGACATCAATTCTCTACAGTCATGATATTGCGGCCATGTTTGTTGACATATGGATGGCGACTGAAACCAACTGAGCTATTGCGTGAAGTTTTTAATCCTCCTCGACCCCTGATCATCTCATGTTTCACGGAGAATACCAGATCCCCGTGATACCTATGTGGATTGATGTCCTACGTGACTGCTATCATCACGTACACTCTGCAGATCTTTCTCTCTCGACTTGTCAAGAAATCTCAAGAAAAGATGAATTTCGCTAGGGTTTCCCCAAGTTATTTTAAGATCAGGCGGGAGTCCACTCGCCTAGCTATGACTGATAGGATTTTTCGCCGAGTGAAGACAACTGACCTGGGTGGTTTTGTCACAGTTGGTGCTTTGAAAAGACTAATGAAAGCAGTACATGATATTCAACTATAAGCAAGAGATAATGTTCTTTGGTCATGTAATGAGGAGAGAAGCATTGGAAAATAACTGCAAAGATCAGGAACTGTCTCTGAGGTAAAGAGGTTGAGGCAGATGAGGGTAAATATTACTGGATGGCCTAAGACAGAGGCAAACAGGAATAACAACAAAACTGATCCAGAACACCAGGGATATATGTAAGCCAACACATGGGCAGAGCACATGATGACGATGATTAATGTACATGTTCTGTAAATACTTACAGAGGAAATTAAGGCAATGAGTGCTGGTATGCAGCCTTGTTGCAGCAGTATGTTCCTATGTTTACTGGAATCTGCAGCCATATTTCCAACTGCCCAAGCACATAGTTCCTAGTAATATAAAGACATGTGTGGGAACAAAGACACAACTCCGGCAACAGATCATGTTAAAAATAAACATTTTCCTATAAGGACCCTTTTATATGCCTTAGGTGCACTCAGTATATGATGCTAAACAATATTTTTATAGACTGATCGGCACTCTGTGGGTGATGTGGTCGGTATCACAATGGCCGTCTTTATTTCCCTTAATATTTCCTGGACCGTCTTTCAGTAGTTTTGTAATATTTCTAATTTCTTCATTAGATTATTTTTACAGCTGATATCCAGCTCCACTTCTGCCGGCTGGATGTCAGGTGGGTTGTGTGGAACGGTCGATTCAGAAGATCCTTACAGTATTCAGCCAATCTGTTCATTTGATCTTTAATGTTGGTGAGAACTTTTCCTTTACTATTTTTGTTAAGTCCACTGGGTTTATATTTTCCTACCAATTTCATTCTGGTGCTTAACTGTCTCTGAGGTTTCACTTTGCTGTTGCTTTCTCTGCCTCTCTTGCTAGGCCATCTAAATATTGTCTTTTATCTGCCCTTACATGCTTCTTAACTTCTTTGCTAGCTTCTGTATATCTTCCTTGGGCTCTGACTTAGCAGCTCTGGTTTTGCTATTAAGATAGCCTTCTTATTTTTTCTTTCTTCTATATTCTTGGGGGTTTTGGACATTATCCATGCTTTGTTTCCTTCCCTTTCCTCCTTGGCCTTCCATATATGCATCGCTTAAAATGCTGTTAACCTGTTGCAAACTCTTCTCCATGTTCTCTTTTAAGTGTTGCAAGATCTGGACTTATTTGAGATTGTGACCTTAAACTGTTCCTTGGATCTGAGATATCCTACATTATACTGAATTCCATGCTTATAAGATGTTATATAGCTTTTAAGTTTTAACTTAATTTTACTTAGCAGTAAATTGTCCATATTTACAATATATTTACAGCACCTCTAAAGACTTCTACATCATGTATAGATGATCTAAATTTCTTAATACATATATGATATTTTTGGTTTTCTGTTTTGTAGTTGAGTTATGCCCTTGTGGCTTTATGACTGATTCACTGAATAAAAATTGGTGAATAATTCTACTTTCATTTATTACCACTAGTCCATGTTTCCAAATGTCTTTGTAACCAGTATTATCCGATCCTATTTTAGCATTTAGGTCACCCATAACAATTTTGATACTGCCATTTCTTAGACTACCAATTAAAGTTTTGAAGTTTCATGTAAAATTCCCCTTTGTTTTTCATTTGTTGGTGCGTAGCACTGGATTACATTAATGTGTATTTTATTTCTGACAGATCTAAATCTTGCTGTTATTCTAGAACTCACTGCTTCCCACTCTAATGCTTTCTTTGCCTCTGTGGATAACATTAGGGCCACTCCTTCACAGTGTGGCGAATTTTCATCTTTATGGCCTGAGTACAGCATTATTTCACCAGTGCTTAGATGTTCACCTGTTCTAGTCCATCTTGTTTCACACAATCCCAAGATGGTAGTATTATATTTCATTTCTGCTGTCACCTGCGCTGTCTTATCAAATATATAGTTTTAACATTCCAGGTGCAATCCTTTGAGTTTTCCCAGGTGAAAGAATTTTAATCAGCGCCCTGGACTCCTTGAGGCTTTCTCAGCAATGCATCATCTCTCTTTTATAAGAGCTTGATTACCTCGTGGTAGCTGAGTAACTATTCTTTATGTGACTTGTTCATGGATTGTTGGATTTTGTAACAACTTTTCAATGTGATGGGGTAGCCTACCCTAAGCACAACACTCCCCTAGCTGCCTTTTATAACATGGCTGATAGGGTCCAGTGTTACTATTCTTTGCTTCCGTTACAGGTCCCGATAGCACACAGGTGGAATCCTCCTTAGTAACCTCTTGCGACATGCAAGGTGTTACTATTCTTTGCTTCCTTTTAGGGCCATGGATGATGTACTATATGGTTATAGAAAGTATGGGCCTAAGCCTATTTTGAGGGAGCCACAGTTGTGCAGTGGCAAGGATGCTTGCCTGACAGCCCGGTGGTCATGAGTTGAAATCCTGATCAAGGTGGGGATTTTTTAAAACTGACCTGATTCCCCCCGGTCAACTCACCCTAAAACAGGTACAAGGAAATGTTCTGGGAAGTAAAGGCTGTCAATGTAATATTAACCACATCACCCATCTAGGGTCAAGTGGTCTATAAATATGGGGCTAGCACCATATACTGGCCGGTCTCCCTGGCCAAGGGATTAATGACACTGTTCATAATCCCATATATCCACGTGGGGAAAACAGCAGCTGTGAGAATCGGCAGCGGTTTGCGCCGTGCTGGTAACTTACGGGGGTATGTGAGCCGGTCGTTCAGAAAGCAATGGCAAACTACTGAACGTAAAACTTACCTAGTACATCAACAGCAGCTGAAAAATGCCGGTGATTGCCAAAGGGGCCAAAGGTGGACATTTTTCCTATACAGGTTTATCACACTTCACAATCATTCACCACAGACCTGCATTTGTGGGTCAGAACCTTGCAGGAACTGTATCAGAAGGGGAGATAATTGCATCATGCTCCTAGCACTCAGGGAGGCTGCTGCTGACAGATTGATGACACACCATGCAGCTGCATGCAAGACTGCTGTATCGGTTGATAGAAGACAGCTCTGCAAGGCTTGCAAGCCTTCATTTCTATCAAACAAAAATTGTGTTTTAATTAGTTTGTAATAATGATTTTTGTGAAAAGTAAGTAAAGAACAATCTGCTAAATAGACAAACAAAACAGCAGTAAAGCTAATAAACTTCTGAAGAATGGGAAAGCTGCTGGCCCACATGGCATCCCAGTAGAGGCTGTAAAGTTAATATAAACATCTCAACTAAATTACTGCACAAATTATTTAGCAGCATCTGGGAAGCTGAAGAAATACCAGCTGACTAGAAAAAAGTTGCCAAAGAATGGGGACCTAAAAGAGTATGAAAATTATACAGACAAAACAGAAGCCTAAAATGTTATGACAGAATTAAATGTTGAGCTCATGGAGAAAGCTAAAATACTGGTGAATCAAGTGGTGAAGAGCAAAAGCTGGCATTGAATACATCTGAAAAAACCTGAGAACAGTATAGCTAGAAAGGCTATCTAGAATCCACTGGGCAAAAGAAATTGAGGATGACCTAAAACCATTAAAAAGAGAAGTATAGACAGAAGAAATTAATATGGGGAGGATATCGATGGAGCTGCATGGGATAGCTAAGGATAGGACAACTTGGAGTGAGTGGGTTGGGGGTCTGTGCCGCAATGGAGGATAGAGGGTGAAAGAAGAAGTGAGGAAAACAAGAATAATCACTAATACATTAGTTTAACCCTTTAACAGGCATAGCGCCTGATAGCGTTCGATGCGTTAAACGGGCATAGCGCCCAATCGCGTCTTTGACGACTAGTCGTTTTAAAAATGCGATCTCTCGGTTTTCCGACACTTCCGATGACTACTTTCACTTTCGCCGATAGCTTGACAACGTGGCCGCCATTTGTAAACGCGCTACAATGACTTTGAACAGACTTTAACGGACTTTTTTTGATAGTTTTCGGGATTTTTACGCTGTTTTTCAAAATGGATTTCGGCGATTCTTCAAGTGATAGCCGAGATTTCGCTCTGTTCAATTTAAATGACATTAAAGGGCACGAAGTTGATTATTAATCGGAGCTAGATATCAGTGCAAAGCGTTACTTTGCATTAGCAGTCGTGAGTCGGACTTTAAAGAAAGTGATTATGATTCTGAAAATTGTTTGTAAATTGCCGTATAGATGACGGAAAATCACAAACAACATGCCGTATTTCGTAAATATTTGTGTTCATATATGGATTACCGGCAACAATCACGTGAGTAACATATTCTGCATGCTTTTCCCTTCATTGTGTTGTTTATTTAACTAAAATTGGTTGACTAACACCTTATTTGTGATGTTTTTACTAACGCAACCCGAAATTTTACCGAACCCGAAAAAATCTTGCCCGTTCAGGGCTAAAAAATGGACAATCGTCTGCCCTGTAAAGGGTTAAAAGAGACATATGATCTAATAAAGAAAACAGGCCTAAGAAACTAATAATACTGTAAATAAAATAGATTGATGAATCTAATAATACAATGAATAAAGCCAGACTTATGAATCTAAAGAATCAGTAAAGAAAATATTTATGAATCTAAAAGTATAGTGAAGAAAGCAGACATATGCTTGCTTGTGTCCGCTGGCTGTGAACTCCAACGCGAAGTCCTGTATGCCGGATGAAGACATCCTGATGTCCAACATCAGTGTGATGTCATACAGGACCTGAGGTTTGCGTGAGTATCCGTTGTCCCATGTCTGGCTTACTGGTGTGCAGACTGGTAGTTCCTCCCAATGCAGGCAGACACTCTCCGACATCGGAGGAATCAACGATCCTGCTGACTTTAGCCAGAAACCCCAAAGAGACCTGTTGCCCAGGACGCTCGACGAGGACGCGTCAATAGGTCTTGGCCAGTATAGACCCCAGCCCTGGTGCCTTGGAAATACCTCTGCGTCCCAAACAGACATATGAATCTAATCTAGTGAAGAAAACAGACATGAATCTAATCTGGTAAGAATACAGGCAAGAATATAATAGTCAAGTAAAGAAATATTTATGAATCTAATAAAATAGTCAGGGGAAAAACTGTATATTTAATCAAACTTAGTTACTAAATGAAAAAAACATGTACCTAAGAAAGATCCGGGCATTGTTGGGATCTCGAGCAAAACATTTCCGAAGTACAGTCAGTGCTTCTAGGTCTTTACTCTGTTTCAGCAACTTTGTTGCTTTTGTTATCTAAATGAATTAAAATATGTAACAATCAACAAGATGGTAAAAAGTTTGATATAATTTTCATTGCTTTCATCATTACCCGAGTATTATCATTTTATGAAGGTTATATCAATATTTTTTTCCTTGTATACTTTCATACATCAACAAGAATGTATCCAAAATAGCAGCTGTCAATTTTACTTCATAGATTGCCTTGAAATTGTGTGGGTGTAGGCCAACAGTTTTAAAGCAGCACCTGCACCCATGCATATACAGTAAAAATTTAAGAAGAAAAAACTACAGAAAATTGGAGGGTGGGGGAGGGAGGTGGTGGTGTTTGGCTGAGGAGAGAAGAGAGAAAGAGGAATAATTCTGAATCTAAAACATGGGGCAAAGAAAACATTCAGTAGTAAATTGAGTATTTTCAAATAACTTCAGAACAGAGGTCAAAGCCTTACAAAGTCCAGCAAAATGCTGTTGACAGATGAACAAAGTGAAACACATAGCTCTCTTCACAGATGTGAAGTCAATTGTTTTACTACTGCAGAGAAAAAGAGAAAAACATTGCAGACCTAAGAACAGCACTTCATGGGCAATGCCAGAAATCCGAAAGGGGTTGTAATACAATGGATCCCCTTACACTGCAACATATCTGAAAGTGTAGACTAAAACACTGGCAAAGTAAGATGGAAGACTACCTCAGCCTGATATAGACATAACCTATGATGAAGCCAAGAGATTTATAAGAAGCAATTATAGAACCAAGTGGGAATAAAAGCATCCAGGCCAACAGAAAGACCAATTCCACTGAGAATAAGTAGTAATCTTCAGACTCTGCACAGGACACAACAGGCTGAAACACCAAGTGTTTAATAAACTAAAGATAGAAGATACTGATGAATTCAACTGTGAACGTGGTTAAATGACAGCTAAACATTTGTTGCAGGAGTGTCCAACATATGCAGAACAGGGAAAACTATTCTAGACTACACACTCCATTTGAAGACAAAAATCTATGGAGATGTTAACAAGCTCAAGTTGACTGCTCTCTTTGGATGTATTTAGGCTGGTGATTGAAGGTGTACAAAGAAATAGGTCTTTTTTCTACACAATCATCTGTTTTTGAAATTGATGTCTACTGAATTACCTTCTACCTTCTACATAAATACCTTCTCTAGCTCCTCCTCTCTTGAAAGTACTGCTTCGGCTTCCTCCAAACTTTCTACTTTTAGTCGCTTGCTTAAGATCACCTGGCCTCTGTTACGAGTCTGTTCATCTGTGAGTAAAAGGGAAAAGATGTTACAATGGAAGTGTACCTGAACTGTGACAGAATTCATGTCTTCAGTTTTACTTTCATGGATCTTAGTTCTATTCAACATATATGCTTTTGTTATATTAGCATATATAAATACACACCTTATGCAATAAATCCATGTCGCCAGGGGTTAGATTAAGAATACCTGTATATCACATAGTCTGTTTTATCATGTGGCTTTGAATCTTTGACTGGCACCTTACCATCATGACAGATGATAAATTATATGTCTCCATAGCAAAAAACCTGGGCTGAATTTAGAGACTGTTGCTCATGCAGCATGATCTCTCTATCAGCCTGCCTAGTTTACTCCAGAGGAATGTTAACACTTAACACCAAGATTTCTGTAACAAGACAAGCTGTATAAGCTGCCAGATCAGCACAGCAATACTCTGTCTGGCTGTAGGAGCTTCCATCCTAGTCCAGTTTTCAAGGCTGGTCAGCCCAACCATGACATTTAGTCTCTAGGTTGCATTTCCTCGCACCAGGATAAGGTTTGTACCCTCCCAGTTGTGCACCTCTGCCCGAAGTCGCTGGCACAATGTGCGGTGTTTGGTTAGGTGAGTGCTGCCAAACATTTAGTACTAACAGAAAGCAGGTAGAAGAAGCCAAAAAATGCACTGTGTTGTATATGTTTGACAACTTGAAATTTGTGTGGAAAGAAAGGTAGGAAGACAGAAGATTCTTGACAGCCTTTTGTCATAACACAGAAGCGTGTCAGCATACAAACTGATAAATGCTGTTGGAGATAGCAAGATGTGGAAAAGCATAATTGCCCATGTCAGCCCGCAACACACTTGATATATAAATGCAATGTAGTTCAGTATTCCTACAAAACTGTGCAGGTTCTGATTAACACAGTTTGAATAATAGTAATACAGACAACTTACATCTATCACCAACACCTATGTGGCTCTGGATACAGTTTGGTGCATATCTTTTACAGAACATAGCAGTCAACTCCAGCATTTTTGGGCTGTTTGTGATTCCTGGGCAAGTTTATATTCAGTAGTTTGCCACTGCTTTCTGAACATCCAGCACTCAGATCATTGTATGGAAACCAATGCAAGGCGGTCAACTTCCAAATTGCCTGCTGATGTGTTTCAAATGCGGTATGAGGGATTATGAATTGCATTTGTAACCCTTTCACTATGGAGCCAGATAAAGGTTTAATTTCAAACAGACAGATTGTTGATTCTTGGATAAACCTAAGGTTGTTCTCTCTCTCTCTCTCTCTCTCTCTCTCTCTCTCTCTCTCTCTCTCTCTCTCTCTCTCTCTCTCTCTCTCTCTCTCATAAAATGTAAGTTGTGGATGCTGATTGATTCAGTAACACATTGATTGTGTATATGTTGGATTTGTCCACTCATACAACACTTCTTGTTGGAACCACACTTGAATCCAAACTCAAATATGTTGTTGCCTTCTGTTGTTGTTTGTCATTAGCCAGCAGTTCTTCAAACTATCTCCCTTGTCCATCATGAGTGGTGTTCCAACAACTGATGATCTTGAAGCCAACAATTCACTTGTTATCTCACACTCCAGCATAACCTGGTCAGTACTTCCATGTAAGCCTTTGTAAGAAATAAGTGTTTATACTCAGAACCTACTCATGCCACATTTGATTATGAACTCTTTGAATACGGACAGAACAGTACAATGATTGAACTGGTGCCTCACATACCTACCATCCACCTCAAAGCCACTATGATCACAGCCACCTGTTTTTATTCTGGAGATTGTAGACCTATCGAGTACCCACTATCCACCTCAAAGCTACTGATCACAGCCACCTCTATTTTCATATTGAAGATTGTAACCTCTAGGCTTCATTCTGCTCTGCAATGACTTTATCTTTGAGTCCAACTGAGAATTCCCTAGCAAATTTTGTCCAAGATGAAATAATCGTCAGTATATGCTATTACATCATTTCTGTCTGCATTTTCAGTTAATTGTTAGACCTCCAATTCTTCCAACCAACTACACCACTCTCTGCCAAATGTAATTATGACTTGATGGAATAGCCTTTTGTGTCTGCCGTTGTAAATACATTTTTCTGAGTTAACACATCCGGTGTACTGAAGCTAATTAGGTAGTTGTAGATACAATAACTAGATGAAATAACATATTTATGCATGAAAGGACAAATCCAATGTGTTTACAACCAGTGTGTTACAATAGCTGCAGAGTGTTGAGGTGGTGCATCTATGCGTTTGCCCAGTAAGCTTTGATAATGATTATTAGATCAATCAATCATTCAATCTCTGGATTAAACATTATTACTGAGGATCAACATGGCCAAATGGTTAAGAGTGATTTAGCTTAAACTTCCAGTGTACTGAAGCTAATCAGGTTCAACCCCTACACAAGTCAGTTGGGACTTGTCGCTTGACTTGGGGATGTAAATTACAAGTACCTTAGAAGTCAGAATGGATTCACCTGATGGCGAGGGACTTTGGTAATAGTGAAAGCCAATCCACATGCAAAAATCAGTCTAGTGCACTTTCCAGTAGTAGCAATTAATAGCATGTGTATGGACTACACTTGAGTTCAAAAGCAAGCGAAAACTAAAATCAAAAACAAAAACTTGCTAAGATTGCTATTACAAAATGAATCTATATATATAAAACACGATGTATGTATTTCCGTCCGTTCTTTATGCGTTCGCGAACGGTCCATCCGATTGAGATGAAATTTTCTACACGTTTTCCTTTCATTCATGTGCAACTTTCTGTCATAGTTTTTTAGTTTTTTTTTTCAGCTACTTACTTATTAAAATTTAATATTTCATTTTTCATTATAATTTCTATATAGCAAGGGGACTTAACTCTAGAAAAGTTATTTCAAGGGGCATAACTTTTAATAACATTTCTATATACTTTATAGTTTTATTGTTGCATCGTTTTCAAAGATTTATAAACTCTTTGTCTATAGTTATTTACAGGCATATGAGTTATAATAAATAATGATATAATCTTTAAGGCATTTTCAAAGTTTTCATAAAAATAATGCATAATGCATAACATTGTAACTCATCTTTTTATGCTTAAAGAAGTTATCTACAGTCATGTAGGTGATTAAAAACAGTTTTCATTAAAAATAATGGATGGTGTGTGGAAGGACATTCTTTTAAGTTACTGTGTGAATTTAATGAGACGCTCCCCGCCAGGAGCTGGGCGAAGCCACGCCGGGCCAGATAGATAGACAGAAAGACAGTCGGGAACGGGAGCTTATATGACTACTTATATGAATTAAATGAGATGCTCCCCACCAGGGACTGGATGAAGCCGGGCCGGGTCAGACAGACAGACAGACATAGACAGACAGATAGTCGGGAACGGGAGCTTATATGACTACTTATATGAATTAAATTAGATGCTCCCCACCAGGGACTGGGTGAAGCCGGGCCGGGTCAGACAGACAAACAAGCAGACAGACAGACAGACTGAAAGATAGATAGATCCCCTCCAGGGACTGGGCGAAGCCGGGCCGGGTCAGCTAGTTTACTATAAATGATGGATCTTTTGCAGGGGTTCGTCTAATGCCTGCAAGTAAAACCTGCCTCAGCTGTCTGGATCATATCAATGAAACATTTAGTATGCAAGCAAGGGTGTAGTTTTGAGACTCAAACCAACACAGTGCCACAATCTTGCTGCTTATTGTCATAAATGCACTACTGGTCTGCTCAATGATCCTGCCCCATGAGAATTGAAGTTTGAACCCGAAAAGGACTGGCATCTGTCAGAGTGAGGTTGTTTTTGTAGAGACCACCTTCATGAATCAAAACTGAAGTACCAACTAAACAATGTGTTGCATTGCTTCTTATTCCTCTCTCCAAACTCAGAAACCAATGTGGTATGCAGTGAATCTCCAACATTCTCTGCCTCTCCTTCCTGTACACACTAACAGACTGCTGTTCACTGATCTCTTGATGTTATCTTACCACTTGTATTTCTGTCAACCTCTTGCTCACCTGCCTTCAATTCTTCCCTCCATCTTTCCATTCACAGTTTTTACCAGTGCAATAAATACAAAACAATACAGATCTTCCTTGTCACAGTTATACTGAGATTCTTGATCCCCGCCATGAGATGTCACTCTGTATCTCTTGTCATATTGTATATGGACAAAACAAGTAAAGGATCCTTTAACATGTCTGAAGGTGTAGGTCAGCATGGCCCAGTGGATAAGAACATGTTCTTAAACATTTGGTGTGCCGGGGGTCAGGGATTCAACCCCTACACCAGACAGTTGGACTAAAATGTTGACCTATCGTCCTTGACAGGGGATGTAAATTACAAGTACCTCTGAATTTGGAGTGATTTTGCCTGATGGGAAAGCTAATCCAAACATAAAATTCAGTCCAGCACCATTAGAAGTGTGAATGAACTACGCTTGAGTTCAAAGCGAGTGAGCGCCAAAAAAAAGTCTGAAGGTGCAGTGGAGATGTGTTGCTAGACCCATGCCCATATGTTTATACAAATTCGCACTCTGGGGCGGTGTGGTCTGTATCAAGCCGGTCAACTTTACTTCCCAGGATATTTTTGGTACGAATTGTTAGCTTACAACTTGGGAGTGATGGCGCGGATAGGAACCTATGATGACAACTCGGCTGGCAGGTAAGAATCTACCACCACTACACTACCTTGACTCCTATGGACAGAAATTATGTCCTTAATTAATGGAAGGCGCTATGACCATTGTGTATCTTGGACCAACATCTTCTGGAACTGAGAAAACTTTTCTGAAAAAATCATCATCATAAAATTAAAAATATAAAAATTAAAAATTGAATTTTCGGCGATGAAACTAAAACTTTTCACTTCTAAATGTTGACAGAAAATATATGTCATGTTTTATTTAATCAGACACATAGTTATAAACAAGAACAAAGCAACTTACTTTTAACAGAAGTTTTAGCTGCAAGTTTGATTTGATTGAGATTCTGCGTCCCCTTATATTTGTAGAGATCTTCTCGAGCAGACGTTGCCATGAAGCCGCTAGAACAGTCTGTGATTGTACAAAACTGTGACGAAATATCACGAAACAAAATGTTTCGCTTTGTGAGCACAAGTCAAGGCACGGATAAAATCAGCACTAGAATGAGTAGCACGTGAATGGCCTACGCTTAAGTTCACATCAAGCGAACGATTAAAAATTAAAAAAATAAAAACACTCCCAGTGGTTAGGCTGTGGAAATGTCAATAATATAAAAGAACAGGGGTAATGCAGCTTGACAGAAGAAAATTGCGGAAAACAAAGGACGTCTGTGTCAGTTTAATTTAAGTCTCGGGTTCTGTGCAGTGTTGCCATTTTGACGCTTTTCGCACCAAATATAGTGCTTTTTCAAGTCACTTAGTGCCAAAATTTTGAATTTAGCGTGGCCGCGCGAATTTGGTGCTTCAGAATATTTTTTGGTGCTTTTTAGTGCTTTTTTTGGGGGGGGGGGGGATGGTAAAAATTACTTTAAAAATCATTTTGGGAACACTAAAAAGCTGAATCCGAATATGACTGGTTTTCTCACTCAAGTCTTCATCAAGCAAAGTGCAGGGATTCATTCAATCTACTATTGTCAGAATATTGCAGCAGTGGGTCGAGCTCAGAACTCATTTTGATATAGCAAGAGTCAATGAGCGCTATTATCACTTTGCTGACCAACTTCGACGATCGACGAATTTCCGGCCATATGCCTTGGTGACCATCTTCGACGATCGCCGAATTAGCGACATGCGAATTTCAAACAGACTGATAGCCACCGAATCTGGCTTTATCGGTGAATAAGAAATTCGAAGCAGATATACAGTATCCAACAAAACTACTCAGCGATCTTGTCCAACTTACTGATTCTATCACTATCAGTTCAAAGATTGCAATTCCTGGGGGGGGGGGGGATAACAGAAAGTGATGCTATTCAAGATTATTTAGATCCTAATCCCAATCTAGGTTATGAGTTTGAGAAACTATGGAGCTGCAGTGACATATTGCTAGTTTACTTGTCTGTCGGTTGAAATCCCTCTTCAGGTGGAATTTCTTTGTTTAATCACATTGCTTCAGAGCTGGTCTAGCCAAATAAACTAGCATGTTTGCATGATACTGACTGCATGGTGCTGACCATATCACAGATCAAGTGCACTGTGACACGGGAGATATATATTATTATATTATTTTGGAGCTGAGGTAGTGGAAGTGGCCAGCATGCTTGCCTGGAAGCCCGGTGGTCACATGTTCAAATTAACATCCAAGACAGGGATTGTTTTTCACTGACCTAAGCTACCAGGTTGGCCCAGCCTTAAAGTGGGTACCAGGGAATTTTCTCGGAAGTAAACGCAGCTGGCATCAGAGGCTAGCACTCTTGCTTGTCGATCCAGAGGTCATGGTTTTTAAATTGAATGGAGGCAGTTGTTAAAGCTGGACCAGGCTCCCAGGTCGACCTCGCCAACAATGGGTGCCAGGAAATGTCTTGAGAAGTGAAGGCAGCTGCCGTGATATTGACCACATTGAGTCTAACTGGCCTAAACATATGGGCTAGCACCATATACCCAATAGCCTCGTGGCGTGAACAGCTTACTTTACTTACTTTACTATTTTCCTCCCTTTTCTCCTGTTTTGGACACATGTTAATAAAATATGTAAGTGGGAACTTGTGGTCAAGATGAGAATAGTGATGGCCAACATGACAGTAAAGAAAATCAAACAGATGTCTACACTTACGCTGGTCATAATATGTTTTATATATACTTCATTATTATATGACACAATGAATTAGCAGCTGGACGGCAAGGACTTTGATATATGGCTGTATAGAAGTATTGGAAGAATCATGTAACAAGAGGAAAAGACAGAGATATATTAGAGAACTTGTGTATGAAGACAACCTTAATGAATGGCTAAGATGGGATAGAGGAGCAACAAGTAAAGAATTTTCTTCAACATGCTTCATATTGCTGGTTACATGGCAAAGGGATTACGGACACAGTTCGTGAACCCGCATTCGAAACACAGCTGCGCGCGATTTGGCAACTGACCGTGTTAGTTGGTTTTTTTACAAAATGATATGGGTGCCAGTCATTCAGAAAGCAATGACAAACTACTGAATGTAAACTTGCCAAGAAATCACAACAGCAAAACAAAATGCTACGTACTGTAAAGGATATGCAACTAACTTTTTTTTATGCTTCATATTGTGTTGTGTAAACTGAAAACATTAAGCTAGATAAACATGAATATGTTTCTGTTGTTCCAGGGAATGACAGCGTTACTAGCTGCTGATGGACTGGCTCAGCTACAGGCAGCAGATCTCAAGGAAAGTTCCCCCACTTGAAGGAGACAATCAGTACACTTCTCCAATCTCTGCAAACACAAGAAGCTACATGAATATGCATTTTTATTTGTCAAGTTTTAACTTTTTCGTGTCCGTTGAGGTTTGAACCCCAGTCCTGAGAGAAAAGGGGAGACTTGGTAGTGCAGTGGCTAGCATGGTTGCCTGTCAGTCTGGTGGCTGTATGATCAAATCTTCATGAGATGGGATGTTTTTGCTTTAATTGACCTGGACTCCCAGGTTGAGCCAGCATAAAATGGGTGTCAAGAAATTAGCTGGGAAGTCAAGGCGGTTGGGGAGATATTCACCCACATCAGCCATTGAGTGCCAGTTGGGGACATATTCACCCACCTCAGCCATTGAATGCCAGTTGGGGAGATATTCACCCACATCAGCCATTGAGTGCCAGTTGGGGAGATATTCACCCAAATCAGCCATTGAGTGCCAGTTGGAGACATATTCACCCACATCAGCCATTGAGTGCCATTTGGGGAAATATTCACCCACATCAGCTATTGAGTGCCAGTTGAGATATTCACCCTCATCAGCCATTGAGTGCCAGTTAGGGAGATATTCACCCACATCAGCCATTGAGTGCCAGTTGGGGACATATTCACCCACATCAGCCATTGAGTGCCAGTTGGGGCACATATTCACCCACATCAGCCATTGAGTGCCAGTTGGGGCACATATTCACCCACATCAGCCATTGAGTGCCAGTTGGGGAGATATTCACCCACATCAGCCATTGAGTGCCAGTTGGGGAGATATTCACCCACATCAGCCATTGAGTGCCAGTTGGGGAGATATTCACCCTCATCAGTCATTTAGTGCCAGTTGGGGAGATATTCACCCACATCAGCCATTGAGTGCTAGTTGAGCGGATATTCACCCTCATCTGCCATTGAGTGCCAGTTGGGGAGATATTCACCCTCATCAGCCATTGAGTGCCAGTTGGGGACATATTCACCCACATCAGCTATTGAGTGCCAGTTGGGGAGATATTCACCCACATCAGCCATTGAGTGCCAGTTGGGGAGATATTCACCCACATCAGCCATTGAGTGCCAGTTGGGGAGATATTCACCCACATCAGCCATTGAGTGCCAGTTGGGGAGATATTCAGCCATTGAGTGCCAGTTGGGGAGATATTCACCCACATCAGCCATTGAGTGCCAGTTTCGGAGATATTCACCCACATCAGCCATTGAGTGCCAGTTGGGGAGATATTCAGCCATTGAGTGCCAGTTGGGGACATATTCACCCACATCAGCCATTGAGTGCCAGTTGGGGAGATATTCACCCACATCAGCCATTGAGTGCCAGTTGGGGAGATATTCACCCACATCAGCCATTGAGTGCCAGTTGGGGAGATATTCACCCACATCAGCCATTGAGTGCCAGTTGGGGAGATATTCACCCACATCAGCCATTGAGTGCCAGTTGGGTCAAAATATATGGCTAGCACCATATAACCAATATGGCTCAAAGTGACCTTTAATTTTTAACTACATAGAAACGACTTCATTTTTCATATGGTCTAGCTAACAGGCGGAAGGACTTTTCATAAGGTCTAACTAACAACAGATGGAAGAATGGCTCGCTGTGATCTGACTGGTGGACAGAAGCAGACAGTTACATTGTGTGTATTCCAAAACTGGTCATATAAGACCCTTATATAGAACAGTGTTCTGAAACTGTAAGGCATATAACACTTGAGCTACTTGAGATGTTGATTGGTGCTGTTGTGGGAATATTTCAGCACAAAGATTATATTGTGTGTTAATTCTTTGACTTCCGGTCTCTGTGGCTAAGGGCTTGCGGATGCGATTCATGAGCCCACTTACCTGCGTTTGAAACACAGCTGCAACCGATTTGGCAGCAGACCGCCTCGCGCAGGGTCTTAACATGTTGGTATGGGCGCTGGTCGTTCAGAAAGCAATGGCAAACTACTGAATGTAAACTTGCCAAGACATCACGAACAGCAGTAAAATGCTGGTGTTGACAGTGATGTCCTGTAAATAGGATATGCACGCTCTCTCTCTCTCTCTCTCTCTCTCTCTCTCTCTCTCTCTCTCTCTCTCTCTCTCTCTCTCTCACACACACACACACACACACACACACACACACACATTTCTTTGACTGAGTAATTAGAAATCAATATAACTGTCTGTCAGTTCATGTTTGTTTGAGGGATGCAGAGGTGTTTCCAAGGCACCAGGGCCAGATTTTGTACTGGCCAAGACCTACTAGCACGTCCTCGCCGTGTGTCCTGGCTAACGTAGTAGGATCGCTGATTCTTCCGAAGTCGGAGAGTATCTGCCTGCATGGCGAGGAACCACCAGTCTGCACACCAATAAGCCAGACATGGGACAACGGATACTCACGCAAACCTCAGGTCCGGTATGACATCACACTGATGTTGGACAAAAGGATGTCTTCATCCGACATATAGGACCTTGCGCTGGAGTTCATAGCCAGTGAACACAAGCAAGCAAGCAAGCATGTTTGTTTGATAACTAATTTCTTATTGTTAAAGGATTTATATTTGTGCTAATTATATTTTAAAATATCATTCATGTAAAAAAAAAAAGAAGTGTAAATGGGACATTACTGTCAAAAAATTAGCTTTGTTGTCTAGTAGTTGCTCTTTGCTTTATGTTGTGTTGTCTCCTGGTTGCTCTATGATTTATATTGTATTGTTGTCTAGTGGTTCCTCTTTGATTTATGTTGTATTGTTGTCGTGATTGCCCTATTCTTCATATTGTATTGTTGTCTAATGGCTGCTCTTTGCTTTATGTTGTATTGTTGTCGTGGTTGCTCTATGCTTTATGTGCTGAATACTCGTAATTGTTTTTGTGGACTTCACCTGTGGACCTGTATCCTGTGGGCCTATATGTCTAATAAAACTCCTATCCTTAATGAAATCAGACATAATTACAGAGACTCAAACACAGGCGATGTGCTGATCTAACAGCTTTAATGAATCAGATAACGATGATGGATGTTGAACATACCTACTGACACAGCAAAGTTGAGATGTCTACACAAGGGAAAACTAATTATGGCATGATATATCAAAACACAGCAGGCATAGAAGTATCATTGATTAGGGGTTGGGCTGATAGTCATGAGCGTGGTCGAAAAATCCACCTATTCTTCCATGCATTCAGGCCTACAAAATGTGATGGACCTTTCATATCACAGACCGAGGGCAGGTTCCTGCTTCAGGAATGTTTTCTTTAATATCAGCGTGCTATCCCGCCTGAATACTGGACATCGACGTCAGTAACCAGCTGCTACCTGTTTCCACTAAAATAGACACCCTCAATTCACACACACACACACACACACACACACACACACACACACAGAGAGAGAGAGAGAGAGAGAGATCCTCGCTTTAAGTAGTGTTTGTGAGCAGAAGTCACTTGTTTTATACCAAGGGACACTATCTGTGTGCTGTTTTACGCCAAGGGACACTATCCAAGTGCTGTTTTATGCCATGGGATACTATCATCCACATGGCATGAGACACGCTTCACAGGGCAAGAATGAACACCAGTTGTCCCAATCTTTAGAGACATCTTTTCTGTGATTATGAATTTCGACCAGCAATGCACAGAGTGGAATCCTGTTGCCGTAATTCAGAGATCAATGCCCTCCCAATGATTAATGACAACTGTGACAATGAGGATATAGTTATACCAGACAGACGAATCGGTTGTTTAGGGAATGTAGTTATACCAGACAGACGAATCGGTTGTTTAGGGAATGTAGTTATACTAGAATCAGGCGAATCGGTTGTTTAGGGAATGTAGTTATACCAGAATCAGACGAACCTGTTGTTTAGGGAATGTAGTTATACTAGAATCAGACGAATCCGTTGTTTAGGACATGTAGTTATGCCAGAATCAGACGAATCGGTTGTTCAGCATCAAAGATGCCATGGACTTTTTCAGCATAGTCGTATGGTAGAAATGTTTCAGAAGTCACAGATGCCTTTGCTATATTCACAAGCTATATCATGACAATGGAAGTTTTAGCAGTAGCAATAGCATTACATTGGCTTGTGTTGCAAAACCACATCCATGCTTGCATACTGCGTTATCCACTGAGCATGATGAAGAAGGTTGAGGACGGCTTTGCCCACCCCACAGGCATTGATTGATTCCATGCAGAATTCAAGTTATTTTTATTTTTCTACCACGATATTCAGGTTCAATAGCGGAAAGGCTGGCCAGCTTCCTCTAACAGCAATAACGGCAAAGGCAATAACAGCAATATGAATGAGGTTTACTTGACCAGGTTGGCAAATGTCTCGTAAGTTTCGTTAACAGACACATTTTGTGGAGATGTCAACAAGCTTGAGTTGACTGCTGCTTTCTTTTTTATTAATTCATATTGACTCCTGAGGGTGAAAGATGTAGGCCACATTCAACTGTCTTTATCGGCAATATGAATGTCAAATTTTCAACTGTTTTTCCTTGTAGTGAAAATCATTAGTTTAGTAGAGCAGACTAGAACAACCTATCATGTGCCATGCCAGTAAGCATTCCAGATTCACCATCTCAATCTCCAGTCATGGCTCAGGTCTCTGTTACATGATTTATCTGTTGAGGCCCCCCCCCCCCCAACATATGCACCCGCTTCCGGCGGCTAATACTAATAGTAGCAGCCCGGTGTTGGTTGACGAGGCCCCTCATTCTTCTGATGAGCCTCTTGTGTTTGACCATGCCAATTCTTACTCCCAATCATTCTAGACACTGATGTAGATTCACTGACCTTTCTCCGCTCTCTCAGGTCTGTGTTTTTATCCCCATACCACGTGGCCAAACCATCCAGGTATTTATCGCTTTGACTTCCTCTTGCACTTTTCCAGTCAGATTTATTAGTTGTTTTCAAATTTTTCTCATGATTTCCCCAAAAATGTCTTGACGATCTACATTTTATTTCTCTAATCAATTTAAAGTTCTCGTTTGTTTCTTGGACTGTCTTCTTTGGTTTTCTGTCTGTCCATGGTATTCTATGCATATTTATCAATAACTGCATTTTCAAACATTAGATGTTTCTGTCCTTATCAGCCTAATGTCCATGTGCACATCTATACAACAGTAAAGGTAATATATGGCACTTCAACTCTTTTTCTCACTATAATTGGCAGCTTTTTATTGGTGAATACGTTTTCCTTCCTCCAAAAGATTACACACAAAGACATTCTTGTTCTAATCTCCATCAGATTTCCTGTTCCAAACTAGTTTTGTTTCACTTGTTTGTGAATTTTCTTATATACGTGAATGTTAAATCAATTGCCTTTCATGAAAAGAAGACCCAAATTCAGTATGTCTTCTTCGCTCACCTTCAGACGTCCATATGAATTAATCAAAAAGAAAGCAGCAGTCAACTCAAGCTTGTTGATATCTGGATAAAATGTTTCAGTCTGTTAACGAAACATACGAGACAACAGTTGCTTTTCTGGTCGAGTAAACCACATGATCTTGCTCAGAGCAAACAGCACAGAACAGTGGAACTGTCTTTTATACAGATTTCCGCTGGTCCCGTCATTCTGCTCACACGTGGACTCAGAGCCCCGCCGTGCTATGATAGAGAGACGGCCGCATCAGGCGGCACCGTAAGGGGGCGGCATTAGCAGCGAAATCAAAATAGATTAAACTTTGAACCATTCAATAATTAAAAATCTTTAAGGGATTACATGTCGAAAAGAAATAAACATTTAAGGGGCGGCATTTCGAAGACTTGCATCATACTGGGAAAATCTACTGCACGGCCCAGCGTGGACTGGCAGAACAGATAACTCAGCATATCCTTAGGAATTGTCACTTAGTCTGATCATCGGTCCGTAGAGACAAACACTGCCACCAAACTGTTATGGGAGTCTGAGCTGTTAAAAATGGCAACATATTTTACTACAGGTCCTGGTCTGGAGCAAACATCGGTGATCATAACTTTCCGTCATCAGATATTATATGGCCGAATGGAACAGAACGCGCGTTCTTAAGCATCCGGTGTGCTGATGCCGAGTTAATGGGTTCAACCCCTACACCGGACAGTTGGACTAAAATGTTGACTTCTCGTCCTTGACTTGGGGGCGCAAATTACAAGTACCTCTGAAGTCGGAGTGGGTTCGCCTGATGACGAGGGCTTTTAACATAAATGTTATTCAAGTATATGCCCCAACAGGAGAGTCTAGTGAAGATAGTGTAGAGGAATTTTATAATGACATAGAGTCTGCCTTAAAGAAATGTAAAAATTCAGAAATAAACATCATAATAGGGGACTTCAATGCAAAAGTAGGAAATCAAGGGGATAGATACACAGTAGGAAACTATGGTTTAGGAGAGAGAAATGAAAGAGGATACAGACTAGTAGAGTGGGCAAAAGAACAGGAAATGATTGTAGGAAACACCTGGTTCAAACAACACCCTAGAAGATTATGGACATGGAGGAGTCCTGATAGCAGGATTAGAAACCAGATTGACTACATTCTCATTAGCAGAAGATTTAGAAACGCCCTAACAGTAGCAAAAACAGTTCCCAGTGCTGATTGTTATAGTGACCACAGATTACTCACAGGAACATTGAGGATAAAGTTGAAGAAAGTCAAGTATACAACAGGGAACACTAAATATGATTTGTGTACATTGAGTAATGACAAGGAAATACAAAACAAATTCAACATAGAAGTACAGAACAGATTTGAAATATTGTCTGATCTAGAGATCCTATTCCAGGATGTGGATGATCAATGGGAAATGTTAAAGAATTCAATCAATGTGGCTGCAGAAACAACTATTCCAAAATTAAAGAAGGTGGGTCGTAAGAAATGGATGACTGAGGAAATTTTACACTTAATGGAAACAAGAAGACTCAACAAAAATAATCCTGCCAAATATGAAGAAATTCACAGACAAGTCAGAATATTATGTAGGAAGGCAAAAGAACCATGGCTTGAGGAAAAGTGCTTAGAAATTGAAAAACAACACAACAGTCAAAATACCAAATTAGTGCACAAAAGAATTCAGGAACTTACTAATAAAAGAACAAGTACATCAACAGGCTGTCTAAAAACTAAAGATGGCAAAATCATAATAGAAAAAGATCAGATTCTACATGTATGGACAGATTATGTGAAAGACCTGTATAATGATAACAGAGAGGAACAGTATGCTATTAGATTTAATAATGAAGGACCAGCAATTTTAAAGATGGAGGTTCAAAATGTTCTGCATATGAAAGCTGGCAAGGCCCCCGGTGCAGATAACATCACAACAGAAATGATTAAAGTTTTAGAAGAATTTGGACTAGAGCAAGTCACTAGACTGCTGAACACATTATATGATACTGGAGATATACCTTCTGAATTATGTAATTCTGTATTTATTGCAATCCCAAAGAAATCAGGAACCTTAGAATGTGATCAACATAGAACAATTAGTATAATGAGTCACATCACAAAGATTTTGTTACGAATTATCATGCAAAGAGTGAGGAAGAAAATACAACCTGAAATAGGGGAAGAACAATGTGGGTTTGTAGAAGGAAAGGGTACAGTAAATGCTGTGTATATGCTGCGAACAGTTATTGAACGTGCTTTAGAAGTAAACAAGGATATACATCTTTGCTTTATTGACTACACAAAGGCTTTTGATAGAGTTAGACATGTCAACATTGTGGATATGCTTGCAGATCTACAGATTGATGGGAAAGACATTAGACTTATAAAAAACATATATTGGAAACAACAAGCTGCCATAAGAATTGATAATGAAGTAGGACAATACCAACCTATTAAGAGAGGTGTTAGGCAGGGATGTGTAATGTCTCCAGATCTTTTTTCCCTATACAGTGAAAATATTTTCAGAAATGTAGAAGACCTAAATGGAATCAGCATTGGAGGACGAAACATAAATAACATTAGATATGCAGATGATACAGTATTGATTGCAGACAATGCACAGGATTTGCAACAATTAGTAGACGCTGTGGTTGTACACAGTGAGCAGCTGGGGTTGGAATTAAATTGTAGGAAGACACAGGTTATGGTCGTCACTAGGAAGAACGAAGTACCACAATGTAATATACAAGTAAATGGGAATATTCTTCAACAAGTGAATCGGTTCAATTATCTCGGAACAGTCATAACATCTGATGGCAGATGCCTTGAAGAGATTAGAACAAGAATCGCCATTGCGAAAGTAGCCTTTAGCAAGATGAAAAACATTCTGACCAATAAAATGATGTCAATTGAAATGAGAAAAAGAGTGTTGAGGGGATACATAGAGCCTGTTCTTTTGGATGGATGTGAAACTTGGACAATGTGCAGTCAAGCTGAAAAACATCTGATGGCTGCAGAAATGTGGTTTCTGAGGAAAATACAAAGAATACCACGGACAGATAGAAAAACCAATGACCAAGTACTACAAGAGACAAATGAAAATCGTAGATTGATTAGAGAAATTAGACGTAGACAGTCAAAATTTTTTGGACATGTTATGAGAAGAAATGGACTGGAGAACTTAGTGACAGCTGGCAAGATCGAAGGGAACAGACCAAGGGGAAGACCGAGAGGAAAATACCTGGATGGCTTGGCCACATGGCATGGACGAGACAGGAACACTGAGCTGATCCACGACTCTGGTGATCGAGTGAAATGGCGAATCATGACCGCCCACGCTTTCCGGCATGGCACATGATTGATTGATTGAATCCACCCACAAGATTCAGTCCATTGCTACAAGTAGTAGTATGTATGGACTATGCTTGGTGTCGTTAGCCGCTACACGCTGCGGGATTTACTGAGGAGGGGATCCGAGCACTTATGGACTGAATGGTTCGATGTGCAATGAGGATGATCTGTCGACTAACTAACTACGCTTGAGTTTAAAGCGAACGACTCAGCAGAAATAAAAATAAAAACTATGGTGGAGTTGTTATGTTGCTTTCATTACTTGTAGCTCAGCTGTTTATGCTTTCCATATACACCTGTCTCAGTTTTTCTCTGCCTTTCTTGTCTAGTATTTTTTAACATACGGTCAATTTCTCTATTTCATCTCTTCTGTTGATGTTCCCCATACTTATCATTTGTGTTTACCTGATGGTTTTGGTCAGTGATCTTGTAACACATCCAACTCTCACTATCTCAACATTTGTTTTTCTCTCATTCCGCAGAACTCACAACATTCGTATCAAATACCATATATCCACTGTTTCCTATTTCTTCACCATTATTATACTTATAGTACAACATTCGTGTCCCTCCTGAATAGGCCACACCCAAATTCTTTTTCCAAGCAGATTGTTGTACTTGTGATATTGCCATTTTCCTTTGTTGCCCGTTTGACGTTGCCTTTTCGATATGGCGACTTTTCTTTATCTCTGTCACATCTTCCATTAGACGTTACGATGTAGAGTACATATTCAAAACGGTTGATTGTTTCATGCCTTTATTGTATATAAAGCATATTGGATTGTGTTTTCTTATAAACTACCATTTATTCAATTTGCTAATGTTAGTTATTGTAATTCCCTTCTTTTTGCTCTCCACAACCTTATCTAGAATTGATTGTAGATTACTTTCAAACTGCTTTTAAAATTGGATGATTAGCATATCTCAAAATAGTTTGACCACCAGCTTTAGATGTTCGATGTCTCTGAGTATTGTCTTGCTGAGAACGTTGAAATGATTATGCGATAAAACACATCCTGGTCTACCTCTTCTTTTACTTGTTCGGAATTAAGTTCTCCTTCACATCAGAATTAAGTTCTCCTTCACATCAGAATTAAGTTCTCCTTCACATCAGAATTAAGTTCTCCTTCACATCAGAATTAAGTTCTCCTTCACATCAGAATTAAGTTCTCCTTCACATCAGAATTAAGTTCTCCTTCACATCAGAATTAAGTTCTCCTTCACATCAGAATTAAGTTCTCCTTCACATCAGAATTAAGTTCTCCTTCACATCAGATGGCCGACTCTTAACTGATTCAATGACAAACAACAAGTAGGTCTGGACCAAGCACAATCACATGAACAAATATTAGTGCAGACCTGACAAGGCGAACTCACCTGGGACCCCAGAAATAGTTCTTCTTATCAGAAATTCGTCTTATAAGAGTTCAAGCATGTAGTAAAGCATTTACAACGAACAATACAGTATTGTTCTTCGCAATAGAAATTCGCCACATCTGAGATCGCCTTAAGCAGTTTGCACTATGTCCATTCACTGAGCATTACAATTGCGGAAAATGATACGAAACGAAATAAATAATCTGATAACCCTAGTACGGCGATATATCGTCCTTCTGACCAAATGGGAGGTCACATTTGGGGATATATTATCCTTCAGCACTTAAACAGTTACCAGCAACGAAATACCCCACCCCCATAAGCATATTCCAGCAACAAAATCCGCACCTCCATAAGCATATTTCAGGAACACACATCCCCACCCCATAAGCATATTCCAGGAACATACACATTAAGCCAGACTTGTGTATCCATAACTAGATTTTTAAAATCATGACTAGAAAGAAGGAAAAATAAAACGAAACAGATTATTACTCCTTCGGGCGTTAATTTCCAGGCACAATTGTTTACAATATCCAGTAGATTTTGCACTGAAATGTTAAGGATAAACCAACACCAGGGCGTTCGTGGATATTGAAATGTCAAGGCTAATCTAGCACTAGGGCTTTCGTAGTTATTAAAATGTCAAGGCTATTCTAACACTAGAGCGTTCGTGGATATTGAAATTTCAAGGCTAATCTAGCACTAGGGCGTTCGTGGCTATTGAAATTTCAAGCCTAATCTAGCACTAGGGCGTTCGTGGATAATGAAATGTCAAGGCTAATCTAGCACTAGGGCTTTCGTGGATATTGAAATGTCAAGGCTAATGTAGCACCAGGGCGTTCGTGGATATTGAAATGTCAAGGCTTATCTAGCATCAGGGCTTTCATGGATATTAAAATATCAAGGCTAATCTAGCATTAGGGCTTTCGTGGATATTAAAATGTCAAGGCTAATCTAGCACTAGGGCGTTCGTGGATATTTAAATGTCAAGGCTTATCTAGCATCAGGGCTTTCATGGATATTAAAATGTCAAGGCCCATCTAGCATTAGGGCTTTCGTGGATATTAAAATGTCAAGGCTAATCTAGCACTAGGGCGTTCGTGGATATTTAAATGTCAAGGCTAATCTAGCAATAGGGTTTTCGGGGATATTGAAATGTCAAGGCTTATCTAGCATCAGGGCTTTCATGTATATTAAAATGTCAAGGCTAATCTAGCACTAGGGCGTTCTTGGATATTTAAATGTCAAGGCCAATCTAGCACTAGGGCGTTCGTGAATATTTAAATGTCAAGGTTAATCTAGCACTAGGGCGTTCGTGGATATTTAAATGTCAAGGCTAATCTAGCACTAGGGCGTTTGTGGATATTGAAATGTCAAGGCTAATCTAGCACTAGGGCGTTCGTGGATATTTAAATGTCAAGGCTAATCTAGCACTAGATTCATAGGAAAATTAGGAAGCTATGCAAAGAGGAAAAAGAAACATGGCTTGAGGAAAATTGCAAGGAAACACCAACACAACACCCGGAATACCAAATTATTGCACAAAAGAATTAATGACATCACTAACAACAGAACACACACGTCAACAGGTTGCTTTAAAATCAAAGATGGCAAAATCATAATAGAAAAAGATCAGATTTTACATGCGTGGTCAGATGATACAAGAGAAGAACAATATGATCATCGGAATAATAATGAAGGACCATCAATTTTGAAGATAGAAGTTCAGAATGCTCTTAACCATATGCAAACTGGCAAGACCCCGGGTACAGATAACATCACAGTAGAAATGGTCAATGCCTTAGAAGAATATGGAATAGACCAAGTCACCAGACTGCTGAACGCAATATACGATACTGGAGATATACCTCCTGAATTATGTAATTCTATATTTATTGCAATCCCGAAGAAATCAGGGGCCATTGAATGCGATCAACATCGAACAATTAGTATAATGAGCCACATAACGAAGATTCTGCTGAGAATTATCATGCACAGAGTTAAGAAGAAAATACAATCCGAAATAGCAGAAGAACAATGTGGGTTTATAGAAGGCAAGGGCACAGTAAATGATGTGTATTTACTGAGAACAGTAATTGAACGTTCTATAGAAGTTAACAAAGATCTGTATCTTTGCTTTTTGACTACACAAAGGCTTTCGATAAAGTGAGACATGTGATAAGGATGCTTGAAGATCTACAAATTGATGGAAAAGACCTTAGACTTGTAAAAATGATATATTGGAAACAACAAGCTGTCATCAGAATTGATAACGATGTAGGTCAATACCAGCCTATTAAAAGAGGTCAGTGTGTTTTTCATCTTGCAAAAGGCTACTTTCGCAATGGCAGTTCTTGTTCTAATCTCTTCAAGGCATCTCCCATCAGATGTATATATACATCAGTGAGCTACAAAAGTCATCAGAAGAATAAAAGCGTTGGTATTAATTGCTTCTTGGTGATAATTCTTCAGGCTTGCTGTGATTAAATGCTTCTTGATATCTTCGTTAACACCGGGGGTATCCGGCCTTTGTTCTGCGTCTTCATGTTGCACGTATACACGTTCCTGTCTGCCCATGTCTTGTTGTTGTCCACCTCTTGATGTTGTCCACTTTTGTGTTGCCGTCTTCATCTTACACGCATCGCCTACACAATAGTAACATCGATACGACAAGGACATCAATAGTAACATCGATACGATAAGGACATCGATATGGTAAGGATGTCAATAGGAACATCGATATGGAAAGGACATCAGTGTGGAACATTGACACGACAAGGACATCAGTGTGGAACATTGACACAACAATGACATCAGTGTGGAACACTGACACAACAAGGACATCAGTGTGGAACATTGACACAACAAGGACATCAATTGGAACATCGATATGACAAGGACGTCAATAGGAATATCAACTTGGCACGGAATATTTAGTTCACCACCTACTCTCAAAGAAAGTCGCAGAGACACTGTGGCGTTAGTTCTAAGACAAACTCTGCCCAATTGGACTACAAGATCTTGTACATCTGTCGTGTTCACTCCAGCTGGGCTACCAAGTCCCGCACATCAACCACGTTACACTACAGCTAGTCTAACGCTTTCGCACACCAGTCACGTAAAACTCCAGTTGTGCTACTAGGTTTGGCATAAGTCATGTCACACTCCGGCTAGGCTACCAGATCTCGCACATCCGCCACGTCACACTCGGACTGGGCTACCAGGACTGACATCAGTCACATCACACTCCAACTGGGCTACGAAGTATCACACATTAGTCACATCACACTCTAGCTGGGCTACGAGGTATCACACATTTGTCATATCACACTCCAGCTGGACTACGAGGTATCACACATTAGTCACGTCACACTCTAGCTGGGCTACGAGGTCTAGGATCACCCATCTCACACTCCAGCTGGGCTACGAGGTCTAGCCTCACTCATCTCACACTCCAGCTGGGCAACGAGGAATCACACATTAGTCACGTCACACTCCAGCTGGGCTACGAGGTACCACACATCAGTCATGCCACACTCCAGCTGGGCTACTAGGAATCACACATTAGTCATATCACACTCCAGCTGGGCTACGAGGTATAACATTAATCATCTCACACTCCAGCTGGGCTACGAGGTCTAGCCTCACTCATCTCACATCTCCAGCTGGGCAACGAGGTCTAGCCTCACTCATATCACACTCCAGCTGGGCTACGAGGAATGACACATTAGTCACGTCACACTCCAGCTGGGCTACGAGGTCTGGCATCACTCATCTCACACTCCAGCTGGGCAACAAGGAATCACACATTAGTCACGTCACACTCCAGCTGGGCTACGAGGTCTATCATCACTCATATCACACTCCAGCTGGGCTACGAGGTATAACATTAATCATCTCACACTCCAGCTGGGCAACGAGGTCTGGCATCACTCATATCACACTCCAACTGAGCTACGAGGAATGACACATTAGTCACGTCACACTCCAGCTGGGCTACGAGGTCTGGCATCACTCATCTCACACTCCAGCTGGGCAACGAGGAATCACACATTAGTCACGTCACACTCCAGCTGGGCTACGAGGTACCACACATCAGTCATGCCACACTCCAGCTGGGCTACTAGGAATCACACATTAGTCACATCACACTCCAGCTGGGCTACGAGGTACCACACATCAGTCATGCCACACTCCAGCTGGGCTACTAGGAATCACACATTAGTCACATCACACTCTAGCTGGGCTACGAGGAATCACACATTAGTCACGTCACACCCCAGCTGGGCTACGAGGTACCACACATTAGTCACATCACACTCCAGCTGGGCTACGAGGTCTAGCATCACTCATCTCACACTCCAGCTGGGCTACGAGATATCACACATTAGTCACATCACACTCCAGCTGGGCTACGAGGTATCACACATTAGTCACATCACACTCCAGCTGGGCTACGAGGAATCACACATTAGTCACGTCACACTCCAGCTGGGCTACGAGGAATCACACATTAGTCACGTCACACTCCAGCTGGGCTACGACGAATCACACATTAGTCACGTCACACTCCAGCTGGGCTACGAGGTATCACACATTAGTCACATCACACTCCAGCTGGGCTACGAGGTCTGGCATCAGTCGTCTGGCAATCAATAAAGTAGAGCAGTCATACTATCTTTTAAATCTTTCTGTCCTAAGCAACACCGTGTGGGAAGGCAACTTTACGTGCATACCAGTCAACATGTCACGTTCCGATGCCTAGTCATCATGTGTACCAGTCAACATGTCACGTTTGACTGCCCATTTTTCGTGTATACCAGTCAACGTGTCACGTTTGATTGTCTAGTTTTCATGTATACCAGTCAACGTGTCACGTTTGGTTGCCTAGTCTTCATTATGCCAATCAACATGTCACGATAGGTTGCCTAGTCTTCATGTATACCAGTCAACATGTTATGTTTGACTGAATATTCTTCGTGTGTTCTGGTCAATATGGTATATGTGTAGTACTTATTACATTTAGTCAGGGGACACAAAAGAAATCGGACCATGTTTTTTTTTTCATCATTATTATATCTGCTTCAGTTCCAAACAAAAAGTAGATTTGGAGGAAACATGGTACACAAATGAACAAGTCTTACGTTGTAAATTTCCATTTACTGAGCATTGAAACTGAGGAAGATACTGTGAAACCAAACTAATAACACGATGACACTACTATGTCAACATATCGTCCTTCTGTCTAAATGGGAGATCACATCAGGCAATAAATTATCCTTCGGCTCTGAGTCTGATATAATAAGTGTCCGTTACCTTGGATGGAATCTGTCTAGAGGAAACAAACCATGCACTCGTGCATGCCGAAGAGGTGCATGACTTGATGTGACGCACTCCTGTCGTAAGAGGAACGTAGAAGAGGTGCATGACTTGATGTGACGCACTCCTGTCGTAAGAGGAACGTAAAAGAGGTGTATAACTTCGTGTGACGCACTCCTGTCGTAAGAGGAACGTAGAAGAGGTGTATAACTTCGTGTGATTGCACTCCCGGTGTAAGAGGAACGTAGAAGAGGTGTATAACTTCGTGTGACGCAGTCCTGTCGTAAGAGGAATGTAACGTAGAAGAGGTGCATGACTTGATGTGACGCACTCCTGTCGTAAGAGGAACGTAGAAGAGGTCTATGACTTCGTGTGACGCACTCCTGTCGTAAGAGGAACGTAGAAGAAGTGTATAACTTCGTGTGATTGCACTCCCGTCGTAAGAGGAACGTAGAAGAGGTGTATGACTTCGTGTGACACACTCCTGTCGTAAGAGGAACGTAGAAGAGGTGTATAACTTCGTGTGATTGCACTCCCGTCGTAAGAGGAACGTAGAAGAGGTGTATGACTTCGTGTGACACACTCCTGTCGTAAGAGGAACGTAGAAGATGTGTATAACTTCGTGTGACGCACTCCTGCCGTAAGAGGAACGTAGAAGAGGAGAAAAAGATATAGCAAGTGTTTGCATAACGTGGCCCTCAACACAACCAACTGGAAAGACTCTCGATCCTGCGCCAGTTACCCTGCCTCATGTATTGTCGGCCCATGGTGCTCTTACTGGTCTGTCTCCACCATCATATATGTATTCCCCAGCCTCATTCCCAATGTGTCTTCAATGTCCTTTGTCCATCGTCATGCTGGTCGACGCTTGCCTCTTCCTTTAGAGGATCAAGCCTTCTGTTGTCGTTATTTCTCAACCACTCTGACATTTAATATGTCCAAAATATCGTGCTGTTCGTGAGTCAGTTTTCTTCTATCTTCAGGTCTGGTAAAAATGCTCACATACACGCGCGAGTGCGCAAGCAGGCACATAAATACACACATCAATTAAAGCGTCTAGTTGTGAATCTGGTAATCAGTCGTGATGCAGGCACACTCCTTTGATTTTTATTATACCGCACCCAGCTTTAGTGCCTCAAACACCAATCTAAATTTAACCAAGCCCTATTTAGAGTTGTTCTAATGGTTAAAGTTCAAAGAGTACAGTACAGCAAGGGACCTTTTTCCGTACCTGTATGCGTGGTCGGTATGTGTGGTGCTAGCCTATAATTTTGCAGATACACAATATCACGCCTGTCGCTTTTAACTCTCTGAGCATTTCCTTGTATCTCTTTAGGCTGAATCGATCTAGAAACCCATGTCAATTGTAATCTTATTAATAGTAAAATATAATAATAGTTGTTGTTAAGTAAGCGTCTTTAGATATTCGGACACATGATTACAGTGATCCAAAACAAAGAGTGATATTCACAGTGCTGCCGTGGTAACCAAAATCAATCAAAGCGGAATATATTTATTTGTATTCCATTCAAAAATGTCAATGAGTCACTTTCGGCAACCTATGTTTGACGTATTGTGCCATTTTAAAATTTTTATCAGATAAAAACATACTTTGCAAAGTGGCTACTTCGGATTTTTGTTTTCTTTGGGAGAGAGAGCACGATTAAAATTAAGTAAGTAAATACCATTTTACACTCCTTAAGTGGGTATATTATGGGTATATGATACTAGATTGGATCGTGGATATTCTTGTGTTCGAATCCGTTAGACTAAGAGGTGGAATGCAAGCTTCGTTAGGAAGTTCAAAAGAAATGTTTGACAGAAAAGCACACAAAACAGTGGACATCTTCTTTAAGATTTCATGTAACCGTTAAGTATGGGCTGTTTCCTTTGTGTTAAATTATAGGTCATTTTATGGAAATGGCCAAGTCTTTTTTATTATTATTATAATGGTGCTAGTCGCGTTGATGGGGATATTCGTGACATTAATTTTGTTGTATTTACAATCCATGTGGTGTGCTGCAAGGCAGTCTGTGATAACTTAAATTATGAGTGGCGAGTTGCACAATAACCTTAGCTAAAAGGCCACCACGATAATTTATTATTAACACCCACCCTATACCCCAAATAAAAACACGCGCACACACGACAAGTTAAGCTGCCTTCTCATTATAAAGAGCCGTAAAAATTGCACACAGGTACTTATGGCAAAAACAAATTCGTTGGCCTCATTAATACAAAAAAGTATGTATTAAACAAGATATGCCTCCTAGTTATCTTATAACATAAAATGTTTGCATTGAAAATATCCTTTAAAATAGTATGCGCTGAGTTACTTCCTTTTGACAGTGAATTTATCTTTCAAGGTACATAACATTGCAATTTCAAGGGACATAATCATATGAGAAAAATCAATTTGATTAATTCTTTAATTATTACAGTCTATTGTGTATAAAAATGTTCCATTATTGAACTTAATATTTGGCTATCTATGCTGTAACTTTTAAATAGCTTAATTATTTGAAACTAGCATACATTAATTAAGGCGTGCATAAAAGAATCGTTATCATTCAAGACCCTTTTACCAAAGCAATTCTACACCAGTAGTTATGCTGGTATATAAAGAAATAGGGTGTATTAGTGATTGTCAGCCTTCCAGGGAAACCTGGTTGGTTACTTGGCAGGATGCCCATGGTATGTGGAGACCACGTGACATCGGTCACATGTCCGTCCGTCCGAGACCTCGCCGGTCTGTCCGTCGTCTGTCCGTGACCTCGCCGGTCAATGTCTGTCCGAAAGTGGTCAAGGTCCTCGCAGAGTCAGTCAATGGCCTGCCTGACTTGGAAAGCTTAGGGTTTCCTCCCTTAACACATACATGGTTCGAGGGCGCCTTTCTGGGAAGGAGTTTGGTCGGTATGTGCCGGAACACTATACGGATAACAAACCACATACCTCAGAGCTGGGGTGGCCACTAGTGTGGAGACACTAGCCCTGGTTCGTCCATGTGATAGCAGCTGCACGCCAACCTGATACCGTTACCGCTGGCAACGTAACGGGAGCTCAGAGCGTGGGCGGCTCTATCCCTTTTGCAAATTTTTTCTAACATTGCTGATAATAATAATGTTACTTACATCTTCAACGTAAAGGATTCTGATTGTTATTTCTAAGGTTAAAATTTAACTTTCATTAAATTTATCGTCTTTATTTATGGTTATGCATTTCTTAATACTTACTAATAACATCACGATTTATATCATTTTGTTTTGTGTACATCTCTGTGCTACGGAATTAAATAAAGCAGCAGTATGCACACACATTTTAAAACAATTAAGAGATAATAAATAAAAGAGTCAAATCATGCGTTTCTACATTCTTTTGAAGAAACAGCAACATGAACTTAAACTAATTGCATTAAATGAAATCTTTATGTTTGCAATTAACGTGTCACTTACTGAATGTCCTCCAGCGGTTTCTCCAGATATGAAGGACACCGAAAAATGTCATGTTAAACGGAACTGATGCCAAAACAAATTGTCAGAACGACAAACAAGTCTCTGAATACAGTTCTGATAAAATGGCTAATGTTTCAGGGGAAACGTAATCAGAGTTAGAAATTGAGATGGACCCAGTATGTGATTATTATTGTTCTTTGCTTTGGTAAATAAATTGGTATTAGCAGTTTAAATATATACCTCAAACGTTGCTAATTTCACATGATCTCTGAGACCATTCCCAGAGTGTAAGGACGGAGATGCTGCAAAGTTGAAAGAAATAGTTGATCAGCATGGAAACTCACAATTTAGGATATAGGTGATGCTATAAATATGATTGTAAAAAAAATTGTAAATAAACTTTTACACAACATACAAAAGTTAGTTGCATATCCTTTACAGGACGATGCAGTCAACCTCAGCCTTTTATGTGTAGCCTTTTGGCAAGTTTACGTTCAGTAGTTTGCCATTGCTTTCTAAACGACCTGTACCTATACAACTTTATAAAAACAACGCAAGGTGGTCTGCTGCCAAATCGCCAGGAACTATTTCACACCATACGTAACGCTACACAATGTATGCCTGTTGGGTTTCGCACGTGTTCACGCGTTAATAGCAGTAATCGTGTATAAATTGCAATCGAAAGTTGCTTAAACATTAGTCTTGTTCAGCCTATTATTCATTATCTCGGCACGGGCCCTCAGCCAACTTCTTCTAAGATGTCCCATGCAGCTCCATGCAAGCCCTCCCCTTATATTTCATTTCTGCATCTACATCTCCTGAGAGAGAGAGAGAGAGAGAGAGAGAGAGAGAGAGAGAGAGAGAGAGAGAGAGAGAGAGAGAGAGAGATGGGGAAAGAGAGATAGTAGTATGTATGTGTAAGTACACTTTTGTTTGTTAGATTGTGAATGTGAGTGAGTATATGTGTATGCGAGGAAGCTTGTATTTGTGTGTTATTGAGTGGGTGAATAACTGTGAGCGTTTGTGTACATGATGTAAGTATGTATGCAGGTATGTATTTATGTATGTGTTTATACTTGTTCTTGTGTATATGTGTTTGGCTGTCTGTCTCATAACCTGGTAGTATGCATTGTTTATGTTCAGAACTTGCATTTGACAATGTTTTTTTCCACTATGTGAATGTATCATGCACAATAGATACTTGATGTTCGAAAGATGAGTTATTGGAAGGGCCTATCTGAGACGGGCCTGCGTGCCCAATTTCTGACCCTTTGAAAATAAAGTTCGTTCATTCGTACTTTTAGGTCTTCGCCTATTTAATTCGCCCTTAAGATTCTAGACATCTTGGAGACTGAGACACGTATTTCTATCCGAGTCTAAAATTGGTGCAAAGAATTGGATTGGAAGTATAGATGGTCGGCATGACACTGACTACAAAAGTGTTCATTGGTAAATAACGTAACGGGATTCACGCCATATGCTAATTGTGCCTTAGAGCGTGTAAAAGTGTCATTTTACGTTCCAGTCTTTGAAGACTGAAAGGATATTGATATGTACACATCATGAAGATTGATTTTTGTAATACTCTGAGTGTTTCTTGATGACTGATATGTATACTGCTCTCCACATTTTTTTTTTCTAGACTGAGACGTAAACTGCTCTGCGTGCATCATGAAGACATCGGTATATTACTGTGTAGACTCCTCTGTACACTGTTTAGAAACTGAAACTATAGGGTTATGTACACTTCTTGGAAACAGACGTACATTGACCTGTACATATGTATGCTGACCTGTGCATGCTGCTCTACACACTCCATAAAGACTTACAGGGAGTGTGGATACTTTTTGAAGTCTGAAGCAAAGGCTGTTTTGTACTCTTCTTGACTGACATGAGTACTGCTTTGTACGCTTCTTTTAGTTTAATAGGTACTGTGCTCTGTACACTTCTTGACTGATAGGTATAGCGATGTCTTCACTTCTGTAAGATTGATACTTCGTCTTGTACACTTTATGAAGACATAAATGTACTCATTTGAAGACTTCTGTGGTGTTGTGACTTCCGCACAGGCATGGGCTAAATTTAGGCCGCTGTGATGCATATAAATGTATACCCTGTACTCTTTTTAATGACACCCATTGCAAGACTTCCGCCATACGTCTATGTCGTACACTAAAGAAAAGGGTCATCACTGGCCTAAATCGACATGGCAGGGGATCTGCAGACCATTCGGGCACTTCTTGTAAACTGTGTAAGGCACACCGTTGGGCTCCGGTGCTTACTTTCCACGTGTTTTCTTAATTACCGCAACCACATCGGTCGACACCGCAGGTTTGGCATTGAAATCCATAGATGGTTTCTCCAGCCATTTGAGTCCTTCAATTTCTCCGAGTGAGACGTCCCGCTGGGCATCAGAGTATGTTGTCGCGAGGTGGTTCTCCAGTTCCTCTTTGCTGACATTGAGGATGCCGGATCGCGGCTGTTCAAATAAGTCCCGTGCAAACTTATATGGTTCCCGGAAGAATCTCTCATGTTCCTTCCGGGTTTTCCGCCTGTTCCTGCAGAACCGTTCCGCTTGGTATAGGGCATTGTGCCTGGCTTTCAGGTGTTGCCACACCTGGCATAAGCCCTCTTTCTCATGCTCAGGTGCTGTTCTAAACCGTTTCCGAGTGGCTTTCTTCTGTGTTCTTACCTCCTCCATCAGCTTCTGCCGCCTGGTCTTCAGCGGAATATCTGCTTCCTTCTTCTCGCTGCTACCAAATTGAATTAGCGAGTGGAGGTATACAATCTCACTGAACCTTAGCAATTTTTCTTCAAGGTACTTGTGATTTAGTTCTCCTTCTAATGATTGATTGATTGATGATTGACTCATTTAGGAATCGACATCATAGCATTAGGGGCATTCCCATAAGCGATCCGGCCCCATCCTCAGCAGCCAGCTAAGAGTTCCAACACCAATAGTACCAGTAGCAATCTGATTATATGTCCTCTGAGCCCTCGTCACTCCTCGCTGTCTCATTCTTGCCAGACCATGGTAATCCATTTGCTCCTCCGAGGTGTACACGTGCTCCCACAAGGCCGCAACCACGTCTGCCTTGTCGTGTATCAATACTCCACCAAGTTCTGCAGAGCCTGCCAATCTGTCCGCTTGTTCATTTCCCAGCACACCGGCATGCCCCGGAGAAAAGATCCAGGCGATGCTTGTCACCCGTGACCTCCGAAACTCCTCCGAAACCTTCTTCTAAAACACGGGACAACGTTTCATCTAATTACGATCACCCTGCCGTTTTGATGGCGTTGGGGAACTTGATCTTTACCCTGAGACTCTCGGAAGGTTGCTCGGGTGCGTCACAGGTGACATCGACTTGAGTACTCTCAGCACTGTGAGGTTCTCCCTGGCTGAGAGCCTCTTGTGTCTTATCCCGTTCCCGGGAGCGCTGTCGTGCTTCCTGTGACGCATTCTCGCACTTCTTTCGTCCAGCGTGAATTCGCATTCCTCGGTATGTGGCAAAGCTTTTACCACAGACGCATGTCCAGCGCAGTCATTGGGCTGAAATCGTCAACGTGTGGTCGTCTTTCGGGGGATCCAAGGGGCATCTGCTTGTATTCAAATTTGACGGGTCAAGGACATTATACAGCATTAGGGGATGTCAGCCGGTCTGCTGCCGGCCCCACGTTTCACCGGTGGAGCCAGTTCCATCATTACGCTGCAGCGGCGCTCTGTCTTCACAGTGTCCATCCGTCTATCCGGATCGTCTGATGGACTGGCCATACGTTAGTGATAAAAACTCCGCAGCGGAGCAAACACGGCAGGGGACTTCTGATCGTCAGAAGTGTACCCCCTTCCCTAAGTGTTTCGGACCATTATTCTCTTATCTCTAGGGGCGATCCCATCAGGGTCATGACACCGGGTGTCATTCCCCTACCGTGGAGACGTTTGGTAAAATTCGTTGTCCCTGTTGTTGTGCTTGTCCCTTCGCTGATACCATGTCCACTCTCAAACTTCGTGCGCGTGTGTTTGTATTTTTTTTTACCAAACCTGAAGATAGAAGAAAACTGACTCACGAACAGCCCGATATTTTGGACATATAAAATGTCAGAGTGGTTGAGAAATACCAGGGTAAGTTAATAAGGAAGCCACAAATGGCTGTAGAAATATAATTAAATATGATAACAACTTGAAACCAGTTTATTTTTTAATACATACATTGTCCCTTTATTTCTCAACATAATTTCCATTAACATTAATGAACTTATCTCATTGTTTTATCAGTCCTACCAAACCCGCTGCATAGAAAAGTGTGCCCTGTTCTCATTTACCTGCCATCCTACAGAACTGTGACTTACTTATTGACTCTCCCTCGTAACTTTTCCTACCCAGCTATGCACCGCTTTACGGGAAAACATGTGTTAGTATAAACATTGAAAACCCACCTTGGCGGGAGACATTTCGCGATTGAACGCCGCAGTTGAATGTGAAGTGAAAACGTGATTTAGAAAACAGAGCACTCAGTTCTATGCAGCCGGTTAATGAAGCATTATGGCACTGAAGCAGATATAATGATAAAACAAATGAAACACACGGTCCGATTTCTTTTGTGCCCCGTGAGTAAATGTAATAAGAACTACAGACATGCACATCTTTACCGTCAATGTTCAGTTCCTTTAGTAATTGTATGATTTCGTCATGATCCACATTGTCAAATGCTTTTGTGTAGTCTATGAAGCATACGTACAGATATGCTTTTACTTCTGTAGCGCTTTCTAATTGTGTCCTGAGAATATATATAGCGTTATTAGCACCCTTTCCCTCCTCGAATGCGATGTTCGTCCATCATAAATGACGTTGACCATTCATTGACGATGACCATTCATTACACTACATTGATTTGATGAGGAACGAATGACTTGCGCTTTGGTTTTGTATAGCGAGGAGGTGGTCGCGCAACTTCGTCGTCCCCGCTCCCTCGTCTGTGTCCGTCTGGCTCCAGTGGCGAGCATGGCAAGACGACTGGAAGACGGACACAGATGCAGTGGACGTTAGGCTGCCACGGCCAGTTATCCCTGTTTATCTTGGCTCTCGGGAGCCTCGGGCCCTTCCGTCACTTCCTTTAATTTTCAGTTTTAAGACAAGCGTAGCGACAAGCAATGAGCGTATGATTACTTATAGGATCAACACGATTTCCTTCACCGAAGACGGACTGACCGCCAGAGCAGACCACACACAAACATGAGGCGAGAAACTGCCCACAGAAGATACTGCTCGTCTAAGTTGCGAGCAGATCTCCCGATTTACGGTTGAGCCTGTCCAGCGCAGATGTACACATGGCGACTGACCGGACAGACGTTCACGCACATGCAAGCCAAGAGTAGCATCGCTAAAGCGCGCCCTTCCGGTACAAGGTGATACATGCAAAACCACTGAACGCCTACCAACGAGCTTTCAAGCTACGCCGGCAGGACTGACCGAAAAAAAAAAAGCTATACCAGCTTACTGACTGCAGGCTTATCGAGACTTTGTCGAACGGTCGTACAAATTTTGCTCTTTTGCCCACTCAAACCACGACCCTGGCTGCACGATGCGGTTACATTCTTGAAACGCCTGCCTCGCTAACTCACGTTGGCTGGGAAGATCCCATTCGAATGTACATTGTTCATCACTAATGTCTGGTTTGATCTTGTTTCTTATATGCTTTTCCCTCCATAATTATTCTGAGAAACAGAAACCACCAGTTATTTCTTTAAAGATAATCATGCCTCGAAATACGCCAAATCCCAGCCTGTCTATTTGTACTGTTCTGAATGACAATGCTACATAATGCGTCTTCACAGATGTTATGTTCCAGTATTTAACTGTGCACACGCCGTTGATTTATAAGCTTGGGGAGCGGAGGTAGAGCTATGTTGTGCAGTCCATGTATAGTCCTAATTTGTAGTGCTAATTCATCAGCATCACCATCATCCTCATCACCACCACCACCACCACCACCACCACCACCACCACCACCACCACCACCACCACCACCACCACCAAATACCATCATCATCATCATCATCATCAATTGCCATGCCGGCTGGCGTAGGCGTTCATGACTTACCACAGATCTCGGTATTTGGTGCTACTTCACCGGTCATAAATACATTCACGAGTATTGTTTGGCTCTCATAGAAGGACAGTATGTAGCAAATATTAGAGGACTCACTCAGCATCATCATGTGCCTTGCAACCATAGATATATATCAGCAAATTTCCTAGGAAGTAAATGCTGCTGACATGATATTTATCACATCACTCATTGAGTGCTAGTTGGTTTATACAAATACGAGACTAGATCCGTATGCTCAATACGCCAGAATGCGTGTAAAATGGTCCTTTACATTACTTTTACTATATTCGGAATACGCATTATAGTGTGAAAAGGGGGTTCTTGCACAGCTGTATTTACAACGTACCAAACACGTCTCTTGACATGGAAAAGACGTTTGCATACCTGATGCCCTACTATGAAGAAGTACTTAACGATGGTGTTTTGTCTGTCATCTTCTAATGTCAGCTGTAGACGTACTTCAAGATGGTGTTTAGTCATTACTCGTTAACAGTAACACGCATACACAATTCATGCTGTCATTGAGTATTTCTTCTTCTACTAATTCAATTCAATTTAATTCAACATTATTTTCTATCACATACCCAACGGTGTAGAGGTATTTAACGGTTGTTTAATTCATTCCTCTTCTACCCTGCGATGTAAAAGTAAATAATATGCAACTAACATATCTAAATATATACGTATATAAGCTCTGTAGCGAAGGGGCTACGGACACATTTCGTAATCCCGTATACTTCCTTCGAAACACAGCTGCTGGCAATTTTGCAGCAGACCGCCTAGCGTTGGTTTTTATAAAATGGAATGTGTGCTGGTCGTTAAAAAAGCAACGGAAAACTACTGAACGTAAACTTTCCAAGAAATCACAGTTAAAAAAAATGCTGGGGTTGACTACCACGTGCTGTAAAGGATATGCAACTAAGTTATACTTATATAATACAAGTAGACATTAAACATTAACTTAAACCAATATCTGCAGGTCTCCATGATGAGGTGGTTAAGCCGTCTTCATCGTGCTCAGAAGCCTGCGGGTTTGATACCTGACTCCGTCAGTCGGTTGGTGGGTGGACATTTCTTGGAGACTACCTGGTTTCCTCGCTGGAGCTACGGAGGTTGTGCTTTGTGCGACGATTGTATGACAAGGCAACATTGATTTGTGCACTAATTGTTGCTGCAAAAAAAAAAAAAAAATCCTTTGTTAACTTCTGACATTTGAAAGCCTTTTATGCTTATTGTCAAACGCCAAGAAAGACCTGGGTTGAATATGTCCGTTGCAGGACTATGCTGTGTATGCTTTAGGGCTCCTCGTCAGCTAAGTAGCTAACGCTGATTGAGCTGACCGTTCCGTATGAGTCAAATATTGAGGAGCAGCATACGTTGTTGACACCTTGCAGTCTTGACAGACGAAAGTATGTGAGTTGGAATGTGGCCAATATTCCATCACAATGTCTGGGCAGAGCTTCAGAGAATCATGTGATGCCCAAACGACATGTCCCATCTCTCTCGGCCTAGTCTTGTGTATTCCAGAGGAATGGGTAACCAATACGTCTGGCACAAGGTAGGCTGCAGACGCTGGCGGCTCAGCGTCAATCCACCGAGACCTCACCAACACGAGCCGGTGGCGAGTTATGGCCAGACCCTGACACCCAAGGGACCCGGCTTAGAGGCGTTCAGCCATGTCCCACAGGTGAGGGCCTTGTACGAGCCCGGACCATAAGGGCGCGCACATCTGTCGATCACAAGTGTCCGGACCTGTGTAAAGCGTGCACTATCGTCAGACTCACCACCTGACTTATAGCGGTCCCCGCGACCAGCGGGAATAGGCCCGCCATAGCTACCGCAGGAGATATTGCCTGTCTATTTGCAAGCAAATCTCCCATACTTCCACTGTGCGGATCTCGCGACCAGCGAGAATAGGCCCGCCGGAGATTATGCTCGTCTGCTGCGAACAAATCTCTACCGAGAGACTGAATAAGTAAAGAAACGATAAAAGTACTGGTATTTCAATTGCGCTTGCGCTCCCACCTATGCTACACCCTTCATGTGTCTTCACAAAGTCGGACTAGAGTCAAGCTCAACAGGGTCTTCTTTCCCCGCTGATTCTACCAAGCCCGTTCCCTTGACACCGTCAGGCTATTCGCCGTTCAGGTAGGCGCCAGAGGTCTAGTCTCCCACTCTGTTTGATGTGCTGAAGCGAATGGGCATTACAGGACAAGCAAGAATTCGGGCCCAGAAACAACTGTGTGAGGCAGCCGAAAAGGCCTCGTGCTGGCTATGGAATTGTCGGAACCTAAAGTGGGATGAGTCTCGGAACTAGTATGGTTAGAAGCCGTAACTGCAGGACTACTAAAAATATCTCAACCAAGACCACAATCTTGGAACGTCTCGTGTCAGATCTTTAGCCTTTCCTCCGAGCGTGGGTGGCGAATCTGAGTGCAGTCAAACCATGCAAATGTCGGCCGAAGTCCAACCTCCGTAACATAGCGATAAACGTCCGTTAGTCGCACTCATTCAGCTGAAGAGACCAAGAGGTGGGTCCCGAAACGTAAAGGAAGTACCGGCTTCCTAGTAGAGTGCGACGCCGTAAACAGGACACGAGGAAGGAACACGGCAACGGAGTCGAATGGAGGCGATAGAGGACATGGCGAGGGATGAAGCTGGCTCCCCACGACCACATGTGATAAGGGGCAAGCACAGGCTACACGGACTCTCCTCACCGAGGGAAGGAGGGTTTGAGAGTGGACATGGTTGTGACGAAACGCGTTTATCTGTCTTGGGTCGTCAAGTTCCCGCACTATTTTGGCGCGTCATCGGGGACTTTCCCAGCTAAAAATAGACTGAGGGAAGCCGATGGAGGACTTATTATATAGAATCGTCTCGAAACACTGGAATTCGAGTAACCCGTGATGTTGGGTATCGCTCTAAATTCCCGTGCAGAGAGATCTAGAAACTCTAGGCGGGGAATGACGTTTTCCCGAGAAAGTATCTTTTCTCAAGAAGCACTCGCTTCTTGTGCGCATCGAGTTGGCACGAAGCGGGAAATTGGCTAAACCAGCCATTCACTTACTTTTGTTCGAAGAGAACAGACGCTGGCCTGAATGTGAGCCATTTTTGTGTTGCGTCTCACCTCAACCATGATTCGGCTGACTGTTATGAAAAGGAAGCTGAGAAGCCCTTGAACAGTTCGGAAGCTGACTGGAGAGCTGGTTTCACCATCCAGGTAGATATTTGGTTAAATCATTTAACTTTGTACGTGTGTTCCACACGCCATTGTTCTAACCTCATTACCTATGCGGATGTCCTTGCATACTAATTAGCAAACCGATCGATAACGCAGGTGACAATTAATCGTGGGTTTGTTTACCGTGTGCTCGCGAATCAGCTGTTAGGAACGCCGTAATGTGATGTGGGCGATTTGGGTTCCAAATATATGTACCATATATTGCCAATCGTTGCATCTATTAGGTTGCTGTGTTAGAATAAAACCTAGTTACTTGTGCCGGATGGAAACTTAGATTATGTCAGTCAGTTGCTGAAGCCAGAAGAACGGTTAGAAAACCAGTTAAGTTGGTAGGTGGAGATTCAGACAAAATTGTGCTTAGTTACTAAGTAAAGGAAGAACTTAGTTCTGTGCCACCAGGAATGATGTCACTATTGTGTAATAACTTAATAGTGAATTCATTGTGTGGACCAGCGGATTTCTGTGGAAAGGTAAGTGGCTTTGGTGCTATATCTATATATATATGATGTGACATTGTGTATATATATTAGGTCATAGCATGTGATACTTCCTGGGGTAATTCCGAACACCGAATAGCTGGACGCGTGATAACACTGCGTGCCGTCGCGATGTAAATATGCGTTCTGAAATCTTGTCTAAGCTATCCTGTTTCTTTCATACTGGCGCTAGTGCGAGTGAATGCTAAGGTGCTGGAAGTATGGAAGGATGCAGGAGGCTGTATGAGACTGGGGAAATATAGAATATGGGGATGTGAAAGCAAGTTATGAAAGTATGTGTTGGTAGACCAAACCAACGATGAAGTTCAGTCCAGGCCAAGGCTAAACCACTTGGGAGGACAGAACTGGAACAGTACCCTTGGAACATGTGGGGAACATGTATTCTCAAGAAGGCTTCTTGACTCTAAGGTAGTCTGATAAGAAGAGTTTGCTGTGGCGTGGGCAGGTGGTCCCACCAGCAAACAGGCTTGTGTACATATTGGATGTGATCATGTACTATTCCTATATCCCGAGGGATGGTATATTGATCAAGTTTATGTTTCTTAATGTACATTGATGATGTTAGGAACGAGTCTAGGGACTCTTTACCTATTTGTTTAGTTCGATTAAATTAGAACAATAACAGCCTTGTATCATTACTGACGTTAGCGACGACTGGTAGATGATTAGGGATAGGTGAGACCAATGATCAGACTCGTCATTCTGATGTCTAGCTCTGTTTGACGGGCTGTTCTGTGAGGCCAGCTGACATTTGTGAACCCATGCTTGACTACTCTCCATATAGAGATAATGCTTTGGTTATATGAATAACTAACTAGCAGGACTGAGAATTGAGTAGTTTTGGTAGGATGCATGTGAACTAATGTTTGGGCCAGTGTACTCTCACCGGTCGCTCTTCCTTTTCAGGAGTTTGCCTGTTGAGGAACCAGTCAACTATAATTGTTGTTGGCAGAAAACCACTTCGTGTGACAGAGCGAAGGGTTCAGTTCTTTACTTATCACGCCAGACTCCATCACACCAGGTACCCAATGTGATTCACCATGCGTGAAGGTTGCTGCAAGACATACAACTGCCCTGAAGGTGCACGTGTGGGAAGTGATGGTTTGTGATCGTTTAAAATAGAAGATACTCTGGTTTTGCCAGGAACATTTCAGCATGTTGAGTAATCATGCTCGACAGGGAACACCGGTCCGTCTGGTTTGACGGGGGTTCTGCCTAAACGCAGAAGTAACTAATCTTCAGACACTTGAATGGTTCTTTGGACAGCTCGAGTGGCAGGTCTTGAGAAGAACTACACCAGTATGGACGTGTGTCAAGTGTAACCCGGTGGAAGGGACTAGGGATTATAGTCCAACCTGAATTGTTTCCGTAAAATAGATGTCTGATTCTATTCATGTACTGTTTCCGTATCCAGATTATCAACTGTGTTCTAGAAGGACTCAGTAACTTTTCAGTAGCCATATCTGATCCTACAAAGTGTGACTGTAAGAGACCATTGAATTGGTCAATGCCATATCGGTTCTGCAGTGGGACTGTGCTATGAGTGACAGACCATTCGGTTGGTCAGTGACTATTTAGTTCATCGAAGTAACCAATACTTGGAGCCAAGTCCAGGAAGATTGTCTCCAACTCGGTTGTGTTCGAGAACTGTATTACCAGTGACTCCGTGGGAGTGTTATAGATGCAGTTGGTCCAGTGAAGTGTGGTCCAGCAGTGACTCTATTGTTGTGGTTCCACGTTCGGGAGACGGAGTGGTCTCCAAGGTTCTAGTCATCTCACTGGAAGGAAGCCGGGTGAGTGGCGGACCGACTGGACGGGACATCTGCATCCACTCTACTTCTCAACTCGATGAAGACACCTACATCTCTAAGTCTTTCTCTACTCTATCTTCTATTTGTGTAAATAGATTCTTCTATCAGGAGGTTCATTTCAGTTCTATATTCTCAAGGGTAGAATAAACTTTATGTAAGTTGACTTGCTCTTTGTATAATGATTGAGTGTGGTCTCGGACGATGCCTAAGTGTTCATTGTTCAACAGGTGTAGGTAGTTAGTAGGGGTCTAGAATCTGGAGGGGTGTGTAGACGTAACTAAATAACCTGAGATCAACCACAGAGAAAAAAAAAGTGTATCTGCTCGTCCAACCCCTGGGGCTAGAATACACGGGAGTGCTAGAGACACCTCGGGTGTGGTTCACTCTCACTACCCAAGGTGAACCCGAAACACTCCGTTACAGAGTGGGGGCCCGTCCGGGATTATTCCAAGATCTTTGTGTGTTGTAGACCTCTCACATAGGGATAGGGACTTTGTCTTTATCCTCTACTACAGTCTACATAAGATTCGACTACTTCTACCTATTTCCTAACTGTCTGACGGACATTTGTGTTGTGGTGATTAGTTAGTACTATTGATTATTGATTCATTGTATTGCTTCACCCACACATACTTGAGTACCCACCTATCATAGTCAACATGTCTACCCAAGAGTTAGACTTGGACAAAGTTCAGGAAACTGGACGTAAGTCTGGTCTTGAAGGAGATGCTTTGAAATCCTATGTCCAAGAGGTGGAAAGAAATTTTCGCCAAGAGGAAAGAGAGAGGAGGAGAGCAGAAAGAGAACTGGAAGCCAGTAAAGTGGCTCTTGAGGAAAAGAGGATAGCGGCTGATACTGAAATGAAACGGCTTGAGTTGGAAGCCGAGAAAGAAAAACGTGACCATGAGTATCGAATGAAGCTACTTGAGGCACAAGTGCCTGCTACAGGTGTAACTGATGGAGCTATGGGAGGAGGTGTACCTCCTGGCTCAGAGTCAACCAGTAGACGTGACTACCAGGCTATGAAATGGCCTTTACAGCCGTTCGAACCCGAGAAGGAACGGATAGACCAATACTTAGAGAAGTATGAAGCCATGTCTATTGCAATGGGTCTAGACAAACAGAAATGGTGTTTGAAACTCTCCCAGGGACTCCGTGCAGAAGGTTATGAGGTGTATGCACGCTTACCACCGGGGTTACAGAATGATTACCCGGCATTGAAAGCGGCTCTCTTGAAGAGATTCGAGATCACAGCGCACTCATACCGAAGGAAGTTTCGAACAGCGAAGCGAGAACCTGGTGAACTGTTTTCAGCATACAGTGTGAGATTGAACTCATACCTTCTTAAATGGATGGCCTTGGCCGGATTTAAGGAGGAGTATGAAAGTTTGCGTGAGTTGATGGTTGTAGATCAGATGCGAATGCAAATGTCTAAACCCTTGCGAAACTTCTTAGGTGAGAATGGGGCTGAGAGATTGGATATAGTCACCAAGTTAGCCGAAAGATACGTTGAAGTCTATGGCGAGACTGGGGACACCAGTCCAACAGAGCCGAGATCGAAAGATCCGGATCAAGGTAAGTCAAAGAAGAAGTCAAAGAAGACCCAAGGTTCTGATGAACCAAAGAAACAGGTAGGCTCTTTAGAGAAGATCTCTAACGTCAACCAAGGTAAGAATAGCCCACCTAGTTCTCCAAAGAGGAAGTGGAGTGAACGATGGTGCAAATTCTGCAAGTCCAGCACTCACAATACGAGTGAGTGTAAGAGTAAGCCCAAAGACTTTCACTTTGCTTGTCTTGCAGAGGTTAGGGATAGATCTTGCAGGAAAGTGAAGTCGGTTGATGGGAATGGAGAAACTAGACGACCTCCAGTGGTTGAGAGAGTAGAAGTGAATGGGCAACAGGTGTCGTGCCTCTACGACACAGGATTGCAATTTTCAGCTGTAATTGCATCCCACCTGACAGGCCCAGAGCAACTCACCGGGGAGATGACGGAGATACAGCCAGCCAGTAGGAGTGCTGTGGCGTTACGTTGCCCGATTGCCAATGTGGAGATTCGGAGCAAGTACGTTACTGGACGCATTCAGGCGGCAGTCGTACCGGATCCTCTCTATCCCCTAATTCTGGGCCGGAAGTACGTGTTTCTGGGCGAACCAGAACACCCTAGCATCCCTAAGTCTAGGCAGGTCAGAGATACAGAGGAAGAGGGTCTTGAAAAGGTAAGTCTCCGAAATACTCACCCGGATAGAATGAGTAATGCTCGGAGCAAGGATGCGACGGAGTGTCCTTGTTCGGAATGGTTGCCCAACAATGGAAACCCGTTAACTCAGGGTAAGTTCAACTCTGATAACCAGTCAGAGTTAATTCAGACTGGAACAGAGAAAAGGCAGAGGGGACGTAAGTTGGTTCCTGAGAGCTTCAGAGCTAATCTGCTGCGAACGGTACATGTCAGGTCCCCACCCGGACATCTGACTGTAGGGACAACCAGTAAATGTCTATCCCGGTACTATTGGTGGCCGGGAATGACAGGCGACGTGCGCAGGTATATTAGGTCTTGTCCGGAGTGCCGTAAATGCACACCTGAGAAACGGACGAAGACGAAGATATCCTTAGAGGTTGGAGACCGAGTTCTAGTACTCCTCCCAATCGAGGGGAACAAATTCGAAATCGGGTGGCAGGGCCCATTCCTAGTGGATAAAGTGGGGCTCCACAAGCACTATGGAGTGGTGATCCTGGGAAAGTCTACTACTTTCCATTCCAGTCTCCTCATGCGCTATGAGGGGAAGCCCGATGATAAGTCCACCAGCCCAAGGGCGCAGAGATTCGCTGAAATAACGGTTCGGGGTTCAGGTCAGGTAGCGGAAAGCCTGTCACACCATAGGAAGTCCTATATGTATGTGCAGGTACCTTCTTCGGTTCAGCCCGGTGCTCGGGGGAACATGACCGGCCAAAGGAACACCCGCAGTGCTAGCTACACTGAGAACCGAGGTAGGAAGAGGTGGGTTGTGTCGGAACGGACACATACCCTTGGTCCCTCAATCCGACCGACTGCAGTCCAGCTGGGTCCTCGAAAGGGGAAGCTGGAGTTGCAGAAGTCCAGTAAACTCTGGCAGGAACGATCGTTAAATCAGGTCGAGACGGGAGCTCTGGTCCGCAAGATACTGCGAGATGCCCGATCGCAGTAGCGGAGTAGGCGTTGATCACCCGTGATACTGAATAGCTTGCCACCCCACCGAATGTGGTAAAAGTATTCTATACAATATTGACGGGTTAGACTTCCTCACCCGCCATCCGGTCTCTTAGAAGGAGGAACGAACGACATAGACAGCTTCTGCGTAGAAGTGGAACGACGGGGTCGATCCTCTTAAAGTGGGGGCCTATGTGACGAAACGCGTTTATCTGTCTTGGGTCGTCAAGTTCCCGCACTATTTTGGCGCGTCATCGGGGACTTTCCCAGCTAAAAATAGACTGAGGGAAGCCGATGGAGGACTTATTATATAGAATCGTCTCGAAACACTGGAATTCGAGTAACCCGTGATGTTGGGTATCGCTCTAAATTCCCGTGCAGAGAGATCTAGAAACTCTAGGCGGGGAATGACGTTTTCCCGAGAAAGTATCTTTTCTCAAGAAGCACTCGCTTCTTGTGCGCATCGAGTTGGCACGAAGCGGGAAATTGGCTAAACCAGCCATTCACTTACTTTTGTTCGAAGAGAACAGACGCTGGCCTGAATGTGAGCCATTTTTGTGTTGCGTCTCACCTCAACCATGATTCGGCTGACTGTTATGAAAAGGAAGCTGAGAAGCCCTTGAACAGTTCGGAAGCTGACTGGAGAGCTGGTTTCACCATCCAGGTAGATATTTGGTTAAATCATTTAACTTTGTACGTGTGTTCCACACGCCATTGTTCTAACCTCATTACCTATGCGGATGTCCTTGCATACTAATTAGCAAACCGATCGATAACGCAGGTGACAATTAATCGTGGGTTTGTTTACCGTGTGCTCGCGAATCAGCTGTTAGGAACGCCGTAATGTGATGTGGGCGATTTGGGTTCCAAATATATGTACCATATATTGCCAATCGTTGCATCTATTAGGTTGCTGTGTTAGAATAAAACCTAGTTACTTGTGCCGGATGGAAACTTAGATTATGTCAGTCAGTTGCTGAAGCCAGAAGAACGGTTAGAAAACCAGTTAAGTTGGTAGGTGGAGATTCAGACAAAATTGTGCTTAGTTACTAAGTAAAGGAAGAACTTAGTTCTGTGCCACCAGGAATGATGTCACTATTGTGTAATAACTTAATAGTGAATTCATTGTGTGGACCAGCGGATTTCTGTGGAAAGGTAAGTGGCTTTGGTGCTATATCTATATATATATGATGTGACATTGTGTATATATATTAGGTCATAGCATGTGATACTTCCTGGGGTAATTCCGAACACCGAATAGCTGGACGCGTGATAACACTGCGTGCCGTCGCGATGTAAATATGCGTTCTGAAATCTTGTCTAAGCTATCCTGTTTCTTTCATACTGGCGCTAGTGCGAGTAAATGCTAAGGTGCTGGAAGTATGGAAAGATGCAGGAGGCTGTATGAGACTGGGGAAATATAGAATATGGGGATGTGAAAGCAAGTTATGAAAGTATGTGTTGGTAGACCAAACCAACGATGAAGTTCAGTCCAGGCCAAGGCTAAACCACTTGGGAGGACAGAACTGGAACAGTACCCTTGGAACATGTGGGGAACATGTATTCTCAAGAAGGCTTCTTGACTCTAAGGTAGTCTGATAAGAAGAGTTTGCTGTGGCGTGGGCAGGTGGTCCCACCAGCAAACAGGCTTGTGTACATATTGGATGTGATCATGTACTATTCCTATATCCCGAGGGATGGTATATTGATCAAGTTTATGTTTCTTAATGTACATTGATGATGTTAGGAACGAGTCTAGGGACTCTTTACCTATTTGTTTAGTTCGATTAAATTAGAACAATAACAGCCTTGTATCATTACTGACGTTAGCGACGACTGGTAGATGATTAGGGATAGGTGAGACCAATGATCAGACTCGTCATTCTGATGTCTAGCTCTGTTTGACGGGCTGTTCTGTGAGGCCAGCTGACATTTGTGAACCCATGCTTGACTACTCTCCATATAGAGATAATGCTTTGGTTATATGAATAACTAACTAGCAGGACTGAGAATTGAGTAGTTTTGGTAGGATGCATGTGAACTAATGTTTGGGCCAGTGTACTCTCACCGGTCGCTCTTCCTTTTCAGGAGTTTGCCTGTTGAGGAACCAGTCAACTATAATTGTTGTTGGCAGAAAACCACTTCGTGTGACAGAGCGAAGGGTTCAGTTCTTTACTTATCACGCCAGACTCCATCACACCAGGTACCCAATGTGATTCACCATGCGTGAAGGTTGCTGCAAGACATACAACTGCCCTGAAGGTGCACGTGTGGGAAGTGATGGTTTGTGATCGTTTAAAATAGAAGATACTCTGGTTTTGCCAGGAACATTTCAGCATGTTGAGTAATCATGCTCGACAGGGAACACCGGTCCGTCTGGTTTGACGGGGGTTCTGCCTAAACGCAGAAGTAACTAATCTTCAGACACTTGAATGGTTCTTTGGACAGCTCGAGTGGCAGGTCTTGAGAAGAACTACACCAGTATGGACGTGTGTCAAGTGTAACCCGGTGGAAGGGACTAGGGATTATAGTCCAACCTGAATTGTTTCCGTAAAATAGATGTCTGATTCTATTCATGTACTGTTTCCGTATCCAGATTATCAACTGTGTTCTAGAAGGACTCAGTAACTTTTCAGTAGCCATATCTGATCCTACAAAGTGTGACTGTAAGAGACCATTGAATTGGTCAATGCCATATCGGTTCTGCAGTGGGACTGTGCTATGAGAGACAGACCATTCGGTTGGTCAGTGACTATTTAGTTCATCGAAGTAACCAATACTTGGAGCCAAGTCCAGGAAGATTGTCTCCAACTCGGTTGTGTTCGAGAACTGTATTACCAGTGACTCCGTGGGAGTGTTATAGATGCAGTTGGTCCAGTGAAGTGTGGTCCAGCAGTGACTCTATTGTTGTGGTTCCACGTTCGGGAGACGGAGTGGTCTCCAAGGTTCTAGTCATCTCACTGGAAGGAAGCCGGGTGAGTGGCGGACCGACTGGACGGGACATCTGCATCCACTCTACTTCTCAACTCGATGAAGACACCTACATCTCTAAGTCTTTCTCTACTCTATCTTCTATTTGTGTAAATAGATTCTTCTATCAGGAGGTTCATTTCAGTTCTATATTCTCAAGGGTAGAATAAACTTTATGTAAGTTGACTTGCTCTTTGTATAATGATTGAGTGTGGTCTCGGACGATGCCTAAGTGTTCATTGTTCAACAGGTGTAGGTAGTTAGTAGGGGTCTAGAATCTGGAGGGGTGTGTAGACGTAACTAAATAACCTGAGATCAACCACAGAGAAAAAAAAAGTGTATCTGCTCGTCCAACCCCTGGGGCTAGAATACACGGGAGTGCTAGAGACACCTCGGGTGTGGTTCACTCTCACTACCCAAGGTGAACCCGAAACACTCCGTTACAATGGTAATAGCGAACGGCCAAACAACAACAGGGATAACGAATGTGACCAAACGTCTCCACAGCAGGTACAAGACGCCCGGAGTCATGACCCGGACGGTACCGCCCCCAGAGAGTATCAAGAGTATAAAGCTCCTAAATACTTGGGAAAGGGGGTACCCTTCTGACGATCAGAATCTCCCTGCCGTGTTTGCTCTGCGGCGGAGTTTTTACGACTAGGGCTAGAGGAAAACTCGATTCCTTTGTATACTTCTGTTTCAAAGCTTTTTACACTTCTTATAGACACTAGGCTAGACTGCTGTGTACACTTTTTAATGGTTTGTCGCAACACATAGCTTTGTACACTTCTTTTTGAACGAGGAAATACCCGGCTCCTTTGTACACTTTTTTTATGTTGCATATTTGCTACTCTATTTATTCTTGTGCATGTAAACAATTGGAGCCTTCCGACGAACTACAAGCTGGGGATTAAGCTTCATCCCCAGCCACGGCCTCGTCCTCTCCATTTGTCACCGTTCTCCGTACCCCGTTCACGGCGCCGCACTCAGCCAGGGAGCCGGACCCCCCTTTACTTTCACATATGACTACTGCTGGCAGGACCGACCAGATATCTCTCGGACAGACGGACTATTCACGCACCACCGGCCGCCTACCGACGAGCTTTCAAGCTACGCCGGCAGGACTGACCGAAAAGCTATACCAGCTTACTGACTGCAGGCCCACTACTCATCGAGAGAGAGAGAGAGAGAGAGAGAGAGAGAGAGAGAGAGAGAGAGAGAGAGAGAGAGAGAGAGAGAGAGAGAGTGGGCGCTTATCGAGACTTTGCCCTCTTTCTTCTGCTAAAACCACGCCGTTGGCTGAGTGCAGCTTTCGACCATCGCTATGGAGGTAAGACTTCGGCCGACATGTATATAGTTAGACTGCGCTCGGACTCGCCTTTCCCGCTCGGAGGAAAGGCTAAAGAGCTGACGCGAGACAGTTGACAGTTCGTGGTCTTGGTTGAGAGATTGTTTGGTTCTGCAGTTGCCAGCTTCTAACCACACTAGTTGCGAGACTCATTCCTCTCTTGCTACAATCATTGCCTTTCTACAAAACTTGGGCTTCGTGCTGTGGCACATTATAAAATCGACTGCCTCACTGCATCTTTTCTGCTGGGAAGAACCACTATATGGTTAACCACGCACAGCCTTTCGAAACAATCAACGCCTGACACGGTGGGTTTAAGCATATGACCATACATAGGGATCAACTCAATATCAATCGCAACGAACAATAGACGCTACATGTGCACACAGGCCAGTGAGACATCGCACAGCGCGCCCCATCCGGGTCCCAGTGACATGTAATCCGCTGGACGCCTACCGACAAGCTACTGCTGCGCCGGGCAGAACTGACCGTAAAGCAATGCCAGTTTACTGACTGCAGGACCACAACTCGGTGAGCCCTTCTCGAGACCTTCGTCGAACAAATATCGCTCGATTCCTCGCTCACATGGTTGCCCGCTTCGAGCTGCGGTCACATTCTCAAAACGATTGCCTCGATAATTTGCGACGGCTGGGAGAGACCACTATCGGGTCCACCACACACCGCTTTCCGAGACATGGAACGCTAGACGCTGGACTGCTAGTCACGAACCAGACAAGCCCTATATACTTAACTCGTAGCGTAGTGAAGGTATCGTTACACTTCCAGTTATGCTATAACTGTGCGTCCGTGTGTGCTGCCGCAAATTGCTCTGTCGTGGCGGATAACTCGCGTTAAAGTTGACATACAAATATGACATTTAATTGTAAAAACTCCGCCGCGGAGCAAACACGACAGGGAGCTTCTGATCGTCAGAAGTGTACCCCCTTCCCCAAGTGTTTCGGACCATTATTCTCTTATCACTATGGGCGATCCCATCAGGGTCATGACTCCAGGCGTCTTTCCCCTACAGTGGAGACGTTTGGTAAAATTCGTTGTCCCTGTTCTGCTTGTGCCTTCGCTGTTACCATGTCCACTCCCAAGCCTCGCACGCGTGTGTATTTTTGTCTAAACCTGAAGATAGAAGAAAACTGACTCACGAACAGCCCGATATTTTGGACATATAAAATGTCAGAGTGGTTGAGAAATACGAGGGTAAGTTAATAAGGAAGCCACAAATGGCTGTAGAAATATAATTAAATATGATAACAACTTGAAACCAGTTTATTTTTTAATACATACATCGTCCCTTTATTTCTCAACATAATTTCCATTAACATTAATGAACTTATCTCATTGTTTTATCAGTCCTACCAAACCCGCTGCATAGAAAAGTGTGCCCTGTTCTCATTTACCTGCCATCCTACAGAACTGTGACTTACTTATTGACTCTCCCTCGTAACTTTTCCTACCCAGCTATGCGATGTTCGTCCATCATGAATGACGTTGACCATTCATTGATGATGACCATTCATTACACTACATCTTTGATTTGATGAGGAACGAATGACTTGCGCTTTGGTTTTGTATAGCGAGGAGGTGGTCGCGCAACACCCTCGTCCCCGCTCCCTCGTCTGTGTCCGTCTGGTTCCAGTGGCGAGCATGGCAAGACGACTGGAAGACGGACACAGATGCAGTGGACGTTAGGCTGCCACGGCCAGTTATCCCTGTTTATATTGGCTCTCGGGAGCCTCGGGCCCTTCCGTCAATTCCTTTAATTTTCAGTTTTAAGACAAGCGTAGCGACAAGCAATGAGCGTATGATTACTTTTAGGATCAACACGATTTCCTTCACCGAAGACGGACTGACCGCCAGAGCAGACCACACACAAACATGAGGCGAGAAACTGCCCACAAAAGATGCTGCTCGTCTAAGTTGCGAGCAGATCTCCCGATTTACGGTTGAGTCTCTCCAGCGCAAATGTGCACATGGCGACTGACCGGACAGACGTTCATGCACACGCAAGCCGAGAGTAGCATCGCTAAAGCTGAGACAAGCATGTGACTACATTCTTGAAACGCCTGCCTCGCTAACTCACGTTGGCTGGGAAGATCCCATTTTGGTGTGCCTCACACAGCCATCCGAGACAAGCATATGACTACTGGCAGGATCAACCAGATATCTATCGGACAGACGGACTATTCACGCACACGCAAGCCAAGAGTAGCATCGCTAAAGCGCGCCCTCCCGGTACAAGGTGATACATGCAAAACCACTGGACGCCTACCGACGAGCTTTCAAGCTACGCCGGCAGGACTAACCGAAAAAAAATCTATACCAGCTTACTGACTGCAGGCCCACTACTCATCGAGAGAGAGTGGGCGCTTATCGAGACTTTGTCGAACGGTCGTACAAATTTTGCTCTTTTTCCCGCTCAAACCACGACCCTGGCTGCACGATGCGGTTACATTCTTGAAACGCCTGCCTCGCTAACTCACGTTGGCTGGGAAGATCCCATTTTGGTGCACCTCACACAGCCATCCGAGACAACGAACGCTAGACACGGAACTGATCTAGCGAACCAGACCAGCCCCACTCCCATGTGTTAGTATAAACATTGAAAACCCACCTTGGCGGGAGACATTTCGCGATTGAACGCCGCAGTTGAATGTGAAGTGAAAACGTGATTTAGAAAACAGAGCACTCAGTTCTATGCAGCCGGTTAATGAAGCATTATGGCACTGAAGCAGATATGATCAAACAAATGAAACACACGGTCCGATTTCTTTTGTGCCCCGTGAGTAAATGTAATAAGAACTACAGACATGCACATCTTTACCGTCAATGTTCAGTTCCTTTAGTAATTGTATGATTTCGTCATGCTCCACATTGTAAATGCTTTTGTATAGTCTATGAAGCATACGTACAGATATGCTTTTACTTCTATAGCGCTTTCTAATTGTGTCCTGAGAATATATATATATATAGCGTTATTAGTAAGTACCCTTTCCCTCCTCGAATGCACACTGTTCATCACTAATGTCTGGTTTGATCTTGTTTCTTATATGCTTTTCCCTCCATAATTATTCTGAATAACAGAAACCACCAGTTATTTCTTTAAAGATAATCATGCCACGAAATACGCCAAATCCCAGCCTGTCTATTTGTACTGTTCTGAATGACAATGCTACATAATGCGTCTTCACAGACGTTATGTTCCAGTATCTAACTGTGCACACGCCGTTGATTTATAAGCTTGGGGAGCGGAGGTAGAGCTATGTTGTGCAATCCATGTATAGTCCTAATTTGTAGTGCTAATTCATCAGCATCACCATCATCCTCATCACCACCACCACCACCACCACCACCACCACCACCACCACCAAATACCACCATCATCATCATCATCATCAATTGCCATGCCGGCTGGCGTAGGCGTTCATGACTTACCACAGATCTCGGTATTTGGTGCTACTTCACCGGTCATAAATACATTCACGAGTATTGTTTGGCTCTCATAGAAGGACAGTATGTAGCAAATATTAGAGGACTCACTCAGCATCATCATGTGCCTTGCAACCATAGATATATATCAGCAAATTTCCTAGGAAGTAAATGCTGCTGACATGATATTTATCACATCACTCATTGAGTGCTAGTTGGTTTATACAAATACGAGACTAGATCCGTATGCTCAATACACCAGAATGCGTGTAAAATGGTCCTTTACATTACTTTTACTATATTCACAATACGCATTATAGTGTGAAAAGGGGGTTCTTGCACAGCTGTATTTACAACGTACCAAACACGTCTCTTGACATGGAAAAGACGTTTGCATACCTGATGCCCTACTATGAAGAAGTACTTAACGATGGTGTTTTGTCTGTCATCTTCTAATGTCAGCTGTAGACGTACTTCAAGATGGTGTTTAGTCATTCCTCGTTAACAGTAACACGCATACACAATTCATGCTGTCATTGAGTATTTCTTCTTCTACTAATTGAATTCAATTCAATTCAACTTTATTTTCTATCACATACCCAACGGTGTAGAGGTATTTAACGGTTGTTTAATTCATTCCTCTTCTACCCTGCGATGTAAAAGTATTTCACTGTGTTGCAACATCCTGTAAATAATATGCAACTAACACATATCTAAATATATACGTATATAAGCTCTGTAGCGAAGGGGTTACGGACACAGTTCGTAATCCCGTATACTTCCTTCGAAACACAGCTGCTGGCATTTTGGCAGCAGATCGCCTAGCGTAGGTTTTTATAAAATGGAATGTGCGCTGGTCGTTAAAAAAGCAACGGAAAACTACTGAACGTAAACTTTCCAAGAAATCACAGTTAAAATGCTGGGGTTGACTACCACGTGCTGTAAAGGATATGCAACTAAGTTATTCTTATATAATACAAGTAGACATTAAACATTAACTTAAACCAATATCAGCAGGTCTCCATAATGAGGTGGTTAAGCCGTCTTCATCGTGCTCAAAAGCCTGCGGGTTTGATACCTGACTCCGTCAGTCGGTTGATGGGTGGACATTTCTCGGAGACTACCTGGTTTCCTCGCTGGAGCTACGGAGGTTGTCCTTTGTGCGACGATTGTATGACAAGGCAACATTGATTTGTGCACTAATTGTTGCTGCAAAAAAAAAAAAAAAATCCTTTGTACACTTCTGACATTAGAAAGCCTTTTATGCTTATTGTTAAACGCCAGGAAAACCTGGGTTGAATATGTTCTTTGCAGGACTATGCTGTGTATGCTTTAGGGCTCCTCGTCAGCTAAGCAGCTAACGCTGATTGAGCTGACCGTTCCGTATGAGTCAAATATTGAGGAGCAGCATACGTAAGTAGACACATTGCAGTCTTGACAGACCAAAGTATGTGAGTGGAATGTGGCCAATATTCCATCACAATGTCTGGGCAGAGCTTCAGAGATCATGTGATGCCCAAACGACATGACACCTCCCTCGGCCTAGTCTTGTGTATTCCAGAGGAATGGGTAACCAATACGTCTGGCACAAGGTAGGCTGCAGACGCTGGCGGCTCAGCGTCAATCCACCGAGATCTCACCACCACGAGCCGGTGGCGAGTTATGGCCAGACCCTGACACCCAAGGGACCCGGCTTAGAGGCGTTCAGTCATGTCCCACAGGTGAGGGCCTTGTACGAGCCCGGACCATGAGGGCGCGCACATCTGTCAATCACAAGTGTCCGGACCTGTGTAAAGCGTGCACTATCGTCAGACTCCCCACCTGACTTATAGCGGTCCCCGCGACCAGCGGGAATAGGTCCGCCATAGCTACCGCAGGAGATATTGCCTGTCTATTTGCACGCACATCTCCCATACTTCCACTGTGCGGATCTCGCGACCAGCGAGAATAGACCCGCCGGAGATTATGCTCGTCTGCTGCGAACAAATCTCTACCGAGAGACTGAATAAGTAAAGAAACGATAAAAGTAGTGGTATTTCAATTTCGCTTGCGCTCCCACCTATGCTACACCCTTCATGTGTCTTCACAAAGTCGGACTAGAGTCAAGCTCAACAGGGTCTTCTTTCCCCGCTGATTCTACCAAGCCTGTTCCCTTGGCTGTGGTTTCGCTAGATAGTAGATAGGGACAGTGGGAATCTCGTTAATCCATTCATGCGCGTCACTAATTAGATGACGAGGCATTTGGCTACCTTAAGAGAGTCATAGGCGCTAGAGGTCTAGTCTCCCACTCTGTTTGATGTGCTGAAGCGAATATGCATTACAGGACAAGCAAGAATTCGGGCCCAGAAATAACTGTGTGAGGCAGCCGAAAAGGCCTCGTGCTGGCTATGGAATTGTCGGAATCTAAAGTGGGATGAGTCTCGGAACTAGTATGGTTAGAAGCCGTAACTGCAGGACTACTAAAAATATCTCAACCAAGACCACAAACTTGCAACGTCTCGTGTCAGAACTTAAGCCTTTCCTCCGAGCGTGGGTGGCGAATCTGAGTGCAGTCAAACCATGCAAATGTCGGCCGAAGTCCAACCTCTTTAATATAGCTATAAACGTCCGTAAGTCGCACTCATTCAGCTGCAGAGACCAAGAGGTGGGTCCTGAAACGTAAAGGAAGTACCGGCTTCCTAGTAGAGTGCGACGCCGTAAACGGGACACGAGGAAGGAACACGGCAACGGAGTCGAATGGAGGCGATAGCGGACATGGCGAGGGATGAAGCTGGCTCCCCACGACCACATGTGATAAGGGGCAAGCACAGGCTACACGGACTCTCCTCACCGAGGGAAGGAGGGTTTGAGAGTGGACATGGTAATAGCGAACGGCCAAACAACAACAGGGATAACGAATGTGACCAAACGTCTCCACAGCAGGTACAAGACGCCCGGAGTCATGACCCGGACGGTACCGCCCCCAGAGAGTATCAAGAGTATAAAGCTCCTAAATACTTGGGAAAGGGGGAACCCTTCTGACGATCAGAATCCCCCTGCCGTGTTTGCTCTGCGGCGGAGTTTTTACGACTAGGGCTAGAGGAAAACTCGATTCCTTTGTATACTTCTGTTTCAAAGCTTTTTACACTTCTTATAGACACTAGGCTAGACTGCTGTGTACACTTTTTAATGGTTTGTCGCAACACATAGCTTTGTACACTTCTTTTTGAACGAGGAAATACCCGGCTCCTTTGTACACTTTTTTTATGTTGCATATTTGCTACTCAACTGCTATGTATACCTCTTTGAATTTATTCTTATGCATGTAAACAATTGGAGCCTACCGACTAGCTACAAGCTTTGTCAGGCACAAATAAATGAAAAGCCAGCTTTACGTTCACGATTAGTTAAGAGACGGTCCTTCTCGAGACTTTTTATCCAAATATCGTACAGGTAGTAAAAACTCCGACGCGGAGCAATCACGGCAGGGGGCTTCTGATTTTCAGAAGTTTACCCCTTTCTTCAAGTGTTTCGGCCCTTGCACTCTTGACACTCTCTTGGGGCGGGCCCACCTGGGTCATGACTCCGAGCGTCTTTCCCCTGCCGTGGAGACTATTCTTCACATTTTTAGTTATCCCTGATTATTTATTAGAAGTAACGCTTTTCCCTTAGCTGATATACCTTGTCCGATTTCCAGCCTCTCCTCTTTCGGTGGGGAAAGTCCGTGCAGCCTGTACTCGCCCCTTAAGTACATGTGGTCGTGGGGATTAAGCCCCCTCCCCAGCCACGGCCTCGTCCCCACCATTTGTCACCGTCCTCCGTACCCCGTTCACGGCGCCGCACTCAGTCAGGGAGCCGGATCCCTCTTTACGTTCACATATGACTACTGCTGGCAGGACCGACCAGATATCTCTCGGACAGACGGACTATTCACGCACCACCGGCCGCCTACCGACGAGCTTTCAAGCTACGCCGGCAGGACTGACCGAAAAGCTATACCAGCTTACTGACTGCAGGCCCACTACTCATCGAGAGAGAAAGTGGGCGCTTATCGAGACTTTGCCCTCTTTCTTCTGCTAAAACCACGCCGTTGGTCTTTGCAGTTGACTGAGTGCAGCTTTCGACCATCGCTATGGAGGTAAGACTTCGGCCGACATGTATATAGTTAGACTGCGCTCGGACTCGCCTTTCCCGCTCGGAGGAAAGGCTAAAGAGCTGACGCGAGACAGTTGACAGTTCGTGGTCTTGGTTGAGAGATTGTTTGGTTCTGCAGTTGCCAGCTTCTAACCACACTAGTTGCGAGACTCATTCCACTCTAGATTCCTACAATCATTACCTTTCTACAAAACTTGGGCTTCGTGCTGTGGCACATTATAAAATCGACTGCCTCACTGCATCTTTTCTGCTGGGAAGAACCACTATAGGGTTAACCACGCACAGCCTTTCGAAACAATCAACGCCTGACACGGTGGGTTTAAGCATATGACCATACTTAGGGATCAACCCGATATCAATCGCACCGAACAATAGACGCTACATGTGCACACAGGCCAGTGAGACATCGCACAGAGCGCCCCATCCGGGTCCCAGTGACATGTAATCCGCTGGACGCCTACCGACAAGCTACTGCTGCGCCGGGCAGGACTGACCGTAAAGCTATGCCAGATTACTGACTGCAGGACCAGAACTCGGTGAGCTCTTCTCGAGACCTTCGTCGAACAAATATCGCTCGATTTCTCGCTCACATGGTTGTCCGCTTCGAGCTGCGGTCACATTCTCAAAACGATTGCCTCGATAATTTGCGACGGCTGGGAGAGACCACTATTGGGTCCACCACACACCGCTTTCCGAGACATGGAACGCTAGACGCTGGACCGCTAGTCACGAACCAGACAAGCCCTATAATATACTTAACCCGTAGTGTTTTGAAGGTCTCGTAACACTTCCAATTATGCTATTACTGTGCGTCCGTGTGTGCTGCCGCAAATTGAGCTGTCTTGGCGGATAACTCGCGTTAAAGTTGACATACAAATATAAGATTTAATCGTAAAAACTCCGCCGCGGAACAAACACGGCAGGGGGCTTCTGATCGTCAGAAATGTACCCCCTTCCCCAAGTGTTTCGGACCATTATTCTCTTATCTCTAGGGGCGATCCCATCAGAGTCATGACTCCGGGCGTCTTTCCCCTACCGTGGAGACGTTTGGTAAAATTCATTGTCTCTGTTGTTATGCTTGTCCCTTCGGTGATACCATGTCCACTCTCAAGCCTCGCGCGCGTGTGTTTGTGTTTTTTTATAAACCTGAAGATAGAAGAAAACTGACTCACGAACAGCCCGATATTTTGGACATATAAAATGTCAGAGTGGGTGAGAAATACGAGGGTAAGTTAATAAGGAAGCCACAAATGGCTGTAGAAATATAATTAAATATAACTTGAAACAAGTTTATTTTTTATACATACATTGTCCCTTTATTTCTCAACATAATTTCCACCAACAATGATGCACTTATCCCATTGTTATATCAGTCCTCCCAAACCCGCTGCATAGAAAAGTGTGCCCTATTCTCATTTACCTGCCATCCCACAGAACTGTGTGACTTACTTATTGACTCTCTTTCATAACTTTTCTACCCAGCTATGCACCGCTTTACGGGAAATTATTTGTTAGTATAAACACTGAAAACTCACCTTGGCGGGAGACATTTCGCGAATGAACGCCGAAGTTGAATGTGAAGTGAAAACGTGATTTAGAAAACAGACTTCAGCTATGACCCAGTCAGTGGACGTCGTTGCTGCCATGTTGCCTTCCTTGTATCCTGTTCACAGCTTACGAATCCCCCAGCAATCTTCCAGAAGAAGACAGCTCTTCCCCTGGATAATTCTAATAAATCTTCCCTCCACCCCACCCGGCCCTCGCTATCACTGCGTGTGTAGTCCTTGAAAGACGTACTACCCAACCACAAGCTGTCGTTAGTATAGTGGTGAGTATTCCCGCGTGTCACGCAGGAGTCCGGGGCTCGATTCCAAGTACATTTTTCTTTAGCAGAAATCTCCCGTAGCCGGTAAAAATTCAGCTGCTGACAGAAGTCAGCAAGTAATTGCGCTTGGTCAGTGTTTGAGCTGAGGATGTTATTGTTGAATCTGTGCAACAGCTTACAGAAGACAAATCATGCCCTTTTGATTTAAAAAGAAAAAACACATACACACATGAAGTGTACAGAGGCGTATTCCTATTTAGAAATGTAGTTCTTCTTCGTTCGTCCGTTATGTATTTTGTTTTGGACTTAAATGCGTTGTATCAGTTTACAACAGAGCCGCAATATTTATACCTTTCCACTGACACAACCGACTTCTGCAAGCGTTGTTGACCGAGTTAACCATCCCGATTTTTCGGACATTTTGCGGTCAATGGGTGTTAACGTCACCTGTGTCTCTCTATCCACTGTTGACCCACCACTGACCCGTAAATGCAGAGCCAACACATGACGCTCTGAGACTGGGCTTACCTAAGACACCAGCAAGTCCTGCACATGATTGCTTAGCCTCACTCCCGTATACTTAGCTTCCCTTCCACCCCATGTTTCACCTTCGGGGACCACATGCTTGCAGTTCGCAATTTTTGCACTTTGATGGCGCCCACACATTATGTTTCAACCAGGCTGGTATTTAGTAGGATATTTTTTTTTGGGGGGGGGGGGGTGGAAGGGGGGAATTGGACATTTGAACCTGTCATCTAGTAGGAATTTGATGGGCATTAGAATTGTCAATCTAGTCAGGTGCACGTTCGGCGGACATCGTTTACCCATAATTTGGAGATGTGCTGAGAAGTGTCAGATGCGATTCTGATCACAGCATCTCTGGGGGCCACCAACTCCGAGATCCCCTGCCAGTTCGATGTAGGCCAGTAATGACCCTTTTCTTTGGTGTACGACGTAGACGTTTGACGAAAGTCTTGCAATGGGTTTCGTAAAAAGCGTACAGGGTATACATTTATATGTATAACAGCGGTCTAAATTTACTCAATGCCTGTGTCCGAAGTCACAACGCCACAGAAGTCTTCAAATGAGTACATTTATGTCTTCATAAGTGTAAAAGATGAAGTGTCAATCTTACAGGAGTGTAGACATCGTTATATTTATCAGTCAATAAGTGTACAGAGTACAGCTCCAATTAAACTAAAATAAGTGTACAAAGCAGTACTTCTGTCAGTCAAGAAGAGTACAGAACAGCATTTGCTTCAGACTTCACAACGTAACCCCACACCCTGTAAGTCTTTATGGCGTGTATAGAGCAGCATGCTTATCAGTAACAAAATCTCTATAATATGTACAGGTAAATATACGTCTGTTTCCAAGAAGTGTACATAACAGTATAGTCCCAGTTTCTAAAATGTGTACAGAGGAGTCTACACAGCAATATACTGATGTCTTCATGAAGCACGCAGAGCAGTATACGTCTCAGTCTAGAAACAAATGTAGAGAGCAGTATACACATCAGTCATCAAGAGCCACACTGAGTATTACAAATATCAATCTTCATGATGTGTACGGATCAATATCCTCTCAGTCTTCAAAGACTGGAACGTAAAATGACACTTTTACACTATTGAAGGCGCATTTAGCATATACCATGAATCCTGTAACGTTATTTATCAATGAACACTCGTTGTAGTCAGTGTCACGCCAACAACCTATACTTCCAATCCAATTCTTTGCACCAATTTTAGGCTCGGCTAGAAATAAGTGTCCGAGTCTCCAACATGTCTGGAAACCTAAGGGCAATTTAATTAGGTGAAACACAGGCCAATAAACAAACTTTATTTTCAAAGGATCACAAATTGAGTCTTATATGGGCCCTTCCAATAACTCATCTTTCGTACATCAAGTATCTATTGTGCATGGTACATTCACATAGGGTTAAAAACATTGTCAAATGAAAGTTGTGAACACAAACAATGCATATTACCATGTTATGTTATGGTAGGCAGCCAGACACATGTACACAAGAACAAGCATGAACACATGCATACATACCTGCATAATACTTGCATCATGTACACAAACTCTCACAGTTATGCACCTACTCAATATCACAAATACACGCATCCTCGCATAAACATATATTCACTCACAATCACAAACTAACAAACAAAAGTATACTTACACATACATACTACTCTGTCTCGCTCTTTCTTTCTCCATCTCTACCTCTCTACCTCTCTCTCAGCAGATGTAGATGATAAATGAAATATAAGGAGAGGACTTGAAGGGAGCTGCACGGGACATCTTAGAAGAAGTTGGCTGAGGGCCCATGCCGAGATAATGGATAATAGGCTAAACAAGAATAATGTTTAAGCAACTTTCGGTAGCAATTAATACACAATTACTGCTATTAACGTGTGACCAGGTGCGAAACCCAACAGGCATACATTGTGTCGCTTTAAGTATGTTGTGTAATAGTTCCTGGCGATTTGGCAGCAGACTGCCTTATGTTGGCTTTTATAAAGTGGTATGGGCACAGGTCGTTTAGAAAGCAATAGCAAACTACTGAACGAAAACTTGCCAAAAGACCCCCCCCCCCCCCAAAAAAAAAAAAAAAAATGGCTGGGGTTGACTGCATCGTCCTGTAAAGGCTATGCAGCTAACTTTTGTATGTTGTGTAAAAGTTTATTTACAATTTTTTACAGTCATATTTATAGCAAAAACCATCTCCTAAATTGTGATTTTCCATGCTGATCAAATATTTCTTTCAACTTTGCAGCATCTCCGTCCTTACACTCTGGGAATGATCTCAGAGATCATGTGAAATAAGCAACGTTTGAGATGTATAATTAAACTGCCAATACCAATTTGTTTACCAAAGCAGACAAAGAACAATAATAATCACATACTGGTCCCATCTCAATTTCTAACTCTAATTACGTTTCTCTTGAAACATTAGCCATTTTATCGCAACTATATTCAGAGACTTGGCAATTCATTTTGGCATCAGTTCCGGTTAACATGACATTTTTCGATGTCCATCATATCTGGAGAAATGAGTAAATGACACGTTAATTGCAAACATAAAGATTTCATTTAATGCAATTTGTTTAAGTTCATGTTGCTGTTTCTTCAAAAGAATGTAGAAAAGCATGATTTGACTCTTTTATTTATTATCTCTTAATTGTTTTAAAATGTGTGTGCGTACTGCTGCTTTATTTAATTCCGTAGCACAGAGATGTACACAAAACAAAATGATATAAATCGTGATGTTATTAGTAATGTGTACCACGGATAATATAACATTGTTACAGCTCTTACAAATTTTACTTAAAATTAAGAAATGCATAACTATAAACAAAGACGATAAATTTAATGAAAGTTAAATTTTAACCTTAGAAATAACAATCAGAATCCTTTACGTTGAAGATGTAAAACTATTATTTTCAGCAATGTTAGAAAAAAAAATTGCAAAAGGGATAGAGCCGCCCACGCTCTGAGCTCCCGTTACGTTGCCAGCGGTAACGGTATCAGGTTGGCGTGCAGCTGCTATCACATGGACGAACCAGGGCTAGTGTCTCCACACTAGTGGCCACCCCAGCTCTGAGGTATGTGGTTTGTTATCCGTATAGTGTTCCGGCACATACCGACCAAACTCCTTCCCGGACAGGCGCCCTCGAACCATGTATGTGTTAAGGGAGGAACCCCGCGCGACCCTAAGCTTTCCAAGTCAGGCAGGCCATTGACTGACTCTGCGAGGACCTTGACCACTTTCGGACAGACATTGACCGGCGAGGTCACGGACAGACTTTGACCGACGAGGTCACGGACAGACCGGCGAGGTCTCGGACGGACATGTGACCGATGTCACGTGGTCTCCACATACCATGGGCATCCTGCCAAGTAACCAACCAGGTTTCCCTGGAAGGCTGACAATCACTAATACACCCTATTTCTTTATATACCAGCATAACTACCGGTGTAGAATTGCTTTGGTAAAAGGGTCTTGAATGATAAAGATTCTTTTATGCACGCCTTAATCATTTGATGCTAGTTTCAAATAATTAAGCTATTTAAAAGTGACAGCATAGATAGCCAAATATTAAGTTCAATAATGGAACATTTTTATTCACAATTGACTGTAATAATTAAAGAATTAATAAAATTGATTTTTCTCATATGATTATATCCCTTGAAATTGCAATGTTATGTACCTTGAAAGATAAATTCATTGTCAAAAGGAAGTAACTCAACGCATACTATTTTAATGGATATTTTCAATGCAAATATGTTATGTGATAAGATAACTAGGTGGCTTTCTTGTTGAATACATACTTTTTTGTGTTAATGAGGTCAACGAATTTGTTTGTGCCATAAGAACCTGTGTGCAATTTTTACGATTCTTTATAATGGGAAGACAGCTTAACCTGTCGTGTGTGTGCGTGGTTTTATTTGGGGTATTGGGTGGGTATTAATAATAAATTATCGGGGTGGCCTTTAAGCTAAAGTCAAAGTGCAGCTCGCCACTCATAGCCTATAATTTAAGTTATCACAGACTGTCTTGTAGCGCACCACATGGATTGTAAATACAACAAATTAATGTCACTAATATCCCCATCAACGCGACTAGCACCATTATAATAATAATAAAAAAGACTGGACCATTTCCCTAAAATGACCTATAATTTAAAACAAAGGAAACAGCCTATACTTAACGCTTACATGGAAACTTAAAGGAGAAAATTGACTTACGAACAGCACTATATGTTGGACATATAAAATCTTCTTCGTCTTCTTCTTCTCCTTCTTCTTCTTCTTCGTCTTCTTCTTCGTCTTCTTCTTATTCATCTTCTTCTTCTTCGTCTTCTTCTTCTTCGTCAAATTCTTTTTCGTCTTCTTCTTCTTCGTCTTCTTCTTCTTCGTCTTCTTCTTCTTCGTCAAATTCTTTTTCGTCTTCTTCTTCTTCGTCTTCTTCTTCTTCATTTTCTTCTTCTTCATTTTCTTCTTCTTCGTCTTCTTCTTCTTCGTCTTCTTCATCTTCTTATTCTTCATTTTCTTCTTCTTCGCCTTCTTCTTCTTCGTCTTCTTCTTCATTTTCTTCTTCTTCGTCTTCTTCTTCTTCGTCTTCTTCGTCTTCTTATTCTTCATTTTCTTCTTCTTCGCCTTCTTCTTCTTCGCCTTCTTCTTCTTCGTCTTCTTCTTCTTCGTCTTCTTCTTCTTCTTCTTGTTCTTCTTCTTCTTCTTCTTCTTCTTCTTCTTTGTCTTCGTCTTTGTCTTCTTCTTCTTCTCCTTCTTCTTCGCCTTGGTCTTGGTCTTCTTCTCCTTCTTCATCTTATTCTCCTTCTTCGTCTTCTTCTCTCTCTTCGTCTTCTTCTTCGTCTTCTTCTCCTTCTTCATCTTCTTCTGCTTCTTCATCTACTTCTCCTTCTTCGTCTTCTTCTCTCTCTTCGTCTTCTTCTGCTTCTTCGTCTTCTTCTCCTTCTTCATCTACTTCTCCTCCTCCTTCTTCTTCTTCTTCTTCGTCTTCTCCTTCTTCATCTTCTCCTTCTTCATCTTCTTCTTCTTCATCGTCTTCTTCTTCATTGTCTTCTTCTTCGTCTTCTCCGTCTTGTTCTCCTTCTTTGTCTTGTTCTCCTTCTTCATCATCTTCTTCTTCGTCTTCTTCTTTTTCTTCTTCTTCGTCTTCTTCTTCTTTGTCTTCTTCTTCTTCTTCTTCTTTGTCTTCGTCTTCGTCGTCTTCTTCATCTTCTTCTTCTTCGTTCTCTTCTTCTTCTCCTCCTACGTTCCTCTTACGACAGGAGTGCGTCACACGAAGTCATACACCTCTTCGACATGCATGCGTGCATGGTTTGCTTCCTCTAGACAGATTCCATCCAAGTAACGGGCACTTGTTATTTCAGACTCAGCGCCGAAGGATTATATATTGCCTGATGTTTGGTTTCACAGTATCTTCCTCAGTTTCAATGCCCAGTAAATGGAAATTTACACCGTAAGACTTGTTCATTTGTGCACCATGTTTCATCCAAATCTACGTTTTGTTTGGAACTGAAGCAGATATAATAATGATGGGGAAAAACATGGTGCGATTTCTTTTGTATCCCCTGACTAAATGTAATAGGTATTACACACATGCCATATTGACCAGTACACACGAAGAATAGGCAGTCAAACGTGACACGTTGACTGGTATACATGAAGACTAGACAATCAAACGTGACACGTTGACTGGTATACATGAAGACTTCTCAACCAAACGTGACATGTTGGCTGGTACACATGAAGACTAGGCAACGAAACGTGACATGTTGACTGGTATGCACGCAAAGTTTCCTTCCCACACGGTGTTGCTTGGGACAGAAAGATATAAAAGATAGTATGACTGCTCTACTTTATTGCTAGCCAGACGACTGATACCAGACCTCGTAGCCCAGCTGGAATATGACGTGACTAATGTGTGATACCTCGTAGCCCAGCTGGAGTGTGATGTGACTAATTTGTGATACCTCGTAGCCCAGCTGGAGTGTGATGTGACTAATGTGTGATATCTCGTAGCCCAGTTGGAGTGTGAGATGAGTGATGCTAGACCTCGTAGCCCAGCTGGAGAGTGATGTGACTGATGCCAGTCCTGGTAGCCCAGTCCGAGTGTGACTTGGCGGATGTGTGAGATCTGGTAGCCTAGATGGAGTTGACGTGACTTATGCCAAACCTAGTAGCCTAGATGGAGTTGACGTGACTTATGCCAAACCTAGTAGCACAGCTGGAGTTTTACGTGACTGATGTGCAAAAGCGTAAGACCAGCTGTAGTGTAACGTGATTGATGTGCGAGGCTTGGTAGCCCAGCTGGAGTGAACACGGCAGATGCACAAGACCTTGTAGTCCAGTTGGGTAGAGTGTCTTAGAACTAAAGCCAGTGTTTCTGCGACTTTGAGAGTAGGTGGTGAACTAAATATTCCGTGCCGAGCTGATTTTCCTATTGACGTCCTTGCCATATCGATGTTACTATTGTGCAGGTGATGCGTGTAAGTTGAAGACGGCAACACAAAAGTGGACAACATCAAGAGGTGGACAACAACAAGACATGGGCAGGCAGGAACGTGTATACGTGCAACATGAAGACGCAGAACAAAGGCTGGATACCCCCGGTGTTAACGAAGATATCAAGAAGCATTTAATCACAGCAAGCCTGAAGAATTATCACCAAGAAGCCATTAATACCAACACTTGTATTCTTCTTATGACTTTTGTACCTCACTTGTGTATAGATCATCAACCAGCTAACCTCAAGCCACTCTATCTTTAGCTATCTCAAGCAAACCGCCCATGTCCTCACCACTCTGTCTTGAATTCTCTTCTCCTTCTACTCTGTCTCCCATTATTTTGTTCGCCATTTGGGTCCTAGGCAAGGTAGTGTCTAGTTATACTACCGTAAGATCTTCTCAATTTGTGTCCTATCCATTTTCTCGCCTCTTCGTTCAGTGGCATCTGTTTAATTATCTACATGAGCTCCACATTGGTGATTGTCATTCTATTTTAGCCCCACTATTCTGTTCAGTCTCCAATGAGTAAATGTTTATAGTTATATAATTCTTTTAGTCGTTCGCCATGTTTCTATTGCATATAGCGTTAATAACATTGGAGATAAATATTCTAAGTTTGTTGCAAAGTTTAATTTCCTGTGACTTCACAAATTTCACGGTGCTATGAAAGCCCCTCTTGTCTTCTAATGTTAATATTCGTTGGTTTCACAATCTTTTTCTACATTGCAATCTAAATATATCTATATGTATGTGTGTGCGTGTGTGTGAGAGAGAGAGAGAGAGAGAGAGAGAGAGAGAGAGAGAGAGAGAGAGAGAGAGAGAGAGAGAGAGAGAGAGAGAGAGAGAGAGAGAGAGAGAGAGAGAGAGAGAGAGAGGGGGGGGGAGGGAGGGGGAAGGGAAAGGGAGAAGTCAAAATATTGTGAGATATACTAATCATACAATTTTAAAAGCAGTCTGAAAGTAGTCTAGAATCCATTCTAGTTAAGGTTGTGGAGAGCAGGAAGAAAGAAATTATCAATAACATTATCAAATTGAATAATTGGTTGTTTCTAAGAAAGTGTAACAGTAATGGAGTACTGGGGTATTATTAGGATCTAGTGGGAAACAGATACAGCACGATTGAGCATTGAGACTGAAAGCTGGGAGAGATGCTCAATCGTGACGTATTGGGTTGGCAAGGGAGTTAACATCACACCCTTGAGAGGTAAAGAAGCAAGTTGTCATCATGAAGCAATAAACTATTTTAACTTAACCTCTGGCTTGTTAATCTCTGTACACTCTGTTACAAAAGCATACACTCCAATATGCTTCATATATAATACAGGCATAAAAATCGTTTTAAATATCTAGTCACATAGTGACACCTGCTGGAAGATGTGACAGAGATAAAGAAAAAGAGTCTCCATGTCAAGGACGAGAAGTCAACATTTTAGTCCAACTGTCTGGCGTAGGAGTTCAACCTCTTAACTCTGCATCAGCACACCGGATGTTTAAAAACGCGCATTCTGTTCCATTAGGCCATATATCTGATGACGGAAAGTCATGATCGCCGATGTCTGCTCCAGACCAGGACCGTAGTAAAAGTATGGTGCTATTTTTAACTACTCAAGACTCCCCAAACAGCTTTGTGTCAGTGTGTCACTGCGGGTCGATGTTCAGTCTGCAAGTGACAATTCCCAATATGTTCAATTGTCTGCTCTGCCAGTCCATGTTTGAGCAGAATGATGGTACCAGCTGAAATCTGTATAAAAGACAGTTCCGACTGTTATGTGCTGTTTGCTGAGAAAGATCATGTGGTTTACTCGACCAGAAAAGCAACTGTTGTCTCATATGTTTCGTTAACAGACTTACACATGTTATCGGGATGCCAATAAGCTTGAGTTGACTGCTGCTGTCTTTTCGATTAATAAATTAATTCATATTGACGTCTGAAGGTGGGCGAAAAATTCAGACTTGATTTGGGTCATCTTTTCATGAAAGGCAACTGATTTAACATTCAAGTAAATAAGAAAATTCATAAACAGGTGAATCAAAACTATTCTGATCTGAGCACCTACGGACTATGATACCGCAACAAATAACTAAGTAACACAGACCTGATCAAAGTCTGGAGATTGTGAATGACGGTGATTCATGAACACTTACTGGCATGGCACATGATTGTTATTGTGCTCCGTACTAAATTAATGATATTCACTAGAAGGAAAAACAATTGAACATTTGACATTCGTTTTGCCATTAGAGTTTTGGCCAGCATATTCGCTATTTTATTGCCTACAACACATGTACATAGTGGTAGGAACACAGAAACTTAAATTCTACATCTTTGTTTGGAAACAATCAATGCCCGTGGGCAAAACTGTCCTCAACTTTCTTCATCATGCACAATGGATCACTTAGTATGCAAGCATGGGTGTAGTTTGGCTAGGAAGGTTTCCATTGTGGTTATAGCAAAAGCATTGGTGGCTTCTGAAACATTTCTACCATATGACCATGTTAAAAAGGCCCATGGCACCTTTGATGCTGAACAACCGATTCGTCTGTGTCTGGTATAACTACATTCACTTAACAACCGATTCGTCTGTGTCTGGTATAACTACATTCACTTAACAACCGATTCGTCTGTCTGGTATAACTACATTCACTTAACAACTGATTCGTCTGCCTGGTATAACTACATTCACTTAACAACCAATTCATCTGTCTGGTATAACTACATTCACTTAACAACCGATTCGTCTGTCTGGTATAACTACATTCACTTAACAACCGATTCGTCTGTGTCTGGTATAACTACATTCACTTCACAACCGATTCGTCTGTCTGGTATAACTACATTCACTTAACAACCGATTCATCTGTCTGGTATAACTACATTCCCTAAACAACCGATTCGTCTGTCTGGTATAACTACATTCACTTAACCGATTCGTCTGTCTGGTATAACTACATTCACTTAACAACCGATTCATCTGTCTGGTATAACTACATTCCCTAAACAACCGATTCGTCTGTCTGGTATAACTACATTCACTTAACAACCGATTCATCTGTCTGGTATAACTACATTCACTTAACAACCGATTCATCTGTCTGGTATAACTACATTCCCTAAACCGATTCGTCTATGTCTGGTATAACTATATTCCCTAAACAACCAATTCGTCTGTCTGGTATAACTACATTCCCTAAACAACCGATTTGTCTGTCTGGTATAACTACATTCCCTAAACAACCGATTCGTCTATGTCTGGTATAACTACATTCACTTAACAACCGATTCGTCTATGTCTGGTATAACTACATTCACTTAACAACCGATTCATCTGTCTGGTATAACTACATTCACTTAACAACCGATTCGTCTATGTCTGGTATAACTACATTCACTTAACAACCGATTCGTCTATGTCTGGTATAACTACATTCACTTAACAACCGATTCGTCTGTCTGGTATAACTACATTCCCTAAACCGATTCGTCTATGTCTGGTATAACTATATTCCCTAAACAACCAATTCGTCTGTCTGGTATAACTACATTCCCTAAACAACCAATTCGTCTGTCTGGTATAACTACATTCCCTAAACAACCGATTCGTCTGTGTCTGGTATAACTACATTCACTTAACAACCGATTCGTCTGTGTCTGGTATAACTATATCCTCATTGTCACAGTTGTCATTAATGAGGGCATTGATCTCTGAAGTACGACAACAGGATTCCACTCTGTGCATTGCCAGCCGAAATTCATAAGCACAGAAAAGATATCTCTAAAGGTTGGGACGACAAGTGTTCATTCTTGCCTGGTGAAGCGTGTCCCATGCCATGTGGATGATAGTATCTCTTGGCATAAACCAGCACGTAGATAGTGTCCCTTGGTGTAAAATAGCACAGAAAGTGTCCTTTGGCATAAAACAGACGAAACAAGTGACGTCAGCCCACAAACACTACTTAAAGCAAGGATGTGTGTGAATTGAGGGCGACTTCTTGTGGATACAGACAGCAGCTGGTTACTGACGTGGATGTCCAGTAGTCAGGCGGGATAGAATTCTATTTAAAAAAAAAAAAAAGACCCCCAAAGCAGACACCTGCTGTCGGTCTGTGATACGATAGGGTCATCACATTTTGTAGGCCTGAATGCACGGAAGAACAGATGGATGTTGAATGCAGGTGTCAATTCTTTGACCACGCTCATGACAATCAGCCCAGCCCCTTATCAATTCTGCGCCAGCTGTGTTTTGTTATATCATGCCATAATGATATGTTTTCACTTGTGTAGACATCTCAACTTTGCTGTGTCAGTAGGTATGTTCAACACTCATTGTCATCTGACTGATTAAACTGTTAGATCATCACATCGCCTGTTTTTGAGTCACTGCAATTATGTCTGTTTTGATTGAGGATGGGAGTTTCATCATACATATAGGCCCACAGGATAAGACAGACAGGTCCACAGGTGAAGGCAACAACAACAAACACGAGTCTTCAGCACATAAAGCATAGAGCAACCACAACAACAATACAACATAAAGCAAAGAGCAACCACTAGACAACAATACAACATAAAACAAAGAGCAACCACTAGACAACAATACAACATAAAACAAAGAATAAACACAAGATAACAATACAACATAAACCAAAGAGCAGCCATTAGACAACAATACAACATAAATCAGAGAGCAACCACTAGACAACAATACAACATAAAACAAAGAGCAACCACTAGACAACAATACAACATAAATCATAGAGTAAACACAAGATAACAATACAACAAACCACAGAGCAACCACTAGACAACAATACAACATAAATCAAAGAGCAACCATTAGACAATATTACAACAACACTCCTTATTTGACAGTAATGTCACATTTACACTTTTTTTTTTTAACATGAATGATATTGTAAAAATATAATTATCACAAATATAAATAAATCCTTTATCAATAAGACATCAGTGATCAAACAAATATGAACTGACAGACTCTTGTGTTGATTTCTAATTACTACAAACTAATTACTCAGTCAAAGAATTATAACACACAACATAATCTTTGATTGTGCTGAAATCTTCCCACCACAACACTTGTCAACACATCAAGTGTTACATGCCCCACTGTTTCCTAACACTGTTCTATATAAAGGTATGATATGACCAGTATTAGAATACACACATTCCAACCATCTACTTTTGTCCACCAGAGACCATACCGAGTAATTCTTCCAGATGTTATTTAGACCTTATGAAAAGTTATTCCACCTATTGTTAGATCTTATGACAAGTTCTTCCACCTGTTGTTATTTAGACCTCATGACAAGTTCTACCACCTGTTGTTAGTTAGACCTTATGAAAAGTTCTTCCACCTGTTTGTTAGACCTTATGAAAAGTTCTTCCACCTGTTGTTAGTTAGACCTTATGAAAAGTTCTTCCACCTGTTGTTAGTTAGACCTTATGAAAAGTTCTTCCACCTGTTGTTAGTTAGACCTTATGAAAAGTCCTTCCACCTGTTGTTTGTTAGACCTTATGAAAAGTTCTTCCACCTGTTGTTAGTTAGACCTTATGAAAAGTTCTTCCACCTGTTGTTAGTTAGACCTTATGAACAGTTCTTCCATCTGTTGTTAGTTAGACCTTATGAAAAGGTTCTTCCACCTGTTGTTAGCTAGACCTTATCACAAGTTCTTCCACCTATTGTTAGCTAGACCTTATGAACAGTTCTTCCACCTGTTGTTAGACCTCATTACAAGTTCTTCCACCTGTTGTTAGACCTTATGACAAGTTCTTCCACCTGTTGTTAGTTAGACCTCATGAACAGTTCTTCCACCTGTTGTTAGTTAGACCTCAAGAACAGTTCTTCCACCTGTTGTTAGTTAGACCTTATGAAAAGTTCTTCCACCTGTTTGTTAGTCGTGGTTCCAACTTCACAGCAACGGGTCATCCCCATTATGCTTCGTTCCTGTGCTAGTGAATATCACACAGAATGCAACAGCTCACACAGGTACACTGTGCATAATGTCGCCATCAGAATGCGAACATAAAAGTCCACGGAAAATACAGTTCATTTTAGATGGAAGCGGCAGTCACTAGAAAAGCAGCAGCCATACATTACTGATCATTACTGCATTCTGTGCACGATTCCCAACTCTCAGGAATCTATGCAAAAGCTCCTCTTAGAGGCTGCGAGGTCTAATGAGGTCAGCTCTTAAACAGCTGACCCGCCCATGGTCTTCTCTCTCCCACCTGTTGTTAGTTAGACCTTATGAAATGTGAAGTCTTTTCTCTGTGGTTAAAAAGTAAAGGATACCTTCTTCACACTTTGAGCGATATTGGTTATATGGTGCTAGCCATCTATTTTGAACTAACTGGCACCCAATGGCTGATGTGGGTGAATATCTCCCCAACTGGCACTCAATGGCTGATGTGGGTGAATATCTCCCCAACTGGCACTCAATGGCTGATGGTGAATATCTCCCCAACTGGCACTCAATGGCTGATGTGGGTGAATATCTCCCCAACTGGCACTCAATGGCTGATGTGGGTGAATATCTCCCCAACTGACACTCAATGGCTGATGTGGGTGAATATCTCCCTAACTGGCACTCAATGGCTGATGTGGGTGAATATCTCCCCAACTGGCACTCAATGGCTGATGTGGGTGAATATCTCCCCAACTGACACTCAATGGCTGATGTGGGTGAATATCTCCCCAACTGGCACTCAATGGCTGATGTGGGTGAATATCTCCCCAACTGGCACTCAATGGCTGATGTGGGTAAATATCTCCCCAACTGGCACTCAATGGCTGATGTGGGTGAATATCTCCCCAACTGGCACTCAATGGCTGATGTGGGTGAATATCTCCCCAACTGGCACTCAATGGCTGATGTGGGAAATATCTCCCCAACTGGCACTCAATGGCTGATGTGGGTGAATATCTCCCCAACTGGCACTCAATGGCTGATGTGGGTGAATATCTCCCCAACTGGCACTCAATGGCTGATGTGGGTGAATATCTCCCCAACTGGCACTCAATGGCTGATGTGGGTGAATATCTCCCCAACTGACACTCAATGGCTGATGTGGGTGAATATCTCCCCAACTGGCACTCAATGGCTGATGTGGGTGAATATCTCCTCAACTGGCACTCAATGGCTGATGTGGGCGAATATCTCCTCAACTGGCACTCAATGGCTGATGTGGGTGAATATCTCCCCATCCGCCTTGACTTCCCAGCTAATTTCTTGACACCCATGTTAGGCTGGCTCAACCTCGGAGTCCAGGTCAATTAAAGCAAAAACATCCCATCTCATGGAGATTTGATCATACAGCCACCAGACTGACAGGCAACCATGCTAGCCACTGTACTACCAAGTCCCTCTTTTTCTCTTACGACTAGGGTTCAAACCTCAATGGACATGACAAAATTAAAACTTGACAAATAAAAATGTATATTCATGAAGCTTCTTGTGTCTGCAGAGATTGGAGAAGTGTACTGATTGTCTCCTTCAAGTGGGGGACACTTTCATTGAGAGCTGCTGCCTGTAGCTGAGCCAATCCATCAGCAGCTAGTAATGCTGTCATTCCCTGGAACAACAGAAACATATTCATGTTTATCTAGCTTAATGTTTTCAGTTTACACAACACAATATGAAGCATTAAAAAAAGTTAGTTGCATATCCTTTACAGTACGTAGCATTTTGTTTTGCTGTTGTGATTTCTTTGCAAGTTTACGTTCAGTAGTTTGCCATTGCTTTCTGAATGACCGGCACCCATATCATTTTGTAAAAAAAAAACCAACTAATGCGGTCTGTTGCCAAATCGCGTGCAGCTGTGTTTCGAACGCGGGTTCACGAACTGCGTACGTAACACCTTTACCATGGAACCAGCAATATGAAGCATGTTGAAGAAAATTCTTTGCTTGTTGCTTCTCTATCTCATCTTAGCCATTCATTAAGGTTGTCTTCATACACAAGTTCTCTAAAATATCTGTCTTTTCCTCTTTTTACATGATTCTTCCAATACTTTTGTACAGCCATATATCAAAGTCCTTGCCGTCCAGCTACTAATTCATTGTGTCATATAATAATGAAGTATATATAAAACATATTATGACCAGCGTAAGTGTAGACATCTGTTTGATTTTCTTTACTGTCATGTTGGCCATCACTATTCTCATCTTGACCACAAGTTCCCACTTACATATTCTATTAACATGTGTCCAAAACAGCAGAAAATGGAGGAAAATAGTAAAGTAAGCAAAGTAAGCTGTTCACGCCACGAGGCTATTGGGTATATGGTGCTAGCCCATATGTTTAGGCCAGTTAGATTCAATGTGGTCAATATCACGGCAGCTGCCTTCACTTCTCAAGACATTTCCTGGCACCCATTGTTGGCGAGGTCGACCTGGGAGCCTGGTCCAGCTTTAACAACTGCCTCCATTCAATTTAAAAACCATGTCATCTGGGCCGACAGGCAAGAGTGCTAGCCTCTGATGCCAGCTGCGTTTACTTCTGAGAAAATTCCCTGGTACCCACTTTAAGGCTGGGCCAACCTGGTAGCCTAGGTCAATGAAAAACAATCCCTGTCTTGATGATTTGAACATGTGACCACCGGGCTGCCAGGCAAGCATGCTGGCCACTTCACTACCACAGCACCCAAATAATATAATAATATATATCTCCCGTGTCACAGAGCTCTTGATCTGTGATATGGTCAGTACCATGCAGTCAGTATCACGCAAACATGCTAGTTTATTTGGCTAGACCAGCTCTGAAGCAATGTGATTAAACAAAGAAATTCCACCTGAAGAGGGATTTCAACCGACAGACAAGTAAACTAGCAATATGTCACTGCAGCTATAAAGTGAAATGAACCAGCAATAATTTCTTTGATGAGTGGCGTGTTAATAAAAATAATTGAATAGAACATAAAATAACAACAAATGAAAAAACTAAAGTGCAAATATCGCAGCTTAGCTATAAACAGGCACAATACAATTACATCCAAAACAAAAAATAAATGAATGAAAAAAGAAGAAAAACTGCAATATGGTGATATCACAAACCAGTTCGGTTCCAGTAACAAGATCCACTAGAATGTCCAGTGCTGTTTCCAGAACCTTCAGCCTTGGGTTAGCAAGCAACTGAACCAGTAAGCTCACTGCCTTATGTTCAACAAGGAACTGACACATCCATGTGGACACTTTCGAAGAGGCATCCAACAGGTACAGCGCCTACAGACAGTAACAATACATTCATTCAAAATACTTTTCAACCTGGAATAATCTTCATCATCATCATCATATGCCACGTTGGTAAGTGTGAATGATAATAGCTTGCCATCTCACACGATCAGCAGTCTTGTATCAGTTCTGTGTTATTCCACAATTATGCCATGTTGGTAAGTGTGAATGATGATAGCTTGCCATCTCACACGATCAGCAGCCTTGTATCAGGTCTGTGTTATTCCACAATTATGCCATGTTGGTAAGTGTGAATGATAATAGCTTGCCATCTCACACGATCAGCAGTCTTGTATCAGGTCTGTGTTATTCCACAATTATGCCATGTTGGTAAGTGTGAATGATGATAGCTTGCCATCTCACACGATCAGCAGCCTTGTATCAGGTCTGTGTTATTCCACCAATTATGCCATGTTGGTAAGTGTGAATGATGATAGCTTGCCATCTCACATGATCAGCAGTCTTGTATCAGGTCTGTGTTATTCCACAATTATGCCATGTTGGTAAGTGTGAATGATGATAGCTTGCCATCTCACACGATCAGCAGTCTTGTATCAGGTCTGTGTTATTCCACCAATTATGCCATGTAGCCAAGCCATACCGCTATTTATTTCTTTGCCTTTGTTGCTCTTTTTCTATTAATTTTGCCAGCTGTCACAAAGTTTTCAAGTTTATTAGTTATCTGCACTATCATACTGTTCTAGTCATTTATAAAGACGAGTACCAGCCATTCTTTCCTTCTTGGAAGTAACCAAACTGGGTCAATGAAATCTGCCATACCCTCTATAAAGAGATCCTCTTCCTACTGTCACAAATTTGAATCTATAACTAACAATTATCAATCAGCTGCTTGACTTTTGTGGACAACTCAACATCACTGTTGTTAGTAATTCTGATCAACATCTGTCATCTTCCAAATGAATGAAGCTAAATGACTGTCATCATAAGTGTGCGAATCTCTGCAATGACATCCCTGTTGTAATGGGAGAGAGGGAGGACTGGGTAAGACAAAACAAAGCAAGAGGCGCCCCTAGAGCAGTGGTTCTCAACCGTTTTTGGCCCATGCACTCCACTGTATGTTCAGAATGTCATCCCCCCACCCTCGTATTTCCTCCATATAAATCTCCCCCCCCCCTCCCCCACACAGTATACGTTAAAATGGAAGCTAAATTTAATTACACATAATATAACAAGTCTAGACATCTATATAAAATGTCATTTGTGGGTCTACTTGAGTTATAAAACAAATTTCAGAAGGGCGAGAAGTACATAACCGTAAAGAATGGAGGGAAAAACAATATCAAATAAACGGTTCTTGTATTAACGCGATCTAGAAATGATCTTAATTTCCCCCTCCCCCTAACTGGAAACCCTAAATCCCCCAGGAATTCCACCAGTTGGATTGAGAATCACTGCCCTAGAGATCAGTGTCACAACATCGCTTCTTGAAAGAAAGTGTACTTGTTAATCCTAATCCTGCAACTTCGACCAGGATGCAAGAGCAAGTCAAATGGGGTCAAGCTTAGACTAGAGCACCATGTGAGAAGCCAAAGATGAATAGTCAACCAACACATAACTGGTGTCGTCAGGTACTATACGCTGAGGGAGATACTGAGGAGGGGAGCTAGACACTTATGGACTAATAGTTCGTCATGCAATGAGGATAACCTGCTCAACTAACTAGCTTACTAATCCCAATGTTTGAGTTATCTGCTATTGAGAGATAGATGGTAGACTGTTGGTGGTTGGTTGTGAATCCTCGGAAAGCCTCAGATTTGACTCTCAAGTCCCATGCACTGGTATCTAGGTTGTGTGAGCCCTGAAGAGGGGTTGATCTAATAGAGTGAGGTTGGTGTAGAGACTTTCCCCTCAACCCAATACTAAAGAACAAATTCTGCATGGGCTATTACAGAACTCCACTTCCCCTCTAATAACTCAGAACCTGTGGGGTGTGTCAGATTGGTACTGGATCTTCACATCTGTGGAATGGCATGATAAGCTGTCAGCAGGTCATAATTCAGCACAGCACATACAGGCTGACAGGGATTAAGCCAAGGCTGATCATGTATTCACAGGCTTTAGTTCCCCAATCGTAATAACCAGCAATCATTATACCAGAATATCATCATGGAGGTCATCATGGAAGTCAGCATGGCTGAATGGATAAGCATGCTTGCTCTTAACCTTCCAGTGTGCTGTTGGCGAACTAGCAGTCAGTTGGACTAAAATGATGTCTCATCCTTGACTTGGGGACATAAATTACAAGTACTCCAGAAGTCAGAGTGGGTTAGACTGATGGCGAGGTACATGGTAATAGTAATTAACTGCACTAACCCTCACACACACACAAATTAATTAGTTCATTGTGGACATCACTCGAGTTCAAAGCAAGCTAATGATAAAAAAAACAACAACTAAATAAACGTCATTTAGCAGGTCCTTTGCAGAACACATCACAACTGAACAAGATTTCCGATCCTTTGGCAGTTCTCCCTCACACATGTTCATGCCCAAACTGTCTGCAGTGTCCTGTGTCCACCATTTTTGCTGGCTGACCCCAGTTTCTTCTTACAGGAACAATGCCATCCATCTCTGTTTTCCCCAAACCTCTGACATTTAAAAAAGCCGAAGATTTCAGTTTCCAAGACCTGATGCTGATTATGAACTAGTTTTCTTCAATATCCAGATTTTACAGAATGCTAGTATTCTATGAATGTTTCTGTAACAAGTAAATTCAAAATCCCCCACATATCCTTTTCAGTGACAGCAAAATGGTCCATGACTCAAATTAATGTGCATATTCTCAATAATTGTATTGTAATTTGTTTACTGGTGTTGTGCAACAAGCTCTTAATACTGTTTCACCTCTGCATTGCCACCACATTTGATATTTTTGTTAAAATGTGTTTTAATAACTGGGAAACCAAAAATATCAAGGCAGATACTCACATTTAATGCCAGGCTCTCGTCAGTGGATTGACACAGTTGGAAGGTGACGCTGAGAAGTTGAGGCTGACACATGACTAACACACGACAGCTCGGGTCAGCTGGGAAGCAAAGAGAATTACATTAGCCTTATTAAAATAAATAGATAAAAGCAATGGTGGCAGTTTAATTATTATCACAAACTTCACTATCACCATTCTCCAAATGATCTTATCACCATTAAATATCGTCAATAATTGCCACAGATTTGGCATCTGTACGGGGCCTTGCGTTGGCATGTTGAAGAATGACACCTTTATTGGACGGACAGTCCTATACGTTTTGTGGTGAATGGCCTTCCAAACTATTAGAAAGTAAAGTGGAGCATTACTCAGCATTGAAAGTTTCTCCTCTTTTCAAGAAATACACACACAATACATTGAAGCCATAATCTGACTGACCCACTGAAAGTTATGTGCAAAATGTTTGGGTGGCGGTGATCATGTATGTTTCCACAGCATAGATGATCTCTTTGTTTCAGGCGTGTAGTGATGCACTCATGTCTCATCGGTTGTAACGATGCGGTGCAGAAAATCATTACCTTCATGTCTGTACCAACCCAACGGTTCTTGGCAAATCGCTACTCTTGCCTTTTTTGGTCAAATTAAGTTGTTTCGGCACCCAGTGACAAGAAACTACAATTTTGAGGCAATCTCTGATGATAATGTCCACAGAACTGTAGCTATGCTGGTAGCCAACGTCATGTGCTCGCAGATTGTCCAAAACAACCTTTTCGACACTGGCTTTTCGTAAAGACACTTTTCAGGCGACCTTCAAAGGGCTCATCCTCAATGGATTCATGACCTTCACGAAAGCATTTACACTATGGAAACACACACATGACAGTTGAGGAATTTTAAAAGGTTTTTAACCTTCTTTCACCAACAATTTTATCACAAGACACTGTTCCTGCACTTGAGTCAACTGGTCTGGTGCCATTTTGAAAAACAACTCGAGAAAACTGCTGATACTTGCCCATTCCATCACCAAATGTCAGATGTATAATGTTTACTTTGGAGTAATTATTAAACTTAATAATCATCTTTGGGTTATCCTGACAAAATCCGCACATTTACCAGACGGCCCTTGTATTATCACCATCATTCTCATTATTACCATCATCACATATCCACTATCATCATCATCCTCATTTTGTTATCATTACTATCATCACATATTCACTGTCACCATCGCCCTCTATTATAATGACCATCATCACCACCATCCTCTTTATTATCACCACTTCACCCTCATCACAATCCTTCATATTTTGTTCACTTGAAATTGTTCAATTGTCTCATATAAACATCACTGTCCTGTTCAATCCACTCAATGGTCTGTAAATTTTAGCTTCCACTGTTGCTTCTCTAAGCCACAAGGTTTGCCTTGAAATGTCGTATTCAGGATATTCTTGGAGTATATGATCTGCAGTCTGAGGTGGACATGACTAATTTATCTTGAATTTTGTAATCATCCATCCTTATATTATCATCCTCATTACATTATAATCTACAGCCTTACTTTGTTATCACATCACAGCTCATCATGTTATTCTCACCACATCACCCAAAGAACATAAAACATGTAAAACTGCTCTCTTAGCTGCACTAAACTCACTGCGACTGCACGATCACACAATCAGTACAGTAAAGGTAGTCCCATGACAGATACTGCAGTCTGATTGAAAAGTGCTAGATCTTCACATATTCTAGTCTAATACAAAATGAGGTGAAGTAGCCAGTTCTCTTCCTCACTATCTTTCCTTCCCTGACAAGGCCAATACTTAAATCTTCATTCAATGGCTTGTCCTGTGTCATGCCCATAAGCGTGGAAGGTCATAGTTTGCCCTCCGACACGATCATCAGTCTTGAATCAAACATTCGTGCTCCGATTATGCCATGTGGCCAAGCCATCCAAGTATTTATCTCTGTCTTCATTTTGCTTTTTTCCCCATCAAGTTTTCCAGTTATAACTAAGTGTTCAAGTATTCATACTTCATCCAAAATATTCTGGACTGTCTATGTCTAATTTCTCTAATAAATTTATCGTTTTATTTCTTGAAGGACTATCTCATTCACTTTTCTGTCCAGTCGTAGCGTTGTTTTGCATTTCCCTCAGAATCCATATTTCCACTGCCACTAGACAAGCTTAGCTTGTGTGTTTATTGTCCATGATTTACATGCATACACCAGTATAGGTTATATACCAGTGGTTCTCAACCAGTGGGGAATCCCCCCCTCCCCCCCCAGGGGGGGGGGGGAATTTTAGGGTTTCCAGGGGGGAATTAAGATCATTTCAAGATCGCGTTAATACAAGAACCGATTACTTGACATTGTTTTTCCCTTCATACTTTACGGTTCATTACGTCTCACCCTTCTAAAATTCATTTTATAAAGTAAGTAGACCCACAAATCATGTTTTATGTGGACGTCTAGACTTGTTTTAGTATGCGCTATTTAATTTAGCTTCCATTATTACGTATACTGTGAGGGGGGGGGGGGGGATTTTTTAGGTAGGAAATATGAAAGGGGGGGGGGGGAATGATGTTCTAAAAATATGGTGAAGGGGGGGCACGGGCCAAAAAAGGTTGAGAACCACTGTTATATACAATACTTTAAAACTAATTTTCCCACTGCAAATGACAGCTATATGTTTGCTTTCCATCTCACAAAAGGCTACTTTTGCCATGGCAATTCTGATTCTAATCTCTACAAGGTATCTTCCATCAGATGTCGTAACTGTTTCAAGTTGTACAAATTCATGTCACGTCATGTCCTTTAAATCCTAAGACTGCCATGAAGTCTCTGAACATCTCACTCCTTTATTCCAGAATTAGGATCTGCTCATAAACTTACTCTTGGGAAAATAATGTAGTGGTTTCTCCTTGATTTCCTCCATCTAGATCTATGGTTTGTAACCTCCTTCTCTGACAGCAATTTCTGGCTGTCAACACAAGTGCACGGGTACAGAGTTGCTCACTTGCTCCGGTGGAAACTGTACCCTGAACTGTTTCTGCCACACATTGTGTTGCCCATACATCACTTCCATAATGTATTAAAAGAATAAATGAGAATATTCTTAAGAAAATGAATCAGTACAACTATCTTGGAAGAGTCATAACATCTGATGGGAGGTGTCTTGATTAGAACAAGAATTGCTAATGGAAAGGTAGCCTTTTGCCAAATGGAAAACATACTGACTAATAAAAAGATGTCAACTGCAACGAGAAAAAGAGTTTTGAATTGCTACATAGAACCTGTACTTTTGTAAGGATGCGAAATGTGGACAATGAGTAGACAAGCTAAAAAACATCTAATGGCAGTGGAAATGTGGTTTCTGAGGATAATGCAAATAATACCATAGACAGACAGAAAACCAATGAGCAAGTCCTACAAAAGGCAAATGAAAATCGCAAACTGATTACAGAAATTAGACTTAGATAGTCAAATTGTTTTGGGCACGTTATGAGAAGACATAAACGAGAGATCGTGGTGGCATCTGGCAAAATTGAGGGGAAAAAGAACAAGGGGAAGGCAGAGAAGCAAATATCTGGATGGCTTGGCCACGTGACGGTTGAGACAAGAACACAGAGCTGATCGTGTGAGATGGCGAAACATGACCATCCACGCTTACCAGCATGCCCAAAATGATGATGATACATCACTTCCAGGAGATGCAGGTGGGAGTTTCCCCTTGATCAAGCCCAGGTCAGGATGCTATTTCTACTATTCAGCACTTTGGGACCCATGGTAGTGCAAGTAGCTAGCATGCATGCTTGCAGCAAAGTGATCACATGTCCGAATTTGCATTAAAGCGGGGATATTTCTTTAACGACTTTGATTCCCAAGTCGATCTAGTCTGAAATAGGTATCAGGAAATGTGGGAAACAAAGGCAGCAGGTGTTAGGCTAACCACATTACCCCTCAGATCTACAAAATATGGTGATATAAAGGCAGCAGGTGTGAGGCTAACCACATTACCCCTCAGATCGACAAAATATGGTGATATAAAGGCAGCAGGTGTGAGGCTAACCACATTACCCCTCAGATCTACAAAATATGGTGATATAAAGGCAGTCACACAGCAGATACTGCCATTGGAATGTGAAGTGTTAGGCCTTCACATATTCTAGGCCATGACTGAGGATGGGTAGCCAACTCCCTCATCACCTTTTCATGCCAGAAAATGACACTGTACCCATTTCTTATGACACTGGGTCGACTCCATCACTGTAATGGTCAGAAAAAATCCTCCTGGTTATGCTGGAGATTAGACCTTGACCACTGTCTTGACAGCAAGCATACTAACCACTATGCCACTGCTGCTCTCCAGTGAAGGACCAAAACATAAGGCCAGAACCATATACCCAATGTGCCTCAAGGTGTGGAAGAAGGCCGTTTTTATTTTACTTACTTTAAACCTGACGCCACCTACCCATAAAATTGACCAAAATCCACAAGGCTTCTTTCTGTATGAAGTCAGTATTACTTTAAACCTGACGCCACCTACCCATAAAATTGACCAAAATCCACAAGGCTTCTTTCTGTATGAAGTCAGTATTACTTGTGAGGCATGAGAAGATTGTGGGTAGGAAGTCAGTGTTGTCACAAGCTGTTAGAGCCATGTCTGGACCGAGTCCTATCATATTGCCTAGGCTATGTAGGTACGGTAGAATTACCTGAATATAACAAAAATACAACTTGAGTTTGCCCTGAAATTATCTTAACAAAGTCAGACAGCCATCTGAACAAGCTCAATGCAAAAAACTAAAAGTTTATTTCTTATTGTTATTTATCTTTTATAAACCAAAAAAACAAGAACAATGTGATAAATTCTGATTATTGGTTATTTTTAAAAAGCACATACAAGGAAATGAACAGAAATAGTCACTTTAATACACAGAGATAATCAACAGAACAAGAACAATGATGTGAATTTTAAAAATAAAAAAACAGAGCATCATAAGAACAAGGAAAATGGTCACTTAACTTGGGGAGAAATAATAAAGACAAGAACAATGAGACAAACATTTAAGTTATTTTAACAAAGGGTGAGAATCATAAGAACAGGTCAGCATGGCCAAATGGATAAGAGCGCATGTTCTTAACATCCGGTGTGCCAATGCCAAGGTGAGGGGTTTAACCCCTACAACGGACAGTTGGACTAAAGTGTTGACCTATCGTCTTTGACTTGGGGATGTAAATTACAAGTACCCCTGAAGTCAGAGTGGGTTCGCCTGATGGCGAGGGACACTTAACAGATAAAGCTAATCTACACGCAAAATTCAGTCCATCAGTACTATAAATAGTGTGTATGGACTACACTCGATAAAGCGAGCGAGCACAAAAAATAAGACCAAGAACAATGGTCACTTAACAGAGAGAAAACCATAAAAACAAGAACAATGAGATGAACTTTTCCTAAAGTTATTTTAACAAAGGGTGCAAATCATAAAAACAAGAACGATGGTCACTTAACTCGGAAAAAACCATAAAAACAAGAACAACAAAAGTTATTTTAACAAAGGGTGAGAATCATAAGAACAAGAACAATGGTCACTTAACTTAAGAGAGAAAACCATAAAAACAAGAACAATGAGATGAACTTTTAAGTTATTTTAACAAAGGGTTATCAGTTATCAGTTGGGGTATCTTCATTGCACTCTGGACAGGTCCATAGGTGCTCAGATCCTAACTCCAGCATATGCATCAGCATCCGGTGGCTAATAGTGACAGTTCTGTGTTGGTTGACAAAGCACCTCGTTTTTCCATTTTGCCGATTCTTACTAACAAGTCTTTCATCCTGGACAGCGATGTGGATTCACTGACGTCAAAGTCCTCTGTTCTCGACATATCTTTAAGGACGTTAATAACATCGGCACGATCCATGGGCTGGGCATCTACAGGGGGTGCAGAGCCAGCCAGTTTATCAGCTCGTTCATTTCCCTCGACTCCCGCATGTCCCGGGACGAAGATGAAGGTGACTTTACGGACAACAGACTTCCGCAGCGACTCAGTCCACTGTCTACGTACAGATCCAGCTTCGACCTTCTAAATCATGCTCATTGAATCACTTAGTACACACACGTTGGTATAATGTTGTGATTCCAGCCATATGAAAGCCTGTGTAACTGCCATCACCTCCATCGTCATGCTGCATGTGTTCATAGAGTGGGCACCACTGGATTCTTGAATGGTTCGGCCCACTGAATGGGCTGTAAATGCCCACGCACTTCTCTGCTGCTTTACAACAGATCCATCTGTATAGATAAGCACTTCGGGGCTATCTGAGTGTTCATAGATGAGCGCGTTGACCTCTGCATTGACAGTGGCAGGGTTCTGCTCTCTGCACCATCTGTCGAGTGTGATAATGCAGGAGAAAGTGCACTTAAAAGCTGGATGCAGCGGCACCCATCCCTTGCCGGGGTTGATACTGGTAAGACTGCAGACCTGTCTGACGACATCTTCCGCCTGACCCATCCATGATTTGCCCCTCTTTAGCCTGTCATCCTTTTCTCTGAATATAGTGTCATGCAGAGGGTGCTGCTCATCTGCACTTATTTTTAAGTATGCACGAGCTCTCCAGATCTTGATCCTGTGTTCCATTGTCGGGAAGTCAAGGAGGTATCTCATTGCTACACAGCTGGTGTCTCTCGTGCAGCCCAAAATGATGCGCATGGCTTCGTTTTGTACCTTTTCAAGTCTTCCAATCTGTGTAGGGCTGAAAGTGAGGATGGCCAGAGCATAATCGATGGGTGAAAGCACCAGTCCTTGGAACAGAAGTATTACCAGTCTTTGCTCGATATTGGCAGTCGCCATGACTCTCATTGCTGACAAACCTTTGGTTATTCAACAACCACAAAATGGTTGTTTAGTGAGAACCATGTAACCGATGCCTTTGCAGGGTTGACAAGGGCACCGGCATCAGCACACCATGAGGAAATTCGATCTAGTTCGCCCTGCATATCATTAGCAACCGCCTGTCTATCTCGACCCTGTCGATACATGAGAATATCGTCAGCAAATGACAGAGTCCTACTCCTCCTGTCCAACTATTATTCAGTGATCAGCACCGTATACGCGTTGAATAGTACTGGTGACAGTGCTGAACCCTGCGTCAATCCTGGACATATCGTTATTGGGTCAGAAGACCAACTCCCGCATCTTAGCACCACCTTCCTTTGGAGCAGAACTGCAGCTATCCATCGTACAAGTTGAGGGTCCACTTTCAGTCTGAGGAGGGTTTGCATCAAGTTCTCGAAAGATACTCAGTTATATGCGTCCTCTAAGTCTATGGCGGCCGCACATGTCTCTTCTCTGACCTGAAATCCTTTGTGAACATCTTGAGCAAAGACCGCTGCATTCAGCCAGGACTCTTTGTTACTTCTGTATCCTCCAAGTGTGGGCGGGAAGCAGCCGAGTTGTTCCAAGTCACAAGAAAGTCTGTGTGCTACAATTTTCTCCAGTAACTTGCCAGCAGTGTTCTGCATCGTAATGATTCTGTAGCCGCTTATCTTGGAATGGTCTTTGTTCGGTTTTGGCAGCGACAGCAAGTAGCTGTGAATCCATTCCTCTTTGATCTGACCCCTATGGATACTGGTGTTGAATTCTCTGGCCAGTTCTTCCATGTCATCATAACAAAGGGTGAGATTCATAAGAACAAGAACAAAGGTCACTTAAGACACAGGGAGAAAATAAAAACATGTAAATGAGATGAACTTTAAACAGTTATTTTAACAAATGGATAGAATCAACTGAACAAGAATAATAGATAACCCTTATTTAAAAGTTATTTTAACATTATGCTGTAACCAGGTCGGAATTCAGCACATACAGATTGGCTGACCATGCCTAGGGTGGTCATGTTTCCCCCAAAGGTTTGAGGTATGTATCTGTCAACAGACTCCAACCCAATGCCCACAGGAAAACATGTGTAGTGTAAACACATCACATTTGAGCAGACTGCATGCTGGTGCACCTCTTGGTCAGGCATGTTGGCTTCATGAGCCATTACCTCCTATAGACAACAATCCCTTTCAAATTAATTTCCAAAATGTGGGTGATTTGGTCATATGATTATTAATGTGAGGCTGGGATGTGCCTTAATTATAGCTTCTCTTCTGATGTAGCCTAATGGCGCTGCCTGGGCAAAATTACGAGTTAAAAATCTACCCAAAGTATTTCAGGATCCTCGCAGGTGCTATGGAGTTTGTGCACTGAGCTGAGCTTCTCTGAACTCAGGTTTGAGTTAGGAGAAGAACGGAACACCTATGGGTTACACCTGCGTGCCGTGATGTTGATCCATCAACTAAACTAAATTTCTCTTCTGATGATTAACGGGGGAGGGGTAATGAAAAAATGTCATGACATTAGCTTCAGCACCTGCTCTTGTTTAAAGACAGTGTGCTCATGTCACCTCGCTCACCAACTTTGGGAGAGTTCATTTTAAGCTTACCCATTGTCCCATCTGGTCCCTCACTTGGGTTAGAACCAACCCTTTGCGACGATTACTGGATAAAATCAAACCTGTCACAGGTACGTGAGCTCAGCCTGATCAGGGGAAACTAAGAAACATCAATGAGTCTTGTTTGAAAATCCCTGTCCCATTAGGATCTCAGGACATTTAGGTCAATAACTTTGCTAACCTTATCACGTTGAGCACAGTCCTCCAACTGGATCACCTGGGACAATTTTTTTATAACAGAATTGATAATGTGGTAGAACTGATCCCGATGCTCTACAAATGTCTCTTTCCTGTAAGAACATAAAGTAAAGAACAGGACAATTTGAGATGCATTTACTTCCTGACAGCTCACCTTAACATAGAAGTCAAGAATGAGTTCAGCAAAGCAAATATCTACATATGGGTTAAAATCCTGGTGCAATAAAGTTAATCTTATGTCTTGTAAACCCTCTAAATATCATCATGTGTCCTGCTGCTGGGTTTAGTAGACATCAAGATAATGGTCGCTGGTGCTCTGGATCAATTCCACTGATGATATTCATATTCCTCCATGCCATCGTCCCAACTCATCCAGCATCATTTGTGAAAGTTTTCCAATGTCTCCTCTCATTACATGACCAAAGCATGTTTGTCTCCTCCTCATATTTATATACAATGTTCTACTTTCATTAGCCATTCCAAGGCAATCGATTTTAGTTACTCTGGCAGTCAAAGGTATTCGTAAAATTTGTCTTAGAAACTACATGTATATTTTCCTCCAAACTCTTTCTAATTTGTTTGTGCACATTCCATGATTCACTGCCATGCAGTAGTGAAGATTCAAAATAACATTTTAGCACTTTCTAAGTGTAATATAACAATGTGTAATATAAGTGTCATATCAATGTGTGATTGCGTAAGTGCCATACCAATGTGTGATTATATTAGTGTCATTATACCATTGTGTGATCATACATATATCAATATCACACCAATCTGTGAGTATGTAAGTGTCATTATACCAATGTGTGGTTATATGTATGTCATACTAATGTTTGATCACTTAAGTGTATTATAACAATGTTTCATTACTTAAGTGTATTATACAAATGTTTGATCATAATAGTGTCATTATACCAATGTTTTTTTATTACTTAAGTGTATTATAACAATGTATATTACTTAAGTGTATTATACCAATGTTTGATTACGTAAGGCGATGTGCGGCAGTAAAAACATTGATTTTTGGTCAACTTGGCTATTTTTGGAATAGTTCATTTTTAGACACCTTATCATGTCTTCTATCAGATTCTGTACTTGTTTTTGTTTAAAAACTGTTATTTTAATGCAATATTCATAATTTACTGAACCCACCCTCTGTGTCAAATTGTCTAATTATTGAAAATTGTTGCGAAATTTGACGGTTTTCAAATCCTAGCAACGATATCTCAGGAAAATACGACACGCACGTGTAAGGTATCCCTTGAAACGTCGTGATCTTCCGAAACTATTCGTAAAACTACGAGTTCGTCTAATTGGAAAGTTTTCTGTGTACATCAGGTTTATTCGTGCCTATCATCTTCCGGAAACTTCCATATGTGGAACATCGTAAGCAATCCGCGTTCGCCGATGGCTGAAATTGATCACGTGGGTTTCCAAAATGGCGGCTTTGTGTTGTTTACACCTCGCGACGTGCTGAACGTTCATTGTTGATGACAGACTGACATGCATTGAAATATGCCTCGTTCTAAGAAATTTAACATCCAGTCATCTACTCAACGTAAGAAATCTCTCAGACTACACCTCGCAAATGCTCGTAAGCAGCGAAAAGCCTATCAGAACGTCGTAAACGATACAGACAATTCTGAAACTACTGAAAGCGACCCAGCTAAAGTGCACATGCCCCTTCTTCCAAATCCAAGTGTTTTGACAGTGAATCTGAATGAATCAGTGCTATCGTGTTCTTCTCAAAGTTGTGGAAGTGATTCTTTTATTACCCGAAGCCAATTTAAAAGAGATACGTATAAATACACAACATCCACTAGCAGCAAGTATGATTCTGGTGACGACAATGGATATCAAAAACGGGAACACAGAGCAATAGTTGATTGTTCAGAAATTGAGGCAATAATCAAATTGTTATGTTGTCCAGTTTGTAAAAATGATAGTCTTATTTTGAAAACTGACAGCAAGAAAGCCAAGGGATTAGCTGTGTATACAGAGGTTTACTGCTCTTGTTGTGAAGAAGTGGTGGTGTGTGGAAGATACCTATCTGCAAGAAGTAATGATGGGGATAGATCTTTTGCTGTCAACAGCCAGTCAGTATATTCAGCATTAGTTTGTGGGATGGGTGCAACGACATTCAACAATTTTTGTGAAAACATGAACCTGCAAGGTCTTCATCACAAAACATTTCACAGCAAAGTGAATAAACTATATTCAAAGATAGAAGATCTGGAGGATACTGTTTTTTCTCAAACCGTAAAGTATGTTCGACAGGCTCATGCACAACAGTCAGGCATAACTCTACATGACAATGATGTGCTAGATATTAGTGTCAGCTTTGATGGCACTTGGCTGACTAGAGGCCACACATCCCACATTGGAGTTTGCTGTGCAGTGGATGTTTTTACAGGACTTTGCATAAATGCCCATGTTATGTCCACATATTGCCAGGTGTGTGAAACCACTGGTAAGACACTTTCCAGGGACAAACCAAATGAATTTGCAGCATGGAAGGCAGAACATCTAAACTGTGACAACAATTTCACAGAATCTGCTGGAATGATGGAGGTGGAGGCTGCAAGGGTGCTGTGGCGACGGTCTGTGGCCCGTCATAAACTTCGCTACACGTCAATACTTTCTGATGGTGACACCAAAACATTTGCGGAACTTACCAAGATCAAACCATATGGGGATGACATTCAGATAGACAAAGAGGAGTGTATCAACCATGTCAGTAAACGCCTTGGAACAGCACTGCGCAATGTTGTTGCTGACTGCCGAAAGCAAGGTCTGACCCTAGGATGACTCGGTAAAGGTCAGCTTACACAAAATGCCATCTGTAGGCTGACAATTTATTACAATAGAGCCATACGAAACAACACAAGTGTAGTGTAGAGTCCATGAGGAAAAGTGTTATGGCTTCACTGCATCACTGTTTTTCAACAGACAAAAGTCCACGTCATGAAATGTGCCCAAGTGGAGAGCAATCTTGGTGTTTTTTTCAATCCGCCCTGGCTAAGCATCAGGTCCCAGGTCCTCATGACAAGATGTTACACACTTGGCTCAACCGTGACAAGCTTGAGAAATATCTGTTGCCAATTTATGAAAGGCTGTCTGACACTAAACTACTTAGTAGATGTGTGTCAGGACAAACTCAGAATTCAAATGAGTGTTTACACAGCTTGATATGGGCTCGATGCACTAAAGACAACTTTGCCTCTCGCAAGCGCGTTCAGTTTGCAGTTGTAACTGCAGCAAGAGAGTTCAACTTTGGAGCTGCTGCTGCCCAAGACACTGCCCAGTTTTATGGACTTTCTACAGACCTGCATATGCAGAGACTAGGAACATTTAGGATGCAGAAGCAAGTAAGAAATAGTCTGAAGTACAAGAAGGACAAACAAACTAAAAGATGCGATACTGTACGAGCGGTCAAACTGAAGAGACAAGGTGAGCTGCATGCTCTGGAGGGAGGTCCTGCATATTCAGCAGGGCAATTTTAACACTCAAGGTACAGTTTTACACCTTTTTTCTCTGTAAAAGAGTGCATTAGTAATAAAAAACAAAAAAATAATTAGTTTTTCCCCGTTTTCTCATTTTGCCAGTTTTTTTATACATAAGTACAATTGTTTTAAAGTGTATTAATTATCACAATGTTTGATTATTTAAGTGTATTATATCAATGCGCCGGTCTCCCTGGTCGAGGGGTTAGCAGCTTTCTCCGTAACCCCGAATACTCTCGTGGTTTACGTGAGCGCACGAGAGAACTGGAAGCACCAGTGACTTATGAGAGTATGGAGCCGGTCGCTCAGAAAGTCGTGGCGTGCTGATGAAATTCGATTACTTAAGTGTATTATACCAATGTTTGATTATAGTAGTGCCATTATACCAATGTTTGATTATAGTAGTGTATTATACCAATGTTTGATTATAGTAGTGTATTATACCAATGTTTGATTATAGTAGTGTATTATACCAATGTTTGATTATAGTAGTGTATTATACCAATGTTTGATTATAGTAGTGTATTATACCAATGTTTGATTAGTAGTGTCATTACACCAATGTTTGATTATAGTAGTGTCATTACACCAATGTTTGATTATAGTAGTGTATTATACCAATGTTTGATTATAGTAGTGTCATTACACCAATGTTTGATTATAGTAGTGTCATTACACCAATGTTTGATTATAGTAGTGTCATTACACCAATGTTTGATTATAGTAGTGTCATTACACCAATGTTTGATTATAGTAGTGTATTATACCAATGTTTGATTATAGTAGTGTCATTATACCAATGTTTGATTATAGTAGTGTCATTACACCAATGTTTGATTATAGTAGTGTCATTACACCAATGTTTGATTATAGTAGTGTATTATACCAATGTTTGATTACTTAAGTGTATTATACTAATGTTTGATTATAGTAGTGTATTATACCAATGTTTGATTATAGTAGTGTCATTATACCAATGTTTGATTTTAGTAGAGTATTATACCAATGTTTGATTATAGTAGTGTCATTATACCAATGTTTGATTATAGTAGTGTCATTATACCAATGTTTGATTATAGTAGTGTCATTACACCAATGTTTGATTATAGTAGTGTATTATCCCAATGTTTGATTACTTAAGTGTATTATACCAATGTTTGATTATAGTAGTGTCATTACACCAATGTTTGATTATAGTAGTGTCATTATACCAATGTTTGATTATAGTAGTGTCATTACACCAATGTTTGATTATAGTAGTGTATTATACCAATGTTTGATTATAGTAGTGTCATTATACCAATGTTTGATTATAGTAGTGTCATTACACCAATGTTTGATTATAGTAGTGTATTATACCAATGTTTGATTACTTAAGTGTATTATACCAATGTTTGATTATAGTAGTGTCATTACACCAATGTTTGATTATAGTAGTGTATTATACCAATGTTTGATTATAGTAGTGTCATTACACCAATGTTTGATTATAGTAGTGTCATTACACCAATGTTTGATTATAGTAGTGTATTATACCAATGTTTGATTACTTAAGTGTATTATACTAATGTTTGATTATAGTAGTGTCATTATACCAATGTTCGATTACTTAAGTGTATTATACCAATGTTTGATTACTTAAGTGTATTATACCAACGTTTTATTATAGTAGTGTCATTACACCAATGTTTGATTATAGTAGTGTCATTACACCAATGTTTGATTATAGTAGTGTCATTATACCAATGTTTGATTACTTAAGTGTATTAATTATCACAACGTTTGATTATTTAAGTGTATTATATCAATGCGCCGGTCTCCCTGGTCGAGGGGTTAGCAGCTTTCTCCGTAACCCCGAATACTCTCGTGGTTGACGTGAGCGCACGAGAGAACTGGAAGCACCAGTGACTTATGAGAGTATGGAGCCGGTCGCTCAGAAAGTCGTGGCGTGCTGATGAGCGTAATCTAGCCTAGGAATCAACATACAGCTGAAAGATTATGATGTTGACCGCAATATCCTGAAACAGGATGGAAACGTGAAAAGAAAAAAAAATAATAATGCGTGATTGCGCAAGTGAGGTCTGCATAGCTGAATGGATAAGTGTGCCCATTCTTAAAAATCTAGTGACATGGCCAAATAGATAAGAACACAAGTTTTTAAACATCCGGTGTGCTGATGCTGAGGATGTGGGTTCCACCCTTTCACTGGTCAGTTGGACTAAAATGTTTACACCTCGTTCCTGACTTGGGGACATAAATCACAAGTACCTCAGAAGTCGGAGTGGGTTTGCCAGATGGCGAGGGACACTGGTAACAGGGAAAGCTAATCCTCACACAACAATCAGTCCAGTGCACTGGAAGCTGTGTCATGTATATGGACTATGCTTGAGTTGAAAAATTTTTAAAAAATGACAAGTGTTATTGCCTGAATGTGTGATTACATAAGTGGTATTGCCTGAATGTGTGATTACATAAGTGTTATTGCCTGAATGTGTGATTACATAAGTGTTATTGTCTGGGTGTGTGATTACATAAGTGTTATTGTCTGGGTGTGTGATTACATAAGTGTTATTGCCTGAATGTGTGATTACATAAGTGGTATTGCCTGAATGTGTGATTACATAAGTGGTATTGCCTGAATGTGTGATTACATAAGTGTTATTGCCTGAATGTGTGATTACATAAGTGTTATTGCCTGAGTGTGTGATTACATAAGTGTTATTGCATGAATGTGTGATTACATAAGTGTTATTGCCTGAATGTGTGATTACATAAGTGTTATTGCCTGAATGTGTGATTACATAAAGTGACATTGCCTGAATGTGTGATTACATAAGTGTTATTGCCTGAATGTGTGATTACATAAGTGTTATTGCCTGAGTGTGTGATTACATAAGTGTTATTGCTTGAATGTGTGATTACATAAGTGTTATTGTCTGAATGTGTGATTACATAAGTGTTATTGCCTGAATGTGTGATTACATAAGTGTTATTGCCTGAATGTGTGATTGCATAAGTGTTATTGCCTGAATGTGTGATTACATAAGTGTAATGATATCAAAACAAGTACAAGACTGAAGACTGTGCATCCCAGAGTAAAAGTTGAGGGTTCAAGAAATGATGAGTAAATAATAATAATCAATGAAAGATATTTGTAAACACTGTACCTGGATTAAATGGTATTGACTAAACAGTCTATCTCAAAGCACAGATCACAAGTCACATCCACTGATCTAAGCAAGAGATTCAAGTGAGTAAATATGGAGTGATCCTGCATACATCTGAGGAAAGAAACAGTGATTACCATTTACTTTTGTCTGCCCCAATATAAAATTCCATATCTCAGTAACCAGCTGAGAGAAAATGATGAGATTTAGCATATAACCTTATCATGATGTCCACCCAACAAAAAAATTGTTGTTGTGGAGAGAGTACAGCATATTTCAAAGTTTGTTTATATGCGGTATATAATTTACGGGACAATATAAGTGCACAATATTAGAAGTATTACATCTTCATGAGGAAACATGAGCGTTCAATAGTAAATTTTCACGGGATTGGCCTTACGAAAAGAGCCTTGAGAAGTGAAATGGGGAGTGTTCAGTGGTGTCGCAGTATCTTCAGAGGAGTGTCATTAACGTGGGTCCTTTCATATAAGGGTTCACGTTTAGAAAGTACAAGGAAGGTAGAAATATCATTTGCGAGCAACAGCATTTAGGAGCCACGAGAAGCAGATACCTACGTGAAATAAGGGAAATGCGCACACAAAATTATGACATAGTGTATTTGGATGAAACCTGGATCAATGCGCACCACACAAGTGAAAAGGAATGGCAATCAGTGGATGGAAAGAAAACGCGATATGTGCCCAGTAGTAAAGGACAGCGTTTCGTTATAGCCCATGCTGGTAGTACTCAAAATGGTTTACTACAGAATGCTGGACTCGTGTTCGTATCAAAGCATACAGACAATAGGAATTATCATGAGATGATGAATGGCAATGTATTTAGTGATTGGCTCGAGAATACAGTGCTTCTATCCCTAGATAGACCGTCTTGTCTAATTATGGACAATCACAATGTAGTTGCCCAAGAAGACAAAATACCTACGGCATTGATGCATGACAAGGCAGACGTGGTTGCGGCCTTATGGGAGCACGTGTACACCTTGGAGGAGCAAATGGATCACCATAGTCTGGCAAGAATGAGGCAGTGAGGAGTGACGAGGGGATCTGACCGAGGCTCGACGCTCAGAGGAAAGGCGAGACGGACATATAATCAGGTAGCTACTGGAATTATTGGTGTTGGAACTCTTTGCTGGCTGCTGAGGATGGGGACGGAGTGCTTATGGGAATGACCCGATTGCTGTGATGTCGGTTTCTGAATCAATCAATCAATCAATCAATCAATCAATCAATCAATCAATTCAAATTGTCTGACGTCAAGATACTAACTCAGACCGCACTATTAAAAATTGATAAAAGTTGCTGGAAAAAATGTGAGGACCATGTGTTGAAAGAGGAAGATGACTATTGGAGAAAGGATGGATTTAATTTTATGCAACCGATAGCAGTGATCAAACTACTGGAATCGTCCGACACAAATTACGGTCTGGGTAGATCGCAGACCTTAATCCACGTGCACATTTACTGGGATTGTTTGCTCCAACTATTCAGACGAATTGCAGGCCCTAACATTACAGCATCAGCAAAATGTCAATGGCAACAGTTTGTATTCCACAGTGATGAATTTTCAATTCCGCAGACCCTCAGCGGTGACACACAGCTGGTATTGAAAAGGAAAAAAAAAACACTAAACGCATTGTATACCAACAGAAGAGTAATATTGCGGTGGAAACTGACATATTGTGGCATAACAAGAAACGTGAGAGCAAACACGTTGTGAAATTAGGGGACAACACACGTACATACGAATCAATCTATAAAATTCAATGAAAAGAGGACCAACATCTTGGTCGTTAAGAAGAAAGCCCACTACAGAGACACTGACAACTATTTTCATAGTGCAAAACAGGTAATCATGTTCTGTCTCTGAACGGTAAACAGCAGAGTAGACAATCTTTCACGAAGACTCAAAGCGGGTCTGTCACCCATGTGTACGTGTGAACAAACTACACAGACAGCTGAACAGATCCTTAAAAATGGACACATGATGACTAAATTGTGGTATCATTTCTGGTCACTCCATACGCACACTAAAGCACAGCTATTTGGAAGCTTTCACGAACTCAATATAAAAAGCTAAATGCATCCTAGTAACATGACTCCTTGTGTACACATTATTAACCAGCAGCTGAAGAAATAAGAAGGAAATGAAAAATAAGGTAAGTAATGTATCCCTTCTACTTTTCTGTCAATTTACACACTATTTACCCCATGCCTCTGTAAATTCTGTCTTTATTAATATTACACATTGCTTCCCTCACCACGGAGTCTCCGTGGTGAAGTGGTCAATCTTTCTGACTCGGGCTCCGAAGGCTGTATGTTTGATTGCGGGCTGCCTCTATTCCACGAGTGCATTTTTTCCAGAGAATCCCGAGGGTCGTCGCTGGAGCTACGGAGTTTGTGCTCTGTGCGACGCTTTCTGCGTTGCGGAAAGAGACTTAGCCATGTGGAATAAAAACCCGGTGCAAAGCAGTCAACCCTGTCGACTTTTAAGTGAAAATTTAAGCAAAATTGCTCCAATAAGGCAGATTACTTGTATGGTCATATCTATTGTTAGGACATTGTTTTAGACTAATTTCATAGTGATCCAGCAACTTTTATTGTTTAAGAAAAATCAATGACCGGCCGTATGACGAAATTTCTCAATTTTGAGCTATCTTATTTTCCCCAACAAAATTGCCCCAATAGAGCAGATTATTTGTATGGTCATATCTAGTGTCAGGACATTGTTTTAGAATAATTTCCTAATGATCGAGCAACTTTTATTTTTTGAGAAAAATCCATGACCGGCGGTTTGACGAAATTTCTCAATTTTGAGCAATCTTATTTTCCCCAACAAAATTGCTCCAATAGGGCAGAATATTATTTGTATGGTCATATCTAGTGTCAGGACATTGTGTTAGACTAATTTCCTAGTGATCAAGCAACTTTTATTTTTTGAGAAAAATCCATGACCGGCAGTATGACGAAATTTCTCAATTTTGAGCTGACAAAATTTCTCCATTTTGAGCTATCTTATTTTTCCCAACAAAATTGCTCGTATAGGGCAGATTATTATTTTTAATATCATATCTAGTGTCAGGGCAGTGTCTTAGACTCATTGTCTAGTGTTCCAGCAACTTTTATTTTTTAAGAAAAATCCATGACGAAATTTCTCAATTTTGAGGTATGTTATTTTTCCCAATAAAATTGCTCCAATACGGCAGATTATTATTTGTATGGTCATATCTAGTGTCAGGACATAGTTTTAGACTTAATTTATAGAGATCCAGTAACTTTTAATTTTTATTAGAAACAGCCATGACCGGTCAGTATGACGAAATTTCTCAATTTTGAGCTATCTTAATTTTCCCAACAAAATTGCTCCAATAGGGCAAATTATTATTTTTATAGTCATATCTAGTGTCAGGACAGTGTTTTAGACTAATGTCACAGCGATCCAGCAGCATTTATTATTTGAGAAAAATCCATGACCGGCCGAATGACAAAATTTCTCAATTTTGAGCTATCTTATTTTTCCCAACAAATGTGCACCAATAGGGCAGATTATTTGTATGGTCATATCTAGTGTCAGGACATTGTTTTAGATTAATTTCCTAATGATCCAGCAACTTTTATTTTTTTAGAAAAATCCATGACCGGCGGTATGACGAAATTTCTCAACTTTGAGCTATCTTATTTTCCCCAACAAAATTGCTCCAATAGGGCAGATTATTATTTGTATGGTCATATCTAGTGTTAGGACATTGTTTTAGACTAATTTCATAGTGATCCAGCAACTGTTATTTTTTTAGAAAAATCCATGAACGGCCGTATGACGAAATTTCTGAATTTTTCCCAACAGAATTGCTCCAATAGGGCAAATTATTATTTTTATAGTCATATCTAGTGTCAGGACAGTGTTTTAGACTAATGTCACAGTGAACCAGGAACTTTTATTTTTTGAGAAAAATCCATGACCGGATACTAACAAAATTTCTCAATTTTGTGCTATCTCATTTTCCCCAACAAAATTGCTCCAATAGGGCAAATTATTATTTTTATGGTCATATTAGTGTCAGGACAGTGTTTAAGACTAATGTACTAGTGATCCAGCAACTTTTATTTTTTTAGAAAATTTGATGACCGGATATTAACGAAATTTCTCAATTTTGTGCTATCTCATTTTTCCCAACAAAATTGCTCCAATAGGGCAAATTATTATTTTTATGGTCATATCTAGTGTCAGGACAGTGTTTTAGACTAATTTCATAGTGATCCAGCAACTGTTATTGTTTTAGAAAAATCCATGACCGGCCGTATGACGAAATTTCTCAATTTTAGGTTATGTCATTTTCCCCAACAAAATTGCTCCAATAGGGCAAATTATTTTTTTTATGGTCATATCTAGTGTCAGGACAGTATTTTAGACTAATGTCACAGCGAACCAGCAACTTTTATTTTTTGAGAAAAATCCATGACCATGACGAAATTTCTCAATTATGAGCTATCTTATTTTTCCCAACAAAATTGCTCCAATAGGACAGATTATTTGTATGGTCATATCTAGGTGTCAGGACATTGTTTTAGACTAATTTCCTAATGATCCAGCAGCTTTTATTTTTTAAGAACAATCCATGACCGACTATGACGAAATTTCTCAATTTTCAGCTATCTTATTTTCCCCAACAAAATTGCTCCAATAGGGCAGATTATTATTTGTATGGTCATATCTAGTGTTAGGACATTGTTTTAGACTAATTTCAAAGTGATCCAGCAACTGTTATTTTTTTAGAAAAATCCATGACCGGCCGGCCGTATGACAAAATTTCTGAATTTTTTTGAATTTTTCCCAACAGAATTGCTCCAATAGGGCAAATTATTATTTTTATGGTCATATCTAATGTCAGGACAGTGTTTAAGACTAATGTACTAGTGATCCAGCAACTTTCATTTTTTGAGAAAAATCGATGACCGGATATTAACGAAATTTCTCAATTTTGTGCTATCTCATTTTTCCCAACAAAATTGCTCCAATAGGGCAAATTATTATTTTTATGGTCATATCTAGTGTCAGGACAGTGTTTTAGACTAATTTCCTAGTGATCCAGCAACTTGTATTTCTTGAAAAAATCCATGACCGGCCGTATGACGAAATTTCTCAATTTTGAGCTATCTTATTTTCCCCAACAATATTGCTCAAATAGGGCAGATTATTATTTGTATGGTCATATCTAGTGTCAGGACAGTGTTTTAGACTAATGTCACAGTGAACCAGCAACTTTTATGTTTTGAGAAAAATCCATGACCGGATATTAACCAAATTTCTCAATTTTGTGCTATCTCTTTTTCCCCAACAAAATTGCTCCAATAGGGCAAATTATTATTTTTATGGTCATATCTAGTGTCAGGACATTGTTTTAGACTAATTTCCTAGTGATCCAGCAACTTGCATTTCTTGAAAAAATCCATGACCGGCCGCATGACCAAATTTCTCAATTTTGGGTTATGTCATTTTCCCCAACAAAATTGCTCCAATAGGGCAAATTATTATTTTTATGGTCATATCTAGTGTCAGGACAGTGTTTTAGACTAATGTCACAGCGAACCAGCAACTTTTATTTTTTGAGAAAAATCCATGACCATGACGAAATTTCTCAATTTTGAGCTATCTTAAGTTTCCCAACAAAATTATTCCAATAGGGCAGATTATTATTATTTGTATGGTCATATCTAGTGTCAGGACATTGTTTTAGACTAATTTCTTAGTAATCCAGTAACTTTGATTTTGTATAGAAAAATCAATGATGGCAACCTTTTGAAATATCTAAAGTATGAGCTATTTCAATTGTCCACAAACATTGCTCCAATAGTGCAGATTATTACTTTATGCTCATTGTTTTGGACTAATTTCCTAGTGATACAGCATATTTTGAGAAAAATCCATGACCGGCGACCTTTTTAAATTTCTCAATTTTGAGCTATTTCAATTTTCCCCCAAAAATTGCTCTAATAGGACAGATTATTACTTTTAAGGTCACGTTTAAAACTAATTTTCTAGTGATCAGTCAACTCTGAATTTTTGGAAAATGCCTGACCACGAGAAAGACAAAATTTCTCAATTTTCAAAAATCTCTATTATGGAAATAAATGTGCTCCAACATGGAAATCATATACTTTTTTGCACATATAATACCTAAATTAATGTTTCAGAGTAACTTTATATGGGTCAAATAATTATTTATGGGAAATTTCATTACCGAACAAATGACAAAATATCAATTTTGAGCAGATTGTGTAACGATAAAATTTCATGTTCTCTATTTTCGTAAATGAGTACTTGTCTCTTACTTTTCTTTGCACCTCAAAATGCATTGACCACAGAATTACCATCAGTTTGTATACCTCTATTGTAAAACACCTACTTTATTCTTGGATGCTGATGACAAGTAGTTAGCAAAGGAACTGTTTACCTTACCTCATGTATACATGAATTTAGCATTTCATATTAGAATGGGGAGCAGCTAACCAAGTAGCTGTGAATGCTGGTTTCTCCTTCGGGAGATCAGGGTTTTAATCCTCAGTAAGGTGTGGATTTTTTCTGTTGGGGGAAAAAAGAACATCCTAACTTGCAGTTTGCAGCGACTGCACTAGTCAGGCTGCCTTAATTCCTCAGGATCAACCCCCTCCCCCTCCCCCCACCACTGCAAGGTACTATAGAAGACAGTAGAGAACAGTTTGACATTACAATGGCAATATCTGTTATACTTTTACTTTGTGACATACTTGCTAATTTTAACTGCTTAATTTCATGACTGCATCTCTGTTGGGCCTTTCAGATGAAGTTTAAAAAGAGACATAAAATATGATATACAGCAAATCAAAGTGATTACTTTGTTACAGGGAAATGTAACAATAACTGAAGGATCTTCTGTAATGCATTTATAACAGATTCTCAGTTATTTCTGTCACATTCTTTCTAATGGGGGTGATCGTGAACTACCTTATGCAGGCATGATCATCTCTGGCCAGGTTAATGAGGGCAAACAGCACACTCTGCGATCTTGCTTGAAATGTCAGAAGATTTGTCTAATCAGAAACAGAAATAAAATTGTATTTTAATCATACAGACAAGTAATAGGTTGCACAATTTATGGCTTAGACATGTCCCTGCATCTTGTCAGGTGCATACTGTACAAATAAACACAAAACAAAGCAACATCAATTAATCCTTGAAGCTGAAATATACAATACATATATTCAAACAAATTAGTCAGGTCTTGGATATGACTGAGCTACCATAGGACAGTAGACAGTACTACCTGCTTTCTGTTAGTGCTGAATGCTAGGTGGCACTCACCAAGCCTGATACCCTACATTTTGCCAAGGGCTTCAGGCAAAGTAGTGCAACTGGGAGGTACAAGCCTTACCCTAGTGCGGGGAAATGCAGCCTAAAGACTAAATGTCAAGGCTGGGCAGACCAGGCCCTAAGCCTTGGTCGGCATCTGGTTTAGGATCGAGGCTGCGACAGGCGGACAGCATTGCTTAGCTGATTCAGCAGCTTCTGCAGGTGGTCTTGTTCCAGAGGTATTGGTGTTTACCTTTCCTGTGGAGTAAACTAGGCAGGCCAAGAGAGGGATCATGCTGCATGGGCAAAACATAATCTCTACAATTCAGTCCAGGTTTTGTGCTATGGGGATAGAACATTTTACAAATTATCATCTATCAAGACAGCGAGGTGCCAGTCATCATATTCCAACAGTAGTTTAGACCATCTAACATCGTAATTTTTAACTATCATGCATTTATGTTTACAAAATGGCCTAGCCAAGATGATTCAGGATATTTTTAACATTAATCCATTCTGTGTTAAACAACACATGAAACATGAGTTTATTAATCCATTCTGTGTGTAACACGTGAAACACGATTTATTTAAGACTATTAACCTTTCATCATCAAACCACTACACCACAAATATATGAGAACATGAATACTCAGAATGCAACTGAGCTGAAGAGAAGTGGTGAGAACAAGAGCATGGGGTAACACGATCAATAATGTATATACAAATGTTAGTTAGTTAGTCGACAGATCATCCTCGTTGCACATCGGACCATTCAGTCCATAAGTGCTCGGATCCCCTCCTCAGCAAATCCCGCAGCGTGTAGCGGCTAACGACGCCAGTTCTGTGTTGGTTTATCAATCTTCTTTGGCTTCCTGCGTAGTGTTCTTGTTTGGCCACCCCTCTTTTAATTTGCTGCTCTCGCAGTCTGGCCATTGTTGTAGATTCACAGTCATCACTTGGTTCTTGCAAAAGTCTCACTTCTCGTAGAGCATTCAGAATGTCAGCCTGGTCCATGGCGCGTCCGCCCTCAACAGTAGCCTCACCTGCGAGCTTGTCAGCCCGCTCATTTCCTTGTACTCCCGCATGCCCTGGCACGAAGATGAAACTAATCTTTGCCAGCCGAGACCGCTTCAGAGGCAGCAACCATTCTCTTCGGATCGACCCCTCCTCTATCCTCTTGATCATGTTCATTGAGTCGCTAAGGAAACAAGCCCTAGTGAATGTCTGTGTCTCGAGCCATGTTATTGCTTTACTTACTGCCATGACTTCCATGGTCAGGCTACTTGTGGTTTCAGTGAAAGCACCAGAGTCCTCCTTCACAATTCTCCCTCCGGCCCGAGCTGTAAAGGCCCATGAGCTTCTCACATGTCGGATGACCGACCCATCTGTGTAGATGACCGCGTCACTGTCTAGCGAATTCTCGAAAATCAACGCTTGTACTTCAGCCTCAACAGCAGCCGGATTTTCTTGTCTGCATTTTCTATCTAGTTGGATGCAAACTGAAAAGGATGTGCAGAAGTCTGTTGGCACTTGCACCCACTCCTCGCCAGGTTCTAAGTCCTCAAGTGAACACACCTGTTGAAGAATGTCCTCGGCTTGACCCATCCACGACCGTCCTCTTTTTAACCTGCTGCCCTTCACCTTCCTAATTTCACTATGCAGTGGATGCTGTGTGTTTGCGTTAATTCTGAGGTAGGCGCGTGCCCTGCAAACTTGCATTCTCTCTTCAATGGTTGGAAAATCAAGAAGGTAGCGCATCGCCCTGCATGCTGTATCTCTTGTACATCCAAGAATAATGCGCATAGCTTCATTCTGTATCCTTTCCATCCTTTCTATCTGCTTATGGCTGACAGTCAGGATTGCCATTGCATACTCCAAAACAGACATGACCAGCCCCTCGTACAGAAGACATAGATGGCGCTGCTCACAGTTTGCTGCCGCCATCACCCGCATCGCTGCCAAACCCCGCTTGGCCTTTGTTATCACCTGGTCTATGTGCACATTATAAGCAAGGCTTCGATCAAACCGTATCCCCAGGTAATTCATTGCCTGCGTTCTTTCCACCGTCTCTGAACACAGCATTACAGTTGGTGTTGGATTGTTGACAATATGATTATTCAACGAGAACCAAGTCACTGTTGCCTTTGTTGGGTTGACCATTGCCCCAGCTTCATCACACCAAGTACTTATGCGATTGAGTTCGGTTTGTAGCTCCACAGCAACCTCCTCTCTATCCTTACCCTGACGATACACTAAAACATCATCGGCATATGACAATGTCCTGCCAGGTCCAGTGATCTGCTCACTGGTGATTCTCACTGTGTAGGCGTTGAACAGTACCGGAGATAATGGTGATCCCTGTGGTAGGCCAGGATATATTGTTGTTGGTTCCGAAGTCCAACTGCCACATCTAAAAACTACTTTCCGTTGGAAGAGAGCTGCAGCGATCCAACTAAGGAGGAATGGACTTACGTTTAGTTCAAGAAGCTGAAACATTAAAAAATCCAGTGGTACTCTGTTGTATGCGTCCTCAAGATCAATCGCTGCAGCAACGGTTTCAGTGCCTGAGTGGAAACCTTCATAGACATCATGGGCAAAGACTGCTGCATTGGTCCAGGTTTCTCTTTTTGGACGGTACCCACCCAGGGTAGGTGGGAAAACACCTTGCCTCTCTAGTTGGCTTGATATTTTCCTGGCAATTACCTTCTCCAGCAGCTTGCCTATTGTATTCTGCATGGTTATAATTCGATATCCCTGAATTTTCTTGTGGTCTTTGTCAGGCTTCGGCAAGGGAATCAGATAGCTGTGTAACCATTCCTCCTTGATGCTAGCACTCCCTATACTGTTGTTGTACATGTCTGCTAGTTTCTCTAGCTCATTGTCGGTACACCTATTTATGTCGTCGTATCTTATGCCATCAGGACCTGGAGCACTGTTTTTTGATCGTCGAAGCACAGCCTTGATTTCTTGCACTGTCACTGTGTCTTCATCCGAAGTGTTCTGGGCCTTGCATCTGTCTGAGGTGACCTCCTTGGCCAGATTCCGGCCTCCCATGTCTGTCTGGTTGCTCTGCTCAAGGTAGCGTTCAAAGAGGGCTTTGCCCTTGTCCTCGTCAGTCCTCTGCCAGATGAGGTCAGCACCTTGGAAGTCAGAAATGCTCTTATTCTTGACTACACCACTCATGCTTTTATGTAGTCGCCAGAACAATTTCAGTGACTTGTCTGTGCTTACTCTTTGACACACCTCTGCCCATTTTTCGCTTTTAACCACCGTGACCAGTTTTTTGAAATAGCTTACTTTTGTGTGCATCTCTCTTTCTAAGTGCAAGCAGGGACTAGGATGACCAGCTCTGTTCTTCTTGGCATTTTGCCATCTCCTTACAGCACTACGCTTATCCACCCAAGCCTTCTCCACCTCGAAACTCCACCACGGTGGCTGCTCCCAGCTTTTTTTCCTTTTCTTCCTGCCCTGAAACGTTCTGCGCTTGTCACGTCTTATTTTACTCACCACATCTTGCCCTGTACTGTCATACTGGAACGTCTTTACCTTTAGCTTGTGCTGCCTGGTTCTGCCTTTCTCCACCAATATGCTGCATGGGTGGTGGTCGCTGCCATGGTGTCCTAGGACACCCCATCTACACACTGTAGTGAGTGAAGGTGAAACTAGCGCCAGATCAATAGCACTGTCCTCATCGCCTGGACGGCTTGCTGTCCTGGTGACACAGCCACTGTTGATACAAACCAGGTCGATGGTTTCCAGTGCAGTCTCGAGCTCCTCCCCTTGTGTATTGGAGGAAGTGTTTCCCCATGATCTGCCTTTAGCGTTGAAGTCACCACAGAAAATAACATTTCTCTCGTGGCCTAATATGCCACTTAAGCACTGCCACTTCTGGGCGTCCACACTCGCATTGCGGGCATAAACATTAACCAACACGAATGGTGTACTGGAATGAACTCTCAACGCCTGTATTTGTATATCGTCACTGTTCCAACTGGACATGTCTAGCTCTGACGCCACCATGCTGTCGCGAACGAGAATCGCCGTTCCCAGATGTCGTCTGTTATAGAAACATTTGAAGCCGGCAATTCGGAGTAGCTGATCGCCCAGTCTCGTCTCCTGGAGTGCTACAATGTCGTTCCTGTAAACTAGGGTTTCTAAAATAGAGCCCCGTTGTTTTACACTGGCACAGTTCCAATATAGAATACGGATGTTCCTGAGTCCTAGACGGTGACACTTGAGTCTAAAACGTCTCAAGCCACCGCGCTTACCTGGCTTCTTTTTCCCTGCGCGGCTACCACGCCGCTTCGGTATGTTGACTGCTGATCGTTCGGAAAACACACGTTGTTCCGCCATGTTGAAAAAACGTAAACACTGACTTTTGATTGAGAACCACACACGCTGCTGAAAATTCACTCAAGGATGGCTTCGCTCGATGCACGAACTCCGTAGCACCCGCGCAGATCTTGAGTAGAAACTCCTGGTTTTACATCCTGGCACACCAATTACACGCAAGAAATGAATAAATCCATCCCTTACGCGAAAAAGTTAACGAACACAAAACAACACGACCGTCCGTCGCCATCTTGAAACCGGAACTCGTATATACAAATCATGTAGACTAATCGACACTCTGTGAATGTGGTCAGTGCCATGACACAAAGAGACGTTGGATAAGGGTTAATACACGGGAGTTAATATAAAAGGGAGATAAATAAAACGGCTTAGCGGAACAGAGTTGCAACCCAGTGCCATACATTGAGTGTGGTTTGTTTAATCTCCTGGCTCAATCTTTAACTGTCCAATATATGGCAACGTTAAACACACTGAAGACAACGGACTTAGGATTGTGTCTCACAATACTGGATTTTTATTGAGCACACCTCGATGTCCAGCTAACATGCTGACCAAGTTATGTATTGTTTGAGTACATTACACTCCCAGATGTCATAGCTATGGTAGTCTGTCAGAAGTGGCCCTAATCTTCTATCAATGATCCATCATTAGCTGTTCATTACTAGCATTACACATACAATTGTTGAAGATTTACTTAGTTATGATGAGTATGAAAATTACACCACAGACACTGGGTAAGTGTATATATATGGTTATGTAGCGTCACGCCACTCAGAAGGCCTGGCAATCGCCCACTGTAAATTCTCACTGGTTGGCATTCTCTGAGCTTCTGTCGTCAATTTAATTAGTAACCCTTCAGCTCTATGACTACATATTCGCCATAGCTGGATGTTTCAATATAATTTAAATAGGCTGTAGAAAGCGGCTGATGTTATTGCTTGACTGTAGAAATGGCTGATGTTATTCTTTCAGCGCCCTGGCCGCAAGTGAAGTCTCCAATCTAACATGCTGTGAGTTGCGTGTAATCAGGTGAAGTATAAACAGCGGGAGAGTGCCCATTTATGGGCTTCATGTATTGATATTCCCATGGACTCTTATTCCCTGCGTCCATCGTTTACATGTGGGCCTCTCTCTACTACACTCTGGTCTGTACATCATTGCTTGTGGTATTCTGTTTGTTGGTAACCTACTTGCATGACCAAACCATTTGACTTGCTGCCTTCTAATAAAATCTAGTGCAACTATAACCCTCACTTTAGTTCTGATTTCTTCATTTCTGATCTCTTCTTGATACAATGAGTATTCTTCTCAGGAATCTCATTTCTATTGTGATTTTTCTTTTCTCTTTTTCTGTCATTGTCCAGGTTTGGAATTGGTAACAGAGTTGGTAGGAAGATTGTGCTGTAAAGTGCTTCATCAGTAGTTATTGATACAAGTTTGTTCTTTAGTATTGTTGCCATGTGTCCAATGAGTTGGTTTGCCTTATTGCATCTATTTTCGATCTCATATTTTGATTTGCCATTTGATAACATACTTCCTAGGTACTTTAAACTCTTTACTTGTTTCAAGGGATGTTCGTTTAGGTGAATCATTGCTTTTCCTTCTTTAGTTACAGTTATGTTTTACTTATGCTAATATTCATGTTGTTCCCTACACATTTCGTTAAGACTATTCATGTGGTCTTGTAATTCAGCTTCTGAATTTGCTATTAGTGCTTGGTGTACCAGTACCCCCGGGGCTTTGACAGGCAGGGTACACTTAAGATATATCCCCGCTCTGCCCTGACCACGTTACTAGGACTTTCCATCTACTGGCATCTCCCACTGAGCCGGGACTCCACATGTCCTTCCGTTCCCACCTATGGATACCCACCCACAAGGGGCTCGGACAAGACAGCAGTCGTACCCTAGCACCAAGACATGGTAACAAAACCAGTTCATTGACAAAATAATCTAGAGTTGGAAGGCTGAAAAGCCAGGATAGAAGTATGTCTATATACAGAGCTAAAGAAGAGAGGTGAGAAGAGCTAGAGATGATCCATCTTCATCAGTCAGCATGTGAGATCTGTTCTGTGCGTTAGTCCAGTCATTGCTATGCACTCACCCGGATAACTTCCGGCACAGCGGACTCCCAAAGTGTAGACACCTCCAGCGTCCTCCAAGTTCACCGTGATTACTATGTCAGAATGGCCATTCTCATCTCTGATATCAGAATGTCACACCTACACGGTTCAATTATGTCGTCACTCAGTGACGTAACCAATCACCACTGGATACTCACAACTGTCTGAACAGGGCGACCCTAGGCATCCCCCTCAGATATTCATACTGCTGCGCAAGGCTGGAGCGTGGTAGCTCCTCACAATAACAATGTCACTGAGATGATCTCAACAGCAGCATAACATTGGAGCGTGGTAGCTCCCTACAATAACAATGTCACTGAAATGTACTTAACCGCAGCACATTAGAGCGTGGTAGCTCCCTACAATAACAATGTCAATGAGATCTTATCAGCAGCACAACATTGGAACGTGGTAGCTCCCCACAAGTAACAATGTCCATGAGACCCGGTTGGGTCCTAAACATTCTCAGAAGTTCCATCTCCGGTAAATAGCAACTACTACTTAACTTGAATAGTGGCATATCAATGACACAAAAAGTCATCATCCTGAGCAATAGAGTCTGATACTACCTGATAACATTACAGGTCTAAGTCCATTTAGACCAGTGGTTCTCAACCGATGGGGAATGCATGGGCCAAAAAAGGTTGAGAACCACTGATTTAGACACTTCAGTTGTAGATCCCATCTGAATCAGTCTGAGTAGTCGGTGAGAGCATTCGGCTACAACTGTGACTTACATGCTATCACAGCCTCACATAAGGGCGGTACCAACATAAAAATAAGAGAAACTAGAGAAGGGATGGAACTCCAGCTAAAGGGAAAGAACCGAGTCACTCAAAGGCTCAAATAATCCAGAGCCTTCTCGAAGGACCGGTCAGTGTGTCCACAGCCCCGTGGACACCGATGGGGCCCGCCGATTGCGGGGTCCACGAGAAACTTGGAGAGAGTTACCACCCATGTCGGATTGCGACACGTGTGGAAAGGCAGACACGGACTGGACATCGAGGAAGCAACAGGGCTTACCTTAGGGGGGACTTGATAGTTTAGACCCAAGTGTATTTAGGGGTCTTATGCATATGTTAGATGCTGATAGAGTTGTGATAATTATGTTTATTGTAAACTCCTGTGATATGCAACTTACAGATTGCTGGCTTGCGAAAACTCTCTTCGCCAGCTTACTGTAACATAATAATAATAAATGATGTTAGATTGCATATGAACGGAGTTTGTTGCCTGTATGAGCCCGAGTTTTCCCCTAGAGATCTAGGACAGTGACACATGCACATAAACAAAAATATGCTATCAGAAATGTATTACTATAAAATTATAGTATACTGGATCTTCTCTCCCTTCAAGGAGGTTCTCGCATGAGGGTGCATCATTGGTCAGATAGCTAGTCGAATAGCTCATCTGGGAAGCACATGTCCCGAAAGTACTGGTATTGTCCGTCTGACCTGTCACCGGATCCTGCCACTTTGTGTTATCTCTTTTCTCCATCTATCATCCACCATCAACCTTATTATACACATACTTCTAGTTAAGTGTAGTGGTTTTACCATCTGGAGGTGTCCGGTGGACAGTTCCTCCTCCTCATCCTAACTAAAGAATTAATTAATTAAACCATTAATCAATCATTTAATTAATCATTCATTAATAACTCAAGAATTATTAACAAATCAATAAACAAGCAATTGCTTCTGTTCTTGGATCCCAGTCCCAGTGTGTAGTTCCATCCCGTGTTATTGGTGAAAATCCACTCCCGTTCCATTACCTCAGATCAGCTGTGGACAAAGAGTGAATGGTTTCCATGGCGTATTAGGCCACTCCATCTGTTTCAGAATGACATCTAGCAACTCATCTCCTAATTATGTCTCTCTGCAAGTGTATCAAGGCTCTCTTCTGTAGCAACTTCCCCCTAGTAGACATGACCCCCCCCCCCCCCCCACTAGCAGGATAGGGCTTAGAGAGAGGAGTAGAGAAATTTCATTGAACGTTCCGCTCGAATCTCATCTTCGTTTCAAATGCGTAAGCACTCGGTTGTGACGCATCGTCGCAGTACACACCAGTCATTCCAAATTAGCAAGTAACATCACCACCATGGTCCCACATGAAATAAATTATTACCACTATCACTGTAATTTCACAGCACCACTTCCTTGGAACAACAGCATTGCCACATTCACATAGCAAGCAATTCACTGCACTTCATTTTAGAAATAGAACAAAACCACATTTCCTTGAAATACCCCAGCATCATATATCTAGAGAATGTAACACACCACTAGCTACTCAATAAACAAGTAGGTCAACATACATGTTATGCGAAATCCTACCATATTGACAAAAGTACACTCCATATTAGCAGTGCTAATTTTCTAGTAACTCTACTCTTTTTAACAACACACAAGTATTATGTATATTTCGCAACACAGTGCTTATGTAAAGGACTGGGTTATAATCCTAAATCTACACACAACATTGTACTAGTACTGTTAGAATGCAGGTAGTTAACACTCGACCGTGGCCTAGATTTACAACCGGCACGATCGATAATGCTACTAAATTATTCATTAGATCGGTTTCGGCAAACACAGCGCGATGGTAATATTTATATTTGCATATTGCGGCTCGGTATGAACAAAGACTAAGTAAGATGGTCTTTACCTTAGAATGAGAGACACTGTAGATTTCTGCTGTCTCAATGTCAGGCACTGGCAAGCGCCTTGAAGAGAAGAATGTTGACAGATCTAATTCTATGTCTGCTCGAGTTGATAGCTGAAGTGCGACTGACACTGACAAAGCTAGCCCATTGAGTTGCGTACACCACTCAACACTCGAGCTTCAAGTGATTCACAGAGGATGCCACTTTCCCATGTAACTCCTGTTGAGTGATGCCCTACGTGATTGGGCGCATGTCGCAAACTCAACCGAACATTCACTCGACTGTACTAGAAACGTCTAGAACAGAAGAAGTCAGTCGGGTTCCCCCGAGTTATAATTAGCCTGGAAAGGAAACAACTCTTTAACCCCGGCCTATTGGGGATTCCCCTGTGTGAAGACATGTGAATTGGGTCATCCTGTTACATTAGAAGAAATGAATTGGAGAACTTGGTGACCACTGGCAAGATCGATGGGAAGAGACCAAGGTGGAGACAGAAGTAAATACCTGGATTGCTTGGCCATGTGGCATGGTCAAGACAGGAATACGGAGCTGATCCACAACTCTGGTGATCAAATGAGATGGCAGAACATGACCGCCCATGCTTACCGGCATGGCACATGATGGATGGATGTTAGATTAGACTCCCACTTAAGAATGTCGACCCTATCAAACGTACTCTACCCAAAAGCTGTATGAGCCTATTACTCTTCAGAGACAGGATGTCGAGACAGGATGTCGGGAAAAAAAGTCGGCTCTGATGTTCTCTTTCCCAGGGATGTATTCGACCCTGCCATCCGATTTCAAATTCAGCACCCTGGACTGGGAGTAGCACTAAAACTATCTCCTGTCTGCAGAGATAAACTGGGTTTGATTCTATGCTTTGGTGTCACCATCTGGCACTCTGAGCATGACCGGATATACCTCTGCACATCGCCTGTAAACCCAGGCCAGTGGTAGTGGCTGGAAAGACACGGGACTTTTGCCCCGACATCCATGTGTCTGTTGAGGGATATGATATGTCCTCCATGTGTCCGCTGAGGGATATGGTATGTCCTCTATAAATCAATTGGGGTCTGTAGTCAGTAGGGACTACTAACTGGCCATACAGGCTATCCCCTTTCCCGGTCCTATGATAAAGCAGCCGGTTCTTCAAATGGAACTCAGTGTTGGAGGGTCCGAACTTTTGAGCAACTCCAAGAAGTAAGGATGCAACGTCACATCCTCACTTTGAGCAACACTCACTTCCCCCGAGAGAGGGCTGGCGATTACTTTATCACACTGCTCATATCTCTCCTTAGTCCTGGTCTACATAGCATTCACTATACTATAGTTCTTGGGATCACCCAGGAACACATGTGGAAAACCTAGGATCAAAGGGTAGATAGGATCCGGCAGCACAGCCGCCTGAATGGTACCTGTAACATACTTGCACCGAATGTCAACCCCTGGCAATCAGCAAGTTCATACCTATGGAAATCTTTGTGGCCGGCTGAATCTCCATGGTCTCGCCTGTGAGCTGCTCTGAGCTCACCAGGCGGGATGTTATTACAGCCTCAAACTATAAACCAGTGTCATAGAGACACGCCACCTGTTGCCCATTTACAACTATCAACTCTACTACAGGTGGTCTCTCTGACTTTTGTTTTTCAGTACCCACTTCTATTTTCTCGCTCGGTCCATCTCTATTCTCCGCAAGACAAGCAAAGGGCAAATCCTTTGGCTTGCTCTTACAATCTACTGTATTGTGCGAAGCCGACTTACAGAATTTGCACCACCGCTCAGACCACTTCCGCTGTGGATATCCAGGTGGGCTTTTCTTTCCGGGCTTTTTACCAGAGTCGTTCTCTAAGGTGTATGCATTGTTAGTGAGATCTTTGGAACCTTTAGACTTGTGTTTCTTATCTTGCCCCTTCTGTTTAGATCTAGACCCAGTCTGACTGGAATCCCCAGTCTCACCATAAACTTCCACATAGCTCTCAGCTAACTTATTCACGATGTCTAATCTTTCCACCCCATTTTCACCTAAGAAATTTCACAAAGGCTTCGGCATCTGCATCTTTATTTGGTCTACGACCATGAGCTCTATTAAACTCTCATACTCCTCCTTGAATCCAGCCAAAGCCATCCACTTCAAGAGGTATGAGTTCAACCTAACACCATATGCTGAGTAAACTCACCAGGTTCTCGTTTGGACATTCTAAACCTCCGTCTGTAGGCATGTGCGGTCATTTCGAATCTTTTAAACAGAACCGCTTTCAGAGTTGGAAAATAATTCTCCATCCCTGGTGGTAAACGTGCATATACTTCGCATGCGGAGCCATGGAGTCCTTGTGAAAGCTTAAGATTCCATTTCTCAGGCTCTAAGCCCATTGCTACATTCCTCAAATTTATCTAAGAATTGATCAATCTTCTCTTTGTCTGGTTCAAATGGCGGGAAGGGCCACTTCATGGCATGGTAAGCTGGTCTGCTATATGCTGGAGAGCCAGGTAAAGCGTCTTTGTCTACTGCTCCCTCAGTTTCCCCAACAGATTGAGCCTTCACCTCAAGTTGCTTCATCCTAACCTCATGCTCCATCTCAAGTTTCCTAGCTTCTAACTTCTTAGACTTGTTCTGCTGCTAATTTCTTAGCCTCTTGGTCTGCAGATAGCAGCTTCTCCAACGCTAACTTTCGAGCCTCAAGCTTGCCTCTGCTTTTCTTCTGTCTCTTTCTTCTGCTCAGAAGTCACGTTCTACCTACTGGACGTGTCTTGAATGATTAACCTTATAAACCCAACTCACGAGCAGTTGCCTGTACCTCAGGTAAATCTAAGGTACAAGTAGCCATGCTTAACGTAAGTAAATGCAATGTGTGTGTGTGTGTGTGTGTGTGTGTGTGTGTGTGTTTGAAATTCAAACAATAGGTTATCACAAAGTTACTATGCTAACTAACAATGTAACAACACTATAATAACTGTCTGTCCACGTCAAGAGAGAAGTGAGACAGCAGCCAGACTCATAAAGTAGACAAGGGATAGGACAAAGAACAGTTTTCCCTATACCTACGAGATGTCAGCACAGAAAATCCCGGACGAGCTCACCCACTCTTCTGTGTACCAGTACCCCCCGGGGCTTTGACAGGTAAGGTACACTTAGATATATCCCCGCTCTGCCCTGACCACCTCACTAGGACTTTCCGTCTACTTTCCCCCATTGAGTTGGGACTCCACCTGTCCTTCCCTTCCCACCTATTGGATACCCACCCACAGGGGACTCGGACCAGACAGCAGTCGCACCAAGACATGGTAACAAAAGCAAAATTTATGTACAAAATAATCCAAGAGTTGGAAGACTGAAAAGCTGGGATAGAAGTATGTCTATATACAGCGCTAAAGAAGAGAAGTGAGAAGAGCTACAGATGATCCATCTTCATCAGTCAGCATTTGAGATCTGTTCTGTGCGTTAGTCCAGTTGTTGCTATGCACTCACACAGATAACTTCCGGCACAGCGGACTCCCAAAGTGTAGACACCTCCGGCGTCCTCCAAGTCCACCATGATTACTATGTCGGAATGGCCATTCTCATGTCTGATATCAGGGTGTCACACCTACAGGTTCAATGATGTCGTCACTCAGTGACATAACCAATCACCATTGGATACTCACAACTGTCTGAACAAGGCGCCCCTAGGCACCCCCCTCAGATATTCGTACTGCTGCACAAGACTGGAGCATCACAATAACAATGTCACTTAGATTATCTCAACAGTAGCATAACATTGGAGCGTGGTAGCTCCCTAAAATTACAATGTCACTGAAATGTACTTAACCGCAGTGCATTAGAGCATGGTAGTTCCCTGTAACAAGACCCCCGGGGCTAGGACAGGTATGTTACTAATAGTTATATCCCCAGCCTTTGGTCCAAACACTCCAATAGGACTTTCAGTCTACAAGTCCCCCACAAGCCGGGATAGCTGACCTTCCCTTCCCACCTATGGATTCCTACCCAGAGGGCTCGGACAAGCCATGGTCAACAAAGCAAAATTAATACGTCAAACTGAACTCAGAGAGGGATGGCTGAAAAGTCTGGATAGAAGACCCTCTGTACAATGCTGAAAGAGCGCCGCGAGAAGATCTAAAGGTGATCAGTCATCAAGGAGGTACATGCATGAGAGCGCCTTAGTGAGCAAGTAGATAGTCAAGTAACTCTTCTGGGCAACATCTGGCCCAATAACACCAGAGTAGTCTGTTTGACTCTGTCATAGGATCCTACTACCTGGTGTTATTCCATTCCTCCATTTCTCCTCCTACAACAACCGTCGAATACACCTACTTATCTTTCAGTGTAGAGGTTTAATTATCTGGGAGGTGTCCAGCCGGACATTTCCTCCTCATCAAAATAACTCAACAATAAATTAATTATTTAACCCATTAACTAATTAATTACATCATAATTCATTAATAACCGCACAGCATTAATAAATTAAATCATCAGTCATCAATAACTCAACAGCATTAACAAAATAATACATCAAGCAAATGCTTTTGTCCTGGGATCTCTGTCCCAGAACCGGCATGACCTTTCTTAGTTGACCTTGTCTCCTGAAGGTCGAGTCTATGCAGGTCTATCACAGGTTTCGTGGCAATCCACCCAGTAGTCTTTCCCCCAAAGATGAGCTGTGGCAAAAGAGTACCTTATTTCCGTGGCGATTTAGACCATGTCATTCTATTTAGAATGGCACTCAGCACCTCATCCCATCAATCTTCATGTCTCCCCTAAGTGTGGATCAAGGCTATCATATGCAACCCCCTCCCCCTAGTAGATGTTTTCCCCCCACTAACAGGGTAGGGTTTACAAAAGTGAAAAGTAGAGCCATTCATCCAACGTTCCGCTCGTATTTTGGATCGGTAAAAACACAACAGCCTCGTTTACAACGCGTCATATCACTCTCAGTTGGGCATGTAAAATAAACAAGTAGTGACATCACAATTCCACAGGTAATGCATAACTACCACAATCAGGTACCTACAAAGCATTCCTACATAGAGGTGTAACAGCAGTGTCACCCTCACATAGCAACCACTTCACTACACATCCTGGTGGAAATAACACAACACCTTGGTTCCTGGAATTCACAGAGCACCATCTATCTAACGCATTGATTACATCACTATCTAGCTAACACGGAACGCATCACTCGCTAAGGCAGATAACTCATCACTAGCAATGCAACTAATATCACACAGCCTAACTATTGTCAAGGATTCAACACATCCCTACCTATTCAATCAATAAACAAGCAGGTTAACAGTGGTTACACATACCGTAATTAGATTGACCAAGCTATATGTCACACTAAACTCAGAGAGGGATGGCTGAAAAGCCTGGATAGAAGACTAAATATGTACAATGCTGAATGAGAGAGGTGAGAAGATCTACAGGTGATGAGCCATCATCATGTAGTATGTGATCTCTGTTCATGCCACGTCCAGTCATAGCTAACCACTCACCCAGTGAACCTCTGGTGCAAAGGAACTCCAAGGCATAGACCACGAGTCTTCTCCTTCCACTGTGAGTATGATATCGGACTGGTCAGGCGTATGTCGGATACCTGACTGGCACTTCAACAAGGTTCGCTGGTCATCCCTCGATGACGGAATCACTCGCACCAGATTTCACCCTACTGATGAAATATGGGCGACCCCAGGGTTCTAGGTGTCCCCATCTGATGGAAAGTACTGCTGTACCATATAATATAAGAGCCTGGTGGCTCTTTGGTATCTCAAAGTCAATTGGATGAACTATTCTGCAACATAAGACTGGAGCGTTGGCTCCATTCACTAACACTGTCACTATTCAAGAACTCCAACTTAGGAATGTAATGACTCAGCACATTAACAATGCCACAGTTCAACAACACCACTTTAGGAGTATAATGACTCAGCACACTAGCATTATCACTGTTCAGAACACAAACTAAAGAATGTGGTGACTCAGCATACTAGCATTATCACTGTTCATCAACAACACCTAGGAATTTGGTAGCTCCCTACCATAACATGAATGTTCCTCAGATGTTCATGAAAATATACTGTTGTGGTTCACTGACCAAGTTCAAGGTTTCTGAGGTGATCATAAATGTAGATCCACACAGAAGTTAGATAATCACTATACATTTGACATCACTAAGACCCAGCTGCGCCTGAAACATATTTAAACTGGCCAGAGTAGGTGCTGTTCCACACAAGTTCACAACAGCCAATTCAACTTGACTATAGATCATCAAGGAAACACACATTCATAGAAGTATCACTCAGAGTTCTCATAGGAACACACATTACCTTACAGGCGTGAATCAGGAGACGCATCAGTCCTAGACCCCATCTGGATCTGTTGACCAAATCTTCATCAGACTCATAGTGGTTGTCTTAGCTTAGACACACCATGAACTTATTAAACTTCATGTTTCTCATATGTGTTGAATCTGACAGATTCATGTGACCGCTCCCAGTATTGCCCCAAAACATCACATTGACTGGTACTGGAACGAGCTGGTCCAATTGAGTTCATGGTATAACTCTAGAATATCCATCATATAAACAGATCCTGAAACAAGGACGTCGGTGAGAGTACTCGGCTACAACTGTGACTAACATGCACATCAACAACATCATATGCATCAGTACATAATATCATGACACAATGATATAAAAGATCATCAACATAGTAGATCATCTCTCCTACCAAGGAGGTACATGCATGAGAGCGCCTTAGTGAGCAAGTAGATAGTCAAGTAACTCTTCTGGGCAACATCTGGCCCAATAACACCAGAGTAGTCTGTTTGACTCTGTCATAGGATCCTACTACCTGGTGTTATTCCATTCCTCCATTTCTCCTCCTACAACAACCGTCGAATACACCTACTTATCTTTCAGTGTAGAGGTTTAATTATCTGGGAGGTGTCCAGCCGGACATTTCCTCCTCATCAAAATAACTCAACAATAAATTAATTATTTAACCCATTAACTAATTAATTACATCATAATTCATTAATAACCGCACAGCATTAATAAATTAAATCATCAGTCATCAATAACTCAACAGCATTAACAAAATAATACATCAAGCAAATGCTTTTGTCCTGGGATCTCTGTCCCAGAACCGGCATGACCTTTCTTAGTTGACCTTGTCTCCTGAAGGTCGAGTCTATGCAGGTCTATCACAGGTTTCGTGGCAATCCACCCAGTAGTCTTTCCCCCAAAGATGAGCTGTGGCAAAAGAGTACCTTATTTCCGTGGCGATTTAGACCATGTCATTCTATTTAGAATGGCACTCAGCACCTCATCCCATCAATCTTCATGTCTCCCCTAAGTGTGGATCAAGGCTATCATATGCAACCCCCTCCCCCTAGTAGATGTTTTCCCCCCACTAACAGGGTCGGGTTTACAAAAGTGAAAAGTAGAGCCATTCATCCAACGTTCCGCTCGTATTTTGGATCGGTAAAAACACAACAGCCTCGTTTACAACGCGTCATATCACTCTCAGTTGGGCATGTAAAATAAACAAGTAGTGACATCACAATTCCACAGGTAATGCATAACTACCACAATCAGGTACCTACAAAGCATTCCTACATAGAGGTGTAACAGCAGTGTCACCCTCACATAGCAACCACTTCACTACACATCCTGGTGGAAATAACACAACACCTTGGTTCCTGGAATTCACAGAGCACCATCTATCTAACGCATTGATTACATCACTATCTAGCTAACACGGAACGCATTACTCGCTAAGGCAGATAACTCATCACTAGCAATGCAACTAATATCACACAGCCTAACTATTGTCAAGGATTCAACACATCCCTACCTATTCAATCAATAAACAAGCAGGTTAACAGTGGTTACACATACCGTTATTAGATTGACCAAGCTATATGTCACACTAAACTCAGAGAGGGATGGCTGAAAAGCCTGGATAGAAGACTAAATATGTACAATGCTGAATGAGAGAGGTGAGAAGATCTACAGGTGATGAGCCATCATCATGTAGTATGTGATCTCTGTTCATGCCACGTCCAGTCATAGCTAACCACTCACCCAGTGAACCTCTGGTGCAAAGGAACTCCAAGGCATAGACCACGAGTCTTCTCCTTGCACTGTGAGTATGATATCGGACTGGTCAGGCGTATGTCGGATACCTGACTGGCACTTCAACAAGGTTCACTGGTCATCCCTCGATGACGGAATCACTCGCACCAGATTTCACCCTACTGATGAAATATGGGCGACCCCAGGGTTCTAGGTGTCCCCATCTGATGGAAAGTACTGCTGTACCATATAATATAAGAGCCTGGTGGCTCTTTGGTATCTCAAAGTCAATTGGATGAACTATTCTGCAACATAAGACTGGAGCGTTGGCTCCATTCACTAACACTGTCACTATTCAACAACTCCAACTTAGGAATGTAATGACTCAGCACATTAACAATGCCACAGTTCAACAACACCACTTTAGGAGTATAATGACTCAGCACACTAGCATTATCACTGTTCAGAACACAAACTAAAGAATGTGGTGACTCAGCATACTAGCATTATCACTGTTCATCAACAACACCTAGGAATTTGGTAGCTCCCTACCATAACATGAATGTTCCTCAGATGTTCATGAAAATATACTGTTGTGGTTCACTGACCAAGTTCAAGGTTTCTGAGGTGATCATAAATGTAGATCCACACAGAAGTTAGATAATCACTATACATTTGACATCACTAAGACCCAGCTGCGCCTGAAACATATTTAAACTGGCCAGAGTAGGTGCTGTTCCACACAAGTTCACAACAGCCAATTCAACTTGACTATAGATCATCAAGGAAACACACATTCATAGAAGTATCACTCAGAGTTCTCATAGGAACACACATTACCTTACAGGCGTGAATCAGGAGACGCATCAGTCCTAGACCCCATCTGGATCTGTTGACCAAATCTTCATCAGACTCATAGTGGTTGTCTTAGCTTAGACACACCATGAACTTATTAAACTTCATGTTTCTCATATGTGTTGAATCTGACAGATTCATGTGACCGCTCCCAGTATTGCCCCAAAACATCACATTGACTGGTACTGGAACGAGCTGGTCCAATTGAGTTCATGGTATAACTCTAGAATATCCATCATATAAACAGATCCTGAAACAAGGACGTCGGTGAGAGTACTCGGCTACAACTGTGACTAACATGCACATCAACAACATCATATGCATCAGTACATAATATCATGACACAATGATATAAAAGATCATCAACATAGTAGATCATCTCTCCTACCAAGGAGGTACATGCATGAGAGCGCCTTAGTGAGCAAGTAGATAGTCAAGTAACTCTTCTGGGCAACATCTGGCCCAATAACACCAGAGTAGTCTGTTTGACTCTGTCATAGGATCCTACTACCTGGTGTTATTCCATTCCTCCATTTCTCCTCCTACAACAACCGTCGAATACACCTACTTATCTTTCAGTGTAGAGGTTTAATTATCTGGGAGGTGTCCAGCCGGACATTTCCTCCTCATCAAAATAACTCAACAATAAATTAATTATTTAACCCATTAACTAATTAATTACATCATAATTCATTAATAACCGCACAGCATTAATAAATTAAATCATCAGTCATCAATAACTCAACAGCATTAACAAAATAATACATCAAGCAAATGCTTTTGTCCTGGGATCTCTGTCCCAGAACCGGCATGACCTTTCTTAGTTGACCTTGTCTCCTGAAGGTCGAGTCTATGCAGGTCTATCACAGGTTTCGTGGCAATCCACCCAGTAGTCTTTCCCCCAAAGATGAGCTGTGGCAAAAGAGTACCTTATTTCCGTGGCGATTTAGACCATGTCATTCTATTTAGAATGGCACTCAGCACCTCATCCCATCAATCTTCATGTCTCCCCTAAGTGTGGATCAAGGCTATCATATGCAACCCCCTCCCCCTAGTAGATGTTTTCCCCCCACTAACAGGGTCGGGTTTACAAAAGTGAAAAGTAGAGCCATTCATCCAACGTTCCGCTCGTATTTTGGATCGGTAAAAACACAACAGCCTCGTTTACAACGCGTCATATCACTCTCAGTTGGGCATGTAAAATAAACAAGTAGTGACATCACAATTCCACAGGTAATGCATAACTACCACAATCAGGTACCTACAAAGCATTCCTACATAGAGGTGTAACAGCAGTGTCACCCTCACATAGCAACCACTTCACTACACATCCTGGTGGAAATAACACAACACCTTGGTTCCTGGAATTCACAGAGCACCATCTATCTAACGCATTGATTACATCACTATCTAGCTAACACGGAACGCATTACTCGCTAAGGCAGATAACTCATCACTAGCAATGCAACTAATATCACAGCCTAACTATTGTCAAGGATTCAACACATCCCTACCTATTCAATCAATAAACAAGCAGGTTAACAGTGGTTACACATACCGTTATTAGATTGACCAAGCTATATGTCACACTAAACTCAGAGAGGGATGGCTGAAAAGCCTGGATAGAAGACTAAATATGTACAATGCTGAATGAGAGAGGTGAGAAGATCTACAGGTGATGAGCCATCATCATGTAGTATGTGATCTCTGTTCATGCCACGTCCAGTCATAGCTAACCACTCACCCAGTGAACCTCTGGTGCAAAGGAACTCCAAGGCATAGACCACGAGTCTTCTCCTTGCACTGTGAGTATGATATCGGACTGGTCAGGCGTATGTCGGATACCTGACTGGCACTTCAACAAGGTTCACTGGTCATCCCTCGATGACGGAATCACTCGCACCAGATTTCACCCTACTGATGAAATATGGGCGACCCCAGGGTTCTAGGTGTCCCCATCTGATGGAAAGTACTGCTGTACCATATAATATAAGAGCCTGGTGGCTCTTTGGTATCTCAAAGTCAATTGGATGAACTATTCTGCAACATAAGACTGGAGCGTTGGCTCCATTCACTAACACTGTCACTATTCAAGAACTCCAACTTAGGAATGTAATGACTCAGCACATTAACAATGCCACAGTTCAACAACACCACTTTAGGAGTATAATGACTCAGCACACTAGCATTATCACTGTTCAGAACACAAACTAAAGAATGTGGTGACTCAGCATACTAGCATTATCACTGTTCATCAACAACACCTAATCAGTCAGGTCTTAGTCAGATATGACTGAGCTACCGTATAACAGTAGACGGTACTACCTGGTTTCTGTTAGCGCCGAACGTTGGGCGGCGCTTACCAAACCCGACACCCCACATTGTGCCAACGGCTTCGGGCGGAAGAGCGCAATTGGGAGGGTACAAGCCTTACCCTGGTGCGAGGAAATGCAAGCTAAAGACAAAATTGTCATGGCAGGGCAGACCAGGCCCTAAGCCTTGGTTGGCGACTGGTCTAGGATCGAAGCTCCGACAGGCGGACAGTTAGAGCATTGCTTTGCTGATCCGGCAGCTTCTGCAGCTTGTCTTGTTCCAGATGTAGGGGTGTTACCTTTCCTCTGGAGTGAACTAGGCAGGCCGAGAGAGGGATCATGCTGCATGGGCAAAACATGATCTCTATATTTTAGCCCAGGCTTTGTGCTATGGAGAGGCAATAACTCCATCCCTGGTCTTAACTGGTCTCGGAATCAAAGCGAGAGGCAACTGTTACGGGTTATAAGTCCTTGTCAGTTGGCGTAGACATGGGGCGCCACGCGTTGCCTCTGACGGTGGGAGACACCTATAGGTGTCACTGATCAGCTACCGCCCGCCTCAAGCTGGGCAGCCCCCAGCCAATTGGGTGCTGATCCGCCACAGCCTGCCTGCTTCAATGGGTGCTTGGGGCTAGGACAAAATCTGAATCGCAGGCTGTAAAACCAATGCACCAGGTACAAACAAAACTAGGTTGTGTACTAGCTCCCACCCTCTTTGGAATATACTTTTCACTTCTACTGAAATATGCATTTCGTGATCAGGATGGTGGTATATACATTCACTCACGCTCAGATGGCGGCCTCTACAATGCTCAGAGATTGAAGGCTAAGACCAAAATTAGGAGGGTACTGATCAGAGAGTTGCTTTTTGCAGATGATGCTGCAGTTACGACCCACTCTGAGGAAGAATTGCAATGTCTACTATCTGCATTCTCCAATGCTTGTTCTGAATTTGGTTTAACAATTAGCAAAAAGAAGACACAGATTATGTCACAAGGTGCACATGGGGTACCATCAATCTTTATTGATGACGCCGAACTAGAGATAGTAGACCATTTTACATATCTAGGATCGGTGGTAAATAGCAAATTATCCCTAGATCAGGAAATCAACATCCGGATTGGTAAGGCAGCAACAACAATGAACAGGTTAAGAAAAAGAGTCTGGGAGAACAGGAAGCTTACTGCCAAAACAAAAGTCCTTGTCTACCAAGCCTGTGTCCTTAGTACTCTTCTCTATGGCAGTGAAACCTGGACAACTTACTCACACCAAGAGAACAATTTAAACAGCTTTCATATGCGGTGTCTGCGAAGAATTCTTGGTATTAAGTGGCAAGACAAAATCACAAATACTGAAGTATTGGAAAGATCAGGTTGTGTGACAGTTTATTCCATGCTCAGTCTTCGTAGACTTAGATGGATAGGACATCTTAGGCGGATGGATGATGGTAGAATACCAAAGGATATCTTTTTTGGTGAATTACAGATGGGTAAGAGATCTCAGGGTCGGCCTCTACTACGATACAAAGATGTGTGTAAGCGGGACATGATTGATACAGGCATTGATAATGCACATTGGGAGCAAGTCGCCGCTGAACGTGTTGCATGGAGGGCAAATATCAGAAATGGAATAAAGTCAAAGGAGAAAATTATTGCAGAAAAGTCACACACCAAGCGTTTGAGACGTAAGATGGTGCATGATGGTGGAAATGACCACGTGTTCACATGCACCCACTGTGAACGGACATTTACAGCGCAAATTGGCCTTATCAGTCACACTCGCTACCGCCATAGTTAAGAGTTATTATGCCTTTTTAAAGCACAAACTATCGTCTGTCAAGACGGCAAGGTGCCAATGCAATGTAACAACAACACCTAGGAATTTGGTAGCTCCCTACCATAACATGAATGTTCCTCAGATGTTCATGAAAATATACTGTTGTGGTTCACTGACCAAGTTCAAGGTTTCTGAGGTGATCATAAATGTAGATCCACACAGAAGTTAGATAATCACTATACATTTGACATCACTAAGACCCAGCTGCGCCTGAAACATATTTAAACTGGCCAGAGTAGGTGCTGTTCCACACAAGTTCACAACAGCCAATTCAACTTGACTATAGATCATCAAGGAAACACACATTCATAGAAGTATCACTCAGAGTTCTCATAGGAACACACATTACCTTACAGGCGTGAATCAGGAGACGCATCAGTCCTAGACCCCATCTGGATCTGTTGACCAAATCTTCATCAGACTCATAGTGGTTGTCTTAGCTTAGACACACCATGAACTTATTAAACTTCATGTTTCTCATATGTGTTGAATCTGACAGATTCATGTGACCGCTCCCAGTATTGCCCCAAAACATCACATTGACTGGTACTGGAACGAGCTGGTCCAATTGAGTTCATGGTATAACTCTAGAATATCCATCATATAAACAGATCCTGAAACAAGGACGTCGGTGAGAGTACTCGGCTACAACTGTGACTAACATGCACATCAACAACATCATATGCATCAGTACATAATATCATGACACAATGATATAAAAGATCATCAACATAGTAGATCATCTCTCCTACCAAGGAGGTACATGCATGAGAGCGCCTTAGTGAGCAAGTAGATAGTCAAGTAACTCTTCTGGGCAACATCTGGCCCAATTGACTCTGTCATAGGATCCTACTACCTGGTGTTATTCCATTCCTCCATTTCTCCTCCTACAACAACCGTCGAATACACCTACTTATCTTTCAGTGTAGAGGTTTAATTATCTGGGAGGTGTCCAGCCGGACATTTCCTCCTCATCAAAATAACTCAACAATAAATTAATTATTTAACCCATTAACTAATTAATTACATCATAATTCATTAATAACCGCACAGCATTAATAAATTAAATCATCAGTCATCAATAACTCAACAGCATTAACAAAATAATACATCAAGCAAATGCTTTTGTCCTGGGATCTCTGTCCCAGAACCGGCATGACCTTTCTTAGTTGACCTTGTCTCCTGAAGGTCGAGTCTATGCAGGTCTATCACAGGTTTCGTGGCAATCCACCCAGTAGTCTTTCCCCGAAAGATGAGCTGTGGCAAAAGAGTACCTTATTTCCGTGGCGATTTAGACCATGTCATTCTATTTAGAATGGCACTCAGCACCTCATCCCATCAATCTTCATGTCTCCCCTAACTAAGTGTGGATCAAGGCTATCATATGCAACCCCCTCCCCCTAGTAGATGTTTTCCCCCAACTAACAGGGTCGGGTTTACAAAAGTGAAAAGTAGAGCCATTCATCCAACGTTCAGCTCGTATTTTGGATCGGTAAAAACACAACAGCCTCGTTTACAACGCGTCATATCACTCTCAGTTGGGCATGTAAAATAAACAAGTAGTGACATCACAATTCCACAGGTAATTCATAACTACCACAATCAGGTACCTACAAAGCATTCCTACATAGAGGTGTAACAGCAGTGTCACCCTCACATAGCAACCACTTCACTACACGTCCTGGTGGAAATAACAACACCTTGGTTCCTGGAATTCACAGAGCACCATCTATCTAACGCATTGATTACATCACTATCTAGCTAACACGGAACGCATCACTCGCTAAGGCAGATAACTCATCACTAGCAATGCAACTAATATCACACAGCCTAACTATTGTCAAGGATTCAACACATCCCTACCTATTCAATCAATAAACAAGCAGGTTAACAGTGGTTACACATACCGTTATTAGATTGACCAAGCTATATGTCACACTAAACTCAGAGAGGGATGGCTGAAAAGCCTGGATAGAAGACTAAATATGTACAATGCTGAATGAGAGAGGTGAGAAGATCTACAGGTAATGAGCCATCATCATGTAGTATGTGATCTCTGTTCATGCCACGTCCAGTCATAGCTAACCACTCACCCAGTGAACCTCTGGTGCAAAGGAACTCCAAGGCATAGACCACGAGTCTTCTCCTTGCACTGTGAGTATGATATCGGACTGGTCAGGCGTATGTCGGATACCTGACTGGCACTTCAACAAGGTTCGCTGGTCATCCCTCGATGACGGAATCACTCGCACCAGATTTCACCCTACTGATGAAATATGGGCGACCCCAGGGTTCTAGGTGTCCCCATCTGATGGAAAGTACTGCTGTACCATATAATATAAGAGCCTGGTGGCTCTTTGGTATCTCAAAGTCAATTGGATGAACTATTCTGCAACATAAGACTGGAGCGTTGGCTCCATTCACTAACACTGTCACTATTCAAGAACTCCAACTTAGGAATGTAATGACTCAGCACATTAACAATGCCACAGTTCAACAACACCACTTTAGGAGTATAATGACTCAGCACACTAGCATTATCACTGTTCAGAACACAAACTAAAGAATGTGGTGACTCAGCATACTAGCATTATCACTGTTCATCAACAACACCTAGGAATTTGGTAGCTCCCTACCATAACATGAATGTTCCTCAGATGTTCATGAAAATATACTGTTGTGGTTCACTGACCAAGTTCAAGGTTTCTGAAATGATCATAAATGTAGATCCACACAGAAGTTAGATAATCACTATACATTTGACATCACTAAGACCCAGCTGCGCCTGAAACATATTTAAACTGTCCAGAGTAGGTGCTGTTCCACACAAGTTCACAACAGCCAATTCAACTTGACTATAGATCATCAAGGAAACACATTCATAGAAGTATCACTCAGAGTTCTCATAGGAACACACATTACCTTACAGGCGTGAATCAGGAGACGCATCAGTCCTAGACCCCATCTGGATCTGTTGACCAAATCTTCATCAGACTCATAGTGGTTGTCTTAGCTTAAACACACCATGAACTTATTAAAACTCATGTTTCTCATATGTGTTGACTCTGACAGATTCATGTGACCGCTCCCAGTATTGCCCCAAAACATCACATTGACTGGTACTGGAACGAGCTGGTCCAATTGAGTTCATGGTATAACTCTAGAATATTCATCATATAAACAGATCCTGAAACAAGGACGTCGGTGAGAGTACTCGGCTACAACTGTGACTAACATGCACATCAATAACATCATATGCATCAGTACATAATATCATGACAATGATATAAAAGATCTTCAACATAGTAGATCATCTCTCCTACCAAGGAGGTACATGCATGAGAGCGCCTTAGTGAGCAAGTAGATAGTCAAGTAATTCTTCTGGGCAACATCTGGCCCAATAACACCAGAGTAGTCTGTTTGACTCTGTCATAGGATCCTACTACCTGGTGTTATTCCATTCCTCCATTTCTCCTCCTACAACAACCGTCGAATACACCTACATATCTTTCAGTGTAGAGGTTTAATTATCTGGGAGGTGTCCAGCCGGACATTTCCTCCTCATCAAAATAACTCAACAATAAATTAATTATTTAACCCATTAACTAATTAATTACATCATAATTCATTAATAACTGCACAGCATTAATAGATTAAATCATCAGTCATCAATAACTCAACAGCATTAACAAAATAATACATCAAGCAAATGCTTTTGTCCTGGGATCTCTGTCCCAGAACCGGTATGACCTTTCTTAGTTGACCTTGTCTCCTGAAGGTCGAGTCTGTGCAGGTCTATCACAGGTTTGGTGGCAATCCACCCAGTAGTCTTTCCCCCAAAGATGAGCTATGGCAAAAGAGTACCTTATTTCCGTGGCAATTTAGACCATAAGTAGATGTACAATAGCGGTTTGGGGCCAAAAAAAATTCATGGTATCACATGGACCTAGATGTATTATAGCGGTTTGGGGCCAAAACAACCGGGGCACCACAGGAGCGCCAAAACAACAGCCCCCTAGGGATCCAACCCCCGGGGCCCCACCCCCCTAGGCCCCGGGGCGCCATCCTCCCGGAGCGCTACTTAGAGCTTTAGTATGTATGGGGTACACACCATGAACACACATCAGTGGTTAAAAGCGAATCCAACACGACAGCGTATGTACTGTTGGAGGAATGTTGAAGGAGAGTGGACCCACTACCACCCCCCAGGGGTTTGGTGCAACTACCAAAGATTTGAAGAGTCGCGCAGGGGACGTCGTCGTATTATAATGCACCATCGTAAGTGAATTAGAGCTACAACCTCCCAGGGTATATCAAGATGAATGGTTGTGAGTGGCTCAAACTCGGCACAGAGCTGCGCTGCGGCCGGTCTTGCGTTGGTCTTTTCTGTTCAAGGCACAATGCACAGGTGAAGCGGGGTGTGACTATAGAAGAGTGTATATTCTGTGAGAGGGGGGTTAAGCGCCCTTATGAGATGTGTGAGCGTTGTACACTAGACACCTTCCATAGGATGATTTGGGAGTTTGAGAGAAAGACTGACATCAAACTGCTCCCATATAGAGGTATGAAACTGGATTGTGTTTCAGAAACATGCCTACCTGCCAGTGGTTCAAGAGCCCCACAACATTTTGCGGAAAGCCCTCAAGACGACGCTTTTGCGACTATCATCTCCGAATCATACAACGCCAAGGCAGAAGAATAAGTGGGGGAACTATAATCATTCATACACCTTGGGGTTGGAGGTCCTTAGGAGTTCCACCAGACTGTTTGGAAACAATCGCTGAGGAGGATGTGTAGAACGGGTGAATGTCTAGCCTGTCAATTTGAAGCTGACTGGGATAGTGAATCTTGGAGCGGCGATGTATCAGTGGCTGCACGATGTATGGTTCTGCAACATACCTTTTCGCTCTGGATAAAACCAAACTTGTGCGCCAGTCAACACACTTCCACTTAAAACGATCACGCCGGAAGTAGTGTGACTGAATGGAGCAAGTGTGATCGTTTTATGAGCCGCGCGAGCGGGACAATTTTTTCTCGCTAAGAAAATTGCGCGGCCCTCGAGTGGTGTTCAGAAAGAGGCTATGAAAAAAGAGCGCGCTATCTAGCGAGCTATCTAGCAAGCGGGCTTCTGGCTGGTGGGGTGAAGTCAGTAAGCTCTTTTTTCTGGTGCAAGTCGGCAGAAACTTTGCGTCGAATTTCAGCCTGTAGTTGTCGAAATTTCACTGATTCATTCAGAATTAATTTAAATTCCGCATCAGAAATTTCCTGGTCCTGCAAGGCCGCCGAGACAAGATCGGAGATTGTTGAAAGTTTCGATTCAACCAAAATCCTGATTTCATCATGCTTCTTGGCTTTAAGTGCACATCTGTGGGTCACCAACTTGCCGGCCGCCCCCAATAGTCCACATACGAGAGCGCCTATCTCTAGACCGAAGACAACAGGGACTGCAATGGCAGTTGACAGAAGACCCACACTCACCGTAAGCAGTGCTGTATCAATCCCATCCAAGACATTCACAACCCGATGGTACTTCTTATACAATAGAGACCGTTTTTCATGCTCAGCCTCCAAGCTCTTCTGTAGTCTAGTGATCTCTTGAAGACGAAAGGTCTGGTCGGACGCCATTGTATATTAACCGCACACATCTATATATTCAATTCGCGATTATACGTTTTGATTCCTCCTCAGTGACAGAGTTGTGGGTATACAAAAGTTTTATAAGATGAACCCACTGCGAAACCATAACTTCTCTCAGATTAATGGTATCAACACCCCTAGCATCCTTAAGTATGTTTACAGCAATTCGATCATCAGTAACTTCCACCTTTCCACCGAATGTAATAATAACCCAACCCTCCGCCTCGCGAGCTAGAGATTTTACTTGAAGGCCTGGCATAACATCCCCCCAATTTGTAAAAGGCCCTTTCTTAAGAAGGAGCTTGATATATAGTTTGCTCCCTGGGATGGGGCGATCGATGTAAGCAGGCCTGGGCTGGCTGTTCACCACCAAACTAAGGGTGTAAACCTCATCATCACCTTTAAGGTAGAACGCACCTGCTTCATCATAGCCTACATTTACCCCATCAGCGAAGTTAAGTATGCATGGTAGTACTCCTGTATTTGAAAGATAAATGGGTCTATTTTTTGACCACCCAAGATAGGGATTTTTTACCTCAAACCACAACGCCCAATCATCACCGAATCGGTCTTGTATATATTTTTTTGTAGCATTCCAGAAGAGCTTACCCAAAGACTGGGTATTTAACAGCGCAGCAGTATGTTGTCCATCAACATATTTTTTAGTGGCCGCATCTTGTTCTCCAACCGGTTCAGCCACATCGGTGATTCTATGGGTACCCATATTGAGTTCCTCCGTCATCGTTCCACGTTTAGAGAGCCGCTCCGTAAAACCACGTGTAGCAGCATCACTAGGCCCCGAAGGCTCCCCCACATTAGTGAGGCGAAACCCACCCATGGATAGTGTACCTTGCATAGTGTCCCCATACTTGCTCACGAGCCCAGCTCGGCTAAGCTGGACAACAGCCCCTCCTCCGTTACACTTTCCAACAGACATGGTCTATACCATACGTAGTATTATGTCTTCAAATTGCTGCCCGCCCGCCAGCCCACGAAGCACATGAAGACATAAATGACCACAGATCACATCGTCTGCCCTCTGCAACTGAAAAGTCTGGGTGCGCACGGGGCACCCTAGATAATCCAGGATCTCCTGGGGTGGGTCAAGCCCGAAACTATCGAAGTAAACCGCCATAGGCCCCGCCTTGTAATAAGCCACCCAGTGGGTCCCCTCACCCTCTGATGAGTCTAGATTGACAATCCCACATTCCGGGCTGTGTAGAGCTGCGGGAAGACCATCGCGCATAAACACACCGCGGAAGTGGGGTATATCCTTAGCCGCCTTCTCAATATCAAAGTTGCTTAATGCTTCTTTTTTTTCATCCCCTTACCACCTCTAGCCAGGTACACACCCTTACCCCCCACCCCCAGCATATCCCTAAGACCGGGCTGGTTGGCCAACACCAACTTCAAAACATCCTCTCCTAAACCCCCCAACATTGGTTGCCCTGCCAACTTCATAACATCCTCTACTAAACCCCGACCCTTCCTCGGGCGGCCAAATGGTTCAATACTGCGAGTCACACCACCCAATTCACGCATCACCCTACCCAGAAGGTCATCCCCAAAACCCCGACCCTCCATCGCCCGGTTATGACGAGCCTGATCAACTGCCTGTGCCACACCAGCAGCTCCACCCATCAAGCCCCCCAGACCACCCAGCCAGGGGAGCGCCTTAGCCAAGAGAGGGATCACAGCCCCCAAGGCGGGGAAAAACCCACCCACCTTAACCATCTTTTTGATCTGGCTCTTCGAGAAGGCCAGCTCAGCCCCAGAACCCGCCGCCACATTCTTCTTAATGTGGTTAATCTGCCGCTGGGTCAGGCCGACTTTATCAGCACCATGCAGCTGCCCCACACCCAGGCGTAGGGTGGCGCCAGTGCCGTCTTTCGCCGCCTTGACCAACGTCTCTTTCTGCCCCGGAGAGAGGCTCAGCCCATATGATACCAACGCCATAGTTATTTCACTATATCTCTAGTGTTTAATTCAAGACTGTAGTAAACTTCCTACCGTCAGATTCTAAGAACAGAGACTTATCTGCAAGGACCACGGCGAAAGCCTTGGTGTCTGCAGGCACAGCAGCGTCAAATACCACCTTGAGGGTGATAGCCTGAACACTGTTCTTAATGGCTTCAGACTGGGCGCGCATATCAATAACATGTATGGGGTAGAGCACCACGAAATCCATAGGACTCACCAAGTTGGACGACTCCCGAGCTGTAATACCATAGAACGCCTCCTTGAAGTCGGCAAAAGCTTTGTAAGCCCGAGAGGTTTTATACTCTGCGAAGTCGATGTTCATATCCACTAGTGGATAGCGCGCGCTGTTGATCAGGGCGTGAATATTCTTCACCTTCACATGATCAAATACGGCACTGTTCTTCACCTGGTCGTTTTCACGACCTGTTTGAAAAGCCACCAGGATCCACCGAGGTTTCTCTGTTTGGGATTTAACCCCCAACTGCCAGGTGAAGGATGTGGACTGCGGCACCGCCAAGCTATCACACTGTAAGGCGCGGAAAGCCACAGGCACCCTAACCTTATTCTCTATCAGGGTCATGAGTGAGCTCATATAGCTCAGAGAGGGTATAACATGAGGCATCATCCAGGCGATCTTGGACAGTTCGATTTTACCCTCAGGCACCGCCGCCGCACGATGGATGGTATGAGCATCGCTCTGGCGATCTAACAGTAGGGACTGCTTAACGCCATAGAGCACCTTCTCATAATCATTGCAAAACCCAAAGAAATATTTGAGTGGAACACAGAAACTGAAGTTGCCCGGCGTTGTAGGTTTACCCATCATGATAAGCCGCCGCCTTTCCCAACCGATATTCCCCGCCGCAGCCGCACCCACATCAGAGTCCTTATACCAGCCCATATTGAGGCCTTCACCCCATGCAAAGTCCTCCCCACACGACAGAAGAGTCATCATGGTGGTGGCCTGCCCAGGATATGACACATCATCGATGGTGTTATTGTTAAGTTGGTAACGCATTTTACCAAACATGAACGCAACAGCGTTGTTAACCAAAGCCGCCTGACTATTCGCATCATAGGGAGCATCTCCAACAGCTTTGAGCTTGCCTTCTACTAGAAGATAGCTCTTGGAGGGGAGTGTGAAGGCATCCTGAGCGTGTATATCAATTTGGATGGTGTTATTCTGGTTGAGGGCAGCTGGGTTCTGTGACTCATACTCCCGATACTCAAAGGATTCAATACCCTCATCGATATGCACAGGCTCGGAAATTTCAAGCATGGAAGTGCGTTGCTCATCCATGGTGATATTATAAACGTCTAGACTTATCTCTAATTGTCTTGAAACCTCCACCCCGACTGGCGATATCCAACGCCTCCAGACTGGGCAGGACATCGGGCTGGACAGTGGGCTGGACAGCGAGCTGCTTTAAAACCTCAGCGCTCTTAGCTGTGAGTTCCCTCTTCAGCTGGGGCGGTAAAGGCCTGAGCGCGTCCACCAGCTTCTTAGCAGCCGCTCCTGCAGAGGCCACAGACTCCGTCGTCTTGGCCACATTCCTAACTAAGGGGCTGCCAACAAATTTGGCAACTTTACTGACGGCACTGGGTATCGCCTTAGCACCTGAAGAGACCAGACTTCCAACCGCCCGAGCTGCCGAGCCCAACCAATCGAACATCCCCCCACCTACCCGTCTCCGACGTCTTGGGAAAACATACATGGTTACACACTGCGAATATGTAACCGTATAGTTATTTGCTCGCCTCTAAAGTTTAATTGTGCACCATCTTGGTCAGTCAACCAGACGCGTATGCTGTGTATACTACCAGCTTGGGAGATGGGGAGGTAGACAGCAGTTCTGGGAGACTAAGATCTTATAGCCGGGGCACACGTTGGGGAAGAATGAGTAGATGGTGGGGTGAGATCCCCCACCGAGGTAAGACCCACTCACCACATTACAATTGACCAGAATGCTATTCACATGGAAGATGTCAATTGGTTTCTCCCCTTCTTTATAGCCCTTAGTCAGTATTTGTGGGTCGAACCCCAGTATTTTACGCAAAGACGAAGCACCCATATCAACTTCATAGTCTGGGTTGGTTATCTTTACAAAAGCCCGAAGGGTTGAAGGGTTGGGTCCTATGGTGATGTAATACTTCTCCTCGGCCTTCTCATCCCAATCCTTGGCCTCCTCCATCTTTCTTTGAATCTCTCTATTGATCTGGGCGAGCTCATAAGCCCCCTCTTCTATAGTGATGGTTTTCCACTCCTTCTTCCCCACACGGTAGATGAAAGTATTGTTGGTGGAGTTAACATTGCTGATGGAGTTGTAGGTCTCTAGATTCAGCAAGGCCAGCTCATATGACTTCTGGGGGTCAAGGTACAGCGCTGGGGAGTAGTAGGTTGTCCAGTCGCTTTTATCCGACGTTACCACCAGGGACATATTCTCCTTCGGTGCGAGTCGCACCTCCATCGCGGTGAGCCGGTCGCGGATGTCCTTCAACACTTGAAGCTCCATGTTTAATGAATGAAGATTCTTCTGTTCAACTTGATGACCTGCTCCGTAGAGATCACTCCACTGCGCATAAGCTCATCCAATATCGCAGATATTTCTGTGTCAACACCTGTATTCCCCGCCTCCTTCGAAGCTACTAACAGGGCTAGGCGCTCCACCAGAGTGTTGGGGTCGTTGTAGTATAACACACCACTACCTCGGATTAGTCCGTATTTTTTTCCCTTTCTGTTATAGACTGGTATTTTGGCAAGTTGAGCCAGCCGGCTAAATGTCTCAACAGCTTGTGGGGTGTATTGCTTTGCTTTGATGAACCGCTTGGTTAGGAGATCGTACAGCGTCTCATCTGCTGGAGCCGACAATACTAGGGTGCCCCCATCAAAGGCTTGCAGACGGCCCGCGGCCAGAGCTGCGGGATCAATAGTTAGGGTGCCGAATTTGCTCCCTCGGAGCTTCAGCCCTTGCCCACGGACGATAACCTCTTGTCGATTGGCTAATATAGTTTTAACACGCTCCCTGTATGCTTTTATAGCTGCAATTTCTTCATCTATTTGTTCAATCTCCACCCTAGTGATACCCTTCTTCTTCTTCTTCCCCCCGAGCGTGTGTGAATTAAGTTTTGCGGTCATGTCAAGAAGCTTTTGAATGTCTGCATCTGGTGTGTTGATGAGTGCGCTAGGCTTTGGGAAGTCGTATTTGTTAAGAACATCCTCATCTATGCCCTGATCCATGTCAATTATAATAGCTTCTGGGGGAGCCACTGGGGCTATGGCCTCCTCTGCTCTGGCCTCCTCTGCTCTGGCCTCCTCCAGGGCTCTGGCTCTGTCCTCAATGGCCCTGTTCAATGCCACAATGGCCTGAGCTAGCTCGTTAGCTTGTTTGTTTGTTCGTATAGCCAATGCACTGGTCTGTTTGTCTGCTATTTTTGCTAATTCACCGGTCTGAGCTTTGACTATTTGGCTTATTGCCCCTGTTTGTTGTGCTGACCTATCTACTACAGTTTTAGTAATTGGTGTGAAGAGTTTGGCTGCCTCCTGTTGTAAATCTGCTTCCCCCACCCTCTCCGCCAGAAACCGCTGCTTCAGGCGGTCCCGGCGTGCTAGATAATCCTTCACAAAAGCGTTACGCTTTGCTTGGTTAGTCACATCAGCCCACATGTTGTTGCTAACACAATGACATATATATCTAAATAGAAGACTTTGGGATATAGAACCGATCGAACCCACAGCGGTATTTGCCATCGTGGGCCTTGCTGGTCAGGTCGATTACTGCGAAACCGTAAGGTTTGCTAGTGCACTCTGTGAAGAACTCCCGGAATTCATCAAAGGGCATATCACCACCAACATAGGAGTCGTGGATGGCTCGCAGGTTCTTCGTGTCTTGGTTAAAGATCACCAATAGATTAGCATTGTCGCGGATGGCCTGCTTGGGAATTCTGAAGAAGCTCTGGGTTAGGTAGAATATGTCGGCACCGCCGTGCCGGCCCTGGCAGAAGTACTTCTCGATCGGTCCCTGCTTCTCCAGCATGACATCGTCAAAGACCATGACAGCTCTCTCTTCAGGGTTCAAGTCCTCGACGGGGATGATGTCTTCGGCTGAGCTATGACAGGAGGCAATATTTTGCCCCGCGACCTGCCCAACAGACTCGGCCCAATCCTGAAGGAACTGGTACTTGTCCTGCCCCAAAGACTTCGAGTACAGGTGCAGCCGGTCATAGTTTAGGTAGCCCGGCTTCAGTAGTAGGTTGAGCATCATGTTTGTTTTTCCGCACCCCGATGGCCCGCACACAACACAACGAACGGTGTCCGGCAGCAGCCAGTGGTGGTGGTGGCGGGCTTTGTCCTCAAGGCCGTAGTTGGTTATCTCCATTTTAAATATATACACATTTGCAATATCTTCAATATGTATTGCCTGCGCTGTAAGAAGCAGACTCCTACGCTGGAGGAGTCGGAGGTTGTGCTGAAAAATCGTCGAATAACCAAGCGCGGTCTCTGTGAAGTTTGTGGCGCTAAGAAGAGCCAGATTGTTGGTATGGGGCTCCTCAACAAAGCACTGAATATGTTGCCTTTGCCTGAGCTGCATATGAGGCTGCCCGAGGGTGTCAGCTCTGAGGATGTTCCTGGAGGCTCGTTCCAGAATACAGGGAAATATAGCTACTGCGGCCCTTTCACTAAACTAGATAAGCGGATGGCCCAAGGCTATGAGGGGGTCAACACACTCGACCGCGCCTGCAAGGCTCACGACATTGCTTATGCGGCTCATAGCGATACATCTAACCGCAATGTTGCTGATGATGTCCTAGCCGCGGCGGCTGAAAATATTGCAGCGTCTGCCCCCGACTGGGAGAGTCGCGATGCCCGCATAGTCTCGGCCCTGATGTCTGCCAAGAGCCGCTTTGGTATGGGCGCGCCCTCGTTTTGAATATATAGACATCTGCAGTATATCAACATGTATTGTTTTCGGTGTAAGAGACAGACCCCCACTAAGGGTGGGACGATTAGCAGGATGAAGAATGGGCGGTCGGTTAAGCGTGGCACCTGCATTGTGTGTGGTGGAAGGAAGAGTCAGATTGTTAGTGGGAAAGGACTCATCCTGGGGCCCAACTCACCAATCAAGGACATCCCCATCTTGGGCTCCCTCTTGGGGTGGCTGTTATAGAGATATATGATATGGCCTTACAATAATGGAGCGTGTTTACTACAGCCCGCAAGGTTATTGGAAAGGGCATTCCGCTGTGAAGAAGCTGGCCGCGGCAGCTAAGGTTAGCGAGACTGTGGCTAGGGAGTGGCTTCAGAAGCAGGCTATCTGGCAAATCTACCTGCCGCGGCCTCGCTATATTCCACGACCACACATCGCCGAGTCCACACCGAATGCTGTCCATCAGGCAGATCTTTTGTTTCTCCCACATGATCGCGTTGGTTCTGGCCGCACGGCCAGGACCTATAGGTATGCCTTGACGGTGGTTGATGTTGCCTCGCGCTACAAGGAGGCTGAGCCGCTAACAGATAAGAGTAGCGAAGCGGTCGCATCAGCACTTGGGCGGATCTATAAACGCGGGCCGCTCAGATGGCCTAATCTTTTGCAGATTGACCCTGGGCGGGAGTTTATGGGTGCCGTCAGTCAGTTGGTGGCTAAGCATAAGACACAGGTACGCCGTGGGCAGGCAGGGAACCATCGTCAGCAGGCCATTGTCGAGCGGTTCAACCGCACTCTGGCAGAGAGACTGTTCGGGGCCCAATATGCCCAGGAGTTGTTACTCGCTGCCCGAGGCTCGGATGAACGGTCGGTCGAATGGGTGAGAGCTCTACCCCAGGTAGTCGCTGCGATCAATAATGAGGTGACGCGTTTGACTGGTAGGAAGCCGGCTGAGGCAATTAAGGATTCGTCCGTCTCCCACGCTCCAGCCCGCCGCGCTATCGGGTGTAAGGAACCTTTGATTCCAGCCGACTCGCAGGTCAGGTATCTCTATTCGGCGGGCGAGCTTGAAGGGGGCCAGCGTCGGGCCACTGATCCTACATGGTCGCTGACCATGCACAAGATTAGTCATATCACCCAGCAAGAGGGGCGGCCCTCTCTTTACTACTTAGTGGATGGACCGGCTCGTGGTTTTGTGCGCGAGGAGCTGCTCGTTGTCTCCCCAGACACGCAGCTACCCCCTAGCAGGATTCTAGGTGGCCGTAGGCCCTAGTGTTGATACCATCAGCACAAATCCACTTTTTCGTGTCCATGGGGCTCAGAGATGTTTTATTCATCTCATAAACTCCTATCTGGTGGCCCTTGCTTTGTATGGCCACCTGTGTGTGTTTGTATTCCCGCCGACTGAACAGGCTGTCCTTGTAGTGTTCGTGTCTGAGGTCCTTCTTCACAACTGTCCGAGCCACTCCTTTGGCTTTCTTAATGTTGATGGTCTCCTCTAGGATTGAGTACATCTTTGGTCTGAGACCGACGAACTCGGCTATCGGACGACCATTGCACTCGTCTTTGAATTTGCCGACCACCTTTTTATTCGCAGTCGAATGGTTGGGGTGGCCACGTGGATAATCTGAGAAGTCGTACCAGTCGGGGTGAGCCTTCATGTCCGCGTACACATCCTCAGTCTCCACCTGAAGTAGAAGGGAGTCAGTATCAGTGTAGCAGAGCTGGAGTCTATTACCGTATTGGGGTTTAAGCCGGTTGTACCAGAAGTCGTACATGAGGTGCTTGGATAGGTCCAGGATGGCCTGCCCACAATAGACGGGTTTATTCAGCTGGACCTTGTTCTTGATGCTGTGCACCGCCGCCAGTCCACCATCGAAGATTCTACACGATTCGTAGTTGGGGCTGGCGATTAATTTTCGGAGTCGGTCAGTCTCGGCGCCTCTGACAAGGTTGACTCTGATACGCTTGCGAACATTCTCCATACTCTTCCCAAAGACGGCATTGTTCATCAGCTTAAAGAAGTCCTTCTCAAATTCCGATTTGGCTTGGGCTCGTAGAGAGGTGTTCATCTCTATGTAGGGCTTCATCCATTGGGACTGACTGAACTTGATGGCTCGGTGGATCTGGGTGATCTCTAGACCGAGGCTGTGATAGAGTTTGAGATTGCGGTAGTGGACGACGTATCGCTCCTTGTTGTGGAGGTGAGGTACCAGCTTTGTTTGCTCCGTGAACTTGCCCCCCAGTTTGTTCTGGAGCTCGCGCTGATAGCTGCTCAACCAGGCCTCTGGGACGGCCATGGTTTCTGGAGCTAGTGGATAGTCGCTGTGGGCCTCATGTAGATGCGCTGGGTACTTCATATCAACCTCAACAAGCCATCCCTCTGGGGCGTTGTCGGGGGTGTTGAGTACCTCCTCGAGAGTTGGATTGGCCCATTGGAACCCGCCTGTGGGGAGGTATTCCATCATGGCCCATCCATACAGGTTATTTGCATCGAGGTACATGATCCATGAATTGGGTGTTGTGGGGTCATAGTCTGAAGTCTTGGGGTTGTTGGCCTTAGCATACCTCTTGGAGACCATGGCCACACCCCCTCGGAGACCCTTCTCAAAGAGGAGGTGCATATCCAAGTCGGTTAGGAGCTCGAGTTGCACCTTCGTCTTTTTTAGGAGTGCGTCCCATGCCAGGCCGGGTGCACTGATGTAGTGGGCTGGGTCGAGCTGATATACCTCCATGCAGGTGTCTCGGAATGCCTCGAACATATCAGCCAACAGGCCGACGTCTGTTTTCAGGTATAGGTCATGGTAGCCTCCGAGTGTTTTGCAATCGAGCTCCCGCCACACTTTCTGGGCGTGGGCATAGTCAGAGTCACTGATTCCTTCTCTGGTGAGCTTGCTGTAGAAGGCCTCTTTGGGTGGTAGGCAGTCCTCTGCAAAGCGCTCGAAGCTGTCCATGTATTCGTAAGGGTATACACCCTTGCGGAGAAGGAGGTGTGACTGGCTCTGGCTTAGCGTGGTCCTGAACTTGCTCATTAAGACCGCCCATGGGGTGTGCTTCTCAGTGTTGCATTTCTCACATCTTGAGATTATGTCGTTGCCTCTACGTGTCAGAGCCATTGATTTGCCACAGTGTGTCAGCTCGCTGAGGTTCCCTACCAAGGTGTCTAGAGAGCTATTCATGAACTGTAGGCTGTCAATGAATTGCAGCTGTCCGATGGTGAAGGAGGCGTACTTCTCTAGGGTGTTTGGTATGCAGGTGATTGTTGTGTTGTCTACTTGTTTGGTTTGCCATTGGCCGTTTTTCTTCTTCTTGTAGACTGTTCTTTTTCCCCAGTCCAGACGGCCAGCCGCTTGCATGATGATATGGGAGTCGTATCCTCTGAGGTTGTGAAAGACTACAGGTATCCTCAGCTTGTCTCTGTTTATGCGCCATGCTAGATTACAGACATTGTGGGCTGCACCCCGGTATTTGCCTGTAATATGGCAGTGGTCTCTCACCTTGTCCTCCTCCAGCGGCTCTTTACAGATGTGGCAGGTGGTGGCGGAGGCAAAGTCTTCACGGTCTTTTTGCCCCAGCACCATCAGAGCCGGCCGCTGTAACTTGTGGTGGATGGTGGCCTGCTCTTGTCCCAAGCGTTTGAGGAATTCGTCGGCAGCATCCTCCCCCCGATATACGACAGGGTTTGTGGTGAGCCCGTCGCAGCGTACAATGGTGTAGCCGAAGCCGCAGGGGGGCTGCTGGGCAAGCTGTCGCGTGTTGCTCTGGCTTGGGTCCATTGCCGCACCATGTACTGGAACGTTCAAGGTCTCAAAGTCTGCGTATATGATGTATGGCGCCCTCATCTGTTTCTGGAGGGACTTGAAATTCATCTTTCCCTCTTTAGGCATGACATTCACCTGGCAGGCTGTGTTGATGCCTTGGCAGAGTGGCGCATGTTGGTCCAGGGCTTCCTGAGTGAAGTGTACATGGAGGCAGTTGAGGCATGGATACTTCTTACCCTCGTATTTGCTGTTTCCATACAGAAGCCGCCCCACATCCTTGACCCAGACATAGTGTCTATTCTCATCCTTGCGTAGGAGCATGAGGTTGATTTGGGTGCGCTGGAGTTTGTTGGTTCGGAGTATGGTCGGTCCTTCTTTCCACCCAAAGACCCGGATGGCTATGGTAGGATTCTGTTTTTCAAACTTAGCAATACTGGATAGCTGCACTGGGAACTCGATTCCTTCAAAGTTTAGCTCTCCCAGGTGGGCGCTATACTTGTTGGGCCTATCAGGATGCTCTCCATGTGCTACTGGGTAGAGCGCTGAGAGTATGGCCCATTCAAAGCAGCGGTTGTCCTCATTCTTCACATTCACAACACTGCGTGGTGGGATGAAGCTGGGGGTCGCGAAGTAGCTAGAGCCTCGGAATGGCTGGTATTTTGCGATGTAGAGGTCGAGCTGCACACACTCCTCATAGTGCCAATCCGAGCCCTGTTCGGTGAATGCTTCACTGTCAGCGAATATCTTGGCTATGGCAAGGTCCAGCCCCTCAGCAGTTTCCCCCTCGTGTAGTACTTCATAGTTCCTGCTTCCATGGGTGGTGATTGCTGTAATCTCTTCACCTTCTGGGGTGGTGCGAGAGTATTTTAGATGGAGAAACAGCTGCATTTTAACACTGCCATAATCCCCCAACCCTTTTATCACCATGGCTTTGATGGCGGGCTCCATCGAAATCATAAATGTTGCAGGTTCATCATAGTTGCTACCTTCTGGGACGATTGCTTCATATTTTCTCAGGCTCCCCTCAATCTCCCGGGCGAGTTTCAATTCAGGTGCGTCGCAACTTAAAGCGGAACGCCTCTCTGCCACTTCATCTCGCACTCTATCAACTCGGGCAAGGAACTCTGCTTCGCTGTCGGCGTGGCGTTGAGCACGCCGCTGGGCGCGGTGTCGTCGCTCGGCGACGATCGCGGCTCGGTCGGCGGCGGTGCCATGTACAAATCTCAGAGCGGTGGTAATCCCTGCTTCAAGTCGTGCCCCATGTAGATTGGGGTTCTTCTCGAGCAGGGAGGCCCTAGCCATCTCACGCGCTCTGGATATTTCCCCCTCAAGAACGGCCTTCCTCCTCCCACTGTATGGCATGCCATACTCGCGGGCTTGCTGTTTCAGCTGAACCAGCGTAGGCATGGCTAAATACACAGATCAGTCAGTCTCTAACAGGTGAGTGTGTACGTACAGCTGATAGTTCCATATCTCTAATTGACTTTTTATATTTCTGTGATCATAGCCAATCGCTTAAACTCGGCGTTAAAAGGCTTTACCTTTTCATGGTACCATGTTCGACGATTGGCTGCGTTATAACCACACTCCTTACATATTGATAGATAGTTTGTGACCCCCCTCCCACAGCTTTTGCACGGTTTGGTACATGTCCCTTTCCGCACCAGAACTGCATGTACTTTACAGTACTCCCGCATGCAACTGCGCTCGCAGAGGGCGGTTGAATATAGCCGTAGCCACTTACACTTGTTCTTCGCGGTGCGCATCCGGGTATGTCTACAGATGATACACTCTAAATCAGCGGCTCGGTTTTCTCACAGGCGACCGACTTATGCGCTCCGGGACGGTTCACCGCTTGGCGGGCGCCCCGGGGCCTAGGGGGGCGGGGCCCCGGGGGTTGGATCCCTAGGGGGCTGTTGTTTTGGCGCTCCTGTGGTGCCCCGGTTGTTTTGGCCCCAAACCGCTATAATACATCTAGGTCCATGTGATACCATGAATTTTTTTTGGCCCCAAACCGCTATTGTACATCTACTCCATATCATCCTATTTAGAACGGCACCCAGCACCTCATCCCATCAATCTTCATGTCTCCCCTAAGTGTGGATCAAGGCCATCATATGCAACCCCCTCCCCCTAGTAGATGTTTTCCCCCCACTAACAGGGTCGGGTTTACAAAAGAGAAAAGTAGAGCCATTCATCCAACGTTCCGCTCGTATTTTGGATCGGTAAAAACACAACAGCCTATTTACAATGCGGCGTATCACTCTCAGTTGGGCATGTAAAATAAACAAGTAGTGACATCACAATTCCACAGGTAATTCATAACTACCACAATCAGGTAACTACAAAGCATTCCTACATAGAGGTGTAACAGCAGTGTCACCCTCACATAGCAACCACTTCACTACACGTCCTGGTGGAAATAACACAACACCTTGGTTCCTGGAATTCACAGAGCACCATCTATCTAACGCATAGATTACATCACTATCTAGCTAACACGGAACGCATCACTCGCTAAGGCAGATAACTCATCACTAGCTATGCAACTAATATCACACAGCCTAACTATTGTCAAGGATTCAACACATCCCTACCTATTCAATCAATAAACAAGCAGGTTAACAGTTGTTACATATACCGTTATTAGATTGACCAAGCTATATGTCACACTAAACTCAGAGAGGGATGGCTGAAAAGCCTGGATAGAAGACTAAATATGTACAATGCTGAATCAGAGAGGTGAGAAGATCTACAGGTGATGGGCCATCATCATGTAGTATGTGATCTCTGTTCATGCCACGTCCAGTCATAGCTAACCACTCACCCAGTGAACCTCTGGTGCAAAGGAACTCCAAGGCATAGACCACGAGTCTTCTTCCACTGAGTATGATATCGGACTGGTCAGGCGTATGTCGGATACCTGACTGGCACTTCAACAAGGTTCGCTGGTCATCCCTCGATGACGGAATCACTCGCACCAGATTTCACCCTACTGATGAAATATGGGCGACCCCAGGGTTCTAGGTGTCCCCATCTGATGGAAAGTACTGCTGTACCATATAATATAAGAGCCTGGTGGCTCTTTGGTATCTCAAAGTCAATTGGATGAACTATTCTGCAACATAAGACTGGAGCGTTGGCTCCATTCACTAACACTGTCACTATTCAACAACTCCAACTTAGGAATGTAATGACTCAGCACATTAACAATGCCACAGTTCAACAACACCACTTTAGGAGTATAATGACTCAGCACATTAGCAATGTCACAGTTTAACACCACTTTAGGAGTATAATGACTCAGCACACTAGCATTATCACTGTTCAGAACACAAACTAAAGAATGTGGTGACTCAGCATACTAGCATTATCACTGTTCATCAACAGTACCTAGGAATTTGGTAGCTCCCTACCATAACATGAATGTTCCTCAGATGTTCATGAAAATATACTGTTGTGGTTCACTGACCAAGTTCAAGGTTTCTGAAATGATCATAAATGTAGATCCACACAGAAGTTAGATAATCACTATACATTTGACATCACTAAGACCCAGCTGGGCCTGAAACGTATTTAAACTGGCCAGAGTAGGTGCTGTTCCACACAAGTTCACAACAGCCAATTCAACTTGACTATAAATCATCAAGGAAACACACATTCATAGAAGTATCACTCAGAGTTCTCATAGGAACACCCATTACCTTACAGGCGTGAATCAGGAGACGCATCAGTCCTAGACCCCATCTGGATCTGTTGACCAAATCTTCATCAGACTCATAGTGGTTGTCTTAGCTTAGACACACCATGAACTTATTAAAACTCATTTCTCATATGTGTTGACTCTGACAGATTCATGTGACCGCTCCCAGTATTGCCCCAAAACATCACATTGACTGGTACTGGAACGAGCTGGTCCAATTGAGTTCATGGTATAACTCTAGAATATCCATCATATAAACAGATCCTGAAACAAGGACGTCGGTGAGAGTACTCGGCTACAACTGTGACTAACATGCACATCAACATCATCATATGCATCAGTACATAATATCATGACACAATGATATAAAAGATCATCAACATAGTAGATCATCTCTCCTACCAAGGAGGTACATGCATGAGAGCGCCTTAGTGAGCAAGTAGATAGTCAAGTAACTCTTCTGGGCAACATCTGGCCCAATAACACCAGAGTAGTCTGTTTGACTCTGTCATAGGATCCTACTACCTGGTGTTATTCCATTCCTCCATTTCTCCTCCTACAACAACCGTCGAATACACCTACATATCTTTCAGTGTAGAGGTTTAATTATCTGGGAGGTGTCCAGCAGGACATTTCCTCCCCATCAAAATAACTCAACAATAAATTAATTATTTAACCCATTAACTAATTAATTACATCATAATTCATTAATAACCGCACAGCATTAATAGATTAAATCATCAGTCGTTAATAACTCAACAGCATTAACAAAATAATACATCAAGCAAATGCTTTTGTCCTGGGATCTCTGTCCCAGAACCGGTATGACCTTTCTTAGTTGACCTTGTCTCCTGAAGGTCGAGTCTGTGCAGGTCTATCACAGGTTTGGTGGCAATCCACCCAGTAGTCTTTCCCCCAAAGATGAGCTCTGGCAAAAGAGTACCTTATTTCCGTGGCGATTTAGACCATATCATCCTATTTAGAATGGCACCCAGCACCTCATCCCATCAATCTTCATGTCTCCCCTAAGTGTGGATCAAGGCCATCATATGCAACCCCCTCCCCCTAGTAGATGTTTTCCCCCCCACTAACAGGGTCGGGTTTACAAAAGAGAAAAGTAGAGCCATTCATCCAACGTTCCGCTCGTATTTTGGATCGGTACAAATGCAACAGCCTCATTTACAACGCGTCGTATCACTCTCAGTTGGGCATGTAAAATAAACAAGTAGTGACATCACAATTCCACAGGTAATTTATAACTACCACAATCAGGTAACTACAAAGCATTCCTACATAGAGGTGTAACAGCACTGTCATCCTCACATAGCAACCACTTCACTACATGTCCTGGTGGAAATAACACAACACTTTGGTTCCTGGAATTCACAGCACACCATCTATCTAACGCATACATTACATCACTATCTAGCTAAGCAAAGAACACATCACTCTCTTGCTAAGGCAGATAACTCATCACTAGCTATGCAACTAATATCACACAGCCTAACTATTGTCAAGGATTCAACACAGCCCTAGCTATTCAAGCAATAAACAAGCAGGGTAACACAGTTGTTATACATGCCATTATTAGATTGACCAAAGCGCACTCACAAGTAGCAGTGTTAGATTCGTAGCAAATATCCTGCTCTAACAATCGCTGTGAATATTATCAACATAGCATATCAACTTCTAACTACACACGCAGCAGTGTCAGCGCGAACAAACGCTTGTATAAACAGTGGGCCTCTGGCCCAGATAGTCACTAGCCGATCAATAACGCTAATTATGTATTCATACATTCGGGGCAGAAATCAATCGCGTGTCAGTAACAATAATTTACGCAGACGGCGCTTCGCTAAGAACAGATTCTAAGTACTTTATCATTTACCTTGCTTTAAGAATCACTGCAATTATCAGCTGCCTTGGTGTCATGCCGTGGCAAGCGTCAATAGACATCAATTCTCTACAGTCATGATATTGCGGCCATGTTTGTTGACATATGGATGGCGACTGAAACCAACTGAGCTATTGCGTGAAGTTTTTAATCCTCCTCGACCCCTGATCATCTCATGTTTCATGGGAATACCAGATCCTCGTGATACCTATGTGGATTGATGTCCTACGTGACTGCTATCATCACGTACACTCTCCAGATCTTTCTCTCTCGACTTGTCAAGAAATCTCTAGAAAAGACAAATTTTGCTGGGGTTTCCCCAAGGTATTTTAAGATCAGACGGGAGTCCACTCGCCTAGCTACGACTGATAGGATTTTTCGCCGAGTGAAGACAAGTGACCTGGGTGGTTTTGTCACAGTTGGTGCTTTGAAAAGACTAATGAAAACAGTATGTTATATTAAACTATAAGCAAGAGAGAATGTTCTTTGGTCATGTAATGAGGAGAGGAGCATTGGAAAATAAATGCAAAGATCAGGAACTGTCTCTGAGGTAAAGAGGTTGAGGCAGATGAGGATAAATATTACTGGATGGCCTAAGACAGTGGCAAACAGGAATAACAACAAAACTGATCCAGAACACCAGGGATATATGTAAGCCAACACATGGGCAGAGCACATGATGACGATGATTAATGTACATGTTCTGTAAATACTTACAGAGGAAATTAAGGCAATGAGTGCTGGTATGCAGCCTTGTTGCAGCAGTATGTTCCTATGTTTACTGGAATCTGCAGCCATATTTCCAACTGCCCAAGCACATAGTTCCTAGTAATATAAAGACATGTGTGGGAACAAAGACACAACTCCGGCAACAGATCATGTTAAAAATAAACATTTTCCTATAAGAACCCTTTTATATGCCTTAGGCGCACTCGGTATATGATGCTAAACAATATTTTTATAGACTGATCGGCACTCTGTGGGTGATGTGGTCGGTATCACAATGGCCGTCTTTATTTCCCTTAATATTTCCTGGACCGTCTTTCAGTAGTTTTGTAATATTTCTAATTTCTTCATTAGATTATTTTTACAGCTGATATCCAGCTCCACTTCTGCCGGCTGGATGTCAGGTGGGTTGTGTGGAACGGTCGATTCAGAAGATCCTTACAGTATTCAGCCAATCTGTTCATTTGATCTTTAATGTTGGTGAGAACTTTTCCTTTACTATTTTTGTTAAGTCCACTGGGTTTATATTTTCCTACCAATTTCATTCTGGTGCTTAACTGTCTCTGAGGTTTCACTTTGCTGTTGCTTTCTCTGCCTCTCTTGCTAGGCCATCTAAATATTGTCTTTTATCTGCCCTTACATGCTTCTTAACTTCTTTGCTAGCTTCTGTATATCTTCCTTGGGCTATGACTTAGCAGCTCTGGTTTTGCTATTAAGATAGCCTTTTTATTTTTTCTTTCTTCTATATTCTTGGGGGTTTTGGACATTATCCATGCTTTGTTTCCTTCCCTTTCCTCCTTGGCCTTCCATATATGCATCGCTTAAAATGCTGTTAACCTGTTGCAAACTCTTCTCCATGTTCTCTTTTAAGTGTTGCAAGATCTGGACTTATTTGAGATTGTGACCTTAAACTGTTCCTTGGATCTGAGATATCCTACATTATACTGAATTCCATGCTTATAAGATGTTATATAGCTTTTAAGTTTTAACTTAATTTTACTTAGCAGTAAATTGTCCATATTTACAATATATTTACAGCACCTCTAAAGACTTCTACATCATGTATAGATGATCTAAATTTCTTAATACATATATGATATTTTTGGTTTTCTGTTTTGTAGTTGAGTTATGCCCTTGTGGCTTAATGACTGATTCACTGAATAAAAATTGGTGAATAATTCTACTTTCATTTATTACCCCTAGTCCATGTTTCCAAATGTCTTTGTAACCAGTATTATCCGATCCTATTTTAGCATTTAGGTCACCCATAACAATTTTGATACTGCCATTTCTTAGACTACCAATTAAAGTTTTGAAGTTTCATGTAAAATTCCCCTTTGTTTTTCATTTGTTGGTGCGTAGCACTGGATTACATTAATGTGTATTTTCTTTCTGACAGATCTAAATCTTGCTGTTATTCTAGAACTCACTGCTTCCCACTCTAATGCTTTCTTTGCCTCTGTGGATAACATTAGGACCACTCCTTCACAGTCTGGAGTTTCATCTTTATGGCCTGAGTACAGCATTATTTCACCAGTGCTTAGATGTTCACCTGTTCTAGTCCATCTTGTTTCACACAATCCCAAGATGGTAGTATTATATTTCATTTCTGCTGTCTTATCAAATATATAGTTTTAACATTCCAGGTGCAATCCTTTGAGTTTTCCCAGGTGAAAGAATTTTAATCAGCGCCCTGGACTCCTTGAGGCTTTCTCAGCAATGCATCATCTCTCTTTTATAAGAGCTTGATTTCCTTGTGGTAGCTGAGTAACTATTCTTTATGTGACTTGTTCATGGTTTGTTGGATTTTGTAACAACTTTTCAATGTGATGGGGTAGCCTACCCTAAGCACAACACTCCCCTAGCTGCCTTTTATAACATGGCTGATAGGGTCCAGTGTTACTATTCATTGCTTCCGTTACAGGTCCCGATAGCACACAGGTGGAATCCTCCTTAGTCGCCTCGTACGACATGCAAGGTGTTACTATTCTTTGCTTCCTTTTAGGGCCATGGATGATGTACTATATGGTTATAGAAAGTATGGGCCTAAGCCTATTTTGAGGGAGCCACAGTTGTGCAGTGGCAAGGATGCTTGCCTGACAGCCCGGTGGTCATGAGTTGAAATCCTGATCAAGGTGGGGATTTTTTAAACTGACCTAATTCCCCTCGGTCGACCCACCCTAAAACAGGTACAAGGAAATGTTCTGGGAAGTAAAGGCTGTCAATGTAATAACCACATCACCATCTAGGGTCAAGTGGTCTATAAATATGGGGCTAGCACCATATACTGGCCGGTCTCCCTGGCCAAGGGATTAATGACACTGTTCGTAATCCCATATATCCACGTGGGGAAAACAGCAGCTGAAAAATGCCGGTGTTGATTGATTTTCTCCTGATCCAATAACAAAGTACAGTCTCTACAGGACTATATTACAAAGCTCTCATTCCCCTCTAAGTTCAGAGACCAGTGGGGTATGCAAAGCTAGTAATGAAACTTCACATCAAGGAGAGTAACCAGGTCATGATTAAGCACAGCACACATGCACCAACTGAAACTTGGGGCCAAAGGTGGACATTTTTCCTATACAGGTTTATCACACTTCACAATCATTCACCACAGACCTGCATTTGTGGGTCAGAACCTTGCAGGAACTGTATCAGAAGTGGAGATAATTGCATCATGCTCCTAGCACTCAGGGAGGCTGCTGCTGACAGATTGATGGCACACCATGCAGCTGCATACAAGACTGCTGTATCGGTTGATAGAAGACAGCTCTGCAAGGCTTGCAAGCCTTCATTTCTATCAAACAAAAATTGTGTTTTAATTAGTTTGTAATAATGATTTTTGTGAAAAGTAAGTAAAGAACAATCTGCTAAATAGACAAACAAAACAGCAGTAAAGCTAATAAACTTCTGAAGAATGGGAAAGCTGCTGGCCCACATGGCATCCCAGTAGAGGCTGTAAAGTTAATATAAACATCTCAACTAAATTACTGCACAAATTATTTAGCAGCATCTGGGAAGCTGAAGAAATACCAGCTGACTAGAAAGAAGTTGCCAAAGAATGGGGACCTAAAAGAGTATGAAAATTATACAGACAAAACAAAAGCCTAAAATGTTATGACAGAATTAAATGTGGAGCTCATGGAGAAAGCTAAAATACTGGTGAATCAAGAGGTGAAGAGAAACAGCTGGCATTGAATACGACATCTGAGAAAACCTGAGAACAGTATAGCTAGAAAGGCCTTTATCTAGAATCCACTGGGCAAAAGAAATTGAGGATGACCTAAAACCATTAAAAAGAGAAGTATAGACAGAAGAAATTAATATGGGGAGGATATCGATGGAGATGCATGGGATAGCTAAGGATAGGACAACTTGGAGTGAGTGGGTTGGGGGTCTGTGCCGCAATGGAGGATAGAGGGTGAAAGAAGAAGTGAGGAAAACAAGAATAATCACTAATACATTAGTTTAAAAGAGACATATGATCTAATAAAGAAACAGACTCAATCTAATAAAGAAAACAGGCCTAAGAAACTAATAATACTGTAAATAAAATAGATTGATGAATCTAATAATACAATGAATAAAGCCAGATTTATGAATCTAAAGAATCAGTAAAGAAAATATTTATGAATCTAAAAGTATAGTGAAGAAAGCAGACATATGCTTGCTTGTGTCCGCTGGCTGTGAACTCCAACGCGAAGTCCTGTATGCCGGATGAAGACATCCTGATGTCCAACATCAGTGTGATGTCATACAGGACCTGAGGTTTGCGTGAGTATCCGTTGTCCCATGTCTGGCTTACTGGTGTGCAGACTGGTAGTTCCTCCCAGTGCAGGCAGACACTCTCCGACATCGGAGGAATCAACGATCCTACTGACTTTAGCCAGAAACCCCAAAGAGACCTGTTGCCCAGGACGCTCGACGAGGACGCGTCAATAGGTCTTGGCCAGTATAGACCCCAGCCCTGGTGCCTTGGAAATACCTCTGCGTCCCAAACAGACATATGAATCTAATCTAGTGAAGAAAACAGACATGAATCTAATCTGGTAAGAATACAGGCAAGAATATAATAGTCAAGTAAAGAAATACTTATGAATCTAATAAAATAGTCAGGGGAAAAACTGTATATTTAATCAAACTTAGTTACTAAATGAAAAAAACATGTACCTAAGAAAGATCCTGGCATTGTTGGGATCTCGAGCAAAACATTTCCGAAGTACAGTCAGTGCTTCTAGGTCTTTACTCTGTTTCAGCAACTTTGTTGCTTGTGTTATCTAAATGAATTAAAATATGTAACAATCAACAAGATGGTAAAAAGTTTAATATAATTTTCATTGCTTTCATCATTACCCGAGTATTATCATTTTATGAAGGTTATATCAATATTTTTTCCTTGTATACTTTCATACATCAACAAGAATATATCCAAAATAGCAGCTGTCAATTTTACTTCATAGATTGCCTTGAAATTGTGTGGGTGTAGGCCAACAGTTTTAAAGCAGCACCTGCACCCATGCATATACAGTAAAAATTGAAGAAGAAAAAACTACAGAAAATTGGAGGGTGGGGGAGGGAGGTGGTGGTGTTTGGCTGAGGAGAGAAGAGAGAAAGAGGAATAATTCTGAATCTAAAACATGGGGCAAAGAAAACATTCAGTAGTAAATTGAGTATTTTCAAATAACTTCAGAACAGAGGTCAAAGCCTTACAAAGTCCAGCAAAATGCTGTTGACAGATGAACAAAGTGAAACACATAGCTCTCTTCACAGATGTGAAGTCAATTGTTTTACTACTGCAGAGAAAAAGAGAAAAACATTGCAGACCTAAGAACAGCACTTCATGGATAATGCCAGCAATCCAAAAGGGGTTGTAATACAATGGATCCCCTCACACTGCAACATATCTGGAAATGTTGACACTAACACTGGCAAAGTAAGGTGGAAGACTACCTCAGCCTGATATAGACATAACCTATGATCAGGCCATGAGATTTATCAGAAGCAATTATAGAACCAAGTGGGAATAAAAGCATCCAGGCCAACAGAAAGACCAATTCCACTGAGAATAAGTAGTAATCTTCAGACTCTGCACAGGACACAACAGGCTGAAACACAAAGTGTTTAATAAACTAAAGATAGAAGATACTGATGAATGCATCTGTGTACTTGGTAAAATGACAGCTAAACATTTGTTGCAGGAGTCTCCAACATATGCAGAATAGAGAAAACTAACTATTCTGACCTACACAGACTCCATTTGAAGACAAAAGTCTATGGAGATGTTAACAAGCTCAAGTTGACCGATAGTTTCTTTGGAAATATTTAGGCTGGTAATTGAAGGTGTACAAAAAAGCAGGTTTTATTTTCTACAGAATCATCCATTATGAAATTACTATCTACTGAATTATCTTCCACCTTCTACATAAATACCTTCTCTAGCTCTTCCTCTCTTGAAAGTACTGCTTCTGCTTCCTCCAAACTTTCTACTTTTAGTCGCTTGCTTAAGATCACCTGGTCTCTGTTACGAGTCTGTTCATCTGTGAGTAAAAGGGAAAAGACGTTACAATGGAAGTGTACCTGAACTGTGACAGCAGAATTCATGTCTTCAGTTTTACTTTCATGCATCTCAGTTCTACTCCTACAAATAATCTTCAGCACATATGCTTTCATTATATTAGCATATATTTGTATTATATTAGCATATATTTTTTATTATATTAGCATATATTTTTTTTATATTAGCATATAAATACACATCTTATGCAATAAATTCCTGTCACTCTAGATTAGATAAAGAATACATGTGTATCACATAGAGCCAGTTTTATCAGATGGCTGTGAATCTTTGACTGGCACCTTGCTATCTTGATAGATGATAGTTTGTAAAATGGAGTTATGTCTCCGTAGCACAAAGCCTGGCTGAATTTAGAGACCATGTGTTGTCAATGCAGCATGATCCCTCTCTCGGTCTGCCTAGTTTACTCCAGAGGAAAGGTAACACCAATACATCTGTAACAAGACAAGCTGCAGAAGCTGCTGGATCAGCAAAGCAATGCTCTGTCTGCCTGCCTGTAGGAGCTTCCATCCTAGACCGACTAAGGCTTAGGGCCTAGTCTGCCCTGTCATGCATGACATTTAGTCTTAAGGTTGCATTTCCTCACACTAGGGTAAGGTCTTGTACCCTCCTAATTACGCACCTCTGACCAAAGTCATTGGCACAATGTGGGATGTTGGGTTTGATGAAAGCCACCCAACATTCTGTGCTAACAGAAAGCAGGTAGTACCACCTGTCATATGGTAGCTCAGTCATATTTGACTAAAGCCTGACTGAGTCTGAGAATCCTGGACAGTTAGTAAACAAGTAAACATCGCTTGAGGCCTCAGAGATGTGGTTTTACAGAAGAATGCTAAATAGTTCCTTTGACAGCTAAAATTAGTAATCTAAATGTTTTGAAAGAGGATCAGGCAAAGACAGCTTATCACAAATATCAGAAAAATTGTAATATGTGTACATTGTGACAACTGGAAATGTGTATCGAAGGAAAGATAGGAAGACTGCAAAAGAAGATTCTTGACAACCTTTTGTCATATCACGGAAGGGTGTCAACGTACAAACTGATAAATGCTGTTGGAGATTGCATGTGGAAAAGCATGATTGCCTATGTCAGTCAGCAACACGATGATGATGATATATAAATGCAGTGTAGTTCACAGTAGTCGTAAACAACTGTGCAGGTTAACATCAGGTTTGACTAATAGTAATACAGACAAGTTACATCTATCACAAAGACCTACGTGGCTGTGAATAAAGTTAGTTGCATGTTCAAATCAGGACATAGCAGTCACTCCCAGCATTTTTTTGGCTGTTGTGATTACTGGTCAAGTTTACATTCAGTAGTTTGTCATTGCTTTCTGAATGTCCGGCACTCATACCATTGTATGGAAACCAACGCAAGGTGGTCTGCTTCCAGGTCACCTGCAGATGTGTTTTGAACGAGGTCTGCAGGATTATGAACTGCTTTTGTAACCTCTTCACTACAAGGCTGGATAAGTAACTAATTTAAAACAGATAAATTATTGGTTCTTAGACAAACCCAAGGCTGTTCTGTCTCTCTCATAAAATGTCATTAAGGTGTGGATGCTGAATGATTCAGTAACATTTATTGTGCATGCTCACTCATACAATGTTTCTTGTTGGAACCACACCTGAATCCAAACTCAAATAACCTTAAATACGTTGTTTCTTCTGTTATTGTGTCTTCAGCCCGCAGTTGTTCAAAGATAAGTCTTCAATATATCTCCCTCGTCCATCATGAGTGGTGTTCCAAATACTGGTTATCTTAGTTAGTCGCCAGATCATCCTCATTGCACATAAAATCATTTAGCCCTAAGTGCTTGGATCCCTTCCTCAGTAAATCCTAAAGCGTGTAGTGGCTCACGACACCAGTTCTGTGTTGGTTTATTAATCTTCTTTGGCTTCCTGCATGGTGCACTTGTCTGGCGACACCTCTTTTAACTTGCTGTTCTCACAGTCTGACCATTGTTGTAAATTCAGTCATCACTTTATTCTCGCAGACATCTAACTTCTCGTAGAGCATTCAGTATGTCAGCCTGGTCCATGGCCCATCCGCCCTCCACAGAAGCCTTACCTGCAAGCCAAAAATTCTCATATTATTCAAGGCCACTCAAGGCTCACTCAAATACTAACACCTCAAATACTGTATCTTGAAGCCACCAATCCACTTATCACACTCCACTTATAACCTGGTCAGTACATCCATTAAGTCTGTAAGAAAGAAGTGTTTGTGCTCAGAACTCACTCATGCCACATTTGTCCATTGTGAATTCGATGAAATACGAACTGAGAACTGTAGAATGATTGCTCTGGTGCCTTGAGTACCCACCTTCCACCTCAAGATCACTATGATCACACCCACCTGTTTTTATACTGGAAATTGTAGACCTATCGAGTACCCATCATCCACCTCAAAGCCACTATAATCACAGCCAACTCCGTTTTCATGACCTATCGAGTACCCACCATCAACCTCAAAGCCACTGAACACAGCCACCTCTATTTTCCTACTGTAGATTGTAGACCTATTGAGTACCCACTATCCACCTTAAAACCACTATAATCATAGCCAGCTGTTTTCATATTGGAGAACGTAGACCTATAGACTCCATTCTGCTCAACGATGACCTTACCTTAGACCAACTGAGAATCTCCTAGCAAATTGTGTCCAAGATGAAACAATCTTCAGTGTATGCTATTACATCATTTCTGTCTGCATTTTCATTTATCAATTTTTAGACCGCCAGTTCTGTCAACCCACTAGACCACTCTCTGCCCAATGTAATTATGACCTGATGGAAGATCCTTTTGTGCCTGCCGTTGTAAATACATTTTTACCCCCAATGTATCTGCTGCAAGTTTGTTTTCATTAACCTGAATGCTACAGTCATCTACAGTACCTTCCAGTTTTTTTTTAATGTATCTAAATTCTAATTAACACTTAATTGGGAGCTTAAACATTTCATAAACACAAAATGTGCATACCGTCTTGGTTGTACATGGTGTTATAAAATTTCTCTTAAAAAGATAAGGTTCATAGCAGTGCTCATATTTCTCTGGTGGTAACGAATGAGCAAATCTTTTGGGTTTAGTAATGACAGTAGAAGGAAGACACTCATAATGGGCAAGGCAGACACTCTGAAGACTCTGAATGACTGCTAGTTGTAGATACAATAACTAGATAAAATATATTTAAGGATGCTTGAATTTTGATTTAATTCTGGTTCTGGCAAAGAGGTATGCATGAAAGGACAAATCCAATGTATTTATGGCCCGTGTGTTATGATAGCTGCTGTGTTGCTGAGGTGGTGCATCTATGTGTTTACCCAGTAAGCTTTGATGTTTATTAGATCAATCAATCAATCTCTGGATTAAAAATTATTACTGAGGGTTAACATGGCCAAATGGACAAGTGTGATTTCTCTTAAACTTCCGGTGTACTTATGCTGAGGTTGTATGGGTTCAACCCCTACACTAGTCAGTTGGGACTAAAATGTTGACTTCTCGTCCTTGACTTTGGGATGTTTTTAGAAGTACCTTAGAAGTCAGAGTGGATTCACCTGATAGCGAGGGACACTGGTAACAGCAAAAGCTAATCCACAAGCAAAAATCAGTCTAGTGCACTTTCCTGTAGTGGAAATTAGTAGCATGTATAGTCCGAACATGGACCATAGGCATTGAAACAGTTAAGGCCTCTGGAGTGTTTCTGCTTGTGGCTACCGTTTGCATACACATTTTCCTCATGTATGGTTCTGTCGCCCTGTTACTGAGTTGAGTGCGTGGCACGACACTGAGCTGCGAATTTCATGTGAAGAAATGCTTTTACATCTGCCCAAGGTTATTTGGAGCGTGAACCGCATGTTCGGAGCAATGGCGGCTGGCTGTGTCGCAGAATTGACCGGTTTTTGCCAACTCTGGGAATTTCCATAGGTGCTCCGCCCCCTCGTTCAACAGCCAGCGAAGAGTCATACTACTAACTGTTCCCACCGCTATCTGACTGAAAGTTCTCCTTTTCTCTCTCAGCTTTGAGATTCTTCCAGAATCCTTGCCAATCCCCCGCAATATTTTCTTCGCATACAGGTTCTCAATCTGTTCCCCCGCCTTCTCCACCTGGTCCCACAGGTGTTCGACCACCTCTCCTTTGTCTTATGTCCAACACAGGTAATCTACAACCAATGTGATGTGCAATGAATCTCCAACATTCTATGCCTCTCCCTTTTGTTGTACACATTAACCGACTGCTGTTCACCAATCTCTTGATGTTATCTTTCCACTTGCATTTCTGTGTACCTCTTGCTCACCTGCCTTCAACTCTTCCCTCCATCTTTCCATTCAGTTTTTATCAGTGCAATAAATACAAAACAATACAGGTCTTCCTTGTCACAGTTTCTTGTCAAATTGTATATGGACAGAAAAATTAAAGGATTCTTTAACATGTCTGAAGGTGTAGGTCAGCATGGCCCAATGGATAAGAACATGATATTAAACATTTGGTGTGCTGATGCTGAGGTCAGGGGTTCAACCCCTACACCCGACAGATGGACTAAAATGTTGACCTATTGTCCTTGACAGGGGATGTAAATTACAAGTACCTCTGAAGTCAGAGACACTTAATAAGGAAAGCTAATCCACACACACAATTCAGTCCAGCGCTACTAGAAGTAGTATGTGTGTGTGTACTACGCTTGAGTTGAAAGCGAGTGATCGAGCGCCAAAATAAAACAAAAAATAGTCTGAAGGTGCAGTGGAGCTGTGTTGCTGGACCCATATGTTTATACAAGTTCGCACTCTGGGGGCGATGTGGTCTGTATCAAACCGGTCAACTTTACTTCCCAGGATATTTTTGGTACGAATTGTTAGCTTACAACTTGGGAGCGCAGGTGGATTTTTAAAATACGCCATGGCGCGGATACGACCCTATGACAACTCGGCCGGCAGGTAAGAATCTGCCATTACGCTACCCTGACTCCCATGGACAGAAATTATGTCCTTAATTAATGGAAGGCACTATGACCATTGTGCATCTTGGACCGATATCTTCTGGAACTGAGAAAACTTTTCTGAAAAATGCATCCATCCATCCATCATGTGCCATGCCGGTAAGCGTGGGCGGTCATGTTCTGCCATCTCACTCGATCAACAGAGTCGTGGATCAGTTCCGTGTTTCTGTCTCGACCATGCCACAAGGCCAAGCCATCCAGATACTTGTTTCTAGGTCTTCCCCTTGGTCTGTTCCCCTCGATCTTACCAGTTGTCACCAAGTTCTCCAAATCATTTCTTCTCATAACATGCCCAAAAAATTGTGACTGTCTACGTCTAATGTCTCTGAAAAATGCATCATAAAAATAAAATCATAATATGAATTTTCGGCGATGAAACTAAAACTTTTCACTTCTAAATGTTGACAGAAAATATATGCCATGTTTTAATCAGACACATAGTTATAAACAAGAACAAAACAACTTACTTTTAACAATAGTTTTAGCTGCAAGTTTGATTTGATTGAGATTCTGCGTCCCCTTATATTTGTAGAGATCTTCGCGAGCAGACGTTGCCATGAAGCCGCTAGAACAGTCTGTGATTGTACAAAACTGTGACGAAATATCACGAAACAAAATGTTTCGCTTTGTGAGCACAAGTCAAGGCACGGATAAAAATAAAATCAGCACTAGATTGAGTAACACGTGAATGGCCTACGCTTAAGTTCACATCAAGAGAACGATTAAACAGAAGAAGAAAAAAAAACATTCCCAGTGGTTAGGCTGTGGAAATGTCAATAATATAAAAGAACAGGGGTAGTTAGTTAGTTAGTTAGTTAGTTAGTCGCGGTTCCAACTTCATGGCAACGGGTCGTAATAATGGCAACAGGGGTAATGCAGCTTGACAGGAGAAAATTGCGGAAAACAAAGGACGTCTGTGTGAGTTCAAGTCTCTGGTTCTGTGCAGTGTTGCCATTTTGACGCTTTTCGCACCAAATATTGTGCTTTTTCAAGCCACTTAGTGCCAAAATTTTGCATTTAGCGCGGCCGTGCGAATTTGGTGCTTCAGAATATTTTTTGGTGCTTTTTAGTGCTATTCTGGGGTGTGTAAAAATTACTTTAAAAATCATTTTGAGACACTAAAAAGCCGAATCTGAACTGAAGCGAGGGAGTAAACAATGGGTGCCAGGAAATGTCTAGAGAAGTAAAGGCAGCTGCCGTGATATTGACCACATTGAGTCTAATTGGCCTAAAAATATGGGCTAGCACCATATACCCAATAGCCTCATGGCGTGAACAGCTTACTTTGCTTACTTTAATATTTTCCTCCATTTTCTCCTGTTTTGGACACATGTTAATAAAATATGTAAGTGGGAACTTGTGGTCAAGAAAAGAATAGTGATGGCCAACATGACAGTAAAGAAAATCAAACAGATGTCCACACTTACGCTGGTCATAAAATGTTTTATATATACTTCATTATTATATGACATAATGAATTAACAGCTGGACGGCAAGGACTTTGATATATGGCTGTATAGAAGTATTGGAAGAATCATGTAAACAGAGGAAAAGACAGAGATATATTAGAGAACTTGTGTATGAAGACAACCTTAATGAATTGCTAAGATGGGATAGAGAAGCAACAAGTAAAGAATTTTCTTCAAACGCTTCATATTGCTGGTTACATGGCAAAGGGGTTACGTAAGCAGTTCGTGAATCCGTGTCCGAAACACATCTGCGCACGATTTGGCAACTGACCGCGTTAGTTGGTTTTTTTTTACAAAATGATATGGGTGCCGGTCATTCAGAAAGCAATGGCAAACTACTGAACATAAACTTGCCAAGAAATCACAACAGCAAAACAAAATGCAACGTCCTGTAAAGGATATGCAACTAACTTTTTTTATGCTTCATATTACGTTGTGTAAACTGAAAACATTAAGCTAGATAAACATGAATATGTGTCTGTTGTTCCAAGGAATGACAGCATTACTAGCTGCTGATGGACTGGCTCAGCTACAGGCAGCAGCTCTCAAGGAAAGTATCCCCCAATTGAAGGAGACAATCAGTACACTTCTCCAATCTCTGCAGACACAAGAAGCTTCATGAATATTAATTTTTTATTTTCAAGTTTTAACTTTTTTTGATGTTTGAACCCCAGTCCTGAGAGAAAAGGGGAGACTTGGTAGTGCAGTGGCTAGCATGGTTGCCTGTCAGTCTGGTTGTTGTATGATCAAATCTCCGTGAGATGGGATGTTTTTGCTTTAATTGACCTGGACTCCCAGGTTGAGCCAGCCTAAAATGGGTGTTAAGAAATTAGCTGGGAAGTCAAGGCGGTTGGGGAGATATTCACACACATCAGCCATTGAGTGCCAGTTGGGGAGATATTTACCCACATCAGCTATTGAGTGCCAGTTAGGGAGATATTCACCCACATCAGCTATTGGGTGCCAGTTGGGGAGATATTCACCCACATCAGCCATTGAGTGCCATTTGGGGAGATATTCACCCACATCAGCCATTGAGTGCCAGTTGGGGAGATATTCACCCACATCAGCCATTGAGTGCCAGTTGAGGGGATATTCACCCACAACAGCCATTGAGTGCCAGTTGGGGAGATATTCACCCACATCAGCCATTGAGTGCCAGTTGGGGACATATTCACCCACATCAGCCATTGAGTGCCAGTTGGGGAGATATTCACTCACATAAGCCATTGAGTGCCTGTTGGGGAGATATTCACCCACATCAGCCATTGAATGCCAGTTGGGGAGATATTCACCCACATCAGCCATTGAGTGCCAGTTGGGGAGATATTCACCCACATCAGCCATTGAGTGCCAGTTGGGGAGATATTCACCCACATCAGCCATTGAGTGCCAGTTCGGGAGATATTCGCCCACATCAGCCATTGAGTGCCAGTTGGGGAGATATTCACCCACATCAGCCATTGAGTGCCAGTTGAGGAGATATTCACCCACATCAGCCATTGAGTGCCAGTTGGGGAGATATTCACCCACATCAGCCATTGAGTGCCAGTTGGGGAGATATTCACCCACATCAGCCATTGAGTGCCAGTTCGGGAGATATTCACCCACATCAGCCATTGAGTGCCAGTTGATGGGATATTCACCCACATCAGCCACTGAGTGCCAGTTGGGGAGATATTCACCTACATCAGCCATTGAGTGCCAGTTGGGGAGATATTCACCCACATCAGCCATTTAGTGCCAGTTAGTTCAACATATATGGCTAGCACCATATAACCAATATGGCTCAAAGTGACCTTTAATTTTTAACTTCATAGAAACGACTTCATTTTTCATATGGTCTAGCTAACAGGTGGAAGGACTTTTCATAAGGTCTAACTAACAACAGATGGGAGAATGGCTCGCTATGATCTGACTGGTGGACAGAAGCAGACAGTTACATTGTGTGTATTCCACGACTGGTCATATAAGACCCTTATATAGAACAATGTTCTGAAACAGTAAGGCATATAACACTTGAGCTACTTGAGATGTTGATTGGTGCTGTTGTGGGAATATTTCAGCACAAAGATAATATTGTGCGTTATAATTCTTTGACTGCCGGTCTCTGTGGCTAAGGGCTTGTGGATGCGAATCGTGAGCCCACTTACCTGCGTTTGAAACACAGCTGCAACCGATTTGGCAGCAGACCGCCTCGCGCTGGGTCTTAACATGTTGGTATGGGCGCTGGTCGTTCAGAAAGCAATTTCAAACTACTGAACGTAAACTTGCCAAGACATCAACAGCAGCAGTAAAATGCTGGTGTTGACAGCGATGTCCTGTAAATAGGATATGCATACACACACACATTTCTTTGACTGAGTAATTAGAAATCAACATAACTGTCTGTCAGTTGATGTTTGTTTGATAACTAATTTCTTATTGATAAAGGATTTATATTTGTGCTAATTATATTTTAAAATATCATTCATGTTTAAAAAAAAAAGTGTAAATGGGACTCATCTCATCTCATCTCATCATGTTCCTCTTGTACCTTGCGGTGTCGAGGTGAAGTATAAACTTCGTGAGAGTGCCCGGTTATGGACTTCGTATATCGACATTCCCATGGATTCTGTTATTCCCTCCGTCCAACGTTTACGTGGTCGGCCTCTTCCTCTGTTTCCATCTGGTCTGTACATCATTGCTTGTTGTGGCATGCTGTTGACTGGTAGCCTACTTGCATGGCCAAACCATTTGACTTGCTGCTTTCTAATAAAATCTAGAGCAGCTTTAACCCCCACTTTAGTCCTGATTTCTTCATTTCTGATCTTATCTCTTCTTGATACGTTGAGTATTCTTCTCAGGAACCTCATTTCTGTTGTTGTGATTTTTCTTTTCTCTTTTTCTGTCATTGTCCAGGTTTGGCATTGGTAGCACAGAGTTGGTAGGAAGATTGTGTTGTAAAGTGCTTTCTTAGTAGTTATTGATACATGTTTGTTCTTTAGTATTGGTGCCATTTGTCCAATGAGTTGATTTGCCTTATTGCACCTATTTTCGATCTCGTCTTCTGATCTCTAATGGGACATTACTGTCAAAAAATAAGTGTTGTTGTATTGTTGTCTAATAGTTGCTCTTTGCTTTATGTTGTGTTGTCTCCTGGTTGCTCTATGATTTATGTTGTATTGTTGTCGTGATTGCCCTATTCTTCATGTCGTATTGTTGTCATGGTTGCTCTATGCTTTATGTGCTGAATACTCGTGATTGTTTTTGTGGACTTCACGTGTGAACCTGTATCCTGTAGGCCTTTATATCTGATAACACTCCTATCCTTAATGAAATAAGACATAATTACAGAGACTCAAACACAGGCGATGTGATGATCTAACAGCTTTAATCAATCAGATTATGATGATGGATGTTGAACATACCTACTGACACAGCAAAGTTGAGATGTCTACACAAGTGAAAACTGATTATGGCATGATATATCAAAACACAGTTGGTGTAGAGTATAATCGATAAGGGGTTGGGCTGATAGTCATGAGCGTGGTTGAAGTATCCACTTATTCTTCCATGCATTCAGGCCTACAAAATGTGAAGGACCTGTCATATCACAGACCGAAAGCAGGTTCCTGCTTCAGAAATGTTTTCTTTAATATCAGTGTGCTATCCCGCCTGACTACTGGACATCCACGTCAGTAACCAGCTGCTGCCTGTATCCACTAAAATAGTCACCCTCAATTCACACACACAGATCCTCGCTTTAAGTAGTGTTTGTGAAGTCACTTGTTTTATGCCAAGGGACACTATTTGTGTGCTATTTTATGCCAAGGGACAATATCCACATACTGGTTTATGCCAAGAGATACTATCATCCACATGGCATGAGACACGCTTCACTGGGCAAGAATGAACACAAAGTTGTCCCAATCTTTAGAGACATCTTTTCTGTGCTATGAATTTTGACCAGCAATGCACAGAGTAGAATCCTGTTGCCGTAATTCAGAGATCAATGCCCTCATTAATGACAATGTGACAATGAGGATGTAGTTATACCAGACAGACGAATCGGTTGTTTAGGGAATATAGTTAAATCAGACATAGATGAATCGATTGTTAAGTGAATGTAGTTATACCAGACACAGACGAATCGGTTGTTCAGCATCAAAGGTGCCATGGACTTTTTCAGCATAGTCGTATGGTGGAAATGTTTCAGAAGTCACAGATGCCTTTGCTATATCCAAAAGCTATATCATGACAATGGAAGTTTTAGCAGTAGCAATAGCATTACATTGTCATTGGCTTGTGTTGCAATACTACACCCATGCTTGCATACTGCGTTATCCACTGAGCATGATGAAGAAGGTTGAGGACATCTTTGTTCATCCCACAGGCATTGATTGATTCCATGTAGAGATGCAGAATTCAAGTTACTTCTATTTTTCTACCACGATATTCAGGTCTTGTGGGCAATACAATAGCGGAAAGGCTAGCCAGCTTCCTCTAACAGCAATAACGGCAAAGGCAATAACAGCAATATGAATGAGGTTTACTTGACCAGGATGGCAAATGTTGTCTCGTAAGTTTCGTTGGCAGACACATTTTGTCGATATGTCAACAAGCTTGAGTTGACTGCTGCTTTCTTTTTTATTAATTCATATTGACTCCTGAGGGTGAAAGATGTAGGCCACATTCAACTGTCTTTATCGGCAATATGAATGTCAAATGTTCAACTGTTTTTCCTTGTAGTGAAAATCATTAGTTTAGTAGAGCACACTAGAACAACCTATCATGTGCCATGCCAGTAAGCATTCAAGATTCACTATCTCAATGTCCAGTCTTGGCTCAGGTCTGTGTTACATTACAGTCCTGCGTGGACTGGCAGAACAGATAACTCAGCATATCCTTAGGAATTGTCACTTAGTCTGATCATCGGCCCGTAGAGACAAACACTGACACAAAACTGTTTTGGGAGGCTGAGCTGTTAGAAATGGCAACATTATTTATCTGTTGAGGTATAATAGTCCGTAGGTGCTCAGATCTTATTCTCCCCCCCCCCCAACATATGCACCCGCTAATAGTAGCAGCCCTGTGTTGGTTGACAAGGCCCCTCATTCTTCTGATGTGCCTCATGTGTTTGGCCATGCCAATTCTTACTCCCAATCATTCTAGACACCGATGTAGATTCAGTGACCTGTCTCCGCTCTCTCAGGTCTGTGTTTTTATCCTCGTACCACGTGGCCCAACCATCCAGGTATTTATCGCTTTGACTTCCTCTTGCACTTTTCCAGTCAGTTTTATTATTTGTTTTCACATTTTTCTCATGATTTCCCCAAAAATGTCTTGACGATCTACATTTTATTTCTCTAATCAATTTAAAGTTCTCGTTTGTTTCTTGGACTGTCTTCTTTGTTTTTCTGTCTGTCCATGGTATTCTATGCATATTTATCAATAACTGCATTTTCACTGACATTAGATGTTTCTCTCCTTATTTGCCTAATGTCCATGTGTACATCTATACAACAGTAAAGGTAATATATGGCACTTCAACTCTGTTTCTCACTATAATTGGCAGCTTTTTATTGGTGAATACGTTTTCCTTCCTCCAAAAGATTACACACAAAGACATTCTTGTTCTATTCTCCATCAGATTTCCTGTTCCAAACTAGTTTTGATTCACTTGTTTGTGAATTTTCTTATTTACATGAATGTTAAATCAATTGCCTTTCATGAAAAGAAGATCTAAATCCAGTATGTCTTCTTCGCTCACCTTCAGACGTCCATATGAATTAATCAAAAAGAAAGCAGCAGTCAACTCAAGCTTGTTGACATCTCGATAAAATGTTTCAGTCTGTTAACGAAACATACGAGACAACAGTTGCTTTTCTGGTCGAGTAAAACACATGATCTTGCTCTGAACAAACAGCACAGAACAGTGGAACTGTCTTTTATACAGATTTCCGCTGGTCCCGTCATTCTGCTCACATGTGGACTCAGGGCCGCGCCGTGCTATGATAGAGAGACGGCCGCATCAGGCGGCACCGTAAGGGGGCGGCATTAGCAGCGAAATCAAAATAGATTAAACTTTGAACCATTCAATAATTAAACATCTTTAAGGGGCTGCATGTCGAAAAGAAATAAACATTTAAGGGGCGGCATTTCGAAGACTTGCATCATACTGGGAAAATCTACAGCGTGGACTGGCAGAACAGATAACTCAGCATATCCTTAGGAATTGTCACATAGTCTGATCATCGGCCCGTAGAGACAAACACTGACACAAAACTGTTTTGGGAGTCTGAGCTGTTAAAAATGGCAACATATTTTACTACAGGTCCTGGTCTGGAGCAGACATCGGTGATCATAACTTTCCGTCATCAGATATTATATGGCCGAATGGAACAGAACGTGCGTTCTTAAGCATCCGGTGTGCTGATGCCGAGCTAAGGGGTTCAACCCCTACACCGGACAGTGGGACTAAAATGTTGACTTATCGTCCTTGACTTGGAGACGTAAATTACAAGTACCTCTGAAGTCGGAGTGAGTTCGCCTGATGACGAGGGATGATAGTCATAGAGAAAGCTAATCCATACGCAAAATTCAGTTCATTGCTACAAGAAGTGTGTTTGGACTACGCTTGAGTTTAAAGCGAGCGACCGCAGAAATAAAAATAAAAACTATGATGAAGTTGTTATGTTGCTTTCATTACCTTCAGCTCAGCTGTTTATGCTTTCCATATACACCTGTCTCAGTTTTTCTCTGCCTTTCTTGTCTAGTATTTTTTAACATACGGTCAATTTCTCTATTTCATCTCTTCTGTTGATGTTCCCCATACTTATCATTTGTGTTTACCTGATGGTTTTGGTCAGTAATCTTGTAACACATCCCAACATTTGTTTTTCTCTCATTCCGCAGAATTCACAACATTCGCATCAAAAACCACATATCCACTGTTTCCTATTTCCTCACCATTATTATACTTATAGTACAACATTCGCGTCCCTCCTGACTAGGCCACACCCAAATTCTTTTTCCAAGCAGATTGTTGTAATTGTGATATTGCCATTTTCCTTTGTTGCCTGTTTGACGTTGCCTTTTCGATGTGGCGACTTTTCTTTATCTCTGTCACATCTTCCATTAGACGTTACGATGTAGACTACATATTGTAGACTACGGTTGATTGTTTTATGTCTTTATTGTATATAAAGCATATTGGATTGTGTTTTCTTATAAACTACAATTTATTCCATTTGCTAATGTTATTGATAATTCCCTTCTTTTTGCTCCCCACAACCTTATCTAGAATAGATTGTAGATTACTTTCAGACTGCTTTTAAAATTGGATGATTAGAATATCTCAAAATAATTTGACCACCAGCTTTAGATGTTCGATGTCTCTGAGTATTGTCTTGCTGAAAACGTTGAAATGATCATGCGATAAAACACATCCTTGCCTACCTGTTCTTTTACTTGTGAGGAATTAAGTTCTCCTTCATATCAGATAGCCGACTCTTAACTGATTCAATGCCAAACAAAACCTAGGGCTGGTCCAAGCAGCACGCACAATCAAATGAACAAATATTAGTGCAGACCTGGTAAGGCGAACTCACCTGGGACCCCAGAAATAATTCTTCTTATCAGAAATTCATCTTATAAGAGTTCAAGCATGTAGTAAAGCATTTACAACGTACAATACAATATTGTTCTTCGCAATAGAAATTCGCCACATCTGAGATCGTCTTATAAGCAGTCTGCACTATGTCAGTTCACTGAGCATTACAATTGCGGAAGATAATACGAAACGAAATAAATTATCTGATAACCCTAGTACGGCGATATATCGTCCTTCCGACCAAATGGGAGGTCACATTTGGAGATATATTATCCTTCAGCACTTAAACAGTTACCAGCAACAAACACCCCACCCCCATAAGCATATTCCAGCAACAAAATCCGCACCCCATAAGCATATTCCAGGAACATACATCCCCACCCCATAAGCATATTCCAGCAACAAAATCCGCACCCCCATAAGCATATTCCAGGAACACACATCCCCACCCCATAAGCATATTCCAGGAACATACATCCCCACCCCATAAGCATATTCCAGCAACAAAATCCGCACCCCCATAAGCATATTCCAGGAACACACATCCCCACCCCATAAGCATATTCCAGGAACATACATCCCCACCCCATAAGCATATTCCAGGAACATACATCCCCACCCCATAAGCATATTCCAGGAACATACATCCCCACCCCATAAGCATATTCCAGGAACATACATCCCCACCACATAAGCATATTCCAGGAACACACATCCCCACCCCATAAGCATAATCCAGGAACATACATCCGCACCCCATAAGCATATTCCAGGAACATACATCCCCACCCCATAAGCATATTCCAGGAACATACATTCCCACCCCATAAGCATACTCCAGCAACAAACACTCCACCCCCATAAGCATATTCCAGCAACAAACACCCCACCCCCATAAGCATATTCCAGGAACACACATCCCCACCCCATAAGCATATTCCAGGAACACACATCCCCACCCCATAAGCATATTCCAGGAACACACATCCCCACCCCATAAGCATATTCTAGGAACATACATCCCCACCCCATAAGCATACTCCAGCAACAAAATCCGCACCCCCATAAGCATATTCCAGGAACACACATCCCCACCCCATAAGCATATTCCAGGAACACACATCCCCACCCCATAAGCATATTCCAGCAACAAAATCCGCACCCCCATAAGCATATTCCAGGAACACACATCCCCACCCCATAAGCATATTCCAGGAACATACATCCCCACCCCATAAGCATATTCCAGGAACATACATCCCCACCCCATAAGCATATTCCAGGAACATACATCCCCACCCCATAAGCATATTCCAGGAACATACATCCCCACCACATAAGCATATTCCAGGAACACACATCCCCACCCCATAAGCATAATCCAGGAACATACATCCGCACCCCATAAGCATATTCCAGGAACATACATCCCCACCCCATAAGCATATTCCAGGAACATACATCCCCACCCCATAAGTATATTCCAGGAACATACATCCCCACCCCATAAGCATATTCCAGGAACATACATCCCCACCCCATAAGCATATTCCAAGAACACACATCCCCACCCCATAAGCATATTCCAGGAACATACATCCCCACCCCATAAGCATATTCCAGGAACATACACATTAAACCAGACTTGTGTATACATAACTAGATTTTTAAAATCGAGACTAGAAAGAAGAAAAAAAAAAACGAAACAGACTATCACTCCTTCGGGCGTTAATTTCCAGGCACAATTGTTTACAATGTCCAGTAGATTTTGCACTGAAATGTTAAGGATAAACCAACGCCAGGGCGATCGTGGATATTAAAATGTCAAGGCTAATCTAGCACCAGGGCGTTCGTGGATATTGAAATGTCAAGGCTAATCTAGCACTAGGGCGATCGTGGATATTAAAATGTCAAGGCTAATCTAGCACTAGAGCGTTCGTGGATATTAAAATGTCAAGGCTAATCTAGCACTAGAGCTTTCACTAGATTCATAGGAAAATTAGGAAACTGTGCAAAGAGGCAAAAGAAACATGGCTTGAGGAAAATTGCAAGGAAATTGAACACCAACACAACACCCGGAATACCAAATTAATGCACAAAAGAATTAATGACATCACTAACAAAAGAACACACACATCAACGGGTTGCCTAAAAACCAAAGATGGCAAAATCATAATAGAAAAAGATCAGATTTTACATGCGTGGTCAGATTATGTGAAAGACCTTTATGATGATACAAGAGAAGAACAATATGATCATTGGAATAATAATGAAGGACCATCAATTTTGAAGATAGAAGTTCAGAATGCTCTTAACCATATGAAAACTGGCAAGACCCTGGGTACAGATAACATCACAGTAGAAATGATCAATGCCCTAGAAGAATATGGAATAGACCAAGTCACCAGACTTCTGAACGCAATATACAACACTGGAGATATATCTCATGAATTATGTGACTCTATATTTATTGCAATCCCGAAGAAATCAGGAGCCATGGAATGCGATAAACATAGGACAATTAGTATAATGAGCCACATCACGAAGATTCTGTTGAGAATTATCATGCAAAGAGTTAGGAAGAAAATACAACCCGAAATAGGGGAAGAACAATGTGGGTTTGTAGAAGGCAAGGGCACAATAAATGCTGTGTATGTACTGAGAACAGTAATTGAGCGTTCTATAGAAGTAAACAAGGATCTATATCTTTGCTTTATTGACTACACAAAGGCTTTCGATAAAGTGAGACATGTCGACATGATAAGGATGCTTGATCTACAAACTGATGGAAAATACCTTAGACTTGTGAGAACCATATATTGGAAACAACAAGCTGCCATCAGAATTGATAACAAAGTATGTCAATATCAGCCTATTGAAAGAGGTGTGAGACAGGGATGTGTAATGTCTCCAGCTCATTTTTCCCTATACAGTGAAAATATATTCAGAAATATAGAAGATATGGAAGGAATCAACATTGGGGGAAGATACATCAATAACATTAGATATGCAGATGATACAGTCTTGATTGCAGACAATGAACAGGCCATGCAAAATTTAGTAGATGCAGTTGTTACACACAGTGAACAACTAGGGTTAGAACTGAATATTAAGAAGACACAGATTATGGTCGTCACTGAGAAGAAGGAAATACCACAATGTGATATACGAGTAGATGGGCATATTCTTCAACAAGTGAATCGGTTCAATTATCTCGGAACAGTCATAACATCTGATGGCAGATGCCTTGAAGAGATTAGAACAAGAATCGCCATTGCGAAAGTAGCCTTTAGCAAGATGAAAAACATTCTGACCAATAAAATGATGTCAATTGAAACGAGAAAAAGAGTGTTGAGGGGATACATAGAACCTGTTCTTTTGTATGGATGTGAAACTTGGACAATGTGCAGTCAAGCTGAAAAACATCTGATGGCTGCAGAAATGTGGTGTCTGAGGAAAATGCTAAGAATACCATGGACAGATAGAAAAACCAATGACCAAGTACTACAAGAGACAAATGAAAATCGTAGATTGATTAGAGAAATTAGACGTAGACAGTCAAAATGTTTTGGACATGTTATGAGAAGAAATGGACTGGAGAACTTAGTGACAGCTGGCAAGATCGAAGGGAACAGACCAAGAGGAAGACAGAGAGAAAAATACCTGGATGGCTTGGCAACATGGCATGGACGAGACAGGAACACTGAGCTGATCCACGACTCTGGTGATCGAGTGAAATGGCGAATCATGACCGCCCACGCTTTCCGGCATGGCACATGATTGATTGATTGAATAATTAAAATAATATAGAAAAATCTTTCATTAAAATTATTTTGTACTTTAATTTCAGTTCTCCATTATGTGTTTTGAAAATTTACTTACTGTGTTTGCTCAATAATTTCCTAGTGATTTCTTCCTAAAACCTATCAATCAAGTTTCTTTAGTGAACATTTCAATTTTTGAATATTAAAAATAATGTATATGTTGGGGGAGGGGGGGGCACGGGGCCGGGCGGGAGGGGGGCATAATAATTTTAGAAAGGCTTAGGTGGGGCATAGCACAAAAAAGGTTAGGAAACACTGCTCTACATAGATTCCATCCAAGGTAACGGGCACTTATTATATCAGACTCAATGTCGAAGGATAATATATTGCCTGATGTGAGCTCCCATTTAGACAGAAGGACGATATGTTGAAATAGTAGTGTCGTCGTGTTATTTGTTTGCTTTCCAGTATCTTCCGCAGTTCCAATAAGACGTTTCCATACCTGATGCCCTATTATGCAGAAGTACTTAACGATTGTGTTTTTTTAGTCTGTCATCTTCTAATATCAGCTGTAGACGCACTTCAAATGGTGTTTAGTCATTCCTCGTTAACAGTAACGCGCATAAACAATTCATGCTGCCGTTGAGTATTTCTTCTTCTACTAATTCAATTCAATTCAACTTTATTTTCTATCACATACCCAAAGGTGTAGAGGTATTTAATGGTTGTTTAATTCATACCTCTTCTACCCTGCGATGTAAAAGTATTTCACCGTGTTGCAACATCCTGTAAAGAATATCAGCAGACCGCCTAGCTTTGGTTTTTATAAAATGGAATGTGTGCTGGTGGTTAAAAAAGCACCGGCAAACTATCGTACGTAAACTTTCCAAGAAATCACAAACAGTAAAAAAAAAATGCTGGGGTTGACTACGACGTGCTGTAATGGATATGCAACTAAGTTATTCTTATATAATACAAATCTCCCCCGATGTGTCTCCACCTTGCCGTGGTGGGGGAGCTTGCGTGTCCCATCGACCCCATGTGCTTGCCGATGGGTGAAAACTACATATCGGACGGCTCGTGGGATAGGGACCAGACTAAGAGAGACACAACCTGCTGCTCTGCAGGTAAGACTGAGGATAGCAGTCAAAATCAGGCAAACGATCCCTAAAATCTCAGTCCAGACATAACCTCAAAGGCTCCCATCCGAGCTGTATGGCTGAACGTCTCTAAGCCATAAACTCTCGGAAGTGAGAGCCTGATCGACACAAACCTACACCAGTATTGTGATGATGTGCTGAGAACGCTACATGCTCGGCGCAGATTCGTTCGATGGCTCTTAGCTGGGGGATATGAGGTATCCCCGGATGAAAGGCCCTGACCGTTACTCGCCCACAAACGCACAGAGGTAAGGTGCTGAGCCGGCAGCACATGTAGCCTACCTCGTGAGCGAGTACAAAAGGTGGAAAAACACCTCGGTCGCACGTCTCGCAGACGTCCGATAGTCTGTAACCACACTCATGGAGTGAGTGTAGTCAAAGGTGGAAAATTGTCTCCTTGACGCGAAATGGAACGCCTGTCTTGCGAATCCATTACGTGGCAGCCCGAAGCGAAAGCTTGCTGTGTGGAAGCCGAAACAAGAGTCTCGAAACCTGAGGAAGGTTAACCTCATTAAAAAATGCCCGCCAGAAGCCGGAAGTGTCGTCCTACGGGTGGCAAACTAAAAATTGACACTACGCAATAACGTCCGAGTGAAATGTCTCGTCCGAATGTCTCTCGTGCTAGGAACAGCTCTGACTACCTAGTTTCTGAATGCCGCTCTTGTTCGGAACAGCTCTGACTAGGTAGTTTTCCGAATGTCTGTCGTGCCTGGAACAGCTCTGACGGGCGCAACGACAAGCACATGTCCGAAAACTCGCTGAGTGGATGCCGTCTGCAAACCTGTCTGGTTTGTGCGGGAATGGCCCGGGGTAAACGAAATGACCAATATATTGAAGTGAGGATTTAAAGCAGCCATGAGCAGGACGTGACGATTTCCCTCGGTGAGCCCAGATCCAGGGCGTTATGTGTCGGCCCTGCAACTATGGAAGCAACCTTGGATGGCGGAAAATGCTATGGACTGTCCCTGCCTTCCTTTGAGGGATGACCGTTGTCTTCGACCGTTCCAACTTGGCCAGCAAGGTTGTAGATGGCACCACAAAAGTGAGAGTCTCCCAGGAATGCTACCTGGTCAAAAAAGCACGCTAAAGTCGATGTGTTGGCCTACGGGTTTCGGCCCAAGGGCGAATAACAGACACACCGCAATCACATCTGAAAAAAACACTCCGGATGAACGAAAAGAAGATATAATACAAATGTGAGGGCTGATCTGGTTCGCAAGATCAGTTCCGCGTCTAGCGTTCGTTGTCTCGGATGGCTGTGTGAGGTGCACCAAAATAGGATCTTCCCAGCCAACGTGAGTTAGCGAGGCAGGCGTTTCGAGAATGTAACCGCATCGTGCAGCCAGGGTCATGGTTTGAGCGGGCAAAGGAGCAAAATTTGTACGACCGTTCGACAAAGTCTCGATAAGCGCCCACTCTCTCTCGATGAGTAGTGGTCCTGCAGTCAGTAAGCTGGTATAGCTTTTTTTCGGTCAAGCTTGCCGGCGTAGCTTGAAAGCTCGTCGGTAGGCGTCCAGTGGTTTTGCATATATCACCTTGTGCCGGGAGGGCGCGCTTTAGCCATGCTACTCTTGGCTTGCGTGTGCGTGAACGTCTGTCCTGTCAGTGGCCAGATGCATTGCTAGCTGATGAGGCTCAGTCGTAAATCGGGAGATTTGTTCGCAACTTAGACGGGCAATATCTTCTGTGGACAGTTTCTCGCTCGCATATGTATGTGGTCTGTTCTGGCGGTCAGTCCGTCTAGGCGATGGATATCTAGTTGATCCTATCAGTAATCATACACTCATTCGCTTGTCTCTACGCTTGTCTTAGAACTGAAAATTAATGGAATTGACGGAAGGGCCGTTTGCACGAGGCTCTAGGCTACCAGTTGTTTTTGAGAGCCAATATATACAGGGATAACTGGCCTGTGGCAACCTAATGTCCACTGCATCTGCGCCCGTCTCCAGTCGTCTTGCCATGCTCGCCACTGGAACCAGATGGACGCGGACGAGAGAGTGAGGGCGAAAGAGTTGCCAACCACTTCCTCACTATAATCCAATCTAAAGCGCAAGTAATTCGTTCTTCATCAAAAGATGCAATGAATGAATAGTCCTCGTCATTCATGACGGACGAACATCGATATAATACAAGTAGACATTACACATTAACTTAAACCAATATCTGCAGGTCTCCATGATGAGGTGGTCTTCATCGTGCTAAGAAACCTGCGGGTTTGATACCTGACTCCGTCAGTCGGTTGATGGGTGGACATTTCTTGGAGACTACCTGGTTTCCTCGCTGGAGCTACGGAGGTTGTGCTTTGTGCGACGATTGTATGACAAGGCAACATTGATTTGTGCTCTAATTGTTACTGCAAAAAAAAAAATCCTTTGTATACTTCTGACATTTGAAAGCCTTTTATGCTTATTTTCAAACGCCAAGAAAAACCTGGGTTGAATATGTTCGTTGCAGGACTATGCTGTGTATGCTTTAGGGCTAACGCTGATTGAGCTGACCGTTCCGTATGAGTCAAATATTGAGGAGCAGCATAAGTACACACTGAAGAAGTACGAGGACATGGTCGTAAGTCTTAGGCTGGAGGAGTACACCGGCAGGCTATTCGCCGTTGAGGTGGGCGCTAGATCTAGCCTCCCACTCTGTTTGATGTGCTGAAGTGAATGGGCATTACAGGACAAGCAAGAATTCAGGCCCAGAAACAACTGTGTGAGGCAGCCGAAAAGGCCTCGTGCTGGCTATGGAATTGTCAGAACCTAAAGTGGGATGAGTCTCGGAACTAGTATGGTTAGAAGCCGTAACTGCAGGACTACTAAAAATATCTCAACCAAGACCACAAACTTGCAATGTCTCGTGCCAGCTCTTTAGCCTTTCCTCCGAGCGTGAGTGGCGAATCTGAGTGCAGTCAAACGATGCAAATGTCGGCCGAAGTCCAACCTCCGTAACATAGCGATAAACGTCCGTAAGTCGCACTCATTCAGCTGCAGAGACCAAGAGGTGGGTCCTGAAACGTAAAGGAAGTGCCGGCTTCCTAGTAGAGTGAGACACCGTGAACGGGACAAGAGAAGGAACACGGCAACGGAGTCGAATGGAGGCGATAGCGGCCGTGGCGAGGGATGAAGCGGCCGGGGCGAGGGATGAAGCTGGCTCCCCACGACCACATGTGCTAAGGGGCAAGCACAGGCTGCGCGGACTCTCCTCACCGAGGGAAAGAGGGCTTGAGAGTGGACATGGTAACAGCGAAGGGACAAACAACAACAGGGATAACGAATGTGACCAAACGTCTCCACAGCAGGTACAAGACGCCCGGAGTCATGTACCGGACGGGACCACCCCCTGAGAGTATCAAGAGTATAAAGCTCCGAAATACTTGGGGACAGGGGTACGCTTCTGACGATCAGAAGCCCCCTGCCGTGTTTGCTCCGCGGCGGAGTTTTTACGACTAGGGTTAGAGGAAAACTCGAATCCTTTGTATACTTCTGTTTCAAAGCTTTTTACACTTCTTATAGACACTAGGCTAGACTGCTGTGTACACTTTTTAATGGTTTGTCGCAACACATAGCTTTGTACACTTCTTTTTAAACGAGGAAATACGTGGCTCCTTTGTACACTTTTTTATGTTGCATATGCATATTTGTGTGTGGTCTGCTCTGGCGGTCAGTCCGTCTTCGGTGAAGGAAATCGTGTTGATCCTAAAAGTAATCATACGCTCATTGCTTGTCGCTACGCTTGTCTTAAAACTGAAAATTAAAGGAATTGACGGAAGGGCCGATATAAACAGGGATAACTGGCCGTGGCAGCCTAACGTCCACTGCATCTGTGTCCGTCTTCCAGTCGTCTTGCCATGCTCGCCACTGGAACCAGACGGACACAGACGAGGGAGCGGGGACGAGGGTGTTGCGCGACCACCTCCTCGCTATACAAAACCAAAGCGCAAGTCATTCGTTCCTCATCAAATCAAAGATGTAGTGCAATGAATGGTCATCGTCAATGAATGGTCAACGTCATTCATGATGGACGAACATCGCTACTATACCACTTTAAATTTATTCTCAAGCATGTAAACAATTGGAGCCTTCCGACGAGCTAGAAGCTGTGTCCATCCATCCATCATGTGCCATGCCGGTAAGCGTGGGCGGTCATGTTCTGCCATCTCACTCGATCAACAGAGTCGTGGATCAGTTCCGTGTTTTTGTCTCGACCATGCCACAAGGCCAAGCCATCCAGATACTTGTTTCTAGGTCTTCCCCTTGGTCTGTTCCCCTCGATCTTACCAGTTGTCACCAAGTTCTCCAAATCATTTCTTCTCATAACATGCCCAAAAAATTGTGACTGTCTACGTCTAATGTCTCTGATCAGTTTACGATCTTCATTTGTTTCTTGAAGGACTTGTTCATTGGTCTTTCTGGCTGTCCATGGTATTCTTTGCATTTTCCTCAGAAACCACATTTCTACAGCCATCAGATGTTTCTCAGCCTGGCTGCTCATTGTCCAAGCTTCACATCCATATAAAAGTACAGGTTCTATGTAGCATCTCAACACTCTTTTTCTCGTTTCAATTGACATCTTTTTATTGGTCAGTATGTTTTTCATCTTGCTAAAGGCTACTTTTGCCATGGCGATTCTTGTTCTAATCTCTTCAAGGCATCTCCCATCAGATGTTATTACTGTTCCGAGGTAATTGTACCTATTCACTTGTTGAAGAATATTCCCATTTACTTGTATATTACATTGTGGTATTTCGTCCTTCCTAGTGACGACCATAATCTGTGTCTTTTTACAATTTAATTCTAACCCTTGTTGTTCACTGTGTGTAACAACCGCATCTACTAAATTTTGCAGGTCCTGTTCATTATCTGCAATCAAGACTGTATCATCTGCATATCTAATGTTATTGATGCATCGTCCCCCAATGTTGATTCCTTCCATATTTTCAATATTTCTGAAAATATTTTCACTGTACAGGGAAAACAGATCTGGAGACATTACACATCCCTGTCTCACACCTCTCTTAATAGGCTGATATTGGCTTACTTCATTATCAACTCTTATGGCAGCTTGTTGTTTCCAATATATGTTTTTTACAAGTCTAAGGTCTTTCCCATCAATTTGTAGATCTTCAAGCATCCTTATCATGTTGACATGTCTCACTTTATCAAAAGCCTTTGTGTAGTCAATGAAGCAAAGGTGTAGATCTTTGTTTACTTCTATAGAACGTTCGATTACGGTTCTCAGTATATACACAGCATTTACTGTACCCTTGCCTACTACAAACCCACATTGTTCTTCTCCTATTTCAGGTTGTATTTTCCTCCTAACTCTTTGCATGATAATTCTTAGCAAAATCTTCGTGATGTGACTCATTATACTAATTGTTCGATGTTGATCACATTCCAAGGCTCCTGATTTCTTTGGGATTGCAATAAATACAGAATTACATAACTCATGAGGTATGTTTCCAGTATCATATATTGTATTAAGCAGACTGGTAACTTTATCTATTCCATATTCTTCTAAAGCATTAATCATTTCTGTTGTGACGCTGTCTGGACCGGGGGTTTTGCCAGATTTCATATGATTAAGAGCATTCTGAACCTCCATCTTCAAAATTGCTGGCCCTTCATTGTTATTTTGAACAATATATTGTTCATCTCTGCTATCGTCATAAAGGTTTTTCACGTAATCTGACCATACATGTAAAATCTGATCTTTTTCTATTATGACTCTTCCATCTTTTGTCTTTAGGCAGCCTGCTGATGTACGTGTTCTTTGATTAGTAATCTCCTGAATTCTTTTGTGCATTAGTTTCGCATTTTTACTGTTGTGTTGTTTTTCAATTTCTCTGCAATTTTTCTCAAGCCATGTTTCTTTAGCCTCCTTACATAAGGTTCTGACTTTTCTGTGAATTTCTTCATATTTGGCAGAATTATTTTTGTTCTGTCTTCTTGTTTCCATTAGTTGTAAAATTTCTTCAGTCATCCATGTCTTACGGCCAACTTTCTTTACTTTTGGAATAGTTTTTTCTGCTGCACAACTGATTGAATTCTTCAGCATTTCCCATTGATCATCTACATCTTGAAATAGGATCTCTAGATCAGACAATAAATCAAATTTGTTCTTTACTTCTATGTTAAAATTATCTTGTATTTCTTTGTCAGTTTTCAATTTGCACAAGTCATATTTAGGGTTTCCTGCAGTATACTTGACTTTCTTTAACTTTACCCTCAATGTGCCAGTAATTAATCTGTGATCACTGTAACAGTCTGCATTTGGAACTGTTTTTACAACTGTTAATGCATTTCGAAACCTTTTGCTTATCAGGATGTAATCTATCTGGTTTTTAATCCTGCTGTCTGGACTCCTCCATGTCCATAATCTTCTAGGATGTTGTTTAAACCAGGTGTTTCCTACAACCAATTCTTGTTCTTTTGCCCATTCTACAAGTCTGTAACCTCTTTCATTTCTCTCTCCCAAACCATGGTTGCCTACACTGTATCCATCGCTTTGCTTTCCTATTTTTGCGTTGAAATCACCCATTATGATATTTATTTCTGATTTTTGACAGTTCTTCAAAGCAGACTCCATGTCATTATAAAATTCCTCTATACTTTCTTCACTGCTTTCACTTGTTGGGGCATATACTTGAATTACATTTATTTTAAAAGGTATTCCGTTTAATTTTACTAATAGAACTCTGTCTGACACAGCCCAATATCCTTTGACAGAATTTGATGTTTGCTTATCTAATATAATGGCTACACCTCTTTGCTGTTCTTCTCCCCCCGAGTAAATAATCTTACAATCCTCTCCTGTCCTTATCCCTGCTCCTCTCCATCTCGTTTCCGATATTCCTAATATGTTAATCTTCTCTCTCTCCATTTCTTTTTTGATGTCCTCCAACTTTCCATCTGCATTCATTGTTCTAACATTCCAAGTTCCTACTTTCAATGATATTAATCTTTTGCACCTAGTAGCCTGTTGACGGTCTGGAGTCACCTGGTGCGCATGACTATCCCTACCGGGCGAGGCTGCTCCTATGGAGCACCCATTTACGCCGTTTCTCTGATTATCGATAAGTGAACACAACATGATTTTCTTGGCATGTGTAAAGAAGGTAGTTTGCTATTGCTTTCCTTCCCAGCAGTGACCATACTGGTCAGTGACCGTAGCCATTGTCTCCTCAAAAAAGGAGATCCTCTGCCTACAGTCGTGAAGGTGTAGACCATAACCTACAACTGTGTCGGGCACAATTAAATGAAAAGCCAGCTTTACGTTCACGATTAGTTTAAGAGACGGTCCTTCTCGAGACTTTTTATCCAAATATCGTGCATTCATTGCCTGTCTACAAAACTTGGGCTTCGTGCTATGGCACATTCTAAAATCGACTGCCTCACTACATCTTTTCTGCTCGGAAGAACCACTATAGGGTTAACCACGCACAGACTTTCGAAACAATCAACGCCTGACACGATGGGTTTAAGCATATGACCATACTTAGGGATCAACCCGATATCAATCGCACCGAACAATAGACGCTACATGTGCACACAGGCCAGTGAGACATCGCACAGCGCGCCCCATCCGGGTGCCAATGACATGTAATCCGCTGGACGCCTACCGACAAGCTACTGCTGCGCCGGGCAGGACTGACCGTAAAGCTATGCCAGTTTACTGACTGCAGGACCACAACTCGATAAGCCCTTCTCGAGACCTTCGTCGAACAAATATCGCTCGATTCCTCGCTCACATGGTTGGCCGCTTCGAGCTGCGGTCACATTCTCGAAACGATTGCCTCGATAATTTGCGACGGCTGGGAGAGACCACTATCGGGTCCACCACACACCGCTTTCCGAGACATGGAACGCTACACGCTGGACTGCTAGTCACGAACCAGCCAAGCCCTATAATATACTTAACTCGTAGCGTTGTGAAGGTCTCGTTACACTTCCAGTTATGCTATAACTGTGCGTCCTTGTGTGCTACCGCAAATTACTCTGTCGTGGCGGATAACTCGCGTTAAAGTTGACATACAAATATGACATTTAATCGTAAAAACTCCGCCGCGGTGCAAACACGGCTGGGGGATTCTGGTCGTCAGAAGTATACCCCCTTCCCCAAGTGTTTCGGACCATTATTCTCTTAACAATCTCTAGGGGCGATCCCATCAGGGTCATGACTCCGGGCGTCTTTCCCCTACGGTGGAGACGTTTGGTAAAATTCGTTGTCCCTGTTCTTGTGCTTGTCCCTTCGCTGATACCGTGTCCACTCTCAAGCCTCGCGCCCATGTGTTTGTATTTTTTTTCTTCTAAACCTGAAGATAGAAGAAAACTGACTCACGAACAGCCCGATATTTTGGACATATAAAATGTCAGAGTGGTTGAGAAATACGAGGGTAAGTTAATAAGGAAGCCACAAATGGCTGTAGAAATATAATTAAATATGATAACTTGAAACCAGTTTATTTTTATACTTACATTGTCCCTTTATTTCTCAACATAATTTCCACTAACAATGATGCACTTATCCCATTGTTATATCAGTCCTCCCAAACCCGCTGCATAGAAAAGCGTGCCCTGTTCTCATTTACCTGCCATACCACAGAACTGTGTGACTTACTTATTGACTCTCCCTCGTAACTTTTTTTTCTACCAGCTATGCACGCTTTACGGGAAAACATGTGTTAGTATAAACACAGAAAACCCACCTTGGCGCTAGACATTGCGTGAATGAACGCCGAAGTTGAATGTGAAGTGAAAACGTGATTTAGAAAACAGACTTCAGCTAAGACCCAGTCAGTGGACGTCGTTGCTGCCATGTTGCCGTCTTTGTATCCTGTTCACAGCTTACGAATCCCCCAGCACGCTCCCAGAAGAAGACAGCTCTTCCCCTGGATAATTCTAATAAATCTTCCCTCCACCCCACCCGGCCCTCGCTATCACTGCGTGTGTAGTCCTTGAAAGACGTACTATCCAACCACAAGCTGTCGTTAGTATAGTGGTGAGTATTCCCGCGTGTCACGCAGGAGTCCGGGGCTCGATTCCAAGTACATTTTTCTTTAACAGAAATCTCCCGTAGCCGGTAAAAATTCAGCTGCTGACAGAAGTCAGCAAGTAATTGCGCTTGGTCAGTGTTTGAGCTGAGGGTGTTATTGTTGAATCTGTGCAACAGCTTACAGAAGACAAATCATGCCCTTTTGATTTAAAAACAAAACAAAACACATACACACGTGAAGTATACAGAGGCGTATTCCTATTTAGAAATGTAGTTCTTCGTTCGTCCGTTATGTATTTTGTTTTGGGCTTAAATGCGTTGTATCAGTTTACAACAGAGCCGCAATATTTACACCTTTCCACTGACACATCCGACTTCTGCAAGCGTTGTTGACCGGGATAACCATCCCGGTTTTTCGGACATTTTGCGGTCAAAAAGTGTTAACGTCACCTGTGTCTCTCTATCCACTGTTGACCCACCACTGACCCGTAAATGCAGAGCCAACACATGACGTTCTGAGACTGTGCTTACCTAAGACATGGGCAATTCCTGCACATGATTGCTTAGCCTCACTCCCGTATACTTAGCTTCCCTTCCACCCCATGTTTCACCTTCGGGGACCACATGCTTGCAGTTCGCAATTTTTGCACTTTGATGGCGCCCACACATTATGTTTGAACCAGGCTGGTATTTAGTAGGATTATGTTTTTTTTTTTGGGGGGGGGGGAATTGGACATTTGAACCTGTCATATAGTAGGAATTTGATGGGTATTATAACTACTTTGTCAATCTAGTCGGGTGCACGTTCGGCGGACATCGTTTACCCATAATTTGGAGATGTGCTGAGAAGTGTCAGTTGCAATTCTGATCACAGCATCTCTAGGGACCACCAACTCCGAGATACCCTACCAGTTCGATGTAGGCCAGTGATGACCCTTTTCTTTGGTGTACGACGTAGACGTTTGACGAAAGTCTTGCAATGGGTTTCGTAAAAATCGTACAGGGTATACATTTATATGTATAATAGCGGCCTAAATTTACTCAATGCCTGTGTCAGCAGTGACAACGCCACAGAAGTCTTCAAATGAGTACATTTATGTCTTCATAAGTGTAAAAGATGAAGTGTCAATCTTACAGGAGTGTAGACATCGTTATATTTATCAGTCAATAAGTACAGAGTACGGTACCAATTAAATTATAATAAGTGTACAAAGCAGTACTTCTGTCAGTCAAGAAGAGTACAGAACAGCATTTGCTTCAGACCTCACAAAGTAACCCCACACCCTGTAAGTATTTATGGCGTGTATAGAGCAGCATGCTTACCAGTAAAAAATATCTCTATAATATGTACAGGTAAATGTACGTCTGTTTCCAAGAAATGTACATAACAGTATAGTCCCAGTTTCTAAAATGTATACAGAGGAGTCTACACAGCAATATACCGATGTCTTCATGAAGCACGCAGAGCAGTATACGTCTCAGTCTAGAAACAAATGTGGAGAGCAGTATACATATTAGTCATCAAGAGCCACACTGAGTATTACAAATATCAATCTTCATGATTGATTCATGATCAATTTTCACAGGCCCGTCTTATATGGGCCCTTCCAATAACTCATCTTTCGTACATCAAGTATCTATTGTGCATGGTACATTCACATAAGGTTAAAACATTGTCAAATGAAAGTTGTGAACATAAACAATGCATATTACCATGTTATGTTATGGTAGGCAGCCAGACACACGTACACAAGAACAAGCATGAACACATGCATACATACCTGCAAAATACTTACATCATGTACACAAACTCTCACAGTTATGCACCTACTCAATATCACACAAATACACGCTTCCTCGCATAAACATATATTCACTCACAATCACAAACAAAAGTATACTTACACATACATACTACTCTGTCTCGCTCTCTCTTTCTCCATCTCTACCTCTCTACCTCTCTCTCAGCAGATGTAGATGATAAATGAAATATAAGGAGAGGACTTGAAGGGAGCTGCACGGGACTTCTTAGAAGAAGTTGGCCGAGGGCCCATGCCGAGATAATGGATAATAGGCTAAACAAGAATAATGTTTAAGCAACTTTCGGTAGCAATTTATACACGATTACTGCTATTAACGTGTGACCAGGTTCGAAATCCAACAGGCATACATTGTGTCGCTTTAAGTATGTTGTGTAATAGTTCTTGGCGATTTGGCAGCAGACTGCCTTACGTTGGGTTTTATAAAGTGGTATGGGAACAGGTCGTTTAAAAAGCAATAGCAAACTACTGAACGAAAACTTGCAAAAAGACCCATAAAAATGGCTGGGGTTGACTGCATCGTCCTGTAAAGGCTATGCAACTAACTTTTGTATGTTGTGTAAAAGTTTATTTACACTTATTTACAGTCATATGTATAGCAAACACCATCTCCTAAATTGTGATTTTCCATGCTGATCAAATATTTCTTTCAACTTTGCAGCATCTCCGTCCTTACACTCTGGGAATGATCTCAGAGATCATGTGAAATAAGCAACGTTTGAGATGTATATTTGAACTGCCAATAACAATTTGTTTACCAAAGCAGACAAAGAACAATAATAATCAAATACTGGCCCCATCCCAATTTTTAACTCTAATTACGTTTCTCTTGAAACATTAGCTATTTTATCACAACTGTATTCAGAGACTTGTTTGTCGTTCTGACAATTCGTTTTGGCATCAGTTCCGGGTAACATGACATTTTTCTATGTCCATCCTATCTGGAGAAACCGCTGGGGGATAATGAGTAAATGACACGTTAATTGCAAACATAAAGATTTCATTTAATGTAACTAGTTTAATTTCCTGTTGCAGTTTCTTCAAAAGAATGTAGAAATGCATGATTTGACTCTTTATTTGTTATCTCTTAATTGTTTTAAAATGTGTGTACATAATGCTGCTTTATTTAATTCTGTAGCACAGAGATATACACAAAACAAAATGATATAAATCGTGATGTTATTAGTAATGTGTACCACGGATAGTATAACATTGTTACAGCTCTTACAAGTTTTACTTAAGATTTGAAAAGTGCATAACTGTAAATAAAGACGATAAATTTAATACAAGTTAACTTGTAACCTGAAAAATAACAATCAGCATCCTCGTTGAAGATGTAAAACTATTTTCAGCAATGTTAGAAAAAAAAATTGCAAAAGGGATAGAGCCGCCCACGCTCTGAGCTCCCGTTACGTTGCCAGCGGTAACGGTATCAGGTTGGCGTGCAGCTGCTATCACATGGACGAACCAGGGCTAGTGTCTCCACACTAGTGGCCACCCCAGCTCTGAGGTATGTGGTTTGTTATCCGTATAGTGTTCCGGCACATACCGACCAAACTCCTTCCCGGACAGGCGCCCTCGAACCATGTATGTGTTAAGGGAGGAACCCCGCGCGACCCTAAGCTTTCCAAGTCAGGCAGGCCATTGACTGACTCTGCGAGGACCTTGACCACTTTCGGACAGACATTGACCGGCGAGGTCACGGACAGACGACGGACAGACCGGCGAGGTCTCGGACGGACGGACATGTGACCGATGTCACGTGGTCTCCACATACCATGGGCATCCTGCCAAGTAACCAACCAGGTTTCCCTGGAAGGCTGACAATCACTAATACACCCTATTTCTTTATATACCAGCATAACTACCGGTGTAGAATTGCTTTGGTAAAAGGGTCTTGAATGATAACGATTCTTTTATGCACGCCTTAATTATTTGATGCTAGTTTCAAATAATTAAGCTATTTAAACGTGACAGCATAGACAGCCAAATATTAAGTTCAATAATGGAACATTTTTATACACAATTGACTGTAATAATTAAAGAATTAATAAAATTGATTTTTCTCATATGATTATATCCCTTGAAATTGCAATGTTATGTACCTTGAAAGATAAATTCATTGTCAAAAGGAAGTAACTCGACGCATACTATTTTAATGGATATTTTCAATGCAAACATTTTATGTGATAAGATAACTAGGTGGCATTCTTGTTTAATACATACTTTTTTGTGTTAATGAGGTCAACGAATTTGTTTGTGCCATAAGAACCTGTGTGCAATTTTTACGGCTCTTTATAATGGGAAGACAGCTTAACCTGTCGTGTGTGTGCGTGTTTTTATTTGGGGTATTGGGTGGGTATTAATAATAAATTATCGGGGTGGCCTTTAAGCTAAAGTCAAAGTGCAGCTCGCCACTCATAGCCTATAATTTAAGTTATCACAGACTGCCTTGTAGCGCACCACATGGATTGTAAATACAACAAATTACTGTCACCAATATCCTCATAAACGCGACTAGCACCATTATAATAATAATAAAAAAGGACTGGACCATTTCCCTAAAATGACCTATAATTTAAAACAAAGGAAACAGTCTGTACTTAACGCTTACATGGAAGCTTAAAGAAGATGCCCACTGTTTTGTGTGCTTTTCTGTCAAACACTTCTTTGGAACTTCCTAAAAAAAGCTTGCATTCACCTCGTAGTCTAACGGATTCGAACACAAGAATCTCCACGTTACAATCTAGTATCATATACCTATAATACACCCACTTAAGGAGTGTAAAGGGGTATTTACTTATTTAATTCTAATCGTTCTCTCTACCAAAAAAAATCCGAAGCAGCCCCATTGCAAAGTATTTTTTTTTATCATATAAATCTTTTAAAATGGCACAGGATATCAAACACAGATACCGAAAGTGACTCACTGACATTTTTGAATGGAATACAAATAAATATATTCCGCTTTGATTGATTTCGGTTACCACGGCAGCACTCTTTCTTTTGGATCACTGTAATCATGTGTTCGAATATCTAAAGACGCTTACTTAATATTGTGATATATGTAATAGTGATATTGTTTATCTTCAAAATTATGGGCTAGCACCACACATACCGACCACGCATGCAGGTGTGGTAAAGGGTACTTTGCTGTACTGTAGTCTTTGGACTTCAACCATTGGAACAACTCTAAATGGGGCATGGTTAAATTTAGATTGGTGTTTGAGGCACTTAAGCTGGCGTGCGGTATAATAAGAATCAAAGGAGTGTGCCTGCATCACAACTGATTACCAGATACACAACTAGACACTTTAATTGATGTGTGTATGTGTGTGCCTGCTTGCGCACTCGCGCGCGTGTGTGAGTATTTTTACCAAACCTGAAGATATAAGAAAACTGACTCACGAACAGCACGATATGTTGGACATATAAAATGTCAGAGTGGTTGAGAAATAACGACAACGGAAGGCTTGGTCCTCTAAAGGAAGAGGCAAGCGTCGACCAGCATGACGATGGATAAAGGACATTGAAGACACATTGGGAATGAGGCTGGGAAGTGGAGACAGAGCAGTCAGAACACCATGGGCGGACAATAAACGAGGCATGGGAACTAACGCAGGATCGAGAGTCTTTCAAGTTGGTTGTGTTATAAGCGACGTTCTGCAACCACCTGCTTTATCTTCTTCTTCGTCTTCTTCTTCTTTGTCTTCTTCTTCTTCGTCTTCTTCTTCTTCTTTGTCTTCTTCTTCTTCATCTTCTTCTTCTTCTTCTTCCTCTTCTTCTTCTTCATCTTCTTCTTCTTTGTCGTCTTCTTCTTCGTCTTCTTCTTCTTTGTCTTCTTCTTCTTCTTCATTTTCTTCTTCGTCTTCTTCTTCATCGTCTTCTTCTTCTTCTTCTTCTTCTTCTTCTTCTTCTTCTTCTTCTTCTTCTTCTTCTTCTTCTTCTTCTTCTTCATCATTTTCTTCTTCTTCTTCATCTTCGTCTTCTTCTTCTTCATCTTCGTATTCTTCGTTTTCTTCTTCTTCTTCGTCTTCTTTATCTTCTTCTCCTTCATCTTCTTCTTCTTCGTCTTCTCCTTCTTCATCTTCTTCTTCTTTGTCTTCTTCGTCGTCTTCTTCTTCATCGTCTTTTTCTTCGTCGCCTTCTTCTTCGTCTTCTCCTTCTTCATCTTGTTCTCCTTCTTCGTCATCTTCGTCATCTTCTTCTTCTTCTTCTCCGTCTTCTTCTTCTTCTTCTTCTTCTTCTTCTTCTTCTTCTTCTTCTTCTTCTTCTTCTTCTTCTTCATCTTCTTCTTCTTCGTCTTCTTCTTCTTCTCCTACGTTCCTCTTACGACAGGAGTGCGTCACACGAAGTCATACACCTCTTCGACATGCATGCGTGCATAGTTTGTTTCCTCTAGAGAGATTCCATCCAAGGTAACGGGCACTTATTATTTCAGACTCAGCGCCGAAGGATTATATATTGCCTGATGTTTGGTTTCACAGTATCTTCCTCAGTTTCAATGCTCAGTAAATAGAAATTTACACCGTAAGACTTGTTCATTTGTGCACCATGTTTCATCCAAATCTACGTTTTGTTTGGAACTGAAGCAGATATAATAATGATGGGAAAAAACATGGTCCGATTTCTTTTGTATCCCCTGACTAAATGTAATAGGTACTACACACATGCCATATTGACCAGTACACACGAAGAATAGGCAGTCAAACGTGATATGTTGACTGGTACACACGAAGAATAGGCTGTCAAACGTGACATGTTGACTTGTACACATGAAGACTAGGTAACCAAACGTGACACGTTGACTGGTATACATGAAGACTAGACAATCAAACGTGACACGTTGACTGGTATACACGAAGAATACGCAGTCAAACGTGACATGTTCACTGGTATACATGAAGACTTCTCAACCAAACGTGACATGGCTGGTACACATGAAGACTAGGCAACGAAACGTGACATGTTGACTAGTATGCACGCAAAGTTGCCTTCCCACACGGTGTTGCTTGGGACAGAAAGATATAAAAGATAGTATGACTGCTCTACTTTATTGATAGCCAGACGACTGATGCCAGACCTCGTAGCCCAGCTGGAGTGTGATGTGACTAACATGTGATACCTCGTAGCCCAGCTGGAGTGTGATGTGACTAATATGTGATACCTCGTAGCCCAGCTGGAGTGTGAGATGACTGATGCCAGACCTCATAGCCCAGCTGGAGTGTGATATGACTAATTTGTGATACCTCGTAGCCCAGCTGGAGTATGATGCGACTAATGTGTGATTCCTCGTAGACCAGCTGGCGAGTGATGTGACTGATGCCAGTCCTGGTAGCCCATTCCGAGTGTGAGATCTGGTAGACTAGCTGGAGTTGACATGACGTATGCTAAACCTAGTAGCACAGCTGGAGTTTTACGTGACTGATGTGCGAAAGCTTTAGACCAGCTGTTGTGTAACGTGATTGATGTGCGGGGCTTGGTAGCCCAATTGGAGTGAACACGGCAGATGCACAAGATCTTGTAGTCCAGTTGGGTAGAGTTTGTCTTAGAACTAAAGCCAGTGTCTCTGGGACTTTGAGAGTAGGTGGTGAACTAAATATTCCGTGCCGAGCTGATTTTCCTATTGACGTCCTTGCTATGTCGATGTTACTATTGTGCAGGTGATGTGTGTAAGTTGAAGACGGTAACACAAAAGTGGACAACATCAAGAGGTGGACAACAAGACATGGGCAGGCAGGAACGTGTATACGTGCAACATGAAGACGCAGGACAAAGGCCGGATACCCCCGGTGTTAACGAAGATATCAAGAAGCATTTAATCACAGCAAGCCTGAAGAATTATCACCAAGAAGCCATTAATACCAACACTTGTATTCTTCTTATGACTTTTGTACCTCACTGGTGTATAGATCATCAACCAGCTAACCTCAAGACACCCTATCTTTAGCTATCTCAAGCAAATCAGCCCATGTCCTCCCCACTCTGTCTTGAATTCTTTTCTCCTTCTACTCTGTCTCCCATTATTTTGTTCGCCATTTGGGTCCTAGGCAAGGTAGTGTCTAGTTATACTACCGTAAGATCTTCTCATATTGTGTCCTATCCATCTTCTCGCCTCTTCGTTCAGTGGCATCTGTTTAATTATCTACATGAGCTCCACATTGGTGATTGTCATTCTATTTTAGTCCCACTATTCTGTTCAGTCTCCAATGAGTAAATGTTTATAGTTATATAATTCTTTCAGTCGTTCGCCATGTTTCTATTGCATATAGCGTTAATAACATTGGAGATAAATCTTCTAAGTTTGTTGCAAAGTTTAATTTCCTGTGACTTCACAAATTTCACGGTGCTATGAAAGCCCCTCTTGTCTTCTAATGTTAATATTCGTTGGTTTCACAATCTTTGTCTACATTGCAATCTAAATATATCTATATGTATGTGTGTGCATGTGCATATGTGGGGGGGGGGGGTGTGAGTGAGAGAGAGAGAGAGAGAGAGAGAGAGAGAGAGAGAGAGAGAGAGAGAGAGAGAGAGAGAGAGAGAGAGAGAGAGGTCAAAATATTGTGAGATATACTAATCATACAATTTTAAAAGCAGTCTGAAAGTAGTCTAGAATCCATTCTAGTTAAGGTTGTGGAGAGCAGGAAGAAAGAAATTATCAATAACATTATCAAATTGAATAATTGGTTGTTTCTAAGAAAGCATACACTCCAATATGCTTCTTATATAATACAGGCATAAAAATCGTTTTGAATATCTAGTCACATAGTGACGCCTGCAGGAAGATGTGACAGAGATAAAGAAAAAAAAGAGTCCCCATGTTAAGGATGAGAAGTCAACATTTTAGTCCAACTGTCTGGCGTAGGAGTTTAACCTCTTAACTCGGCACCAGCACACCGGATGTTTAAAAACGCGCTTTCTGTTCCATTCAGCCATATAACTGATGATGGAAAGTCATGATCGCCGATGTCTGCTCCAGACCAGGACCGCCGTAAAAGAAGTATGTTGTTATTTTTAACAAGACTCCCAAAACAGCTTTGTGTCAGTGTGTCACTGCGGGCCGATGTTCAGTCTGGAAGTGACAATTCCCAGGCAATATGTTCAATTGTCTGCTCTGCCAGTCCATGTTTGAGCAGAACGACGGGACCAGCTGAAATCTGTATAAAAGACAGTTCCGACTGTTATGTGCTGTTTGCTCTGAGAAAGATCATGTGGTTTACTCGACCAGAAAAGCAACTGTTGTCTCGTATGTTTCGTTAACAGACTTACACATGTTATCGAGATGCCAACAAGCTTGGGTTGACTTCGGCTTTCTTTTCCATTAATAAATTAATTCATATTGACGTCTGAAGGTGGGCAAAAAATTCAGACTTGATTTGGGTCATCTTTTCATGAAAGGCAACTGATTTAACATTCACGTAAATAAGAAAATTCATAAACAGATGAGTCAAAACTATTTTGGAACAGGAAATCTGATCTGAGCACCTACAGACTATGATACTGCAACAAATAACTAAGTAACACAGACCTGATCAAAGTCTGGAGATTGTCAATGATGGCACATGATTGCTACTGTGCTCTGTACTAAATTAATGATATTCACTAGAAGGAAAAACAATTGAACATTTGACATTCGTTTTGCCGTTAGAGTTTTGGCCAGCATATTCGCTATTTTATTGCCTACAACACCTGTATATAGTGGTAGGAAAATAGAAACTTAAATTCTACATCTTTGTTGGGAATCAATCAATGCCCATGGGCAAAACCGTCCTCAACTTTCTTCATCATGCACAATGGATCACTTAGTATGCAAGCATGGGTGTAGTTTGGCTAGGAAGGTTTCCATTGTGGTTCTGAAACATTTCTACCATATGACCATGTTAAAAAGGCCCATGGCACCTTTGATGCTGAACAACTGATTCGTCTGTGTCTGGTAAAACTACATTCACTTAACAACCGATTCGTCTGTGTCTGGTATAACTACATTCACTTAACAACTGATTCGTCTGTCTGGTATAACTACATTCACTTAACAACCGATTCGTCTGTCTGGTATAACTACATTCCCTAAACAACCGATTCGTCTGTCTGGTATAACTACATTCACTTAACAACCGATTCGTCTGTGTCTGGTATAACTACATTCCCTAAACAACCGATTCGTCTGTGTCTGGTATAACTACATTCCCTAAACAACCGATTCGTCTGTGTCTGGTATAACTACATTCCCTAAACAACCGATTCGTCTGTGTCTGGTATAACTACATTCACTTAACAACCGATTCGTCTGTGTCTGGTATAACTACATTCCCTAAACAACCGATTCGTCTGTGTCTGGTATAACTACATTCACTTAACAACCGATTCGTCTGTGTCTGGTATAACTACATTCCCTAAACAACCGATTCGTCCGTGTCTGGTATAACTACATCCTCATTGTCACAGTTGTCATTAATGAGGGCATTTATCTCTGAAGTACGACAACCGGATTCCACTCTGTGCATTGCCGGCCGAAATTCATAATCACAGAAAAGATATCTCTAAAGGTTGGGACGACAAGTGTTCATTCTTGCCTGGTGAAGCGTGTCCCATGCCATGTGGATGATAGTATCTCTTGGCATAAACCAGCACGTAGATAGTGTCCCTTGGCGTAAAATAGCACAGAAAGTGTCCTTTGGCATAAAACAGACGAAACAAGTGACGTCAGCCCACAAACACTACTTAAAGCAAGGATGTGTGTGAATTGAGGGCGACTTCTCGTGGATACAGCCAGCAGCTGGTTACTGACGTGGATGTCCAGTAGTCAGGCGGGATAGAATTCTATTTAAAAAAAAAAAAAAGACCCCCAAAGCAGACACCTGCTGTCGGTCTGTGATATGATAGGGTCATCACATTTTGTAGGCCTAAATGCACGGAAGAACAGATGGATGTTGAATGCAGGTGTCAATTCTTTGACCACGCTCATGACAATCAGCCCAGCCCCTTATCAATTCTGCACCAGCTGTGTTTTGTTATATCATGCCATAATGATAAGTTTTCACTTGTGTAGACATCTCAACTTTGCTGTGTCAGTAGGTATGTTCAACACTCATTGTCATCTGACTGATTAAACTGTTAGATCATCACATCGCCCGTTTTTGAGTCACTGCAATTATGTCTGTTTTGATTGAGGATGGGAGTTTCATCATACATATAGGCCCACAGGATAAGACAGACAGGTCCACAGGTGAAGGCAACATCAACAACAAACACGAGTCTTCAGCACATAAAGCATAGAGCAACCACAACAACAATACAACATAAAGCAAAGAGCAACCACTAGACAACAATACAACAATACAACATAAAACAAAGAGCAACCACTAGACAACAATACAACATAAAACAAAGAGCAACCACTAGACAACAATACAACATAAATCATAGAGTAAACACAAGATAACAATACAACATAAACCACAGAGCAACCACTAGACAACAATACAACATAAATCAAAGAGCAACCATTAGACAATATTACAACAACACTCCTTATTTGACAGTAATGTCACATTTACACTTTTTTTTTAACATGAATAATATTGTAAAAATATAATTAACACAAATATAAATAAATCCTTTATCAATAAGACATCAGTGATCAAACAAATATGAACTGACAGACTCTTGTGTTGATTTCTAATTACTACAAACTAATTACTCAGTCAAAGAATTATAACACACAATATAATCTTTGATTGTGCTGAAATCTTCCCACCACAACATTTGTCAACACCTCAAGTGTTACATGCCCCACTGTTTCCTAACACTGTTCTATATAAGGGTATGACATGACCAGTATTAGAATACACACATTCAAACCATCTACTTTTGTCCACCAGAGACCATACCGAGTAATTCTTCCACATGTTATTTAGACCTTATGAAAAGTTATTCCACCTATTGTTAGATCTTATGACAAGTTCTTCCACCTGTTGTTATTTAGACCTTATGACAAGTTCTTCCACCTGTTGTTTGTTAAACCTTATGAAAAGTTCTTCCACCTATTGTTAGATCTTATGAAAAGTTCTTCCACCTGTTATTTAGACCTTATGGCAAGTTCTTCCACCTGTTGTTAGACCTTATGAAAAGTTCTTCCACCTGTTGTTAGTTAGACCTTATGAAAAGTTCTTCCATCTGTTGTTAGTTAGACCTTATGAAAAGTTCTTCCACCTGTTGTTAGTTAGACCTTATGAAAAGTTCTTCCACCTGTTGTTAGTTAGACCTTATGAAAAGTTCTTCAATCTGTTGTTAGTTAGACCTTATGAAAAGGTTCTTCCACCTGTTGTTAGCTAGACCTTATTACAAGTTCTTCCACCTATTGTTAGTTAGACCTTATGAACAATTCTTCCACCTGTTGTTAGTTAGACCTTATTACAAGTTCTTCCACCTGTTGTTAGTTAGACCTTATTACAAGTTCTTCCACCTATCTATTGTTAGTTAGACCTTATGAAAAGTTCTTCCATCTATTGTTAGTTAGACCTTATGAAAAGGTTCTTCCACCTGTTGTTAGTTAGACCTCATGAACAGTTCTTCCACCTGTTGTTAGTTAGACCTCATGAACAGTTCTTCCACCTGTTGTTAGTTAGACCTTATGAACAGTTCTTCCACCTGTTGTTAGACCTTATGAAAAGTTCTTCCACCTGTTGTTTGTTAGTCATGGTTCCAACTTCACAGCAACGGGTCATCCCCATTATGCTTCGTTCCTGTGCTAGTGAATATCACACAGAATACTCCCCACTGCCATATGCAACAGCTCACACAGGTACACTGTGCACAATGCCGCCGTCAGAATGCCAACATAAAAGTCCACGGAAAATACAGTTAGTTTTCGATGGAAGCGGCAGTCACTAGAAAACCAGCAGCCATACATTACTGATCATTACTGCATTCTGTGCACGATTACCAACTCTCAGGAATCTATGCAGGAGCTCCTCTTAGAGGCTGCGAGGTCTAATGAGGTCACTCTTAAACAGCTGACCCGCCCATGGTCTTCTCTCTCCCACCTGTTGTTAGTTAGACCTTATGAAATGTGAAGTCTTTTCTCTGTGGTTAAAAAGTAAAGGATACCTTCTTCACACTTTGAGCGATATTGGTTATATGGTGCTAGCCATCTATTTTGAACTAACTGGCACCCAATGGCTGATGTGGGTGAATATCTCCCCAACTGGCACTCAATGGCTGATGTGGGTGAATATCTCCCCAACTGGCACTCAATGGCTGATGTGGGTGAATATCTCCCCAACTGGCACTCAATGGCTGATGTGGGTGAATATCTCCCCAACTGGCACTCAATGGCTGATGTGGGTGAATATCTCCCCAACTGACACTCAATGGCTGATGTGGGTGAATATCTCCCCAACTGGCACTCAATGGCTGATGTGGGTGAATATCTCCTCAACTGGCACTCAATAACTGATGTGGGCGAATATCTCCTCAACTGGCACTCAATAGCTGATGTGGGTGAATATCTCCCCAACCGCCTTGACTTCCCAGCTAATTTCTTGACACCCATGTTAGGCTGGCTCAACCTCGGAGTCCAGGTCAATTAAAGGAAAAACATCCCATCTCATGGAGATTTGATCATACAGCCACCAGACTGACAGGCAACCATGCTAGCCACTGTACTACCAAGTCTCCCCTTTTCTCTTACGACTAGGGTTCAAACCTCAATGGACATGACAAAATTAAAACTTGACAAATAAAAATGCATATTCATGAAGCTTCTTGTGTCTGCAGAGATTGGAGAAGTGAACTGATTGTCTCCTTCAAGTGGGGGTCACTTTCATTGAGAGCTGCTGCCTGTAGCTGAGCCAATCCATCAGCAGCTAGTAATGCTGTCATTCCCTGGAACAACAGACACATATTCATGTTTATCTAGCTTAATGTTTTCAGTTTACACAACACAATATGAAGCATAAAAAAGTTAGTTGCATATCCTTTACAGGACGTTGCATTACGTTCAGTAGTTTGCCATTGCTTTCTGAATGACCGGCACCCATATCATTTTGTAAAAAAAAAACCAACTAATGCGGTCTGTTGCCAAATCGCGTGCAGCTGTGTTTCGATTGCGGGTTCACGAACTGCGTCCGTAACACCTTTACCATGGAACCAGCAATATGAAGCATGTTGAAGAAAATTCTTTGCTTGTTGCTTCTCTATCTCATCTTAGCCATTCATTAAGGTTGTCTTTATACACAAGTTCTCTAAAATATCTGTCTTTTCCTCTTTTTACATGATTCTTCCAATACTTCTGTACAGCCATATATCAAAGTCCTTGCCGTCCAGCTGCTAATTCATTGTGTCATATAATAATGAAGTATATATAAAACATATTATGACCAGCGTAAGTGTAGACATCTATTTGATTTTCTTTACTGTCATGTTGGCCATCACTATTCTCTTCTTGACCACAAGTTCCCACTTACATATTTTATTAACATGTGTCCAAAACAGGAGAAAAGGGAGGAAAATAGTAAAGTAAGCAAAGTAAGCTGTTCACACCACGAGGCTATTGGGTATATGGTGCTAGTCTATATTTTTAGGCCAGTTAGACTCAATGTGGTCACTATCATGGCAGCTGCCTTTACTTCTCTAGACATTTCCTGGCACCCATTGTTGGCTGGGTCGACCTGGGAGCCTAGTCCAGCTTTAACAACTGCCTCCATTCAATTTAAAAACCATGTCATCTGGGCCGACAGGCAAGAGTGCTAGCCTCTGATGCCAGCTGCGTTTACTTCTGAGAAAATTCCCTGGTACCCACTGTAAGGCTGGGCCAACCTGGTAGCCTAGGTCAATGAAAAACAATCCCTGTCTTGATGATTTGAACATGTGACCACCGGGCTGCCAGGCAAGCATGCTGGCCACTTCACTACCACAGCACCCAAATAATATAATAATATATATCTCCCGTGTCACAGGGCTCTTGATCTGTGATATGGTCAGTACCATGCAGTCAGTATCATGCAAACATGCTAGTTTATTTGGCTAGACCAGCTCTGAAGCAATGTGATTAAACAAAGAAATTCCACCCGAAGAGGGATTTCAACCGGCAGACAAGTAAACTAGCAATATGTCACTGCAGCTCCATAGTGAAATGAACCAGCAATAATTTCTTTGATGAGTGGCGTGTTAATAAAAATATATTAAAAATATAATTGAATAGAACATAAAATAACAACAAATGAAAAAACTAAAGTGCAAATATCGCAGCTTAGCTATAAACAGGCACAATACAATTACATCCAAAACAAAAAATAAATGAATGAAAAAAGAAGAAAAACTGCAATATGGTGATATCACAAACCAGTTCGGTTCCAGTAACAAGATCCACTAGAATGTCCAGTGCTGTTTCTAGAACCTTCAGCCTTGGGTTAGCAAGCAACTGAACCAGTAAGCTCACTGCCTTATGTTCAACAAGGAACCGACACATCCATGTGGACACTTTCGAAGAGGCATCCAACAGGTACAGCGCCTACAGACAGTAACAATACATTCATTCAAAATACTTTTCAACCTGGAATCATCTTCATCATCATCATCATATGCCACGTTGGTAAGTGTGAATGATAATAGCTTGCCATCTCACACGATTAGCAGTCTTGTATCAGGTCTGTGTTATTCCACAATTATGCCATGTTGGTAAGTATGAATGATAATAGCTTGCCATCTCACACGATCAGCAGTCTTGTATCAGGTCTGTGTTATTCCACAATTATGCCATGTTGGTAAGTGTGAATGATGATAGCTTGCCATCTCACACGATCAGCAGTCTTGTATCAGTTCTGTGTTATTCCACCAATTATGCCATGTTGGTAAGTGTGAATGATGATAGCTTGCCATCTCACACGATCAGTGTAACAGTAAGAGAGGAGTACTGGGGTATTATTAGAATCTAGTGGGCAACAGATACAGCACGATTGAGCATCGAGAGTGAAAGGGTGAGAGATGCTCAGTCGTGACGTATTGTGTTGGTAAGGGCAGTTAAGATCCGGCCTTTGACTTGAGTGGAAGCTAACATTAACCCTTGGTCATCAAGTACAAATAAACTTTATACTGTCAACTAAAACCTGACTTGCGTGTTCATATACACTGGTATATCAGCAGTCTTGTATCAGTTCTGTGTTATTCCACCAATTATGCCATGTTGGTAAGTGTGAATGATAATAGCTTGCCATCTCACACGATCAGCAGTCTTGAATCAGGTCTATGTTATTCCACCAATTATGCCATGTAGGCAGGCCATACCTCTATTTATTTCTTTGCCTTTGTTACTCTTTTTCTATTAATTTTGCCAGCTGTCACAAAGTTTTCAAGTTTATTAGTAATCTATACTATCATACTGTTCTAGTCATCTGTAAAGACGAGTACCTGCCATTCTTTCCTTCTTGGAAGTAACCAAACTGGGTCAGTGACATCTGCCATACCCTCTATAAAGAGATCCTCTTCCTACTGTCACAAATTTGAATCTATAACTAACAATTATCAATCAGCTGCTTGACTTTTGTGGACATCTCAACATCTCCGTTGTTAGTAATTCTGATCAACATCTGTCATCATCTTCCAAATGAATGAAGATAAATGACTGTCATCATAAGTGTGCAAATCTCTGCAATGACACCCCTGTTGTAATGGGAGAGAGGGAGGACTAGGTAAGACAAAACAGAGGCAACACCTAGAGCAGTAGTTCTCAACCGTTTTTGGCCCATGCACTCCACTATATGTTCAGAATGTCATTTCCCCCCCCCCCCATATTTCCTCCATATAAATCCCCCGCCCCCCTACACAGTATACGTAAAAATGGAAGCTAAGTTTAATCACACATAATATAACAAGTCTAGACATCTATATAAATTGTCATTTGTAGGTCTACTTGAGTTATAAAACAAATTTCAGAAGGGCGAGAAGTACATAACTGTAAAGAATGGAGGGAAAAACAATATCAAGTAAACGGTTCTTGTATTAACGAGATCTAGAAATGATCTTAATTTCCCCCCTCCCCCCTACCCGGAAACCCTAAATCCCCTGGCAATTCCACCAGTTGATTGAGAATCACTGCCCTAGAGATCAGTGTCACAACATCGCTTGTTGAAAGAAAGTGTATTTGTTAATCCTAATCCTGCAACTTCAACCAGGATGCAAGAACATCAAGTCAAACGGGGTCAAGCTTAGACTAGAGCACCATGTGAGAAGCCAAAGATGGATAGTCAACCAACACAGAACTAGTCAAACGGGGTCAAGCTTAGACTAGAGCACCATGTGAGAAGCCAAAGATGGATAGTCAACCAACACAGAACTAGTCAAATGGGGTCAAGCTTAGACTAGAGCACCATGTGAGAAGCCAAAGATGGATTGTCAACCAACACAGAACTAGTCAAACGGGATCAAGCTTAGACTAGAGCACCATGTGAGAAGCCAAAGATGAATAGTCAACCAACACAGAACTAGTCAAACGGGGTCAAGCTTAGACTAGAGCACCATGTGAGAAGCCAAAGATGAATAGTCAACCAACACAGAACTAGTCAAACGGGGTCAAGCTTAGACTAGAGCACCATGTGAGAAGCCAAAGATGGATAGTCAACCAACACAGAACTAGTCAAACGGGGTCAAGCTTAGACTAGAGCACCATGTGAGAAGCCAAAGATGAATAGTCAACCAACACAGAACTAGTCAAACGGGGTCAAGCTTAGACTAGAGCACCATGTGAGAAGCCAAAGATGAATAGTCAACCAACACAGAACTAGTCAAACGGGGTCAAGCTTAGACTAGAGCACCATGTGAGAAGCCAAAGATGAATAGTCAACCAACACAGAACTGGTGTCGTCTATCACTATACGCTGAGGGAGACACTGAGGAGAGGAGCAGCTGGACACTTATGGACTAATAGTTCATCATACAAAGAGGATGATCTGCTCGACTAACTAGCTTACTAATCCCAATGTTTGAGTTATCTGCTATTGAGAGATCGATGGAGACTGTTGGTGGTTGGTTGTGAATCCTCGGAAAGCCTGAGATTTGACTCTCAAGTCCCATGCACTGGTATCTAGGTTGTGTGAGCCCTGAAGAGGGGCTGATCTAACGGAGTGAGGTCTGTGTAGAGACTTTCCCCTCAACCCGATAATAAAGAACAAATTCCACATGGGCTATTACAGAACTCCACTTCCCCTCTAATAACTCAGAAATCTGTGGGCTGTGTAAGATTGGTATTGGATCTTCACATCTGTGGAATGGCATGATAAGATGTCAGCAGGTCATAATTCAGCACAGCACATACAGGCTGATAGGGATTAAGCCGAGGCTGATCATGTATTCACAGGCTTTAGTTTTTTCATTATCAATCTCCAAACTAATGCCCAGAAGGCATAGATTTTATATAACGAGGTAGGCTGCAAGGGGGAGACTGCATAGTATGTGGTCTGATCTTGCTTCTTTTTGTCCTGAGTTTAGCTCTGTTCTGATGTTAGCTCTACTTGTCCTGACGTCAGCTGTGTGTGTCCTGATGTCATATCTGTTTGTCCTGACAGTTGTATTGTGTTTGTTTACTCCCTCTGACCAACATTCCAGCATAAATTCTGTCTGACAGGTTTACCTTGTATCTCTGATCCCCACCCTCTCTCGACAGGGCTGAAGCAATATGCTTAATTGTTAGTTCTTGGTTTGCTTTGTACAAGATAACCTTGACTACACCCTCAGATAACTCCATGAGTACTCAGTCTTTTCCTCACAGATCACACAGTGAGAATCTCAACACAGTGCATGAACTACACGATACAGCAAGAATCCAAAATGTGTGGACACTGGATACACACATGCTATAAATATTCTTTGTGTGGATAGGTTTTCTAGCTTGGAAGTGATTTCATAGAACAACAAAGAATTATACTGTTTGGACATTTATATATAATGAAAAACATCTTTTATGTTTTCATTCTAATGTTCTTTGTAAGTTGGTGAAATGCCTGGAGATGCCCAAGAGAAGCTAGAGTCTGCTAGATGCAGTAAAAGAGACATTGAAAAAAAAATCAAATATGACAAAAGCACGTGCAACAAGACAGGCGAAAAACAGAAAATTATATCTCCCTCCTCTCTGTGATGCTTCATGGCAAAAGTAGTTGATCAAAAGAAGAAGAAAAGGCTTAATTGACCGTCTTTTTTCTATTTCTAACTGCTATGGGCTTTTAAACAAATAGCATGGAGTCAAGGGCCACTTATCAGTTGAAAGATCAAGGGAATTTGAAATTTCTTGGATACCCAAGTGTTGGCAGGACTGCGTGCAGAAGACTCGTGGTTACTGTTGATGTGGCCTAAACCTGTGGGCCTATCTTTCAAAACAGTTCCAAGCTTGATGTTATTGTCAGTATGGAAGTATAAATAAATGTATATAAAAGTTGATGTGTAAAGTATATTATTTAATAATACAGATAGACATAAATGACAGTTACTGATTATAACACAGAATCAGTCTTGTATGTAAATGAATGAATAGGGCATCCTAGTTTCTTGTTCTTATCCATAAAGGCTAGACTTTCAATCCACAACTCCTGGATCAAGGAGAGATATACTACCCACAAGTTCATTATACTATCATATATTCCACACTGTGAAACTGGTCTTTTCAAGTTGAAGGCAAACTAAGACTGCCCCCCCCCCAATTGTAATAACCAGCAATCATTATACCAGAATATCATCACGGAGGTCATCATGGAAGTCAGCATGGCTGAATGGATAAGCGCACTTGCTCTTAAACTTCCACTGTGCTGTTGGCGAACTAGCAGTCAGTTGGACTAACATGATGTCTCATCCTTGACTTGGGGACATAAATTACAAGTACTCCAGAAGTCAGAGTGGGTTAGCCTGTGGCGAGGTACATGGTAATAGTAATTAACTGCGCTAACCCTTACACACACACAAATTAATTAGTTCAATGTGGACATCACTCGAGTTCAAAGCAAGCTAATGATAAAAAAAACAACAACTAAATAAACGTCATTTAGCAGGTCCTTTGCAGAACACATCACAACTTAACAAGATTTCCGATCCTTTGGCAGTTCTCCCTCACACATGTTCATGCCCAAACTGTCTGCAGTGTCCTGTGTCCACCATTTTGCTGGTTGATCCCAGTCTCTTCTTACAGGAACCATGCCATCCATCTCTGTTCTCCCCAAGCCTCTGACATTTAAAAAGGCCGAAGATTTCAGTTTCCAAGACCTGATGCTGATTATGTGCTAGTTTTCTTCAATATCCATATTTTATAGAATGCTAGTGTTCTATGAATGTTTCTGTAACATGTAAATTCAAAATCCCCCACATTTCTTTTCCAGTGACTGAAAAATGGTCTATGACTCAAATTCATGTGCATATTCTCAATAATTTTATTGTAATTTGTTTACTGGTGTTGTGCAACAAGCTCTTAATATTGTTTCACCTCTGCATTGCCACATTTGATGTTTTTGTTAAAATGTGTTTTCTTCTTCTGCGTTCAACCATTCAACCAGATTTTTTTTCGGATGTGACTGCGTTGTGCCTGTTTACATCAGAGATGCGTTCTTGCGCCGTTAGGCCGACACATCCGACTTCTGCTGGCATTTGTTGACCGGGTTAACCTTCCCGGGAAATGTGTTTTAATAACTGGGAAACCAAAAATATCAAGACAGATACTCACATTTAATGCCAGGATCTCGTCAGTGGATTGACACAGTTGGAAGGTGACGCTGAGAAGTTGTGGCTGACACATGACTAACACACGACAGCTCGGGTCAGCTGGGAAGCAAAGAGAATTACATTAGCCTCATTAAAATAAATAGATAAAAGCAATGGTGGCCATTTAATTATTATCACAAACTTCACTATCACCCTTCTCCAAATGATCTTATCACCATTAAATATCGTCAATAATTGCCACAGATTTGGCATCTGTACGGGGCCTTGCGTTGGCATGTTGAAAAATGACACCTTTATTGGATGGACAGTCCTGTACGTTTTGTGGTGATTGGCCTTCTAAACTTTATTAGAAAGTAAAGGAGTATTACTCAGCATTGAAAGTTTCTCCCCTTTTCAAGAAATACACACACAATACATTGAAGCCATAATTTAACCGACCCACTTAAAATTATGTGCAAAATGTTTAGGTGGCGGTGATCATGGATGTTTCCACAGCATAGACGATCTCTTTGTTTCAGGTGTGTAGTGATGCACTCATGTCTCATCGGTTGTAACGATGCGGTGCAGAAAATCATTACCTTAATGTCTGAACCAACCCAACAGTTCTTGGCAAAATCGCTACTCTTACCTTTTTTGGTCAAATTAAGTTGTTTCGGCACCCAGTGACAAGAAACTACAAATTTGAGGTAATCTCTGATGATAATGTCCACAGAACTGCAGCTTATGCTGGTAGCCAACATCATGTGCAGTAACTCACAGATTGTCCAAAACAACCTTTTCGACACTGGCTTTTCGTAAAGACAGTTTTCAGGGGACCTTCAAAGGGCTCATCCTCAATGGATTCATGACCTTCATGAAAGCATTTACACCATGGAAACACACACATGACAGTTGAGGAATTTTAACAGGTTTTTAACCTTTTTTCACCAACAATTTTATCACAAGACACTGTTCCTGCACTTGAGTCAAGTGGTCTGGTGCCATTTTGAAAAACAACTCAAAACTGCTGATACTTGCCCATTCCATCACCAAATGTCAGATGTATACTGTTTACTTTGGAGTAATTACTAAACTTAATAATCATCTTTGGATTATCCTGACAAAATCCGGACACTTACCAGACGGTTCTTGTATTATCACCATCATTCTCATTATTACCATCATCATATATCCACTAATCACCATCATCCTCATTTTGTTATTACTATCATCACATATTCACTGTCACCATCACCCTCTATTATAATGACCATTATCACCACCATCTTTATTATCACCACTTCACCTTCATCACAATCCTTCATATTTTGTTCACTGGAAATTGTTCAATTGTCTCATATAAACATCACTGTCCTGTTCAATCCACTCAATGGTCTGTAAATTTTAGCTTCCTCTGTTGCTTCTCTAAGCCACAAGGTTTGCCTTGAAATGTCGTATTCAGGGTATTCTTGGAGTATATGATCTGCAGTCTGAGGTGGACATGACTAATTTATCTTGAATTTTGTAATCATCCATCCTTATACTATCATCCTCATTACATTATAATCTACAGCGTTACTTTGTTATCACATCACATCACTCAAAGAACATAAAACATATGTAAACCTGCTCTCTTAGCTGCACTAAACTCAGTGCAGCTGCACAATCACACATATGCCACAATCAGTACAGTAAAGGTAGTCCCATGACAGATACTGCAGTCTGATTGAAAAGTGCTAGATCTTCACATATTCTAGTCCAATACAAAATGAGGTGAAGTAGCCAGTTCTCTTCCTCACTATCTTTCCTTCCCTGACAAGGCCAATACTTAAATCTTCATTCAGTGGCTTGTCCTGTGTCATGCCCATAAGTGTGGAAGGTCATAGTTTGCCCTCCGACACGATCTCCAGTCTTGAATCAAACATAAGTGTGGAAGGTCATAATTCGCCCACCGACACGATCCCCAGTCTTGAATCAAACATAAGTGTGGAAGGTCATAGTTTGCCCTCTGACATGATCCCCAGTCTTGAATCAAACATAAGTGTGGAAGGTCATAGTTTGCCCTCTGACATGATCCCCAGTCTTGAATCAAACATAAGTGTGGAAGGTCATAGTTTGCCCTCTGACATGATCCCCAGTCTTGAATCAAACATAAGTGTGGAAGGTCATAGTTTGCCCTCTGACATGATCCCCAGTCTTGAATCAAACATAAGTGTGGAAGGTCATAGTTCGCCAACCGACACGATCCCCAGTCTTGAATCAAACATCAGTGTGGAAGGTCATAGTTTGCCCTCTGACATGATCCCCAGTTTTGAATCAAACATAAGTGTGGAAGGTCATAGTTTGACCTCTGACATGATCCCCAGTCTTGAATCAAACATAAGTGTGGAAGGTCATAGTTTGCCCTCTGACATGATCCCCAGTTTTGAATCAAACATAAGTGTGGAAGGTCATAGTTTGCCCTCTGACATGATCCCCAGTCTTGAATCAAACATAAGTGTGGAAGGTCATAGTTTGCCCTCTGACATGATCCCCAGTCTTGAATCAAACATCAGTGTGGAAGGTCATAGTTTGCCCTCTGACATGATCCCCAGTTTTGAATCAAACATAAGTGTGGAAGGTCATAGTTTGCCCTCTGACATGATCCCCAGTCTTGAATCAAACATAAGTGTGGAAGATCATAGTTTGCCCTCTGACATGATCCCCAGTCTTGAATCAAACATAAGTGTGGAAGGTCATAGTTTGCCCTCTGACATGATCCCCAGTCTTGAATCAAACATAAGTGTGGAAGGTCATAGTTTGCCCTCTGACATGATCCCCAGTCTTGAATCAAACATAAGTGTGGAAGATCATAGTTTGCCCTCTGACATGATCCCCAGTCTTGAATCAAACATAAGTGTGGAAGATCATAGTTTGCCCTCTGACATGATCCCCAGTCTTGAATCAAACATAAGTGTGGAAGGTCATAGTTTGCCCTCCGACACGATCACCAGTCTTAAATCAAACTCATTCATGCTGTATAAAAGTGGTTCTCAATCAAGTCTCAAATCAAGTTTTCCAGTTATAACTAAGTTTTCAAGTATTCATACTACACCCAAAATATTCTGGACTGTCTATATCTAATTTCTCTAATCATCATCATCATCATCATCATCATCTTCCACTTATGCCGTCAAGCGTCGTGGGGAGGAATAATTTGCGTTCCAGCGCCCGGTGGACGGCACTGGCTTCTCTAATCAATTTATCGTTTTATTTCTTGAAGGACTATCTCATTCACTTTTCTGTCCAGTCGTAGCGTTGTTTTGCATTTCCCTCAGAATCCATATTTCCACTGCCACTAGACAAGCTTAGCTTGTGTGTTTATTGTCCATGATTTACATGCATACACCAGTATAGGTTATATACCAGTGGTTCTCAACCGGTGGGGAATTCCAAATTTTAGGGTTTCCAGAGGGGGAATTAAGATTATTTCAAGATTGCATTAATACAAGAACCGATTACTTGACATTGTTTTTCCCTTCATACTTTAAGGTTCTTTACGTCTCACCCTTCTAAAATTCATTTTATACAGTAAGTAGACCCACAAATCACGTTTTATGTGGACGTCTAGGCTTGTTTTAGTATGCGCTATTTAATTTAGCTTCCATTATTATGTATACTGTGAAGGGGGGGGGGGGGGGGATGTTTTAGGTAGGAAATACGAAGGGGGGGGGGGGGGGGAATGACGTTCTGAAAATATGGTGAAAGGGGGGGGGGGGCACAGGCTAAATTTTTAGGTACGAAATACAAAAGGGGGGGGGGGGGGGAAGAATGACGTTCTGAAAATATGGTGAAGGGGGCACGGGCCAAAAAGTGTTGAGAACCACTTTTATACAATACTTTAAAACTAATTTTCCCACTGCAAGTGACAGGTATATTTTTGCTTTCCATCTCACAAAAGGCTACTTTTGCCATGGCAATTCTGATTCTAATCTCTACAAGGTATCTTCCACCAGATGTCATGATTGTTTCAAGTTGTACAAATTCATGTCACGTCATGTCCTTTAAATCCTAAGACTACTATGAAGTCTCTGAACATCTCACTCCTTTATTTAAGAATTAGGATCTGCTCATAAACTTACTCTTGGGAAAATAATGTAGTGGTTTCTCATTGATTTCCTCCATCTAGATCTATGGTTTGTAACCATCTTTGACAGCAATTTTTGGCTGTCAACACAAGTGCACAGGTACAGAATTGCTCACTTGCTCCGGTGGAAACTGTACCCTGAACTGCTTCTGCCACACATGTATTATAAGGATAAATGAGAGTATTCTTCAGCATGTGAATCGGTACAAGTATCTTGGAAGAGTCATAACATCTGATGGGAGGTGCCTTGATTAGAACAAGAATTGCTAATGGAAAGGTAGCCTTTTGCCAAATGGAAAACATACTGACTAATAAAAAGATAACTGCAACGAGAAAAAGAGTTTTGAATTGCTACATAGAACCTGTACTTTTGTAAGGATGCAAAATGTGGACAATGAGTAGACAAGCTGAAAAACATCTAATGGCAATGGAAATCTGGTTTCTGAGGATAATGCAAATAATACCACAGACAGACAGAAAACCAATGAGCAAGTCCTACAAAAGGCTAATGAAAACCGCAAACTGATTACAGAAATTAGACTTAGCCAAATTGTTGTGGGCAATAACGGCCTATTGTGGTCCACCAAGGCCCGTTTGTCAATGTTAGTGGACAGTGATTTGGTGATTCGAGTTTGCAGTTTGGATGACCGCCTCGGCACTCTGGCCAGGTCAAGCACAGATAAATCTACACTTAGATATTAGCCAAAAGTTCTACTGAAACGAAACAGAACATCTTCAGTAGAGAAACTGAACAGTCAGCGTTTGAGATCATGCCCACGGATGTTACAGCCCTCTAGACATGCGCACTCCGGACCCGACAAGGATGAACCCCAGACACGGGATGTTAAATTCTGGCGCCTGTAATGTAAGCGGCAACCCCAATCAATAACTCGCCAGCGGGGAACTATTGCAGGCTGACAGACTCCATCATCAAAGACTCCCAGAGGAAACAGCGCCCAAGACATGACAGGAATTTGCCCAGATGAAATATTCTCTACAACGGTTGAAATAGCCTAGTGTTCAGAACTAGAATGAATGAACCAGATAGAGGTGGACTGACAAGAGTTGTACTAAGACAAATTGTAAACAGATCCGTTCATGAATGACGAATATTGGTGGATTTACATCTCCTAGTGGTCACCGACTGCTAGAATATTCTGAGCTACTTCAAGTGGCACGCATTTCTTATATAAACGGAAGCTACTTTAAATGGAAGAAGTCAGTTTGACTGAAAAGATAAGAGCGCGGGCTGAGGGGGGGGGGGGGGGGGGGTTCAGAACTGGCTTTAAGTTGGGCTGAAATGTTGACTTTTCGTTCAGAAAACAATGGCAAACTTCATTTCATTCATCGCGTGCCATGCTGCTAAGCGTGGGCGGTCATGATCCGCCATCTCAATCGATCACCAGAGTCCTGGATCAGCTCAGTGTTCTTAGCTCGACCATACCCCGTGGACGTTATGAGAAGAAATAAACTAGAGAATGTGGTGGCATCTGGCAAAATTTAGGGGAAAAAGAACAAGGGGAAGGCAGAGAAGTAAATATCTGGATGTCTTGGCCGCATGACGGTCGAGACAAGAATACAGAGCTGATCATGTGAAATGACGAAACATGACAGTCCACGCTTACCAGCATGGCCCAAAATGATGATGATACATCACTTCCAGGAGATGCAGGTGGGAGTTTCCCCTTGATCAAGCCCAGGTCAGGATGCTATTTCTACTATTCAGCACTTTGGGACCCATGGTAGTGCAGTAGTTAGCATGCATGCTTGCAGCAAAGTGATCACATGTTCGAATTCGCATTAAAGTGGGGATATTTCTTTATCGACTTTGATTCCCAAGTCGATCTAGTCTAAAATAGGTACCAAGAAATGTGGGAAACAAAGGCAGCAGGTGTCATGCTAACCACATTACCCCTCAGATCTACAAAATATGGTCATATAAAGGCAGCAGGTGTCATGCTAACCACATTAACCCTCAGATCTACAAAATATGGTCATATAAAGGCAGCAGGTGTGAGGCTAACCACATTACCCCTCAGATCTACCAAATATGGTCATATAAAGGCAGCAGATGTGAGGCTAACCACATTACCCCTCAGATCTACAAAATATGGTCATATAAAGGCAGCAGATGTGAGGCTAACCACATTACCCCTCAGATCTACAAAATATGGTCATATAAAGGCAGCAGGTGTCATGCTAACCACATTAACCCTCAGATCTACAAAATATGGTCATATAAAGGCAGCAGGTGTGAGGCTAACCACATTACCCCTCAGATCTACCAAATATGGTCATATAAAGGCAGCAGATGTGAGGCTAACCACATTACCCCTCAGATCTACAAAATATGGTCATATAAAGGCAGTAGATGTGAGGCTAACCACATTACCCCTCAGATCTACAAAATATGGTCATATAAAGGCAGCAGATGTGAGGCTAACCACATTACCCCTCAGATCTACAAAATATGGTCATATAAAGGCAGCAGATGTGAGGCTAACCACATTATCCCTCAGATCTACAAAATATGGTCATATAAAGGCAGCAGGTGTCATGCTAACCACATTAACCCTCAGATCTACAAAATATGGTCATATAAAGGCAGCAGGTGCGAGGCTAACCACATTACCCCTCAGATCTACAAAATATGGTCATATAAAGGCAGCAGATGTGAGGCTAACCACATTACCCCTCAGATCTACAAAATATGGTCATATAAAGGCAGCAGATGTGAGGCTAACCACATTACCCCTCAGATCTACAAAATATGGTCATATAAAGGCAGCAGATGTGAGGCTAACCACATTACCCCTCAGATCTACAAAATATGGTCATATAAAGGCAGCAGGTGTGAGGCTAACCACATTACCCCTCAGATCTACAAAATATGGTCATATAAAGGCAGCAGGTGTGAGGCTAACCACATTACCCCTCAGATCTACAAAATATGGTCATATAAAGGCAGCAGGTGTGAGGCTAACCACATTAACCCTCAGATCTACAAAATATGGTCATATAAAGGCAGCAGGTGTGAGGCTAACCACATTAACCCTCAGATCTACAAAATATGGTCATATAAAGGCAGCAGATGTGAGGCTAACCACATTACCCCTCAGATCTACAAAATATGGTCATATAAAGGCAGCAGGTGTGAGGCTAACCACATTACCCCTCAGATCTACAAAATATGGTCATATAAAGGCAGCAGATGTGAGGCTAACCACATTACCCCTCAGATCTACAAAATATGGTCATATAAAGGCAGCAGGTGTCATGCTAACCACATTAACCCTCAGATCTACAAAATATGGTCATATAAAGGCAGCAGATGTGAGGCTAACCACATTACCCCTCAGATCTACAAAATATGGTCATATAAAGGCAGCAGATGTGAGGCTAACCACATTACCCCTCAGATCTACAAAATATGGTCATATAAAGGCAGCAGATGTGAGGCTAACCACATTACCCCTCAGATCTACAAAATATGGTCATATAAAGGCAGCAGATGTCATGCTAACCACATTAGCCCTCAGATCTACAAAATATGGTCATATAAAGGCAGCAGATGTCATGCTAACCACATTAACCCTCAGATCTACAAAATATGGTCATATAAAGGCAGCAGGTGTGAGGCTAACCACATTACCCCTCAGATCTACCAAATATGGTCATATAAAGGCAGCAGATGTGAGGCTAACCACATTACCCCTCAGATCTACAAAATATGGTCATATAAAGGCAGCAGATGTGAGGCTAACCACATTACCCCTCAGATCTACAAAATATGGTCATATAAAGGCAGCAGGTGTCATGCTAACCACATTAACCCTCAGATCTACAAAATATGGTCATATAAAGGCAGCAGGTGTGAGGCTAACCACATTACCCCTCAGATCTACCAAATATGGTCATATAAAGGCAGCAGATGTGAGGCTAACCACATTACCCCTCAGATCTACAAAATATGGTCATATAAAGGCAGTAGATGTGAGGCTAACCACATTACCCCTCAGATCTACAAAATATGGTCATATAAAGGCAGCAGATGTGAGGCTAACCACATTACCCCTCAGATCTACAAAATATGGTCATATAAAGGCAGCAGATGTGAGGCTAACCACATTACCCCTCAGATCTACAAAATATGGTCATATAAAGGCAGCAGGTGTCATGCTAACCACATTAACCCTCAGATCTACAAAATATGGTCATATAAAGGCAGCAGGTGCGAGGCTAACCACATTACCCCTCAGATCTACAAAATATGGTCATATAAAGGCAGCAGATGTGAGGCTAACCACATTACCCCTCAGATCTACAAAATATGGTCATATAAAGGCAGCAGATGTGAGGCTAACCACATTACCCCTCAGATCTACAAAATATGGTCATATAAAGGCAGCAGATGTGAGGCTAACCACATTACCCCTCAGATCTACAAAATATGGTCATATAAAGGCAGCAGGTGTGAGGCTAACCACATTACCCCTCAGATCTACAAAATATGGTCATATAAAGGCAGCAGGTGTGAGGCTAACCACATTACCCCTCAGATCTACAAAATATGGTCATATAAAGGCAGCAGGTGTGAGGCTAACCACATTAACCCTCAGATCTACAAAATATGGTCATATAAAGGCAGCAGGTGTGAGGCTAACCACATTAACCCTCAGATCTACAAAATATGGTCATATAAAGGCAGCAGATGTGAGGCTAACCACATTACCCCTCAGATCTACAAAATATGGTCATATAAAGGCAGCAGGTGTGAGGCTAACCACATTACCCCTCAGATCTACAAAATATGGTCATATAAAGGCAGCAGATGTGAGGCTAACCACATTACCCCTCAGATCTACAAAATATGGTCATATAAAGGCAGCAGGTGTCATGCTAACCACATTAACCCTCAGATCTACAAAATATGGTCATATAAAGGCAGCAGATGTGAGGCTAACCACATTACCCCTCAGATCTACAAAATATGGTCATATAAAGGCAGCAGATGTGAGGCTAACCACATTACCCCTCAGATCTACAAAATATGGTCATATAAAGGCAGCAGATGTGAGGCTAACCACATTACCCCTCAGATCTACAAAATATGGTCATATAAAGGCAGCAGATGTCATGCTAACCACATTACCCCTCAGATCTACAAAATATGGTCATATAAAGGCAGCAGATGTCATGCTAACCACATTACCCCTCAGATCTACAAAATATGGTCATATAAAGGCAGCAGATGTCATGCTAACCACATTACCCCTCAGATCTACAAAATATGGTCATATAAAGGCAGCAGATGTCATGCTAACCACATTACCCCTCAGATCTACAAAATATGGTCATATAAAGGCAGCAGGTGTCATGCTAACCACATTACCCCTCAGATCTACAAAATATGGTCATATAAAGGCAGCAGGTGTGAGGCTAACCACATGACCCCTCAGATCTACAAAATATGGTCATATAAAGGCAGCAGGTGTCATGCTAACCACATTAACCCTCAGACATTTGAGGATGGGTAGCCAACTCCCTCATCACCTTTTCTTGCCAGAAAATGACATTGTACCCATTTCTTATGACACTGGGTCGACTCCATCACTGTAATGGTCAGCAAAAATCCTCCTGGTTATGCTGGAGATTAGACCTTGACCACTGTCTTGACAGCAAGCATACTAACTGTTATGCCACTGCAGCTCTCCAGTGAAGGACCAAAACATAAGGCCAGAACCATATGCCCAATGTGCCTCAAGGTGTGGAAGAAGGCCGTTTTTATTTTACTTACTTTAAACCTGATGCCACCTACCCATAAAATTGACCAAAATCCACAAGGCTTCTTTCTGTATGAAGTCAGTATTACTTGTGAGGCATGAGAAGATTGTGGGTAGGAAGTCAGTGTTGTCACAAGCTGTTAGAGCCATGTCTGGACTGAGTCCTATCATATTGCCTAGGCTATGTAGGTACGGTAGAATTACCTGAATATAACAAAAATACAACTTGAGTTTGCCCTGAAATTATTTTAACAGACAGACAGCCATCTGAACAAGCACAATGCAAAAAACTATAGGTTTATTTCTTATTGTTATTTATAAAAAACCAACAAAACAAGAACAATGTGATAAATTCTGATTATTGGTTATTATTAAAAATCACACACTAACAAGGAAATGAAGAGAAATAGTCACTTTAATACACAGGGAGGTAATCAACAGAACAAGAACAACGATGTGAACTTTAAAAATAAAAAAAAGACAGTATCAAAAGAACAGGGAAAATGGTCACTTACCTCGGGGAGAAAATAATAAAGACAATAACAATGAGACAGACTTTTAAGTTACTTAACAAAGGGTGAGAATCATAAGAACAAGAACAATGGTCACTTAACACAGGGAGAAAGCTATAAAAACAAGAACAATAAGATAAACTTTACAAAGGGTGAGAATCATAAGAACAAGAATAATGGTCGGTCACACACAGGGAGGAAATGAGACAAACTTTAAACAGTTATTTTGACAAATGGATAGAATCAAAACAAGAATTAATAGATGACCCTTATTTAATAGTTATTTTAACATATTGTGCTGTAACCAGGTCAGGATTCAGCACAGCACATACAGATTGGCTGATCATGCCTAGGGTGGTCATGTTTCCCCCCACAGGTTTGAGGGATTTCATTGTCAACAGACTCCAACCCAATGCCCACAGGAAAACGTGTTAAACACAACAAATGTGGGCAGACTGCATGCTACCATGGTTGCTGGTGCACCTCTTGGTCACGTACGTTGGCTTCATGAGCTATTACCTCCTATGGGCAACAATCCCTTTCAAATTAATTTCCAAAATGTGACCGATTTGGTCACAGGATTATTAATGTGAGGCTGGGATGTGATTCTCTTCTGAGGATTAACGGGGTAGGGGTAATGAAAATATGTCATGACATTAGCTTCAGCACCTGCTCTTGTTTAAAGACAGTGTGCTCATGTCACCTCGCTCACCAACTTTGGGAGAGTTCATTTTAAGCTTACCCATTGTCCCATCTGGTCTCTCACTTGGGTTAGTACCAACCCTTTGTGAAGATTACTGGATAAAATCAGATCTGTCACAGGTAAGTGAGCTAGGCCTGATTAGGGAAGACTAAGAAACAATGTGAGTCTTGTTTGAAAATCCCTGTCCCATTAGGACCTCAGGACATTTAGGTCAATAACTTTGCTAACCTTATCACGTTGAGCACTGTCCTCCAACTGGATCACCTGAGACAGTTTTGTTATAACAGAATTGATAATGTGGTAGAACTGATCCCGATGCTCTACAAATGTCTCTTTCCTGTAAGAACATAAAGTAAAGAACAGGACAATTTGAGATGCATTTACTTCCTGGCAGTTCACTTTAGCTTAGAAATCAAGAATGAGATAAGCAAAGCAAATATCATCCACATATGGGTTAAAACCCTGGTGCAACAAAGTCGATCTTATGTCTGTAAACCCTCTGTAAATATCATCATTATGTGCCCTGCTGCTGGACATAGGTGTTCATACATCACAGATGTCGGTCGCTGGGTCTCTGGATCAATTCCACTGATGATATTCAAATTCCTCCATGCCATGGTCTCAACTCATCCAGCATCATTTGCAAAAGTTTTCCAATGTTTCCTCTCATTACATGACCAAAGCATGTTTGTCTCCTCCTTATATTTATATACAATGTTCTACTTTCATTAGCCATCCCAAGGCAATCGTTGTTAGTGACTCTGGCAGTCAAAGGTATTCGTAAAATTTGTCTTAGAAACGACATGTATGTTGCCTCCAAGCTCTTCTTAATTTGTTTGTGCACATTCCATGATTCACTGCCATACAGTAGTGAAAATTCAAAATAACATTTTAGCACTTTCTAAGTGTAATATAACAATGTGTAATAAAAGTGTCATTACATCAATATGTGTTTGCGTAAGTACCAAAACAATGTGTCATTATACCATTGTGTGATCATACACATATACCAAGGTGTGAGTATATAAGTGTCATTTTATCAATGTGTGATTATATGCATGTCATTATACCAATGTGAAATCAAATGCATGTCATACCAATGTGTGATTATATGAATATCATTATACCAATGTGTGATTATATGCATGTCATTATCCAGTGCCGCCCACCGGGTGCAAATTATTCCTCCCCACGATGCTTAACGGCAGAAGTGGAAGAAGATGATGATGATTATACCAATGTGTGATCATATGAATGTTGTACCAATGTATGGCTGTATGCATGCAAAATTCAAACAACTGGATATTATTTTGTGATTTTTTAGCGCAGTAACCCAGTTTTTAGTTGATTTTTTATTTTTAAAATGGCCAGCTTTGAATCCGAAGACATGCTAGCATTGACTAGCTCTGATAGTAGTGATTTTGACAGTTCAGGACTGTCAGATAATGATTGCAGTGATACTGAAAGTGCCGATGAAGATTCCGACCTCGTGCTGTACTGTTATCTGGATAAGAGGAGGACTGTGAAGTACTGGAAGAAATTAACTTTCAATATTCTCTCAAGAATGATGCTGAATGCGTACATTTTGTACAAAGCTCATTCGACTGTAAATGTGATGGCTAGATACAAATTCACCACACTAGCAATTGAAGCACTTTGCGAGGAATATCGTACCCCACAGGTAATCGATGAGGTCCCTGAAGTTAAAGGGGTAAGTTCCATTCCAGATGGAAAAGAGAAAGACTTGTTTGTGTAGTGACCGAAAAACTCCTGGAGGGCGGAAGCGAGCCCGGTCAATGTGCAACAAACATTAAAAGGGACTTCATGGTTGTTATTTTTCTAATCATAAGGGTTTAAAATTATTCTAAAGTGGTGTAGGTATTCAATGAGGAAATCTTAGGCGAGTACCATTTAAAAAAATATATGTACTGGTATGAACTATAATTTTTCACAAAATGCAAATGAGGTCACCAAATTTGCATAAACATGAACAAAACAACTTCAATCATACACAGAAATAAACTTTAGTATATCCTCTTTAAGAATATAAATATATATATATATATATATGGTTCTAATATTTTTATTTTGAATTGTCAAAATTGTCACTTTATTCATTTCTGTACTCCAAATAAAATGACTCCGTCTTCTTCAGAGGGAAAGCTAAATTTGGCTCAATGTTGTTCTGTCCTAAAAGGGTTAAGTGTATTATAACAATGTTTGATTACTTAAGTGTATTATAACAATGTATATTACTTAAGTGTATTATAACAATGTATGATTACTTAAGTGTATTATAACAACGTACGATTACTTAAGCCGGCTTCCTGGCCTAGAGGTTAGCGACGTTTCTCCATAATCAAGTATACTTTTCGTAAGTAACGTGACGACGGTGAGAATCAGCAGTGGTTTGAATCGCGTCAGTAACTTATGGTGTATGTGAGCCGGCCGCTCAGAAAGCAATGGCAAACTACTGAGCATAATCTTGCCAAGAAATCAACAATGAGCTGAAAGATGCTGATGTTGACACCGATGTCCTGTAAAGGATATGCAAACATTTTTTTTTATTGATTACTTAAGTGTATTATAACAATGTAGATTACTTAAGTGTATTATAAGAATGTATATTACTTACTTAAGTGTATTATAACAATGTTTGATTATAGTAGAGTCATTATACCAATGTTTGATTATAGTAGTGTCATTATACTAATGTTTGATTACTTAAGTGTATTAATTATAAAAACTTTTGATTATGTAAGTGTATTATATCAATGCGTGATTGCTTAAAGGAGGTCCACATAGCTGAATGGATAGGTGTGCTCATTCTTAAACATCTAGTGATCCGGGAAGGTTAACCTGGTCAACAAATGCCCGCAGAAGTCGGATGATTCGGCCTAACGGCGCAAGAACTCAGCTCTGCTGTAAACAGGCACAACGCAGTCACATCCGAAAAAAAAATCCAGATGAACGCAGAAGAAGAAGAAGAAACATCTAGTGACATGGCCAAATGGATAAGAACACAAGTTTTTAAACATCCGGTGTGCTGATGCCGAGATTGTAGGTTCCACCCCTACACCATTCTGTTAGACTAAAATGTTTACACCCCATCCTTGACTTGGGGACATAAATGACAAGTACCTCAGAAGTCGGAGTGGGTTTGCCTGGTGGCGAGGGACACTGGTAATAGGGAAAGCTAATCCTCACACAACAATCAGTCCAGTGCACTAGAAGCTGTGTCATGTATATGGACTATGAGTTCAAAAATTTAAAAAAAAATGACATAAGTGTTATTGCCTGAATGTGTGATTACATAAGTGTTATTGCCTAAATGTGTGATTACATAAGTGTTATTGCCTAAATGTGTGATTACATAAGTGTTATTGCATAAATGTGTGATTACATAAGTGTTATTGCCTAAATGTGTGATTACATAAGTGTTATTGCCTAAATGTGTGATTACATAAGTGTTATTGCCTAAATGTGTGATTACATAAGTGTTATTGCCTAAATGTGTGATTACATAAGTGTTATTGCCTAAATGTGTGATTACATAAGTGTTATTGCCTAAATGTGTGATTACATAAGTGTTATTGCCTAAATTTGTGATTACATAAGTGTTATTGCCTAAATGTGTGATTACATAAGTGGTATTGCCTGAATGTGTGATTACATAAGTGTTATTGCCTGAATGTATGATTACATAAGTGTTATTGCCTAAATGTGTGATTACATAAGTGTTATTGTCTAAATGTGTGATTACATAAGTGTTATTGCCTGAATGTGTGATTACATAAGTGATATTGCCTGAATGTGCGATTACATAAGTGTAATGATATCAAAACAAGTACAAGACTGAAGACATTTGGCCTGAATGTGTGATTACATAAGTGTTATTGCCTGAATGTGTGATTACATAAGTGTAATGATATCAAAACAAGTACAAGACTGAAGACATTTGGCCTAAATGTGTGATTACATAAGTGTTATTGCCTGAATGTGTGATTACATAAGTGTTATTGCCTGAATGTGTGATTACATAAGTGTTATTGCCTGAATGTGTGATTACATAAGTGTAATGATATCAAAACAAGTACAAGACTGAAGACTTTTGGCCTGAATGTGTGATTACATAAGTGTAATGATATCAAAACAAGTACAAGACTGAAGACTTTTGGCCTGAATGTGTGATTACATAAGTGTAATGATATCAAAACAAGTACAAGACTGAAGCCATTTGGCCTGAATGTGCGATTACATAACTGTTATTGCCTGAATGTGTGATTACATAAGTGCTATTGCCTGAATGTGTGATTACATAAGTGTTATTGCCTGAATGTGTGATTACATAAGTGTTATTGCCTGAATGTGTGATTACATAAGTGTAATGATATCAAAACAAGTACAAGACTGAAGACTTTTGGCCTGAATGTGTGATTACATAAGTGTAATGATATTAAAACAAGTACAAGACTGAAGACTTTTGGCCTGAATGTGTGATTACATAAGTGTAATGATATCAAAACAAGTACAAGACTGAAGCCATTCGGCCTGAATGTGTGATTACATAACTGTTATTGCCTGAATGTGTGATTACATAAGTGTTATTGCCTGAATGTGTGATTACTTAAGTGTTATTGCCTGAATGTGTGATTACATAAGTGTAATGATATCAAAACAAGTACAAGACTGAAGCCATTCGGCCTGAATGTGCGATTACATAAGTGTTATTGACTGAATGTGTGATTACATAAGTGTTATTGTCTGAATGTGTGATTACATAAGTGTTATTGACTGAATGTGTAATTACATAAGTGTAATGATATCAAAATAAGTACAAGACTGAAGACATTTGGCCTGAATGTGTGATTACATAAGTGTAATGATATCAAAATAAGTACAACACTGAAGACATTTGGCCTGAATGTGTGATTACATAAGTGTAATGATATCAAAATAAGTACAAGACTGAAGACATTTGGCCTGAATGTGTGATTACATAAGTGTTATTGCCTGAATGTATGATTACATAAGTGTTATTGCCTGAATGTGTGATTACATAAGTGTTATTGTCTGAATGTGTGATTGCATAAGTGTAATGATATCAACACAAGTACAAGACTGAAGACATTTGGCATCCCAGAGTAAAAGTTGAGGGTTCCAGAAATGATGAGTAAGTAATAATAATCAATGAAAGATATTTGTAAACACTGTACCTGGAGTAAATGGTATTGACTAAACAGCCTATCTCAAAGCACAGATCACAAGTCACATCCACTGATCTAAGCAAGAGATTCAAATGAGTAAATATGGAGTGATCCTGCATACATCTGAGGAAAGAAACAGTGATTAGTAGAATCAGCTGGTCTTTAACTTTATATCAGTTTAGTACCAAACAAATAAATCTGTATGATAATATACTCAAGAAGAATACTCAATGTATCAAGAAGAGATAAGATCAGAAATGAAGAAATCATGACTAAAGTGGGGGTTATAGCTGCACTAGATTTTATTAGAAAGCAGCTAGTCAAATGGTTTGGCCATGCAAGTAGGTTACCAACTAACAGTATACCACAACAAGCAATGATGTAGAGACCAGAGGGAAACAGAGGAAGAGGCCGACCACGTAAACGGTGGACGCAGGGAATAACAGAGTCCATGGGAATATCGATATATGAAGCCCATAAGCGGGCACTCTCCCATGCCACATAGCAAGTGCCCAGATCACGCCATTCAGAGGATAAAAGGAACTCTCAATGCAAACAGGGCACGTAAACTATGGGATACGAATATACGTCACACCAACGCTAGGGTGACAACGAAATCATACGTTGTACGACAATCAAGTTGAACGGGCGTGGATTGGATTTGGAGAACAACTTGGTGTGGCTATTAGATCGTTGAAGGCTAGCAGTGGACTCACTCCAAGCTAAGAACAGCTAGAAGCATATATAGAGAACGCCATGGATTTGAGAACGACGGGAAAACTCTAGACAGACAGAATCGGAGGAAGATGCCAGCAAGGACGATCTGAATGAACTGAGGAAAGGAAAGTATTACTGAGTGACGATAAGGAAAACTCAGAACAGTTGTAACAACAGAAAGGTTAGTGCATGAATATATTAGATGCCATCCTGGCAATAACGGGACTTCTAATGTTTCACAACAAACTGTAGTATAACTTGTCAACTCCGTAATAAAGCGGTGTTAGAGTTTCCTGAGATCCGATGTTTACTTCTTGTCTAAAGGTTCTTCAGTGAATTCATAAACTGTTATTGTTACACCGTTTTGAATGAGCCAGTTCCTTTCGTAAGTTCTAACATATTCCACATGGCAAGACACAGTGAAGAAGGACTTACGATGTACTCCCATATGATGCTGGAGTAGTGTATTACATGCCCAGCATTCTTAGGTAAGTATAAAATAACCCGGAGAGCTAGTGTATATGTTGCACACATTAAAATCCTTCAGGAGTTGGAAATTGAAATGAGCAGGCCTAATGAGCTGCTCCTCAGGCTAAATTTAAGAGCCGGCTCCATGGCAAAGGTTTTATGAAATGGTATGGGTGCCGGTCGTTCAGGAAGCAATGGCAAACTACTGAATGTAAACTCGCACAGGAATCACGAACAGCCAAAAAATGCTGGGGTTAACTGCTACGTCCGTAAAGGATATGCAACTAACTTTAAAAAAAAAAAAACACTAGAAAAGACAATTTATAGTGTGTTTGATTGGCAAATTATATACTTTTACGCACAGCAGAGTTAAGATCAGCTAGCCTCTCCCAAGAGCGGTGAAAAGTGAAAGTTAGTAGCCTGGCAATGACCCGCAGACTACACAAGTGAACCTCATCTCCCTGCGTTGTAGACCAGGAAACTATGACTGGAGGTCATGGGCAAACGGGGCTCTGCCTCACCGGGGGGGACGGACTCCCTTTGGTCAGATTTTTGTCATAAACCTGTGACTGGCCTAGCAAGCTGGAATGGTATTTTCATGCTACTCGTACAAAATCTAATAAGTATAATCGGAATGACAGAAATGTATAAAGAAGAAGAACCATCATCAAATTATACCAATGAAGAACTATTTGCAGACGATCAAGCACTAATAGCAAAATCAGAAGCAGAATTACAAGACCACATGAATAGTCTAAACGAAGTGTGTAGGGAACATAACATAAAAATTAGCACAAGTAAAATAGAGGTAATGACTATAACCAAAGAAGACAAAAACAAACAAAAAAAACAACGATTCACCCACAAGAACATCCCCTAAAACAGTAAAGTGCTTCAAGTACCTAGGAAGTATATCATCAAATGGCAAATCAAAAGATGAGATCGAAAATAGATGCAATAACGCTAACCAACTCATTGGACAAATTGCATCACTGCTAAAGAACAAACATGTATCAACAGTTACTAAGAAAGCCCTCTACAACACAATCTTCCTACCAACTCTATGCTACCATTGCCAAACCTGGACAATGACAGAAACAGAGAAGAAAAATCACAACAACAGAAATAAGATTCTTGAGAAGAATATTCAAGTTATATTTCCATTAAAAAATTACAGGGCAGAGTTGTGTCAAAGAATAAGCACAGACAAGTCAATGAGATCATTCTGGCGACTACATAAAAGTATGAATGGGGGTAGTCAGGAAGAAGAGTGTTCCTTACTTCCAAAGTGCTGACCTTATCTGGCAGAGGTCTGATGAGAATAAGGGAAAATCATCTAGTGGTTTGTGCAGGAACGGTCCGGGGCTAACAAAATGCCCAATATATTGAAGTGAGGAATTAAAGCAGCCATGAACAGGATGTGACGATTCCCTCGGTGAGCCCAGCACCAGGGCGTTATGTGTCGGCCCTGCAATTAAGGAAGCCACCCTGGATGGCGGAAAATGCCATGGACTGTCCCTGCCTTCCTTTGAGGGATGACCGTGAAGTCTTCAACTGTTCCAACTTGACCAGCTGGGATGTGGACGGTCCACAAAAGTGAGAGTCTCCCAAGAATGCTAACCTGGTCAAAATTGGTTTTGTTGGAATAAGGGTTTCGACCCAAGGGTGCCTAACTGGACACACCACAATCACATCTGAAAAAACACTCCGGATGAATGCAAAGAAGATATCTAGTGTCAGGACAATGTTTTAGACTAATTTCCTAGTGATCCAGCAATCTGAATTTTAAAAAATAAAAATCCATGACAGGCGAACAGTTGAAATTTCTCAATTTTGAGCTATGTCAATTTTGCCCCAAAAATTGCTCTAATCGTCGGATTATTACTTTTAGCCACCTTGGTGGAATTGTGAGGTGGAAAAGGATTGGATGGATAAGCGTGGTGTTTAAGGAAATGGCAGAATTTTTTTTTTTTTTTTTTCCCCGCATTTCCATCCTGTTTCAGGATATTGCGGTCAACACCAGCATCTTTCAGCTGTATGTTGATTCCTAGGCTAGATTACGCTCATCAGCATGCCACGACTTTCTGAGCGACCAGCTCCATACTCTCATAAGTCACTTTTGCGATTCGAACCACTGCTAATTCTCGTCGCGTCACGTGACGAGAGTATTCGGGGTTAGTGGAGAAAGCTGCTAACCCCTCGGCCATGGAGCCATGGCAGAATGCCAAGAAGAATTAGAGTTGCCTAAGCTAGTCTTATCATGCTTTTAGAAAGAGAGATGGGCACAAAAGTTAGCTATTTCAAAAACCTGGTTAAAGCAGTTAAAAGTGAAAAGTTGACAGAGTTGTGTCAAAGAATAAGCACAGACAAGTCAATGAGATCATTCTGGCGACTACATAAAAGTATGAATGGGGGTAGTCAGGAAGAAGAGTGTTCCTTACTTCCAAAGTGCTGACCTTATCTGGCAGAGGTCTGATGAGAATAAGGGAAAGCCCTTTTTAAATGCTATCTAGAGCAGAGCAACCAAACAGACATGAGAGGCTGAAATTTTGCCATGGTGGTTATCTCAGATAGGTATAAGGTACAGAACATTGCAGTTGAAGACACAGTGACAGTGAAAGATATCAGGGCTGTGCTTCAACGAACAATATTTAGTGCCACGACATTGTTTTAGACTAAATTCCTAGTGATTCAGCAATTTTTATTTTTTGAGAAAAATCCATGACCGGCGATCTTTTGAAATTTCTCAGTTTTAAGTTATCTCAATTTCCCACACAAAGAATTGCACCAGTCGTGCAGATTATTACTTTTATGGTCATATCTAGTGTCAGGACATTATTAAAGACTAATTTCCTAGTGATCCAGCAATTTTGATTTTCTTAGAAAAATCCATGACCGGTGACCTGTTGAAATTTTTCAATTTTGAGCCATTTCAATTTCCACCAAAAAATTGTTCCAGCAGGGCAAATTATTACGTTTATGGTCATATCTAATATCAGGACACTGTTGCAGACTAATGTCCTAGTGATCCAGCAACTTTGATTTTTTGAGAAAAATCCATGACCATGTTGAAATATCTTAATTTTGAGCTATTTCAGTTTTCCCAAAAAACGTGCTTCAATAAGGCAGATTATTACTTTTATGGCCATATCTGGTGTCAGGACATTGTTTTAGACTAATTTTGTAATGATCCAGCAACGTTTATTTTTTTAGAAAAATCCATGACCGCCGTATGACGAAACTTCTCAATTTTGAGCTATCATATCTTTCCCAACAAAATTGCTCCAATTCTTCTTCTTCTTCAGCTTTCCGAGCCATTGAGGTTCTTTGCTGCAAATACAATCCGTCTCCATTCGTCTCTCTGGTGGACCTTCTCTTGCCAGTCGTTGATTCCAAGTGCTTGTAGGTCTGTACATGTATTATCTCTCCACCGTCTTCTTGGTCTACCTCGGGGTCTACGGTCATTTATTTCCTGAGTGTAAGCGAGTTTTGTTTCCCTATTATCTTCCATTCTTTCTATATGCCCCAGCCATTGTAGTCTATTAGCCTTCATGATACCAGTGATTAGCGGAGACTTAAACAGATCATAAATGTCCAATAGGGCAGATTATTATTTGCATGGTCATATCTAGTGTCAGGACATTGTTTTAGACTAATTTCCTAGTGATCCAGCAACTTTTATTATTTGAGAAAAATCCATGACCGGCTGTATGACGAAATTTCTCAATTTTGAGCCATCTGATTTTTCCCAACAAAATTGCTCCAATAGGGCAGATTCTTATTTGTATGGTCATATCTAGTGTCAGGACATTGTTTTAGACTAATTTCCTAGTGATCCAGCAACTTTTATTTTTTGAGAAAAATCCATGACCGGCCGGGCGTATGACGAAATTTCTCATGTATACATGAATTTAGCATTTCATATTACAATGGGGAGCAGTTAGCCAAGTAGCTGTGAATGCTGGTTTCTCCTTCGGGAGATCCGGGTTTGAATCCTCAGTAAGGTGTGGATTTTGTTCTGTTGAGGAAAAAAAGAACATCCTAACTTGCAGAGTTTGCAGTGACTGCACTATTCAGGTGGCCTCAATTCCTCAGGCTCAACAACACCCCACCCCTTGAATTTCATGACTGCATCTTTTTCTCTTTCCCTGTTGGGCCTTTCAGATGAAGTTTAAAAAGAGACATAAAATATGATATACAGCAAATCAAAGTGATTACTTTGTTACAGGGAAATGTAACAATAACTGAAGGATCTTCTGTAATGCATTTATAACAGATTCTCAGTTATTTCTGTCACATTCTTTCTAATGGGGGTGATCGTGAACTACCTTATGCAGGCATGATCATCTCTGGCCAGGTTAATGAGGGCAAACAGCACACTCTGCGATCTTGCTTGAAATGTCAGGAGATTTGTCTAATCAGAAACAGAAATAAAATTGTATTACAAGTAATAGGTTGCACAATTTATGGCTTAGACATGTCCCTGCATCTTGTCAGGTGCATACTGTACAAATAAACACAAAACAAAGCAACATCAATTAATCCTTGAAGCTGAAATATACAATACATATATTCAAACAAATTAGTCAGGTCTTGGATATGACTGAGCTACCATAGGACAGTAGACAGTACTACCTGCTTTCTGTTAGTGCTGAATGCTAGGTGGCACTCACCAAGCCTGATACCCTACATTGTGCCAAGGGCTTCAGGCAAAGTAGTGCAACTGGGAGGCTACAAGCCTTATCCTAGTGCGGGGAAATGCAGCCTAAAGACTAAATGTCAAGGCTGGGCAGACCAGGCCCTAAGCCTTGGTCGGCATCTGGTTTAGGATTGAGGCTGTGACAGGCGGACAGCATTGCTTAGCTGATTCAGCAGCTTCTGCAGCTGGTCTTGTTCCAGAGGTATTGGTGTTTACCTTTCCTGTGGAGTAAACTAGGCAGGCCAAGAGAGGGATCATGCTACATGGGCAACACATAATCTCTACAATTCAGTCCAGGCTTTGTGCTATGGGAATAGAACATTTTACAAATTATCATCTATCAAGACAGCGAGGTGCCAGTCATCATATTCCAACAGTAGTTTAGACCATCTAACATCGTAATTTTTAACTATCATACAATTTTGTTTACACAATGGCCTAGCCAAGCTGCTTCAGGATATCTTTACCATTAATCCATTCCGTGTTAACCAACACATGAAACACATGAGTTTATTAATCCATTCTGTGTGTAACACGTGAAACACAATTTACTTAAGACTATTAACCTTTCATCATCAAACCACTACACCACATAAATATATGAGAAAATGAATACTCAGAATGCAACTGAGCTGAAGAGAAGTGGTGAGAACAAGAGCATGGGGTAACACGATCAATAATGTATATACAAATCCATGACACAAAGAGAGGTTGGATAAGAGTTAATACACGGGAGTTCATATAAAAGGGAGATAAATAAAACGGCTTAGCGGAACAGAGTTGCAACTCAGTGCCATACATTGAGTGTGGTTTGTTTAATCTTCTGGCTCAATCTTTAACTGTCCAATATATGGCAACATTAAACACACTGAAGACAACGGACTTAGGATTGTGTCTCACAATACTGGATTTTTATTGAGCACACCTCGATGTCCAGCTAACATGCTGACCAAGTTATGTATTGTTTGAGTACATTACACTCCCAGACATCTTAGCTATGGTAGTCTTGTCAGAGGTGGCCCTAATCTTCTATCAATGGCATCAATGATCCATCATTAGCTGTTCATTACTAGCATTACACATACAATTGTTGAAGATTTACTTAGTTATGATGAGTATGAAAATTACACCACAGACACTGGGTAAATGTATATATATGGTTATGTAGCGTCACGCCACTCAAATAGAAGGCCTGGCAATCGCCCACTGTAAATTCTCACTGGTTGGCATTCTCTGAGCTTCTGTCATCTAATTAGTAACCCTTCAGGTCTATGACTACATATTCGCCATAGCTGGATATGTTTCAATATAATTTAAATAGGCTGTAGAAAGCGGCTGATGTTATTGCTTGACTGTAGAAATGGCTGATGTTATTCTTTCAGTGCCCTGGCCGCAAGTGAAGTCTCCAATCTAACATGCTGTGAGTTGCGTGTAATCACATGACTTCCCTCTGTGTGTCACTACTTCCTCGTGGCAATGGCCCGCATTACCAGCCTGTGCTGAGCTGTTATCGATTCTACTCAATGACCCTGGGTCTCTGTCCCACTAAGCTGTTTTATTTATCTCCCTTTATATATATATAAGAATTAACTCTTATCCGACCTATGTCATGGTAGTCAGTATCTTCCATGAAAATGAGAATAAAATTAAACGGATTAACACTGCTGTCAAGTTCAATGATCAAATTTTTTATACATATTTGCTGCCCAAATTTGACTATCATCAAATACATTATATTATGCCAGTGGAAGTGGACCATTACCCATTTGTTCCCAAGGCCTAGAAGCAAAGAAGCCTGAAGCAAAGAATAGCAACACTGTAACCTGCGGTGTATGTTGTCTCATCTCATCATGTTACTCTTGTACCTTGCGGTGTGGAGGTGAAGTATAAACAGCGGGAGAGTGCCCATTTATGGGCTTCATGTATTGATATTTCCATGGACTCTTATTCCCTGTGTCCATCGTTTACATGTGGGCCTCTCTCTACTACACTCTGGTCTGCACATCATTGCTTGTGGTATTCTGTTTGTTGGTAACCTACTTGCATGGCCAAACCATTTGACTTGCTGCCTTCTAATAAAATCTAGTGCAACTATAACCCCCACTTTAGTTCTGATTTCTTCATTTCTGATCTTTTCTTGATACAATGAGTATTCTTCTCAGGAATCTAATTTCTGTTGTGATTTTTCTTTTCTCTTTTTCTGTCATTGTCCAAGTTTGGCATTGGTAAGAGTTGGTAGGAAGATTGTGTTGTAAAGTGCTTCCTTAGTAGTTATTGATACAAGTTTGTTCTTTAGTATTGTTGCCATGTGTCCAATGAGTTGGTTTGCCTTATTGCATCTATTTTCGATCTCATATTTTGATTTGCCATTTGATAACGTACTTCCTAGGTACTTTAAACTCTTTACTTGTTTCAAGGGATGTTCGTTTAGGTGAATCATTGCTTTTCCTTCTTTAGTTACAGTTATGTTTTACTTGTGCTAATGTTCATGTTGTTCCCTACACATTTCGTTTAGACCATATGGTCTTGTAATTCAGCTTCTGATTTTGCTATTAGTGCTTGGTGTACCAGTACCCCCGGGGCTTTGACAGGCAGGGTACACTTAAGATATATCCCCGCTCTGCCCTGACCACGTCACTAGGACTTTCCATCTACTGGCCCCTCCCACTGAGCCGGGACTCCGCCTGTCCTTCCGTTCCCACCTATGGATACCCACCCACAAGGGGCTTGGACCAGACAGCAGTTGTACCCTAGCACCAAGACATGGTAACAAAACCAGTTCATTTACAAAATAATCTAGAGTTGGAAGGCTGAAAAGCCAGGATAGAAGTATGTCTATATACAGAGCTAAAGAAGAGAGGTGAGAAGAGCTAGAGATGATCCATCTTCATCAGTCAGCATGTGAGATCTGTTCCGTGCGTTAGTCCAGTCATTGCTATGCACTCACCCGGATAACTTCCGGCACAGCGGACTCCCAAAGTGTAGACACCTCCAGCGTCCTCCAAGTCCACCGTGATTACTATGTCAGACTGGCCATTCTCATGTCCGATATCAGAATGTCACACCTACACGGTTCAATTATGTCGTCACTCAGTGATGTAACCAATCACCACTGGATACTCACAACTGTCTGAACAGGGCGACCCTAGACATCCCCCTCAGATATTCGTACTGCTGCGCAAGGCTGGAGCGTGGTAGCTCCTCACAATAACAATGTCACTGAAATGATCTCAACAGCAGCATCACATTGGAGCGTGGTAGCTCCCTACAATAACAATGTCACTGAAATGTACTTAACCGCAGCACATTAGAGCGTGGTAGCTTCCTACAATAACAATGTCAATGAGGTGTTCTTATCAGCAGCACAACATTGGAACGTGGTAGCTCCCCACAAGTAATGTCCATGAGACCCGGCTGGGTCCTAAACATTCTCAGAAGTTCCATCTCCGGTAAATAGCAACTACTACTTAACTTGAATAGTGGCATATCAATGACACAAAAAGTCATCATCCTGAGCAACAGAGCCTGATACTACCTGATAACATTACAGGTCTAAGTCCATTTAGACCAGTGGTTCTCAACCGGTGGGGAACGCATGGGCCAAAAAAGGTTGAGAACCACTGATTTAGACACTTCAGTTGTAGATCCCATCTGGATCAGTCTGAGTAGTCGGTGAGAGCATTCGGCTACAACTGTGACTTACATGCACATAAACAAAAATATGCTATCAGAAATGTATTACTATAAAATTATAGTATACTGGATCTTCTCTCCCTTCAAGGAGGTTCTCGCATGAGGGTGCATCAGTGGTCAGATAGCTAATCGAATAGCTCGTCTGGGAAGCACATGTCCCGAAAGTACTAGTATTGTCCGTCTGACCTGTCACCGGATCCTGCCACTTTGTGCTATCTCTTTTCTCCATCTATCATCCACCATCAACCTTATTATACACATACTTCTATTTAAGTGTAGTGGTTTTACCATCTGAAGGTGTCCGGTGGACAGTTCCTCCTCCTCATCCTAACTAAAGAATTAATTAATTAAACCATTAATCAATCATTTAATTAATCATTCATTAATAACTCAAGAATTATTAACAAATCAATAAACAAGCTATCGCTTCTGTTCTTGGATCCCAGTCCCAGTGTGTAGCTCCATCCTGTGTTATTGGTGAAAATCCACTCCCGTTCCATTACCTCAGATCAGCTGTGGACAAAGAGTGAACGGTTTCCATGGCGCATTAGGCCACTCCATCTCTTTCAGAATGACATCTAGCAACTCATCCCCTAATTCCCAATGTCTCTCTGCAAGTGTATCAAGGCTCTCTTCTGTAGCACCCTCCTGCTAGCAGACGTGACCCCCCACTAGCAGGATAGGGCTTAGAGAGAGGAGTAGAGAAATTTCATTGAACGTTCCGCTCGAATCTCATCTTCGTTTCAAATGCATAAGCACTCGGTTGTAACGCATCGTCGCAGTACACACCGGTCATTCCAAATTAGCAAGTAACATCACCACCACGGTCCCACATGAAATAAATTACTACCACTATCACTGTAACTTCACAGCACCACTTCCTTAGAACAGCAGCATTGCTACATTCACATAGCAAGCAATTCACTGCACTTCCTTTTAGAAATAGAACAAAACCACATTTCCTTGAAATACTCCAGCATCATATATCTATAGAATGTAACACACCATTAGCTACTCAATAAACAAGTAGGTCAACATACATGTTATGCAAAATCCTACCATATTGACAAAAGGACACACCATATTAGCAGTGCTAATTTTCTAATAACTCTACTCTTTTTAACAACACATAAGTATTATGTATATTTCGCAACACAGTGCTTGTGTAAAGGACTGGGTTATAATCCTAAATCTACACACAACATTGTACTAGTACTGTTAGAATGCAGGTAGTTAACACTCGACCGTGGCCTAGATTTACAACTGGCACGATCGATAATGCTACTAAATTATTCATGAGATCGGTTTCGGCAAACACAGCGTGATGGTAATATTTATATTTGCATATTTCGGCTCGGTACGAACAAAGACTAAGTAAGATGGTCTTTACCTTAGAATGAGAGACACTGTAGATTTCTGCTGTCTCAATGTCAGGAACTGGCAAGCGCCTTGAAGACAAGAATGTTGACAGATCTAATTCTATGTCTGCTCGAGTTGATAGCTGAAGTGCGACTGACACTGACAAAGCTAGCCCATTGAGTTGCGTACACCACTCAACACTCAAGCTTCAAGTGATTCACAGAGGAAGCCACTTTCCCGTGTAACTCCTGTTGAGTGATGCCCTACGTGATTGGGCGCATGTCACTAACTCAACCGAACATACACTCGACTGTACTAGAAACGGCTAGAACAGAAGAAGTCAGTCGTGTTCCCCCGAGTTATAATTAGCCTGGAAAGGAAACAACTCTGTTAACCCCGACCTATTGGGGATTCCCCTGTGTGAAGACAAGTGAATTGGGTCATCCTGTTACATTAGAAGAAATGAATTGGAGAAGGTGACCACTGGCAAGATCGAAGGGAAGAGACCAAGGTGGAGACTGAGAAGTAAATACCTGGATGGCTTGGCCATGTGGCATGGTCAAGACAGGAATACGGAGCTGATCCACAACGCTGGTGATCGAATGAGATGGCAGAACATGACTGCCCATGCTTATCTGCATGGCACATGATGGATGGATATTAGATTAGACTCCCACTTAAGAAGGTCGACCCTATCGAACGTACTCTACCCAAAAGCTGTATGAACCTATTACTCTTCAGAGACAGGATGTCGGGAAAGAAAGTCGGCTCTGGCGTTCTTTCCCAGGGATGTATTCGACCTTGCCATCCGATTTCGAATTCAGCACCCTGGACTGGGAGTGGCACTAAAACTATCTCCTGTCTGCAGAGATAAACTGGGTTTGATTCTATGCTTTGGTGCCACCATCTGGCACTCTGAGCATGACCGGATATACCTCTGCACATCGCCTGTCAACCCAGGCCAGTGGTAGTGGCTGGAAAGACACAGGACTTTTGCCCCGACATCCATGTGTCTGTTGAGGGATATGATATGTCCTCCATGTGTCCGTAGAGGGATATGGTATGTCCTCTATAAATCAATTGGGGTCTGTCGTCAGTAGGGACTACTAACTGGCCATACAGGCTATCCCCTTTCCCGGTCCTATGATAAAGCAGCCGGTTCTTCAAATGGAACTCAGTGTTGGTGGGTCCAAACTTTTGATCAACTCCAAGAAGTAAGGATGCAACGTCACATCCTCACTTTGAGCAACTCACTTCCCCCGAGAGAGGGCTGGTGATTACTTTATCACACTGCTCATTTCCCTCCTTAGTCCTGGTCTACATAGCATTCACTATACTATAGTTCTTGGGAGCCCCCAGGAACACATGTGGAAAACCTAGGATCAAAGGGTAGATAGGATCCGGCAGCACAGCCGCCTGATTGGTACCCGTAACATACTTGCACCGAATGTCAACCCTGGCAATCAGCAAGTTCATACCTATGGAGTTCTTTGTGGCCGGCTGAATCTCAATGGTCTCGCCTGTGAGCTGCTCTGAGCTCACCAGGCGGGATGTTATTACAGCCTCAAACTATAAATCAGTGTCATAGAGACACGCCACCTGTTGCCCATTTACAACTATCAACTCTACTACAGGTGGTCTCTCTGACTTTTGTTTCTCAGTACCCACTTCTATTTTCTCGCTCAGTCCATCTCTATTCTCCGAAAGACAAGCAAAGGGCAAATCCTTTGGCTTGCTCTTACAATCTAATGTATTGTGCGAAGCCGACTTACAGAATTTGCACCACCGCTCAGTCCACTTCCGCTGTGGATATCCAGGTGGGCTTTTCTTTCCGGGCTTTTTACCAGAGTCATTCTCTAAGGTGTCTGCATTGTTAGTGAGAACTTTGGAACCTTTAGACTTGTGTTTCTTATCTTGCCCCTTCTGTTTAGATCTAGACCCAGTCTGACTGGAATCCCCAGTCTCACCATAAACTTCCACATAGCTCTCAGCTAACTTATTCACAATGTCTAATCTTTCCACCCCATTTTCACCGAAGAAATTTCACAAAGGCTTGGACATCTGCATCTTCATTTGGTCAACGACCATGAGCTCTATTAAACTCTCATACTCTTTCTTGAATCCAGCCAAAGCCATCCACTTCAAGAGGTACGAGTTCAACCTAACACCATATACTGAGAACATCTCACCAGGTTCTCGTTTGGACATTCTAAACTTCCGTCTGTAGGCATGTGCGGTCATTTCAAATCTTTTAAACAGAACTGCTTTCAGAGTTGGAAAATCATTCTCCATCCCTGGTGGTAAACGCGCATACACTTCGTATGTGGAGCCACAGAGTCCTTGTGAAAGCTTAAGATTCCATTTCTCAGGCTCTAAGCCCATTGCTACATTGCCTCAAATTTATCTAAGAATTGATCAATCTTCTCTTTGTATGGTTCAAATGGCGGGAAGGGCCACTTCATGGCATGGTAAGCTGGTCTACTATATGCTGGATAGCCAGGTAAAGCATCTGACTACTGCTCCCTCAGTTTCCCCAACAGATTGAGCCTTCACCTCAAGTTGCTTCATCCTAACCTCATGCTCCATCTCAAGTTTTCTAGCTTCTAACTTCTTAGAATTGTTCTGCTGCTAATTTCTTAGCCTCTTGGTCTGCAGATAGCAGTTTCTCCTCCAACGCTAACGTTTGAGCCTCAAGCTTGACTCTGCTTTTCTTCTGTCTCTTAAGTCACGTTCTACCTACTGGACATAAGTCTTGAATGATTCACCTTATAATCCCAACTCACGTGCAGTTGCCTGTACCTCAGGTAAATCTAAGGTACAAGTAGCCATGCTTAACGTAAGTAAATGCAATGTGTGTGTGTGTGTGTGTGTGTGTGTGTGTGTGTGTGTGTGTGTGTGTGTGTGTGTGTGTGAAATTCAAACAATAGGTTATCACAAAGTTACTATGCTAACTAACAATGTAACAACACTATAATAACTCTGTCCATGTCAAGAGAGAAGTGAGACAGCAGCCAGACTCATAAAGTAGACACAAGGGATAGGACAAAGAACAGTTGTCCCTATACCTACGAGATGTCAGCACAGAAGATCCCGGACGAGCTCCCTCATTCTTCTGTGTACCAGTTCCCCCGGAGCTTTGTCAGGTAGGGTACACTTAGATATATCCCCGCTCTGCCCTGACCACCTCACTAGGACTTTCCATCTACTGGCCTCCATCGAGTTGGGACTCCACCTGTCCTTCCCTTCCCACCTATGGATACCCACCCACATGGGGCTTGGACCAGACAGCAGTCGTACCCTCGCACCAAGACATGGTAACAAAAGTAAAATTTATTTACAAAATAATCCAGAGTTGGAAGACTGAAAAGCTGGGATAGAAGTATGTCTATATACAGCGCTAAAGAAGAGAAGTGAGAAGAACTACAGATGATCCATCTTCATCAGTCAGCATGTGAGATCTGTTCTGTGCATTAGTCCAGTTGTTGCTAGCACTCACACATAACATCCGGCACAGCGGACTCCCAAAGTGTAGACACCTCCGGCTTCCTCCAAGTCCACCGTGATTACTATGTCGGAATGGCCATTCTCATGTCCGATATCAGGGTGTCACACCTACAGGTATAATGATGTCGTCACTCAGTGACATAACCAATCACCATTGGATACTCAAACTGTCTGAACAGGGCGACCCTAGCCAACCCCCTCAGATATTCGTACTGCTGCACAAGACTGGAGCATCACAATAACAATGTCACTTAGATGATCTCAACAGTAGCATAACATTGGAGCGTGGTAGCTCCCTACAATAACAATGTCACTGAAATGTACTTAACCGCAGCGCATTAGAGCATGGTAGTTCCCTGTAACAAGACCCCCGGGGCTTGAACAGGTATGTTACTAATAGTTATAACCCAGCCTTTGGTCCAAACACTCCAATAGGACTTTCAGTCTACAAGTCCCCCACAAGACGGGATAGCTGACCTTCCCTTCCCACCTATGGATTCCTACCCACAGAGGGCTCGGACAAGCCATGGTCAACAAAGCAAAATTAATACGTCAAACTGAACTCGGAGAGGGATGGCTGAAAAGTCTGGATAGAAGACCCTCTGTACAATGCTGAATGAGAGCCGCGAGAAGATCTACAGGTAATCAGTCATCATCATAAAGCATGTGGATTCTGTTTGCACTGTCGTAGCATCATTCAATTCAACTTGACTATAGATCATCAAGGAAACATTCATAGAAGTATCACTCAGAGTTCTCATAGGAACACCCATTACCTTACAGGCGTGAATCAGGAGATGCATCAGTCCTAGACCCCATCTGGATCTGTTGACCAAATCTTCGTCAGACTCGTACCGGTTGTCTTAGCTTAGACACACCATGAACTTATTAAAACTCATGTTTCTCATATGTGTTGACTCTGGCAGATTCATGTGACCGCTCCCAGTATTGCCCCAAAACATCACATTGACTGATACTGGAACGAGCTGGTCCAATTGAGTTCATGGTATAACTCTAGAATATCCATCACTAACAGGGTCGGGTTTACAAAAGAGAAGAGAAGTAGAGCCATTCATCCAACGTTCCACTCATATTTTGGATCGGTAAAAACGCAACAGCCTCGTTTACAACGCGTCATATCACCCTCAGTTGGGCGTGTAAAATAAACAAGTAGTGACATCACAATTCTACAGGTAATTCATAACTACCACAATCAGGTAACTACAAAGCATTCCTACATAGAGGTGTAACAGCACTGTCACCCTCACATAGCAACCACTTCACTACACGTCCTGGTGGAAATAACACAACACCTTGGTTCCTGGAATTCACAGAGTACCATCTATCTAACGCATAGATTACATCACTATCTAGCTACCACAGAACACATCACTCGCTAAGGCAGATAACTCATCACTAGCTATGCAACTAATATCACACAGCCTAACTATTGTCAAGGATTCAACACATCCCTACCTATTCAATCAATAAACAAGCAGGTTAACAGTTGTTACACATACCGTTATAAGATTGACCAAGCTATACCTCACACTAAACTCAGAGAGGGATGGCTGAAAAGCCTGGATAGAAGACTAAATATGTACAATGCTGAATGAGAGAGGTGAGAAGATCTACAGGTGATGGGCCATCATAATGTAGTATGTGATCTCTGTTCGTGCCACATCCAGTCATAGCTAACCACTCACCCAGTGAACCTCCGGTGCAAAGGAACTCCACGAGTCTTCTTCCACTGAGTATGATATCGGACTGGTCAGGCGTATGTCTGATACCTGACTGGCACTTCAACGCTGTTCGCTGATCGTCCCTCAATGATGAAATCACTCAACAGATTTCGCACTACTGAAGAAATATGGGCGACCCTAAGGTTCTAGGTGTCCCTATCAGATGTTAAGTACTGCAACACAATCCAAGAGGTAGCTACTCTTCAGCATTACAAAGTCCATTGCAATACCTATTCAACAACATAAGACTGGAGCATTGGCTCCATTCACTAGATGTGTCACTATTCAACAACAACTTAGGAAGCTAATGACTCAGTGCCCTAGCACTGTTCACTAGTCAACATCACCAACTTAGGGAGTATAATGACACAGCACTAGCACTGTTATTGTTCAACAACACCACCTAGGAATGTGGTAGCTCCGTACTATGACCTGGTTCAGTTGGTCATCATAATAGCAGACTACTGTTGTGGTTGTATAACCCTGACCAAGTTCAAGGTTTCCGAGATGATCACAAATGTAGACCCACATTGAAGTTAGATGAATCACTATACATTGGACATCACTAAGACCCAGCTGGGCCTTGAAATATATTTAAACTTGCCATAGTAGTTGCTGGTTCCACAAGAGTTCGCTACAGCCAACTCAACTCGACTGTCATCAAGAATACAAATATTTATAGAGGTTTCCCTCCCAGTTCTCATAAGAATACACCCGTTACCTTACAGGCGTGAATCAGGAGAAGCATCAGTCCTAGACCCCATCTGGATCTGTTAACCAAATCTTTGTCGGACTCGTAGCGGTTGTCTCAGTGTAGACACACCGTGATTTCCTAGACTCACGTTTCTCATATGTGTTGCCTCCGACAGATTCATGTGACCGCTCCCAGTATTGCCCCAAAACATCATATTGACTGGTACTGGAACGAGCTGGTCCAATTGAGTTCATGGTATAACTCTAGAATATCCATCACATAAACAGATCCTGAAACGAGGACGTCGGTGAGAGTACTCGGCTACAACTGTGACTAACATGCACATCAACAACATCACATGTATCAGTACATAATATCATGACACAATGATATAAAAGATCATCAACATAGTAGATCATCAACATAGTAGATCATCTCTCCTACCAAGGAGGTACATGCATGAGAGCGCCTTAGTGAGCAAGTAGATAGTCAAGTAACTCTTCTGGGCAACATCTGGCCCGATAACACCAGAGTAGTCTGTTTGACTCTGTCATAGGATCCTACTACCTGGTGTTATTCCTTTCCTCCGTTTCTCCTCCTACAACAACCGTCAAATACACCTACTTATCTTTCAGTGTAGAGGTTTAATTATCTGGGAGGTGTCCAGCCGGACATTTCCTCTTCATCAAAATAACTCAACAATTAATTATTTAACCCATTAACTAATTAATTACATCATAATTCATTAATAACCGCACAGCATTAATAAATTAAATCATCAGTCGTTAATAACTCAACAGCATTAACAAAATAATACATCAAGCAAATGCTTTTGTCCTAGGATCTCTGTCCCAGAACCGGTATGACCTTTCTTAGTTGACCTTGTCTCCTGAAGGTTGAGTCTGTGCAGGTCTATCACAGGTTTGGTGGCAATCCACCCAGTAGTCTTTCCCCCAAAGATGAGCTGTGGAAAAAGAGTACCTTATTTCCGTGGCGATTTAGACCACGTCATCCTATTTAGAATGGCACCCAGCACCTCATCCCATAAATCTTCATGTCTCCCCTAAGTGTGGATCAAGGCCATCATATGCAACCCCTCCCCGTAGTAGATGTTTTTCCCCCACTAACAGGGTCGCATTTACAAAAGAGAAAAGTAGAGCCATTCATCCAACGTTCCGCTCGTATTTTGGATTGGTAAAAACGCAACAGCCTCGTGCAGTTGGGCATGTAAAATAAACAAGTAATGACATCACAATTCCACAGGTAATTCATAACTACCACAATCAGGTAACTACAAAGCATTCCTACATAGAGGTGTAACAGCACTGTCACCCTCACATAGCAACCACTTCACTACACGTCCTGGTGGAAATAACACACCTTGGTTCCTGGAATTCACAGAGCACCATCTATCTAACGCATAGATTACATCACTATCTAGCTAACACAGAACGCATCACTCGCTAAGGCAGATAACTCATCACTAGCTATGCAACTAATATCACACAGCCTAACTATTGTCAAGGATTCAACACATCCCTACCTATTCAATCAATAAACAAGCAGGTTAACAGTTGTTACACATACCGTTATTAGATTGACCAAGCTATATGTCACACTAAACTCAGAGAGGGATGGCTGAAAAGCCTGGATAGAAGACTAAATATGTACAATGCTGAATGAGAGAGGTGAGAAGATCTACAGGTGATGAGCCATCATAATGTAGTATGTGATCTCTGTTCGTGCCACGTCCAGTCATAGCTAACCACTCACCCAGTGAACCTCCGGTGCAAAGGAACTCCAAGGCGTAGACCACGAGTCTTCTTCTTCCACTGTGAGTATGATATCGGACTGGTCAGGTGTATGTCTGATACCTGACTGGCACTTCAACGCTGTTCGCTGATCGTCCCTAGATAATGAAATCACTCACAACAGATTTCGCACTACTGATGAAATATGGGCGACCCTAAGGTTCTAGGTGTCCCTATCAGATACTGCAACACAATCCAAGAGGTAGCTACTCTTCAGCATTACAAAGTCCATTGCAATACCTATTCAACAACATAAGACTGGAGCATTGGCTCCATTCACTAGATGTGTCACTATTCAACAACAACTTAGGAAGCTAATGACTCAGTGCCCTAGCACTGTTCACTAGTCAACATCACCAACTTAGGGAGTATAATGACACAGCACTAGCACTGTTATTGTTCAACAACACCACCTAGGAATGTGGTAGCTCCGTACCATGACCTGGTTCAGATGGTCATCATAATAGCAGACTACTGTTGTAGTATAACCTTGACCAAGTTCAAGGTTTCCGAGATGATCACAAATGTAGACCCACATTGAAGTTAGATGAATCACTATACATTGGACATCACTAAGACCCAGCTGGGCCTTGAAATATATTTAAACTTGCCATAGTAGTTGCTGGTTCCACATGAGTTCGCTTCAGCCAACTCAACTCGACTGTCATCAAGAATACAAATATTTATAGAGGTTTCCCTCCCAGTTCTCATAAGAATACACCCGTTACCTTACAGGCGTGAATCAGGAGACGCATCAGTCCTAGACCCCATCTGGATCTGTTAACCAAATCTTTGTCGGACTCGTAGCGGTTGTCTCAGTGTAGACACACCGTGATTTCCTAGACTCACGTTTCTCATATGTGTTGCCTCCGACAGATTCATGTGAACGCTCCCAGTATTGCCCCAAAACATCATATTGACTGGTACTGGAACGAGCTGGTCCAATTGAGTTCATGGTATAACTCTAGAATATCCATCACATAAACAGATCCTGAAACGAGGACGTTGGTGAGAGTACTCGGCTACAACTGTGACTAACATGCACATCAACAACATCACATGTATCAGTACATAATATGACACAATGATATAAAAGATCATCAACATAGTAGATCATCTCTCCTACCAAGGAGGTACATGCATGAGAGCGCCTTAGTGAGCAAGTAGTCAAGTAACTCTTCTGGGCAACATCTGGCCCAATAACACCAGAGTAGTCTGTTTGACTCTGTCATAGGATCCTACTACCTGGTGTTATTCCAATCCTGTTTCTCCTCCTACAACAACCGTCAAATACACCTACTTATCTTTCAGTGTAGAGGTTTAATTATCTGGGAGGTGTCCAGCCGGGCATTTCCTCTTCATTAAAATAACTCAATTAATTAATTATTTAACCCATTAACTAATTAATTACATCATAATTCATTAATAACCGCACAGCATTAATAAATTAAATCATCAGTCGTTAATAACTCAACAGCATTAACAAGATAATACATCAAGCAAATACTTTTGTCCTAGGATCTCTGTCCCAGAATCGGTATGACCTTTCTTAGTTGACCTTGTCTCCTGAAGGTCGAGTCTGTGCAGGTCTATCACAGGTTTGGTGGCAATCCACCCAGTAGACTTTCCCCCAAAGATGAGCTGTGGAAAAAGAGTACCTTATTTCCGTGGCGATTTAGACCACGTCATCCTATTTAAAATGGCACCCAGCACCTCATCCCATAAATCTTTATGTCTCCCTAAAGTGTGGATCAAGGCCATCATATGCAAACCCCTCCCCCTAATTGATGTTTTCCCCCCATTAACAGGGTTGGGTTTACAAAAGAGAAGAGAAGTAGAGCCATTCATCCAACGTTCCGCTCGTAAAAACGCAACAGCCTCGTTTACAACGCGTCATATCACTCTCAGTTGGGCATGTAAAATAAAAAAGTAGTGACATCACAATTCCACAGGTAATTCATAACTACCACAATCAGGTAACTACAAAGCATTCCTACATAGAGGTGTAACAGCACTGTCACCCTCACATAGCAACCACTTCACTACACGTCCTGGTGGAAATAACACACCTTGGTTCCTGGAATTCACAGCGCACCATCTATCTAACGCATAGAGTACATCACTATCTAGCTAAGCAAAGAACGCATCACTCTCTTGCTAAGGCAGATAACTCATCACTAGCTATGCAACTAATATCACGCAGCCTAACTATTGTCAAGGATTCAACACAGCCCTAGCTATTCAATCAATAAACAAGCAGGTTAACACAGTTGTTACACATGCCGTTATTAGATTGACCAAAGCACACTCACAAGTAGCAGTGTTAGATTTGTAGCAAATATCCTGCTCTAACAATCACTTTGAATATTATCAACATAGCAACGTTAGTCATATTTCCTACAATAATGCCTGTTTTAAAGGACTCATCATGTACTTCTAACTACAAATGCAGCAGTGTCAGTGCGAACAAACACTTGTACAAACAGTGGGCCTCTGACCCAGATAGTCACTAGCCGATCAATAACCAATTATGTATTCATACAATCGGGGCATAAATCAATAGCGTGTCAGTAACAATAATGTACGCAGACGAAGCTTCGCTAAGAACAGATTCTAAGTACTTTATCATTTACCTTGCTTTAAGAATCACTGCAATTATCAGCTGCCTTGGTGTCATGCCGTGGCAAGCGTCAAAAGACTATTCTATACAGTCATGATATTGCGGCCATGTTTGTTGACATATGGATGGCGACTGAAACCAACTGAGCTATTGCGTGAAGTTTTGAATCCTCCTCGACCCCTGATCATCTCATGTTTCATGGAGAATACCAGATCCCCGTGATACCTATGTGGATTGATGTCCACCGTGACTGCTATCATCAGGTACACTCTCCGGATCTTTCTCTCTCGACTTGTCAAGAAATCTCAAGAAAAGTTGAATTTCGCTGGGGTTTCCCCAAGCTATTTTAAGATCAGATGGGAGTCCACTCGCCTAGCTACGACTGATAGGATTTTTCGCCAAGTGAAGACAAGTGACCTGGGTGGTTTTGTCACAGTTGGTGCTTTGAAAAGACTAATGAAAGCAGTACATTATATTCAACTATAAGCAAGAGATAATGTTCTTTGGTCATGTAATGAGGAGAGAAGCATTGGAAAATAACTGCAAAGATCAGGAACTATCTCTGAGGTAAAGAGGTTGAGGCAGATGAGGATAAATATTACTGGATGGCCTAAGACAGTGACAAACAGGAATAACAACAAAACTGATCCAGAACACCAGGGATATATGTAAGCCAACACATGGGCAGAGCACATGATGACGATGATTAATGTACATGTTCTGTAAATACTTACAGAGGAAATTAAGGCAATGAGTGCTGGTATGCAGCCTTGTTGCAGCAGTATGTTCCTATGTTTACTGGAATCTGCAGCCATATTTCCAACTGCCCAAGCACATAGTTCCTAGTAATATAAAGACATGTGTGGGAACAAAGACACAACTCCAGCAACAGATCATGTTAAAAATAAACATTTTCCTATAAGGACCCTTTTATATGCCTTAGGCGCACTCGGTATATGATGCTAAACAATCATTTTATAGACTGATTGGCACTCTGTGGATGATGTGATCGGTATCACAATGGCTGTCTTTATTTCCCAAAATATTTCCTGAACCGTCTTTCAGTAGTGTTATATTATTTCTAATTTCTTCATTAGAATATTTTTCACTGCTGATATCCAGTTCCACTTCTGCCGGCTGGATGTCAGGTGAGTTGTGTGGAACGGTCGATTCAGAAGATCCTTACAGTATTCAGCCAATCTGTTCATTGATCTTTAATGTTGGTGAGAACTTTTCCTTTACTATTTTTGTTAAGTCCACTGGGTTGATTATATTTTCCTACCAATTTCCTTGTGGTGCTTAACTGTCTCTGAGGTTTCACTCCACTGCTGATTCCTCTGCCTCTCTTGCTAGGCCATCTAAATATTGTCTTTTACCTGCCCTTATGTGCTTCTTAACTTCTTTACTAGCTTCTGTATATCTTCCTTGGGCTCTGACTTAGCAGCTCTGGTTTGCTATTAAGATAGCCTTTTTATTTTTTCTTTCTTCTATATTTTTAGGGGTTTTGGACATTATCCATGCTTTGTTTCCTTCCCTTTCCTCCTTGGCCTTCCATATATGCGTCACTTAAAATGTTGTTAACCTGTTGCAAACTCTTCTCCATGTTCTCTTCTAAGTGTTGCAAGATCTGGACTTATTTGAGATTGTGACCTTAAACTGTTCCTTGGATCTGAGATATCCTACATTATACTGAATTCCATGTTTATAAGATGTTATATAGCTTTTAAGTTTTAACTTAATTTTACTTAGCAGTTAATTGTCCATATTTACAATATATTTACAGCACCTCTAAAGACTTCTACATCATGTATAGATGATCTAAATTTCTTAATACATATATGATATTTTTGGTTTTCTGTTTTGTAGTTGAGTTATGCCCTTGATTCACTGCATAAAAATTGGTGAATAATTCAACACTTTCATTTATTACCCCTAGTCCATGTTTGCAAATGTCTTTGTAACCAGTATTATCCGATCCTATTTTGGCATCTTGACACCCTTAAAAATATTGATACTGCCATTTCTTAGACCACCAATTATGTTTTGAAGTTTCTTATAAAATTCCTCCTTTATTTTTGTCATTTGTTGGTGCATAACACTGAATCATATTAATTTGTATTTTCTTTCTGACAGATCTAAATCTTGCTGTTATTCTATAACTCACTGCTTCCCATTCTAATGCTTTCTTTGCCTCTGTGGATAACACTAGGACCACTCCTTCACAGTCTGGAGTTTCATCTTTATGGCCTGAGTACAGCATTATTTCACCAGTGCTTAAATGTTCACCTGTTCTAGTCCATCTTGTTTCACACAATCCCAAGATGCTAGTATTATATTTCATTTCTGCTGTCACCTGCGTTGTCTTATCAAATATATAGTTTTACCATTCCAGTGCCAATCCTTTTGAGTTTTCTTTTAATCAATGCCCTGGACTCCTTGAGGCTTTCTCAGCAATGCATCATATCTCTTTTATAAGAGCTTGATTTCCTTGTGGTAGCCGAGTAACTATTCTTTATGTGACTTGCTCATGATTTGTTGGGTGGATTTGTGTCAACTTTTCAACGTGATTGTTAGCCTGCCCTAAGCACAACACTTCACTGGCTGCCTTTTATGACATGACTGATAGGGTCCAGTGTTACTATTCTTTGCTTCCCTTACAGGTCCCGATAGAACACAGGTGGAATCCTCCTTAGCCGCCTCTTACGACATGCAAGGTGTTATTACTATTGGCTTCCTTTTAGGGCCATGGATGATGTGCTATATGGTTATAGAAAGTATGGGCCTAAGCCTAGTTTGAGGGAGCCACAGTAGTGCAGTGGCAAGGATGCTTGTCTGACAGCCAGGTGGTCATCAGTTTCATCCTGCTCAAGGTGGGGATATTTTAAAACTGACCTGATTCCCCTCGGTCGACCCACCCTAAAACAGGTACAAGGAAATGTTCTGGGAAGTAAAGGCTGTCAATGTAATAACCACATCACCATCTAGGGTCAAGTGGTCTATAAATATGGGGCTAGCACCATATACTGGCCGGTCTCCCTGGCCAAGGTGTTAACGACATTGTTCGTAATCCCGTATATCCAAGTGGGGAAAACAGCAGCTGCGAGAATCGGCAGCGGTTTGCGCCGTGCTGGTAACTTACGGAGGTATGTGAGCCGGTCGTTCAGAAAGCAATGGCAAAGTACTGAACGTAAAAATTACCTAATACATCAACAGCAGCTGAAAAATGCTGGTGTTGATTGCAGCGTCCTGTAAGGTATATGCCCCCCCCCCCCCCCCCCCCCAAAAAAAAAAAAATTTTAAGCATGGAAAAGTCCTCTAAGATTTAATAAAATATTTAAATTGTCCTTAATGGTATCTAACCTCGGTGAATTTCTGCTTAAACTATCACTGTCACTAAACTTGCTAAGATTGGTGGTTTGTGATGAACTCTCTTGGAGGATTCAGTTTTATACTCTTAAGTCTGATATATAGCATTCAGGTCATCTGACTCTGAAAAGACTATCAGTATGATATTAGGGTAGAGACTTTTCTCCTGATCCGATACCAAAATAGTCTCTACAGGACTATATTACAAAGCTCTCATTCCCCCTTCAAATTCAGAGACCAGTGGAGTATGCAAAACTAGTACCGAAACTTCACATCCAGGGACAGGCATATTAGCATGTCACCAGGTCATGATTAAGCAAGGCACACATGCACCAACTGAAACTTGGGGCCAAAAGTGGACATTTTCCCTCCACGGTTTAATACACTTCACAATCATTCACCACGGACCTGCATTTGTGGGTCAGAACCTTGCAGGAATTGTATCAGAAGGGGAGATAATTGCATCATGCTCCTAGCACTCAGGGAGGCCGCTGCTGACAGATTGATGGCACACCATGCAGCTGCATACAAGACTGCTGTATCGGTTGATAGAAGACAGCTCTGCAAGGCTTGCAAGCCTTCATTTCTATCAAACAAAAATTGGTTTAATTAGCTCATAATGATTTTTGCAAAAAGTAAAGAACAATCTGCTAAATAAGCAAACAGAACAGCAGTAAAGTTAAACTTCTGAAGAATGGGAAAGCTGCTGGCCCACATGGCATCTCAGTAGAGGCTGTAAAATTAATATAAGCGTTTAAACTAAATTACTGCACAAATTATTTAGCAGCATCTGGGAAGCTGAAGAGATACCAGCTGACTAGAAAGAAGTTGCCAAAGAATGGGGGTCTAAAGGAGTATGAAAATTATACAGATAAAGTAGAAGCCTAAATAAAATGTTATGACAGAATGAAATGTGGAGCTCATGGAGAAAGCTAAAATACTGGTGAATCAAGTGGTGAAGAGAAACAGCTGGCGTTGAATACAGCATCTGAGAAAACATGAGAACCGTATAGCTTGAAAGGCCTGTGTCTAGAATCTACAGGGCAAAGGAAATTGAAGAAGACCTAAAAACATAAGAAGAGAAGTAGAGACAGAAATAAATATGGGGAGGATATGGATGGAGATGCATGGGATACCTAAGGCTAGGACAACAAGGAGAGTGGGTTTAGGGCCTATCCCACATTGGGGGATAAAGGGTGAAAGAAGAAGAAGTGAGGAAAACAAGACTAAACACTAATAAATTAGTGTAAACAACACATGATCTACTGAAGAAACAGACTCAATAATCTAATAAAGAAAACAGGCCTAGGAATATAATAATACAGTAAATAAAATAGATAAATGAATTTAATAATGTAATGAATAAAGCAAGATCTATGAATCTGAAGAAGCCGTGAAGAAAATATTTCTCATCTCATCTCATCTCATCATGTTCCTCTTGTACCTTGCGGTGTCGAGGTGAAGTATAAACTTCGTGAGAGTGCCCGGTTATGGGCTTCGTATATCGACATTCCCATGGATTCTGTTATTCCCTCCGTCCAACGTTTACGTGGTCGGCCTCTTCCTCTGTTTCCATCTGGTCTGTACATCATTGCTTGTTGTGGCATGCTGTTGACTGGTAGCCTACTTGCATGGCCAAACCATTTGACCTGCTGCTTTCTAATAAAATCTAGAGCAGCTTTAACCCCCACTTTAGTCCTGATTTCTTCATTTCTGATCTTATCTCTTCTTGATACGTTGAGTATTCTTCTCAGGAACCTCATTTCTGTTGTTGTGATTTTTCTTTTCTCTTTTTCTGTCATTGTCCAGGTTTGGCATTGGTAGCACAGAGTTGGTAGGAAGATTGTGTTGTAAAGTGCTTTCTTAGTAGTTATTGATACATGTTTGTTCTTTAGTATTGGTGCCATTTGTCCAATGAGTTGATTTACCTTATTGCACCTATTTTCGATCTTGTCTTCTGATCTGCCATTTGATGATATTTATCATTTGATGATATTTAAAGAAAATATTTATGAATCTAAAAGTATAGTGAAGAAAACAGACATCTGAACATAGTAAAGAAAACAAACATGAATCTAATCTAGTAAGAATACAGGCAAGAACATAATAGTCGAATGAAGAAATACTTTTGAATCTAATAAAATAGAGGAAAAAACTGCATATTTAATCAAACTTAGTTAATAAATGATGAAAACATGTACCTAAGAAAGATCCGGGCATTGTTGGAATCTCGAGCAAAACATTTCCGAAGTACGGTAAGTGCTTCTAGGTTTTTTCTCTGTTTCAGCAACTTTGTTGCTTGTTTTATCTAAATGAATTAAAATATATTAATCAACACAAATGGTAAAAAGTTTGATATGATTTTCATTGCTTTCATCATTACCTGAGTATTATCTTATGAAAGTTAATTCAATACTTTTTTCCTTGTATACTTTCTTACGCCAACAAGAATGTATCCAAAATAGCAGCTGTCAACTTGACTTCATAGATTGCCTTGAAATGGAGTGGGTGTAGGCCAAAACAGTTTTAAAGCAGCACCTGCACCTATGCATATACAGAAAAAAAAAAAAAACAGAAAAAAATACTACAGGAAAATGGAGGAGGGGGGAAAGCCGGTGTGTAGGCAAGAGAAGAGAGAAATAGGAATTCTTTAGAATCTGAAACATGGGGCAAAGAAAACATTCAGTAGTAAATGGAATATTCTCACGTAACTTCAGAACAGAGGTAGAGGCCTTGAAAAGTCCAGCAAAATGCTGACAGATAAAGTGAAAGACATAGCTCTCTTCACAGATGTGAAGTCAATTGTTTCATTACTGCAGAGAGACATAGTGCAGACCTGAGAACAGTACTTCATGGACAATGCCAGCAATCCAAAAGGGGTTGTAATACAATGGATCCCCTCGCACTGCAACATATCTGGAAATGTTGACACTAACACTGGCAAAGCAAGGTGGAAGACTACCTCAGCCTGATATAGACATAACCTATGATCAGGCCATGAGATTTATCAGAAGCAATTATAGAACCAAGTGGGAATAAAAGCATCCAGGCCAACAGAAAGACCAATTCCACTGAGAATAAGTAGTAATCTTCAGACTCTGCACAGGACACAACAGGCTGAAACACCAAGTGTTTAATAAACTAAAGATAGGATATACTGATGAATGCAACTGTGCACTTGGTAAAATAACAGCTAAAAATTTGTTGCAGGAGTGTCCAACATATGCAGAATAGAGAAAACTAACTATTCTGACCTACACAGACTCCATTTGAAGACAAAAAAAAGTCTATGGAGATGTTAACAAGCTCAAGTTGACCGATAGTTTCTTTGGAAATATTTAGGCTGGTAATTGAAGGTGTACAAAAAAGCAGGTTTTTTTTCTACAGAATCATCTGTTATGAAATTACTATCTACTGAATTATCTTCCACCTTCTACATAAATACCTTCTCTAGCTCCTCCTCTCTTGAAAGTACTGCTTCTGCTTCCTCCAAACTTTCTACTTTTAGTCGCTTGCTTAAGATCACCTGGTCTCTGTTACGAGTCTGTTCATCTGTGAATAAAAGGGAAAAGACGTTACGATGGAAGCATACCTGAACTGTGACAGCAGAATTCATGTCTTCAGTTTTACTTTCATGCATCTCAGTTCTATTCCTACAAATAATCTTCAGCACATATGCTTTCATTATATTAGCATATATTTGTATTATATTAGCATATATTTTTTATTATATTAGCATATATTTTTTATTATATTAGCATATAAATACACATCTTATGCAATAAATTCCTGTCACTCTAGATTAGATAAAGAATACATGTGTATCACATAGAGCCAGTTTTATCAGATGGCTGTGAATCCTTGACTGGCACCTTGCTATCTTGATAGATGATAGTTTGTAAAATGGAGTTATGTCTCCGTAGCACAAAGCCTGGCTGAATTTAGAGACCATGTGTTGTCAATGCAGCATGATCCCTCTCTCGGTCTGCCTAGTTTACTCCAGAGGAAAGGTAACACCAATACATCTGTAACAAGACAAGCTGCAGAAGCTGCTGGATCAGCAAAGCAATGCTCTGTCTGCCTGCCTGTAGGAGCTTCCATCCTAGACCGACTAAGGCTTAGGGCCTAGTCTGCCCTGCCATGCCTGACATTTAGTCTTAAGGTTGCATTTCCTCACACTAGGGTAAGGTCTTGTACCCTCCTAATTGCGCACCTCTGACCAAAGTCATTGGCACAATGTGGGGTGTTGGGTTTGATGAAAGCCACCCAACATTCTGTGCTAACAGAAAGCAGGTAGTACCACCTGTCATATGGTAGCTCAGTCATATTTGACTAAAGCCTGACTATGAGTCTGAGAATCCTGGACAGTTAGTAAACAAGTAAACATCGCTTGAGGCCTCAGAGATGTGGTTTTACAGAAGAATGCTAAATAGTTCCTTTGACAGCTAAAATTAGTAATCTAAATGTTTTGAAAGAGGGAGGATCAGGCAAAGACAGCTTATCACAAATATCAGAAAAATTGTAATATGTGTACATTGTGACAACTGGAAATGTGTATCGAAGGAAAGATAGGAAGACTGCAAAAGAAGATTCTTGACAACCTTTTGTCATATCACGGAAGGGTGTCAACGTACAAACTGATAAATGCTGTTGGAGATTGCATGTGGAAAAGCATGATTGCCTATGTCAGTCAGCAACACACTTGATGATGATGATATATAAATGCAGTGTAGTTCACAGTAGTCGTAAACAACTGTGCAGGTTAACATCAGGTTTGACTAATAGTAAACAGACAAGTTACATCTATCACAAAGACCTACGTGGCTGTGAATAAAGTTAGTTGCATGTTCAAATCAGGACATAGCATTCACTCCCAGCATTTTTTTGGCTGTTGTGATTACTGGTCAAGTTTACATTCAGTAGTTTGTCATTGCTTTCTGAATGTCCGGCACTCATACCATTGTATGGAAACCAACGCAAGGTGGTCTGCTTCCAGGTCGCCTGCAGATGTGTTTTGAACGAGGTCTGCAGGATTATGAACTGCTTTTGTAACCTCTTCACTACAAAGCTGGATAAGTAACTAATTTAAAACAGATAAATTATTGGTTCTTAGACAAACCCAAGGCTGTTCTGTCTCTCTCATAAAATGTCATTAAGGTGTGGATGCTGAATGATTCAGTAACACATTTATTGTGCATGCTCACTCATACAATGTTTCTTGTTGGAACCACACCTGAATCCAAACTCAAATAACCTTAAATACGTTGTTTCTTCTGTTATTGTGTCTTCAGCCCGCAGTTGTTCAAAGATAAGTCTTCAATATATCTCCCTCGTCCATCATGAGTGGTGTTCCAAATACTGGTTATCTTAGTTAGTCGCCAGATCATCCTCATTGCACATAAAATCATTCAGCCCTAAGTGCTTGGATCCCTTCCTCAGTAAATCCTACAGCGTGTAGTGGCTCACGACACCAGTTCTGTGTTGGTTTATTAATCTTCTTTGGCTTCCTGCATGGTGCACTTGTCTGGCGACACCTCTTTTAACTTGCTGTTCTCACAGTCTGACCATTGTTGTAAATTCAGTCATCACTTTATTCTCGCAGACATCTAACTTCTCGTAGAGCATTCAGTATGTCAGCCTGGTCCATGGCCCATCCGCCCTCCACAGAAGTCTTACCTGCAAGCCAAAAATTCTCATATTATTCAAGGCCTCTCAAGGCTCACTCAAATACTAACACCTCAAATACTGTATCTTGAAGCCACCAATCCACTTATCACACTCCGCTTATAACCTGGTCAGTACATCCATTAAGTCTGTAAGAAAGAAGTGTTTGTGCTCAGAACTCACTCATGCCACATTTGTCCATTGTGAACTCGATGAAATAAGAACTGAGAACTGTAGAATGATTGCTCTGGTGCCTTGAGTACCCACCCTCCACCTCAAGACCACTATGATCACAGCCACCTCTGTTTTTATACTGGAAATTGTAGACCTATTGAGTACCCATCATCCACCTCAAAGCCACTATGATCACAGCCAACTCCATGTTCATGACCTATCTTGTACCCACCATCCACCTCAAAGCCACTGATCACAGCCACCTCTATTTTCCTACTGTAGATTGTAGACCTATTGAGTACCCACTATCCACCTTAAAACCACTATAATCATAGCCAGCTGTTTTCATATTGGAGAACGTAGACCTATAGACTCCATTCTGCTCAACGATGACCTTACCTTAGACCAACTGAGAATCTCCTAGCAAATTGTGTCCAAGATGAAACAATCTTCAGTGTATGCTATTACATCATTTCTGTCTGCATTTTCATTTATCAATTTTTAGACCGCTAGTTCTGTCAACCCACTAGACCACTCTCTGCCCAATGTAATTATGACCTGATGGAAGATCCTTTTGTGCCTGCCGTTGTAAATACATTTTTACCCCCAACGTATCTGCTGCAAGTTTGTTTTCATTAATCTGAATGCTAGTCATCTACAGTACCTTCCAGTTTTTTTTTTAATGTATCTAAATTCGAATTAACACTTAATTGGGAGCTTAAACATTTCATAAACACAAAATGTGAATACTGTCTTGGTTGTGCATGGTGTTATAAAATTTCTCTTAAAAAGTTAAGGTTCCTAGGAGTACTCATATTTCTCTGGCGGTAACGAATGAGCAAATCTTTTGGCTTTAGTAATGACAGTAGAAGGAAGACACTCATAATGGGCAAGGCAGACACTTTGAAGACTCTGAATGACTGCTAGTTGTAGATACAATAACTAGATAAAATATATTTAAGGATGCTTGAATTTTGATTTAATTCTGGTTCTGGCAAAGAGGTATGTATGAAAGGACAAATCCAATGTATTTATGGCCCGTGTGTTATGATAGCTGCTGTGGTGCTGAGGTGGTGCATCTATGTGTTTACCCAGTAAGCTTTGATGTTTATTAGATCAATCAATCAATCTCTGGATTAAAAATTATTACTGAGGGTTAACATGGTCAAATGGACAAGTGTGATTTCTCTTAAACTTCCGGTGTACTTATGCTGAGGTTGTATGGGTTCAACCCCTACACTGGTCAGTTGGGACTAAAATGTTGACTTCTCGTCCTTGACTTTGGGATGTCCTTAGAAGTACTTTAGAGAGTGGATTCACCTGATGGTGAGGGACACCGGTAACAGCGAAAGCTAATCCACGCGCAAAAATCAGTCTAGTGCACTTTCCTGTAGCGGCAATTAGTAGCATGTGTAGCCCGAACATGGAGGATAGGCATTGAAATGGTTAAGGCCTCTGAAGTGTTTATGCTCGTGGCTACCATTTGCATTCGCATTTTCCTCTTGTTGGACTGAAGTGTATGGTTCTGTCGTCCTGTAGCTGAGTTGAGTGCGTGGCACGACACTGAGCTGCGAATTTCGTGTGAAATGCTTTTACATCTGCCCAAGGTTGTTTGGAGCATGAACTGCATGTTCGGAGCAATGGCGGCTGGCTGTGTCGCAGAACTGACCGGTTTTTGCCTTATGCAGAAATTTGTGGCTGCTGGTCTTCTAGTGACTGCTGCTTCCATCGACGATGAACTGTATTTTCATGGAGGACTTTTGTGTTGGCATTCTGGCAACGGCATTATGTACAGTGAAATGCTTTTACATCTGTCCGAGGTTGGTTGTGGCGTGAACTGCATGTTCGGAAAAAATGGCGTAGCTGGCTCAGGGTTGCCACTTTTCTTTGACAGAAAACATCTAGAAATGGAATATACAACATCTATAAATATCTAGACTGTGTAGGTGAACATCTAGAAAAACATCTGAATGGGGAAAATGACTGCCTCTTCCATCAAAGATGAACTGTATGTTTTGAGGAGCAGTTTTGTGTTGACATTCTGACGGCTGCATTATGCACAGGGAAATGCTTTTACTATCTGTCCGTGGTTGTTTGTGGCGTGAACTGCATGTTTGGGGAAAATGGCGCAGCTGGCTTAGTCGCAAAACAGACTGGTTTTGCCTTATGCAGTAATGTGTGGCTGCTGGTTTTCTAGTGACTGCCGCTTCCATCGAAGATGAACTGTTTTTCTTCGTGGAGGACTTTTGTGTTGACATTCTGGCGGCGGGATTATGCACAGTGAACCTGTGCAGGCTGTTGGTTGTTGAGACTCCTGTCTTTTTCACTTTTCACATTGGGCATTGAGAAGCATTTTGTGTGATATTCACTGGTATAGGAACGGCGCATAATGGAGACGAACCACTGCTGTGAAGTTGGAACCATGACTAAGTACATGTATATGGACTACGCTTGAGTTCAAAAGTGAGTGGGGAAAAAAAACAACTTGCTAAGATTGCTAGTACAAAATACCTATAAATGATGGATCTTTGCAGGGGTTCATCCAATGCCAGTGATTAAAACTTGCCTCAGCTGTCTGGATCATGATTAATGAATCACTTAGTATGCAAGCATGGTTGTAGTTTTGAGATTCAAACCAACATGGTGCCACTGTCAATATCATAATCTTGCTGCTTATTGTCACAAATGTACTACTGGTCTCCTTAATGATTATGCCCCGTGGGAATTGATGTTTGAACCAAAACGGAGTACAGCTGTTTTTGTAGAGACCTTCATGAGTCAGTAGTAAAGTACTATCTCAACGATGATTGTGTTGCATTGCTTCTTCTTCCTCTCTCCAAGCTCAGAAACCAATGTTGTGTTCAGTTGAGTTCAGCTAAGAACTGACATCACAGCACTCTGGGAATTTCCATAGGTGCTCCGTCCCCTCGTTCAACAGCCAGCGAAGAGTCATACTGCTAATTGCTCCCACCGCTATCTGACTGAAAGTTCTCCTTGTCTTCTCTCTCAGTTTTGAGATTCTTCCAGAATCCCTGCCAATCCCCCGCAATATTTTCTTCACATAAATGTTCTCAATCTGTTCCCCCGCCTTCTCCACCTGGTCCCACAGGTGTTCGACCACCTCTCCTTTGTCCTATGTCCAACACAGGTAATCTACAACCAATGTGATGTGCAATGAATCTCCAACATTCTATGCCTCTTCCTTTTGTTGTACACATTAACCGACTGCTGTTCACCAATCTCTTGATGTTATCTTTCCACTTGCATTTCTGTGTACCTCTTGCTCACCTGCCTTCAACTCTTCCCTCCATCTTTCCATTCAGTATTTACCAGTGCAATAAATACAAAACAATACAGGTCTTCCTTGTCACAGTTTCTTGTCAAATTGTATCTCATCTCATTCCTCTTGTACCTTGCGACTTTGTCAAATTGTATATGGACAGAAAAATTAAAGGATTCTTTAACATGTCTGAAGGTGTAGGTCAGCATTGCCCAATGGATAAGAACATGTTCTTAAACATTTGGTGTGCTGATGCCGGGGTCAGGGATTCAACCCCTACACCAGACAGTTGGACTAAAATGTTGACCTATTGTCCTTGACAGGGGATGTAAATTACAAGTACCTCTGAAGTCAGAGACACTGTTAATAAGGAAAGCTACTCCACACACAAAATTCAGTCCAGTGTTACTAGAAGTAGTATGTGTGTGTATACTATGCTTGAGTTGAAAGTAAGCGAGCGCCAAAATAAAATAGTCTGAAGGTGCAGTGGACATTGTTGCTAGACCTATGCCCATATGTTTATACAAATTCGCACTCTGGGGCGATGTGGTCTGTATCAAGCCGGTCAACTTTACTTCCCAAGATATTTTTGGTACGAATTGTTACTGTTAGCTTTAAACTTGGGAGCGCAGGTGGATTTTTAAAATACGGCCGCGGTCATACGCCATGGCGCGGATACGAACCTATGACAACTCGGCCGGCAGGTAAGATCTGCCACTACGCTACCCTGACTCCTATGGACAGAAATTATGTCCTTAATTATGAAAGGCGCTATGACCGTTGTGCATCTTGGACCGATATCTTCTGGAACTGAGAAAACTTTTCTGAAAAATTCATCATTTTAAATCATAATTATTGGATTTTCGGCGATGAAACTAAAACTTTTCACTTGTAAATCTTCTTCTTCTTCAGCGTTCCGAGCCATTGAGGTTCTTTGCTGCAGATACAATCCGTCTCCATTCGTCTCTCTGGTGGACCTTCTCTTGCCAGTCGTTGATTCCAAGTGCTTGTAGATCTGTATATGTATTATCTCTCCACCACCTTCCCTTCTTGGTCTACCTCGGGGTCTATGATAATTTATTTCCTGAGTGTAAGCGAGTTTTGTTTCCCTATTATCTTCCATTCTTTCTATATGCCCCAGCCATTGTAGTCTATTAGCCTTCAAGATACCAGTGATTAGCGGGGACTTAGATCATAAATGTCTTTGTTACTTCTTCTTTTCCACTCTCCACTTTGTGTATCCCTAATGGGTCGAAAGATGCGTTTTAAAATTGTGTTCTCAAAGGTTTGTAACAAGGCTTCATCTCCTTTCGTTGTGCTCCAGGTTTCAGAGCCATACAGCACAATTGGTCTGATCAGTGTTTTGTATATTGTGATTTTGGTGTTACGAGATAGCGCCTTTGATTTTAGTAGATGTTGTAGTGCATAGTATATCTTATTTCCAGAGTTGATTCTAGTTTGTATTTCTTCCCTTATGATGTTGGAGCAGTTGAAGATTGCACCCAGGTATTTGTATGTTTCCGTTCTTTTAATGGTCATATTATCTATTTTGTATGTGGCCAGAGTTTTTAGCCATTCCGTCTCTTGAAATTACCATATATTCTGTCTTATCTTGGTTGATAACCAGCCCCATCTGTTGGGCTTTTTCCTTTAAGTGAGTCAGTATTTCCAATGTCTTTTGTTCACTTTGCCCTATAATATCTATATCATCTGCATAACCAAGCAGCTTGGATGTTCCTCCAATATCACATTTCTCCTTTACCTTCCTTACAACTTTCTCTAGAGCCAGATTGAAGAGTAACGGCGATAGTGCATCACCCTGTTTCAAGCCAGATGTTATTTGGAAAGGGTCTGATTTCCTGCCTTTATATGTTACTATATTATAAGTATCTTTCATGCATAGTCTGGTTATGTTGATTAACTTCCTTGGTATTCCAAATTCCTGCATAGCATTCCTTAGACAATTCCTATGGACACTACCATAAGCCTTTTTAAAATCCACAAAAATGTTATGGAGATCTCTTTTATATTCCCAATTTTTCTCGGCTATTTGTCGTAAGATAAATATTATTATCTGATCTATTGTTGATCTGTTTTGTCTAAAACCCGCCTGGTAGTCACCTAATATGTCTTCTGAATATGGTTTTAGTCTATTTAGTAATACTGCGGATAGTATCTTATAGCTTGTGGACAGTAGTGATATTCCTCTATAATTTCCACATTGGAACTTGTCTCCTTTCTTAAAGATAGGTATCAATAATGACTCTTTCCAGTCATGGGGTAATTCTCTTGTCCTCCAGATTTTTATTATTAGTTCGTATAGCTTTAGATGTAATGCATGGCCACCTGCCTTTATAAATTCAGCAGCAATTCCATCAGTCCCAGTTGCCTTATTGTTTTTAAGTCGTGTGATTACATATAGGATTTCTTCAAAAACAGGTTCTTCAATGTGTGGTTCACACGTTAGAACCGCTTCCAAGTGTTACTAATACTACTAGGACTTAGGAGCTTCACAATTTAGTAATTCAACACTCACAAATCTTTCCATGTGTTGCACATTTCCTCATTGGTATTTATCACTTGTAAATGTTAACAGAAAATATATGTCATGTTTTAATCAGACACATAGTTATAACAAGAACAAAATAAATTACTTTTAACAGAAGTTTTAGCTGCAAGTTTGATTTGGCTGAGATTCTGCGTCCCGTTATATTTGTAGAGATCTTCGCGAGCAGACGTTGCCATGATGCCACTAGAACAGTCTGTGATTGTACAAAACTGTGACGAAATATCACGAAACAAAATGTTTCGCTTTGTGAGCACAAGTCAAGGCACGGATAAAAATAAAATCAGCACTAGATTGAGTAACACGTGAATGGCCTACGCTTAAGTTCACATCAAGCGAACGATTAAAAATAGAAAAAAATAAAAACACTTCCAGTGGTAAGGCTGTGGAAATGTCAATAATATAAAAGAACAGGGGTAATGCAGCTTGACAGAAAAAAAAATTGCGGAAAACAAAGGACGTCTGTGTGAATTTAATTTAAGTCTCGGGTTCTGTGATAAGTAATCACTGCCCCCCCCCCCCCCTTGATTGTGGCACGGAACTATAAAGCGGACATCTACCCCCCAAAGCTCTACAATGGATGCTATGTACCACGCATAGCAAAAGTTCATCGCAAAAGAAGAAGAATGCTGTTATTTTATATTTTCTTTTTCTCATCCCCCCCCCCCACCACCTCCATCTTCCCAAGCTTCTCATTCGGTTTTTATGTCTTAATGTAGTCACTGTAGTGTCTCACACGTATTTCTATCTTGTGTTTTCTTGTGTTTGTTTGCTGATGAAGATTAGTTAGTCCCCGTAACGTCCTTTGTTTTCCTTAAGTTAGTGTCCTGTAAAGCTGCACTACTTCGTGTCCTTTTATATTGTGAATACAGTGTTAAAGAGGCGGCTGGTGATATTAGAGCGCACACAGAATGAAGCCATGCGGATTATCCTGGTGTGCATAAGGTACACACGAGCAGTGTGCATGATTGATTGATTGATTGATTGATTTAGGAATCGACATCACAGCATTCGGGGCATTCCCATAAGCGCTCCGTCCCCATCCTCAGCAGCCAGCGAAGAGTTCCAACACTAATAGTACCAGTAGCAGTGTGCATGAGATACATCCTAGTTTTGCCGAGGATGGTGGGCAGGTTCAATGTGCAGCAGGCTAGGCCATATCTCCGGGGAATCGCGACAAGGAACAACTTCTGCATGAAGCCCCGGAACTGTACTGGCCATGGCAGATAACAGGAAAATCGTGGATGGCTCAGGTAGAGAGAGGACACAGTAAAATAAGTGCGCATGCTTGAAAACACTAGGAGATGAGCGTAATGAGTCAGAATGTCAGAGAAAATGTCAGACCTGTGCAGGATCTCAACTCAGCTCGCTTTCTGAAATCATCATTGTTATGAGTTAAGTTTAGTCAAGAACCGACACCACAACACACGGGACATTCCCATACGCATTCAACATGTTCCCTCGTATTCAACAACCATTGAAATGTCTCGGTACTAATTATACCAGCTGTAGTCTGATTGTGTGTCCTTCCGATCTTTCCTGGAGTACTGCATGTCTGTTAGATCCACTGGTTATTCATTGCCGCACAATTATCTGCAGACTATGAAGATTTATCTGTTTTTCCACACTATTGACATGATTCCAAAGGGCCCTCACCACATCTGCCTGTCCTGTACCAATTCTCCACCCAGTGGTGAAGACACGGTAAGATGATGTGCCCTGCCAACTGGCATAGACGTTCATCCGTTCTTGACAGATCTCGGTCCTTGGTTTTCTAGATCAATTTTATTGATGGTATTCCTCTATGCCACCGACTTATTCCGTCCAGACTAGTCTATCCCTGCCTTTTCTGCCTCTGATCTTTTTATTCGTCAAAGTGTTTTTTCAGTGTCTCTTTTCTCATTACATGAGCAATTAACAATGTTTGTGTCCTTCTTATATTTGCATATAAAGTTCTGTTTTTATTAGCCTTTTTCAATCACGTTTCAAGCTACTTTGGTAGTCCAAGGTATTCGCAATATACAGTAACCACATCTCAGTTTCCTCCATAGATATTCTCTAGTTCTAATTTTTTAGTGCTTATCTTCTTTCCCACACCTATGTACATTAGTGAGTCTGGTTTGGGCTGTTCTCGTGTCTCCTGGCTCCACTAGATATATATGAAGGCCTAGTATTTGTTTTTGGACCCTTTCGAGGCAGAGGGCCCAGTACTGTACCTGCCCGAGAGTCCTTCACAAGGCGAGCGCCAAGCTGAACTGCTGCTATAGGCGTATTTCCGTTGCGTGTGTGTGTGTGTGTGTGTGTGTGTGTGTGTGTGTGTGTGTGTGTGTGTGTGTGTGTGTGTGTGTGTGTGTGTGTGTGTGTGTGTGTGTGTGTGTGTGTGTGTGTGTGTGTGTGTGTGTGTGTGTGTGTGTGTGTGTGTGTGTGTGTGTGTGTGTGTGTGTATGTGTGTGTGTGTGTGTGTGTGTGTGTGTGTGTGTGTGTGTGTGTGTGTGTGTGTGTGTGTGTGTGTGTGTGTGTGTGTGTGTGTGTGTGTGTGTGTGTGTGTGTGTGTGTGTGTGTGTGTGTGTGTGTGTGTGTGTGTGTGTGTGTGTGTGTGTGTGTGTGTGTGTGTGTGTGTGTGTGTGTGTGTGTGTGTGTGTGTGTGTGTGTGTGTGTGTGTGTGTGTGTGTGTGTGTGTGTGTGTGTGTGTGTGTGTGTGTGTGTGTGTGTGTGTGTGTGTGTGTGTGTGTGTGTGTGTGTGTGTGTGTGTGTGTGTGTGTGTGTGTGTGTGTGTGTGTGTGTGTGTGTGTGTGTGTGTGTGTGTGTGTGTGTGTGTGTGTGTGTGTGTGTGTGTGTGTGTGTGTGTGTGTGTGTGTGTGTGTGTGTGTGTGTGTGTGTGTGTGTGTGTGTGTGTGTGTGTGTGTGTGTGTGTGTGTGTGTGTGTGTGTGTGTGTGTGTGTGTGTGTGTGTGTGTGTGTGTGTGTGTGTGTGTGTGTGTGTGTGTGTGTGTGTGTGTGTGTGTGTGTGTGTGTGTGTGTGTGTGTGTGTGTGTGTGTGTGTGTGTGTGTGGGGCGCATTTGTAGTGTGCCTCTTGGCTGGCTGCCTTCATCTTCAGCACATTATATTGCTGAGGTCTTAGCGGTCTGATGGCGTCACGCGGTGAGGACATCGTGCTGACAATAGAATGAGCGCGTCAGGACGACATCATAGCCACGGCAGGTTCCTACCACGGGACGTATTTTGCTTTTAAATCAGCGTGTGCGTGTGTATTGGCGTTTTAGCCAGCAGATCATGTACTTCAAGATTGTCAAACTGTCATCTACTGCCTGTAGTACTTGCAGTGTAGAGCCGGGGGCGGGGGCGCTCGGGGTCTTGAGCCCGAGGAATTAAGGCCGCCTGGCTAGTGCAGTCGCCGCGAACTGTGCAGGTTCAGATTTTCATTTTTCCCCCGACAGAAAAATATCCACACCTTACAATAAAACCTGCTTGCTTTTCTAACCTGTTAGAATAACAATGGAAGCTAAACTTTATAACCGCTGATAGAACTAACAACTACAGAGTACAGCTTATAGAAGACACACCAATATAGATATAGACACTATTTGAAGATAATGAACGAAAGACTGGACGAAAGAAGAAGGAGGAGGAGGAAAAAGATGAGGAGGAGGAGGCGAAGGAGGAGGAGGAGAAGAAGTTTAACAACTTCGTCACTGATAATGATACCAAAACGTACTGGTCTGGGGAGGGGAGGGGTCAGTTAATCCGTTAATCATGCCTGTGTTGAGGTTTGAACCCGGATCACTGCAATGGCAGGCAAACGCACTATCACTAAGCACAATGCCAGAGCCGCTCTGCATTATTCTCATTAAGAATATACACTTGGTATTTCACTTCGATTGCAACAGAAATTGATTAAACAATAACAACTGGACGATTTTGTTTCGTTTTCAATGGAGGGGTGGATTCTTATATTACCACGAACAGGAAACGCATGGAACCTATGCTACTAACTACTATAAGATAAACAAGAGGCTTTTCCTAACTGATCAGTTTATTCGTAAAACTTTAATGTAAAAAAGCTGCGTTTTGATAAAATAAGCCCGTTAATTAACACCATGGTTCTGAAAGATTTACTCAACAGCCACCCAAATGCGATGTCTATCGCGTTGTTTGGGGCAGGTTTTGCTGTTGCTACCTTCGTATTCAGGTACAGATCTCGATCTTCCAGAGGACTGCTTTTCCAAAGTTCCAGCAACACAACAAATGCTGTCAATGGGAAAGTAAGTATCTTGTGGGAGCTGCCGTATTGTAGTGGCTAAAGTACCGATGAGTCTATTAAGACTCTTTTAAGAGAGTGAGAGAGAGGATCTCTTTAGAGAGAGAGAGAAGACTCAGAAGAGAGATCCGGCAACAAAACACATTCTTGTCTTTACTGAGTTACTCCTTGCTTTATTTTCTTTCTGGTTCTTCTTGGGATAATTCTGAGTAGAAGCTTAATGATGTGATTTATGAGGTTGGTTGTTTGAAAATCTTCGCATTCAGTTGCTCCTGGTCTTTTTGGAAGAGCTATAATACACAGATTTCAGCATATCACTACTGTCACCAAAATGATATATACTCATCCACTGTAAAATATCAAACATTTTGGTTAATATTTCTTCTCCAAATTCTCCCAATAATTTTAATTCTTATATAATGACTCCATCTGGCCCAGCTGTTTTTCCATTCTACATATGTTTCCTAGCGTCCATGACTTCTTTTAGAACAGGTGGCCATTCTAAGTTACTTTCTTTGGTTAATTCTGCTCTTTCTCCATCACACAACTCTCTATAATACTCATCCCATCTCTGTATTACAGCAACTTCTTCCAATAATATCTTTCCCGTTTTTGATTTAAATCATCCTGTGTTTACTCTTTTCTTCCTGTCAGCTCACTGATTTGGCTGTGCATATTTTTGGTATCTTTAATAGAATTTCATTCACTTTTGTTGCACTGCTTGTTCAACCAATCTTCTTTTGCCTTTATGCTTTTATCTCTTATTTCTATATTTATCTGATCATATTCTTGTTTGTCATTTTTAATTTTTCTTTTGTCCTTCAGCTTTAAGATTTCATCAGTCATCCATGTTTTCTTAGTTTTAGTTTGTCTAATAATATCTCATTGTTTGATGAATGGAGTCTTTAGTTTAGCATTTCCCATTTTCATTTATACGTCTTTTTAATATTGCATTGTACATATTTTTCACAATCACTCTATCGTTCTTGAATTTCTTTATCTGCTTTTAGGACATCTTTATTAAGTCTCTTGTTCTTAACCTCTTCAGTCTTAATTTTTGTTTCCATATAGTGTTACATGTTCACTTTTGCAGTCAGCATCAGGCATTGTCTTAACATTTATTAATATTTTTCTGATTCTTTTATTAAGTATGTAGTCAATCTGGTTACTGGGACAACTATCACTACATCTGTCACATAGAAAGATATCTAGAAGTACTAAAGCAAATCTCATGAGAACTATTTCTTGGCCGACATTAGGCTACCAGTGTCAGACATGGACGTTTATTGCAACTTTTTTTTTTTTTTTTTTTTAGCATATCCTTTACAGGATTTAGCTGTCAACACCAGCATCTTTCAGCTGTATGTTGATCTCTTGGCAAGATTACGCTCAGTAGTTTGCCATTGCTTTCTGAGCGGCCGGCTCACATACCCTGTAAGTTACCAATGCGATTCGAACCACTGCTGATTTGAACCGTCATCACGTTACCGACGAGAGTATACGAGATTACGGAGAAAAGGCATAACCTCTAAGCCACGAACTAATGAGCTCAAAATAATAACAGAGATAAGACGCCTTAGAAAAGCTGCAGGAGTAACAGTGAGAGATAGAATTAGGAATGGGGACATTAGAAGATGGCTGTGTCTGAATGCACTTCATTAAAAAACAACATATTAAATGGTTTGGCCACCTGACAAGAATGCCCTGGTACCATCTGCCACAAAGAGCCACACTGAGGAAATGTAATGGGTACAGAGTAAGGGGAAGACCATGTACAATTGAGTGATTGTATCGAAAACAACCTTAGATGAATAGAACATGAATAGCAACTTACAAAGAACATTAGAAAGAGCACATAAAAGATCTTTACATCTCCCCAACACTTCACCGAGGTAAAAGGAGGAAGAGGAGAAGAAGAAGGTTTGCCTATTTTGACCATAATTGTCTAAATTACACCATTACCAATAATTTATTTAGCTGTTTTTTTCATTAAATAGTAGTCCTATTTCATGTTTATCACCTTTTTCATGCTTATCACCCCCTGAATATATTATTGTGTGCTTGTCTGTTATTACTTTACTGGATCCCTTTCACATCTCACTAATACCAAATATATCCATTTTCATATGTTTCATTTCTCTTATCTGGTGTATAAGATGTTATGAATGCAATTTGTAAACACGCATATCGTGTTTTAAACACAGCTGTGGGTGATTTGGAAGCCAGCCGTCTTGGTTTCAGTACAGTTATATGAGTGCTGGTTGTTGAGAAATCAATGGCAAACTACTGAATGTAAACTTATCAAGAAATCACAAACAACCATTGTGACGTTCTGTAAAGGTTAGACAGCCATTTCTGGCTGTAAGGACAAATGAGCGCCCTGTTCTGCTCAGCTGCAGACGTGTCCACTTATCCCTGTCTTTTATTCTTGGTTTCTATTATTGTTAGTACACCAAATATTTGTTGATGTTGGTGAAGTCACTATAGTTCACAAACCCCGGGATGGTTAACCGGTTAACAAATGCCCACAAAAGTCGGATGTGTTGGCCGAAAGGTGCAAATATCACAGCTCTGTGGTAAACATGCACAACACAATTACGTCCAAAAATATTCTGGATGAATGCAGCAGCAGAAGAAGTTCACAAAACAAATATTTACTGGTGTTGGTGAAGTCACTATAGTTCATAAACCAAATTATTGTTGATGCTGGTGAAGTCACTATAGCTCATAAATCAAATATTTATTGATGTTGGTGAAGTTATTATAGTTCACAAACCAAATTTTTGTTGGTGTTGGTGAAGTCACTTTAGTTCACAAACCAGATATTTGTTGATGTTGGTGAAGTCACTATAGTTTACAAACCAGATTTGGTTGATTTAGTTAAAATACAATATTTTCTGTACATGATATATAGGGGGATCATGGTCTGGAAACCAAGGTTGCATCGGAAGAATACAAAATGGTTCTCGTGGTTCGGACAGACTTGACAATGGGCAAAGGGAAAGTTGCAGCACAGGTATGTTGTAAGTTATGTTTTTATTGTATAAAATTCCTACTGGACATCGATGTCCTAAGACAGCCATTAACAGCTTTCTCTGACTCTGGTCTGTTGAATTCCATTAAATCTTGGGAAGTTAATGTGGTTTTCCCTTGACTTCCACATCTACATGAGGCTATGTTATGCTTGCCTTTGACATAAATTTCTGACTCTCAAGACAAGTGAGTGCCCTGCATTGCTAAGTTGCAGAGTTGTCCACCTATCCCTGTGGTTATTAAGTCCCCATGGCTGCGTTTGCCACACTGTGGTGGGTTTTCAATCCTTCACCGCATGGAGGTGCAGTTGGATTTTTCTCTTCACCGAGTTATGAGACCATGATGGCATTTCCCAAACTCTAGAGGCTAATGAAAGTAGAACATTAGTTAGATACAAATTAGATTTGAAAGAGACAGTGTTCTTTGGTCATGTATTGAGAAGTGAGGCATTGAAGAAGATTTGGATGATGAAAGATCAGTGGTAGAAGAGCAGACAGAGAAATTGTGCTGGATGATGTAAGGCAGTTGAATTCAGGAATAGCTTCAGGAAATTTTATCCATAACACCAAGAGCTGACATCTGTGAAGATACTGAATGCCTATGCCATTTTACATGGCACATGATGATGGTAATTGTATAAACAAGTTTGTTAATAATGGTGCTGAAGAAGAAGTAGATGATTTCTGCAATGAAGCAACCATAAATTACACATTATCAACAGAGATTTGTACCATTGCTATTTTGATCAATTCTGAGGATTACACCCACTTGCCTCAACCATTGTCACACTGTTGTCACATGTTTGTCACACAGTTGTTGATTGGCTGGTGAATCGTCTTGAAGACAGCTTGAACGCCTTATATACTGACCTTCAGATCGCTAGAACCCTGCACAGGGTTTGCATCTGTCAGAGGGAGGTTGGTGTAGAGACTTTCCCCTCTCCACCCGGTACCAAAATACCATTATCTTGGGGACTATGTTGCAGTGCTCTCCTACCCCTCTCCAAGCTCAGAAATCAGCATTGTGTGCAAGACCGGTACAGGGACTTGAAATCTGCGGAGAGACATACCGTATTTTACGGAGTATAAGACGCACTATTTTCTTCAAAAAATTGCCTCCAAAATTCAGGTGCGTCTTATACTCGAAATTAATATAATATTATAATAATATAATGTTATTTAAAAAAAAAATTGCTTAAAAATTAAGGTGCGTCTTATAGTCCGTAGCGTCTTATAGTCCGTAGCGTCTTATAGTCCGTAAAATAGGGTATTAGAATGTAGCCAGGTCAAGAGGCAGCAGTGGCTGGTGATTAAGTCTGGGTTGGTCATGTTTCCTTCACAGTTTTAGATATTCCATTGTCAGCCAACCATAGCCCAATGTACAGAAGGAGATGATCACACTGTATAGGCCAGGTTTATTTTACAATTTTACCTTTATTAGATAAATATCTTTCTACTGACCAGAGATTAAAAACTGTGACTTAGAGAAAACTACTCTGCTGGCTTGGCCTCTCACTACTGGCAATTAATTACTGAGAAAATTGGATTGTTTAGCATAACTAGAAAGTTCTTTCTCCAGAACCCACAAGGCAAATAAAAGAGAGGCAGTCTGAAAAATACACGGAGAAGAGAATTGGAGACAGGTGAATAATATGGAGAGGACATTGAGGGACTGTGTGAGATATATATCCTTTACAGGACATGGCAGTCAACTCCAGCATTTTTTGGCTGTTTGTAATACCTGTTACAGTTTACGTTCAGTAGTTCGTCATGGTTGGGTGGGTGGGTATGTGGATGGAAGGACAGACGGATAGATGGATGGATTGATGGGTGGGTGTCTGGGTGGACAGATGGGTGCATTTTGGATTGGTAGGTAGCTTTAAATTAAAGAAGAGGGAGTGGCTTGATTAGGGGGGGGGGGGGGTAAGGCTGAGTTTCTTGGGTGAGTGGCTGAAGACGGTCAAAATCAAAATGTGTCACATTTTTATAAGTGAGATAGAAAGGTCATGCTCAGGGTGGATGGCTTGGAAGCCCTGTATGTTTTTTGTTGTTGTTGTAATTCCGACTTACATGAATATTTGTAATTTAATATAACTGCAGTTTGAGCCTATGGCAAAATCAAAATGTCACATTTATATGTGTGAGATAGCAACAGATACAACAGCTTGAGTTGGTTGAGTGTTTATGCTCCAGTGTGGGGATACAGGTCTGAAGCAGAAGCCATGTACATATTATAAACAGTTAGTTTGTCTTTAACTGAGGTTTCTGAGGGTCAGTATTGTGCTGGGAGTGTTCTCTGTAAATCTTGTTGCTGTAAAATATTCTCTGCTGTCAATTTGGATTGTTCACACACATTTAAAATTAGGTACAATTTGCCGTTTGTAGTACTGGTGACTTTCAGTGGCCTGGTAGCTAAGGTCTTATATGGGATTTGCACTAATCTTGACCTACTATCTTATATGGGATTTACACTAAACACGACTTTTTGAACTGAACTTGACCTACTATTTTATATGGGATTTGCACTGAGCTTGATCTGCTATCTTATATGGGATTTGCACTGAGCTTGATTTAGTTTAGTTTAGTTTAGTCGTTGGATCAACATCACGGCACACGGTTTAACCCATAAGTGCTCCGTTTTCCTCCTAACTCAAATCTGAGTCTGGAGAAACTCAGCTCAATGCACGAACTCCGTTGCATCGGCGAGGATCCTGAAATGCTTTGGGTAGATTTTTAACTCAAAATTTTGCCCGGGCAGCGCCGTTAGGCTACTCTTTTTCAATTTCCAACTGCCAAGGGATTTTTTTACGTGCGCAACAATACACATGGGCGTCCGATCTCACTACCCAGAGACCAGGGGAAATTTTATTACTGGAAGTCCAGGTGGATTTTTTAAATAAATCCCGGTCCCCACCGGGGCCTGAACCCGGGACCTCCAGCACTCGAGGCGGACACCATACCTCGAGACCACTCAGCCCCCCCCCCCCCCCACTACTGAGCTTGATTTACTATCTTATATGGGATTTGCACCGAGCTTGACCTACTATCCAAATTACAGATGGGTAAGAGATCTCAGGGTCGGCCTCTACTACGATACAAAGATGTGTGTAAGCAGGACATGATTGATACAGGCATTGATAATGCACATTGGGAGCAAGTCACCGCTGAACGTGTTGCATGGAGGGCAAACATCAGAAATGGAATAAAGACAAAGGAGAAAATTATTGCAGATAAGTCACACACCGAGCGTGTGAGACGTAAGATGGTGCATGATGGTGGAAATGACCACATGTTCACATGCACCCACTGTGAACGGACATTTACAGCGTAAATTGGCCTTATCAGTCACATTTGCTACTGCCATAGGTAAAAGTTATTATGCCTTTTTAAAGCACAAACTATCGTCTGTCAAGACGGCAAGGTGCCAATGTAATGACCTACTATCTTATATGGGATTTGCACTGAACTTGACTTTTTATATAATGTCTCCAGTGTGCCCATGCAGCTGTTGGAGCAGTCGAGAAGCTGGCCTATGTCAACATGGCCGCCCTTAGACACTGGCAAACTCACGGACAGCCTAAAGTTGTGCTCAAAGTGGATGGCTTGGAAGCTCTGTAGGTTTTGTTGTGTTGAAAATAGAAAGTATCTTATGCCATAAGTCACTATAATTGAATATCAGAAAGAAAATTAGTCAGTTGCATTTTCTTTACAAGACATCACAGTCAACCTCAACATTGTTTTGCTGTTTGTGATTTACAAGGCAAGTTTACATTCATTGGTTTGCTATTACTTTCTGAATGACCGAAGCTCATACCATTGTTAAAAATCAACACAATGCAGTCAGCTTCCAAATCAACTGAAACTGATTTTGAGCGCAGTATGTGGGATTGTGAATCACGATCACTACCCCTTCGCCACATATGCTGGCCAGAAAGTACCAGAGAGTACTAATATTTTATATAGAACCTGCTTTTCTGTACAGCAGTGAATCATGGAAGTGAACATAACTCATTAGAAAGAGCTTGGAGGCAATGGAAATGTGGTTGCTGAGACGAAGGTTGCGAATACCTTGGACTGCCAGTGTAACTAACGAGTGCCTGGACAAGGCTAATGAAAGTAGAAGGTTACATACAGATATGAGGGGAGCTTCAAATGAAAACCTTAAAAGTGTGATAGAAATTACAATAACCGTGCCATTGTCTTGTAACCTGTCAATATTTTTAAGGATGTCAGGAGTGTTAGGCATGTGACATCATGATGCAGATGAACACAGTGACTCATAAAGGGAGTGTAAAGATGGCTGTCCCATTCTTGACATGCACCAAAGAGGAGCAGCTTTATGTTATCCGTATTTTAATGAGTGAAGGGGTGAAACCTATAGAAATTCATCGGCGAATGAAGGTAGGGTATAGTGATACAGGCCTGTCAATCCAGCAAGTATTTGAGTGGAGTATGAAGTTTCTACCCGTAATTAAATCCAAACGACGTGGACTTCTGAGTAAATGTGTCCTTTTCCAACATGATGCGCAATCCCTCATACTCCCCATGCATTGGTTGAAACCATTGAAAACTTACACTTTCAGTGTGTACCACATTCCCCGTTCTTGTCAGAACTAGCCCCAAATGATTTCCACCTGTTAGGACATCTCAAAGAGTCAAGTAACATTTCAGGTGTTTATTTGAAGCCCCCTCATATAAGAAGACAAACAATGTTCTTTGGTCATGTGATGAGAAGAGAGGAATTGGAATTAGCTGGGACTGACAGAGAGGAATTCTGTTGGATGGGTTGAAACAGAGACATGGAGGAATGTCTTCATCACAATTGTTCCAGAAGACCAAGGCCGGAGATTTGTGGTGAAGCATTAATGTCAGCTACAGGGCACATGATGATGATGAATACTCTTTTGTAACTTGTTTTCAGCGTAACAAGCCTTCTTTTAAAATCTTTTTACCTTTCTTTTTAAAGAGCTGACCTAGACCGGGCAGCGAAGTCAAAGAGTATCACCACTTGCCTGATCAGTGATGCTGGACGGACACAGATTGCCGCAGGGTCAAAGACAGTGCTAGCTATAGGACCAGGTGACTGTTTTTGTTTCAGCTGTGATACATTTGTATAGGTTAAAGATGTTACGGAAGATTCACAAGTAAAGATGTTTCAGTTGTGATACATTTGTATAGATTAAAGTCATTACGGAAGATTCAAAAGTAAAGATGTTTCAGTTGTGATACATTTGTATAGATTAAAGTCATTACGGAAGATTCACAAGTAAAGATGTTTCAGTTGTGATATATTTGTATAGGTTAAAGTCATTACGGAAGATTCACAAGTAAAGATGTTTTGGTTGTGTCTACAGAATTCAAATTAGGTTGGTGTGTGGGTAGTTAGGTAGGTAGGTGGATAGATAAATGGGTGGGTGGACATACTTAGATGTGTGGCTGGGCAATTGTCCAGTGGGTTTGTGTTGTGACAGTTGTCTAGTGGGTCCGTCTAGTGACAGTTGTCTAGCGGGTCTGTCTAGTGACAGTTGTCTAGTGGGTCTGTCTAGTGATAGTTGTCTAGCGGGTCTGTCTTGTGACAGTTGTCTAGTGGGTCTGTCTAGTGACACTCATCTAGTGGGTCTGTCTAGTGGGTCTAATGGAAATAATAAATAATAACCTTGCCACTGCTGGACATTGAACTTGGACCATTGTCTTGGCAGAGAAACTCAATCTGACATGGGACCACCAGGTTTGTAAGGTATTACTTCAATTCAAGATGCCACGTGTCTGAAAGAATAAGAGCGCTCTCTTTTGAACTTCTCATGTGCTGATAGCGGGGTAGGCATGATGGGTAGTAAGGCTGAGTGTCTTGGGTGAGTGGCTGACGATTCAGTCAAAATGTGTCACATTTGTATGGATTACATCATCTCTACACCGACAGTAAATTTGTATGGATTACATCATCTCTACACTGGCATTAAATTTGTATGGATTACATCATCTCTACACTGGCATTAAATTTGTATGGATTACATCATCTCTACACCGACAGTAAATTTGTATGGATTACATCACCTCTACAGCGACAGTAAATTTGTATGGATTACATCATCTCTACACCGACAGTAAATTTGTATGGATTACATCATCTCTACATCGACATTAAATTTGTATGGATTACATCATCTCTACACCGACAGTAAATTTGTATGGATTACATCATCTCTACACCGACATTAAATTTGTATGGATTACATCACCTCTACACCGACATTAAATTTGTATGGATTACATTATCTCTACACCTGCATTAAATTTGTATGGATTACATCATCTCTACACCTGCATTAAATTTGTATGGATTACATCATCTCTACACCTGCATTAAATTTGTATGGATTACATCATCTCTACACTGACATTAAATTTGTATGGATTACATCATCTCTACACTGACATTAAATTTGTATGGATTACATCACCTCTACACTGACATTAAATTTGTATGGATTACATCACCTCTACACTGACATTAAATTTGTATGGATTACATCATCTCTACACCTGCATTAAATTTGTATGGATTACATCATCTCTACACCTGCATTAAATTTGTATGGATTACATCACCTCTACACTGACATTAAATTTGTATGGATTACATCACCTCTACACTGACATTAAATTTGTATGGATTACATCATCTCTACACCTGCATTAAATTTGTATGGATTACATCATCTCTACACCTGCATTAAATTTGTATGGATTACATCATCTCTACACCTGCATTAAATTTGTATGGATTACATCACCTCTACACTGACATTAAATTTGTATGGATTACATTATCTCTACACCGACAGTAAATTTGTATGGATTACATTATCTCTACACCGACAGTAAATTTGTATGGATTACATTATCTCTACACCGACAGTAAATTTGTATGGATTACATCATCTCTACACCGACAGTAAATTTGTATGGATTACATTATCTCTACACCGACAGTAAATTTGTATGGATTACATTATCTCTACACCGGCATTAAATTTGTATGGATTACATTATCTCTACACCGGCATTACATTTGGCTTAAACATTGACTTCTTGTTCAGAAAGCAATGGCAAACTCATCATCATCTTGTGCTAAGCTGATAACTGTGGGGGTCACATTTCACCATCTCATATGATTACCAGTCTTGGATCATCTCTGATTTTGTCTCGATTGTGCAGTGTAGTCAGCCATGCAGATATTTACCTCTCTGCCTTCCCCTTGTTCTTTTTCCCTTTCAGTCTTACCAGTTGTCATCAAGTTCTTCAATTTATTCCTTCTCATAACGTGCCCAAAAAGATCTTGCCTGTTTACATCTAATTTCTCTAACCAGTTTGCAGCTTTCATTTTCCACTTGTAGGATTGACTCATTGGTTTTTCTGTCTTATGTTATTCTTTACATTCTCCTCAGAAACAACATTTCCACTACCACTAGATGTTTTCCATCTTGTCTGCTCATTGTCCATGTTTCACATCAAAAGAAAAATACCGTTTCAGTGTAACACTTCAACACTCTTTTTTTTTTCTCATTGCAACAATGGCAAACTCCATCCATCCATCATGTGCCATGCGTGTGGGCGGTCATGTTTTGTCATCTGACTCGATCACCAGAGTCGTGGATTAGCTCCGTGTTTCTGTCTCGACCATGCCGCATGGCCAAGCCATCCAGGTATTTACTTCTCGGTCTTCACCTTGGTCTCTTCCCTTCGATCTTGCCAGTTGTCACCAAGTTCTCCAATTTATTTCTTCTCATAACATGCCCACAAAACATTGACTGTCTACATCTAATGTCTCTAATCAGTTTACGATCTTCATTTGTTTCTTGAAGGCTTGTTCATTGGTTTTTCTGTCTGTCCATGGTATTCTTTGCATTTTCCTCAGAAACCACATTTCCACAGCCATCAGATGTTTTTCAGCTTGTCTGCACATTGTCCATGCTTCACATCCATACAAAAGTACAGGTTCTATGTGGCACTTCAACTCTTTTTTTTCTCATTTTAGTTGATATCTTTTTATTGGTCAGTATGTTTTTCATCTTGCAAAAGCTACCTTCGCAGTGGCAATTCTTTTTATAATCTCTTCAAGGTATCTCCCATCAGATGTTATGTCTGTTCAGAGATAACTGTACCGATTTAGTTGTTTAAGAATATGCCCATTTACTTGTATATTACATTGTGGTATTTCCTTCTTCCCGTGACGACCATAATCTGTGTCTTCTTACAATTCAATTCTAACCCTAGTTGTTCACTGTGTGCAACAACCGCATCTACTAAATGCTGCAGGTCCTGTTCATTGTCTACAATCAAGACTGTATCATCTGCATATCTAATGTTATTGATGCATCGTCCCCAATGTTGATTCCTTCCATATCTTCAATATTTCTGAAAATATTTTCACTGTGCAGGGAGAAAAGATCTGGAGACATTACACATCCCTGTCTCACACCTCTCTTAATAAGCTGATATTAACCTACTTCATTATTAATTCCTATGGCAGCTTGTTGTTTCCAATATATGGTTTTTACAAGTCTAAGGTCTTTTCCATCAGTTTGTAGATCTTCAAGCATCCTTATCGTGGCAAACTACTGAATGCGGAAAAAGCCCAGAAAATTAACCAAGGGTTAATTGTAGCTACGAAAACCAATCACGAACAAGTTTTTAAAGGGCTGAGCTTTATTTGGTTGAGGACCTATTCGTCTTTGGGAGATGAAAGACAGAGGAAGAAGAATAGTTAAATAAACTGGGATAGGAGGTCAGCATGGCTGAATAGATAAGACAGCTCGCTCTTAAACAGCTGGTGTGATGATGGCAAGGTAGCGGGTTCAACCGCTACGCCAGTCAGTTGGACTGAAATGTTGACGTCTCATCCTTGACTTGGGGACATTAATTACAAGTGCCTTGGAAGATGGAGTAGGTTTTCCTGATGGAGAGGAACACTGACAATAAGGAAAGCTAGCCCACACACCGACATCAGCTCATTGCGCTAGAAGTAGTAGCATATTTATGGACTAGGCTTGAATAAAATGCGAGTGAAGAAAGAAAACACAAAAAAAAAAACAGCTGATACATAACAAGTTTTTGCATTTTTCTTTTCTTTTCAGGACCCATCAGTGTGATAGACCAGATTACAGGACATCTTAAATTATTGTAATATTTGTTGCTGTGTATATGATTGTATTGTTCATCATGGATATTCTAGCATACCTGTAAACATCAGTGTTGTGTTGTTGACTTTTCATAGCTATTAGAGCCTGGTACGACATGTCTAATTTGGTGAATGTGTTGGTTGCTTTGGATATGTCTAATTTAGTGAATGTGTTGGTTGCTTTGGATATGTCTAATTTGGTGAATGTGTTGGTTGCTTTGGTTTAATTAAGTATCACTTTCATTGCACGCAGATATCACCTTAAGTGCTCCCATCTTCTCCAATATATCATCATCATCATCAAGTGCCTTGCCAGCTGGCATTGGTGATCATGCTTTTCCACAAATTGCTGTCTGTGACGGTATGGATCAATTCTTGTGTTGACTCCCTTTAAGTGTAATGACACAAACCTGTCAAGAATTTTCTCTCACTGTCGTCCTTTGTCTCTCTTTTCACAAGTCTTTCTGGTTGTCACAGCATGTTTCAGTTTTTGTCTTCTCATAATGTGGCCAAAAATTGAGGACTGCCTCTTTCTGATGTTTGTGATAAGTTGTCTTTGTGACTTAGCCTCCCTCAAAATGTCCAGATTGCTTATTTTGGCTGCACACTAATTTTCAGTATTCTTCTATAAAACCACATTTCTTAGACTTTTAGGAATTTTTTGGTCTGTTTACTAAATGTCCAGAATTCATAGCCGTAGGTTAAAACTGGTTCTATGTAACATGTAAAAATTATTTTTATAACTTCCAATGACAAAGACTTATTGCATAAAATGTTCATCATTTGATAGAATAAAGTTTTTGCTTGTCCTATTCTATTCTTTATATTTGTGATGCATCTTCCATCTGAAGTTATCCAATGCCTGGATATTTGAATTTCTGCACTTGCCCCAAAATATCGTCATTTACTTTAATTGAACATTTAAGCGCAATCTGTTTCTTTGAAATCATCATAGCTTCTGTCTTCCATTATTCAAACAAAGGTGCATAGATCATACAAGGAGAATCTCGTCATAGTGTATTAACTCTTCAGCCTCTGTGATGTGTATGCATGAATCACCCATGCTAGCAATATTTCTTTTGTGTGTAGTTTTGAAATTCAAACTGAATCGTGGTCTATTCAGCCTGCTGTATTTCATTTCAAACTGCTGAAGGATTGTTAGCCTGTGCAACATTTGGTCATATTTGTAGCACAGGGGCAGACTGCAGAAATCTACTCGAGAGGTGTATTATGGTGTAGACAAACACAGGAATTTTTAGTTGCATGCTAAAACAGCATATTTGGCAGCTGATGTTGAAGAATAAATGAAGGAACAACACAGAATAATTATCAAGAAATCATCATTATCCAGTCATTGAAAATTAGCTGTATAGTTTTGGTTAAAAGGATGCTTTTAATTCCTTGGGATACCCTATTAAGTGCTCCAATCTAGCCCTATAAATCAATATGGGAATCACAGTGCACAAACTCCGCAGCCCAGTAGATGATCTGGATGATTGTGTACCAGAATTGTATATAATTCTATTGCAATGAGTCTTCAACATTCTATTCTGCATCTTCCTGTTTTGTCTTCCTCTTGCCCGCTTGTCCTTCGCTCTTCCCTTTGGTACAATTCTCAACAGGGAGATTAAGGGTTAAAGGCAAGAATATCAGCTTCATTGCACCGTGTTATATCCCACATGACTTGGTCTTCTTTCTGCAGAGAGCACCTGCCGAAAGTGTCTGACAAAGCACAAACTCCTTAGCTACTGTTGGAAAATTGCATCCTTGAGCTGAACGATAGTCCAGTCCTTAAATGAACCCATTATCCTCGCAAAGTGAAGCAGGGAGCCTGACCATCGTCACAGAGACACCTCCCCCCCCCCCCCCCCCCCCTCCCCACTCAACGGGGATGTATGTCTTTATATGTCTGAAGCATTTCAACTCATTAACGCCAAGATTAAAAGACATGCTGTCATGTCTGTCAATGAATTTACTTGCATGTTTCAGTCAGAAGTCAGTCAGTAACTTCAGTCAGAAGTCAGTCAGTAACTTCAGCCGTAGTTTGTCAGTTAGTGGGGTATCAGAGTACATTTGCTTGTGACATTTGATGTTTGCTTGAGTCGCCACTTAAAATATTTGACTCTTTAGCCATTTGTTTGAAGTGTGGCTCTGACTTATGATAGACAATAAGTTGATAGTTTGGTTTTGATCTCGTTTAGTAATGCTTGCCTTAAAAATATTGCAAGGTAATTGACAAAATTCATTTACAATTGACAATAAAGGCTTTGGAGCAAATTTTAGATTTCTAGCTTGATGCCTACAAGTAAAACACAAGCACTCTTTTACACATCCTTAGACACATTGGGTATATGTGCATGCCTTAATGTACATTGGGCATATGTACATGCCTTAAAGCACATTGAGCATATGTGCATGCCTTAACGTACATTGAGCATATGTGCATGCCTTAACGTACATTGAGCATATGTGCATGCCTTAACGTACATTGAGCATATGTGCATGCCTTAAAGCACATTGAGCATATGTGCATGCCTTAAAGCACATTGAGCATATGTGCATGCCTTAACGTACATTGAGCATATGTGCATGCCTTAAAGCACATTGAGCATATGTGCATGCCTTAAAGCACATATGGTGCTAGTCCCACATTTGTATAGAGCAATCAGCACTCGGTGGGTGATGTGATCAGTAGTATGCCGGCCGCGTTTACTTTGCAAGACATTTCCAGGTACACATTTGAGGCTGTGTTGTTGTGGGAGCGTAGATCTATTTAACAGATCCGGCCTGATGCAGACTTGAACTTATGACCAGCATGCCGGCAGCTGAGCATCTAGCCACTACGCTAGCACGGAAGAATTTGGACTTGCGTAGGTTGTATAGGGGTGTATTTTTAATGACTGCAGTGTTTGAAAATATTGCTGGTCCAAGTTTTATATTAACCCTCTGTAAAGTTCATGAAACATAATAGGTAAATACAAAACTTGGCCGGCAATATTTTCAAACACTGCACAGTCATTAAAATTACACCCTGTAATATCAGTGAATGTAAGAGTTTCAAAGGCACGAGGACTGATTTCATTACACTGGGTTTTACCCCATATGGCCCGGTCGCTTTCTGCAGGGCGGCTTGCTGAAAGCTTCGCACAAAGCACGAACTCCGGAGCTCCGCTCTAACGATCTTTCACCCTTATCAAAGGGGGCTAAGTATTTGATCTCATTAGCCAAGCTTCTCTATAAACAGACACAGTGTTACAATCCCTTAGCAGGACTACTGCTACCCTTACTGCCACCCCTCCCCAACACCTCCGCCTCTTTTTCTACCTCCTCCTCCCCCTCTTCTTATTTTATGGATATCTTCAGATGTCAGTGCAAAGTTAGTTGCATATCCTTTACAGTACTTAGCACTCCAGCATTTTGTTTTAGTTTGTGATTCCTGGGCAAGTTTACGTTCAGTAGTTTGCCATTGCTTTCTGAATGACCGGCACTCATACCATTTCATAAAAAACCAGCGCAAGGCAGTCTGCGCCCGTAACCCCTTCACCACAGAGTCAGTACAAATGTATCCAAAATTGCAGTAAGTTTGTGGACATCTCCATAGAACTGAAGTCTGTTATCTCATCTTTAAGATTAGTTTGCCTTTCTTCCTCTGTCTGTCTGTCTCTCTGTCTCTGTCTCTGTCTGTCTGTCTGTCTGTCTGTCTGTCTGTCTCTCTCTCTCTCTCTCTCTCTCTCTCTCTCTCTCTCTCTCTCTCTCTCTCTCTCTCTCTCTCTCTCTCTCTCTCAACTAAACAACAAAACGACTTAAAAGAATGGGGATATTATTTTCACTACTACGTGTGATTAAGTTCTTCAAAACATCATGCGATATTTACATTGTCTTTGTTTTAAACTCGTCCCAGAGTTAGCGTTTTGATTTATCATGAAGTAGTTTTATGAGGACAATGTAAAGAATAGCATAGATTAATAGAAAAACGAGGGAGCAAGTTCTTCAAGAAACAAATAAAACTCCTAAAGTGAATAAAGAAATTAGACGTAAACAGTGGAGATTTGTTGGTTGTGGTTATGGAGAGAAATAGGCCGGACAGTGATGCGACAAGTGGAACAACTGGTGAGAAAAAGAGGCCAGGACGACAAAGAGATAAATATCCAGATGGCTTAGCCATATAGTTAAGAACACGGACTTGATCCACGGCTGGTGAACGTGTGAGATGGCGAACCGTGACCGCCCACGCTTATTGGCATGGTGCGTTTTGTAACACAATCTGGTGATTGTTAAGTCTATTGCATGGACAAGGCTATAAGCGTGCTTACTACATTTCACCTCCTCTGCTTCATACTGCCACCAACAACAACAACTACTGCTGCTGCTACTACTACTACTACTACTACTACTACTACTACTACTACTACTACTACTACTACTACTACTACTACTACTACTACTACCTCCACCACCTCAACCACGACTCATTGGCACCTTTCCGTCTTGACAGACGATAGTTTGGTACATTGTGCTTCAAAAAGGCTTAATAACTACGATCCATGGCGGTGGCTGGTGAGGCCAATTCTTGCTGCAAATGTTTGCCCACAGTAGGTGTATGTGAAAACATGGTCACTTCCACCATTTTGCACCATCTTACGTCTCTCACGCTCTGTGTGTGCTTTATCTGCAATCATTTTCTCCTTTGTCTTTATTCCATTTCTGATAGTTGCCCTCCATGCAACACGTTCAGCGGCGACGTGCTCCCAATGTGCATTATCAATGCCTGTATCAATCATGTCACGCTTACACACATCTTTGTATCGTAGTAGAGGCCGACCCTGAGATCTACCCATCTGTAATTCACCAAAAAAGATGTCCTTTGGTATTCTACCATCATCCATCCTCCTAACGTGTCCTATCCATCTAAGTCTACGAAGACTGAGCATGGAATACACCGTCACACAACCTGATCTTTCCAATACTTCAGTATTTGTGATTTTGTCTTGCCACTTAATACCAAGTATTCTTCGGAGACACCGCATACGAAAGCTGTTTAAACGTTTCTCTTGGCGTGAGTAAGTTGTCCAGGTTTCACTGCCATAAAGAAGAGTACTAAGGACACAGGCTTGGTAGACGAGGACTTTTGTTTTGGCAGTAAGCTTCCTGTTCTTCCAGACTCTTTTTGCTAACATGTTCATTGTTGTTGCTGCCTTGCCAATCCTGATGTTGATTTCCTGATCGAGGGATAATTTGCTATTTACCTCTGATCCTAGATATGTAAAATGGTCTACTATCTCCAGTTCGGCGTCGCCAATAAAGATTGATGGTACACCATGTGCACCTTGTGACATAATCTGTGTCTTCTTTTTGTTAATTGTTAAACCAAATTCAGAACAAGCATTGGAGAATGCAGATAGTAGATGTTGTAATTCTTCCTCAGAGTGGGTCGTAATCGCAGCATCATCCGCAAAAAGCAACTCTCTGATTAGTACCCTGCTAATTTTGGTCTTGGCCTTCAATCTCTGAGCATTATAGAGGCCACCATCTGAGCGTGAGTGAATGTATATACCGTCATCCTGATCACGAAAGGCATATTTCAGTAGAAGTGAAAAGTATATCCCAAAGAGGGTGGGGGCTAATACACAACCTTGCTTAACTCCACTCTTGATTTCAAACTCTTCTGAAGTTGAGCCATCAAACTTGATTATACCTTTCATGCCTGTGTGGAACGATTCCACAATGGACAGAAGAGTTGGTGGGCAGCCAATCTTCTTTAGTACTTTGAACAGACCCTCACGACTGACCAAATCGAATGCCTTTGTGAGGTCAATAAAGGCAATAAACAGTGGCTGATTTTGTTCCCGGCATTTTTCTTGCATCTGTCGCAATGAGAATATCATATCAATGGTAGACCTGTTCTGACGGAAGCCGCACTGTGATTCGGGGTAGACTTGATCGCCCAGGACTTGAAGTCTGTGCAGGACAATTCTGGCAAATACTTTCCCAACAATACACAGAAGTGAGATACCCCTATAGTTGTTACAGTCGCTCCGATCTCCCTTGTTCTTGTACAGCGTTATGATGTTTGAATCTTTGAAATCCGGTGGGACTTGTCCTTCTCGCCAGCATAGCTCTATTAGCTGGTGGATCTGTAGAGCGAGTGTGTCTTGCCCACTCCTGATTACCTCTATTGGAATCCCATCCTTACCTGGAGCCTTGCCAGATGCAAGCTCATTTATAGCACACCTAACTTCTGTTATAGTGGGAAGTGTGTCCAGGTGGTGAAGAGTTGGCAGGGCCTCTATGGCGTTGAGGGCATCATCCGCTAGCTTGGTCTCACTTGAGTAAAGCTCTAAATAGTGCTCGACCCATCTATCCATCTGCTGTTTCTTATCAGTGATGATTTCTCCAGTCAAGGTTTTCAGCGGTGCACTTCTTTTGATCATTGGACCACAGGCTTTCTTTATCCCTTCATACATGCTTCTGATGTTTCCCTTATCACTTGCAATTTGAATGGACTCACATAACTTGATCCAATAGTCATTCGCACACTGCCTGGCAGCCTTTTGTACATCCTTCCTCGCTTGCTTCAGCTCACTCAGAGTGTTACGCGTTGGTCTTTCCTTGTTTCTTAAGAGAGCTATCTTCTTTTTATCAATCAAGGGCTGCAGTATCTGGCTGTTTGCCGCAAACCAGTCCTGCCTCTTATGATCCACAGTGCCGTAAACCCCTACCGCTGTTTTATAAATAGTTTCCTTAAGTTTACTCCATTTATCATTTACTATACAAATTTCTGATGTATCACTGAAAGCGTCTTCAAGTTGCTGTTGAAATTCAAAGCACTTTCCAGGATCGTGAGTGTTAGTAATATTAATCCTGGGACTAGACTTGTGTTTAGCTGTGTAGATTCTCTTTGGTCTCAGTCTAACCCTTGCAACAACCAAAGAATGATCTGTATCACAGTCAGCACTGTGGTAACTTCGAGTTAATGATGTATGGTTCAGATGTTTTCTCCGTGTGATAATGAAGTCCAGCTGATGCCAATGGCCGGATCTTGGATGTTTCCATGTGACCTTATGTATCTCTTTTGTTTTAAAAAAGGAGTTTGTAATACATAGGTCATTTCTAGTGCAATGCTCCAGCAGCCTTTGCCCATTATCATTCATGCGACCGATGTTGTATTTTCCAAGGCACACTGGCCATGAACTCGAGTCCTTGCCCACACGAGCATTGAAATCACCGAGCATATAAATGTAGTCGGATTTTGGAACTGCCTTGATCGCAGAGTCTAGCTGCTCATAGAACGTATCCTTCACATCATCAGAGGAAGCGAGTGTCGGTGCATATGCAGTGAGAATGGTGGCAAATCCACAAGAGGTTGCCAAGCGCAGTGATAATAATCTTTCATTACCTCCAGCTGGGATATCAATCATTCCCAGTAGCGAATTCTTCACTGCAAAGCCCACACCATGTTGCCTTTTTTCTGCCTGCCCTCTTCCCTTCCAAAAAAGGTGTAATTATTTTCCCTGAGTGACCCTTCCTCAGCGAGGCGAGTCTCCTGCAGGCCAGCAATATCAATGTTAAGACGATTGAGTTCAGCATCAATCACAGCCGTTTTTCTCACATCGTCAATATTTGTCAAGTCAGTGGAAAATCCTGGACACATGGTTCTCACGTTCCAGGTTGCAAGCCGTAGCTTGAGGTTTCTATTCTTTTTATTAGTACCTGGTGCATTGGTTTTACAGCCTGCGATTCAGATTTTGTCCTAGCCCCAAGCACCCATTGAAGCAGGCAGGCTGTGGCGGATCTGCACCCAATTGGCTGGGGGCTGCCCAGCTTGAGGCGGGCGGTAGCTGATCAGTGACACCTGTAGGTGTCTCCCACCGTCAGAGGCAACGCGTGGCGCCCCATGTCTACGCCAACTGACAAGGACTTATAACCCGTAACAGTTGCCTCTCGCTTTGATTCCGAGACCGGTTAAGACCAGGGATGGAGTTATTGCCTCTCCATAGCACAAAGCCTGGGCTAAAATAAAGAAACCATGTGTTGCCCATGCAGCATGATCCCTCTCTCGGCCTGCCTAGTTCACTCCAGAGGAAAGTTGACACCTATAATCTGGAACAAGACAAGCTGCAGAAGCTGCCGGATCAGCAAAGCAATGCTCTAACTGTCCGCCTGTCGGAGCTTCGATCCTAGACCAGCTGCCAAGCAAGGCTTAGGGCCTGGTCTGCCCTGCCATGACTTATTTTGTCTTTGGGTTGCATTTCCTCGCACCAGGATAAGGCTAGTACCCTCCCAATTGCGCTCTTCCGCCCGAAGCCGCTGGCACAATGTGGGGTGTCGGGTTTGGTAAGCGCCGCCCAACATTCGGCGCTGACAGAAAGCAGGTAGTACCGTATACTGTCATACGGTAGCTCAGTCATATCTGACTAAGACCTGACTCCCAACCACGACTACATCTTTCAATACTGCTGCTTTGTATATTTTCCGACGCCAAAATTAATACTGTCAATATAAATAGTGAGGGATGTTTGACCGAGGGTTTGATCAACTTTATTAACTCACATAGTAGGACATATGTTTAAATGTCGCTGAGATTCCAGGTTTGAAGAAAAGAAAAATAACCTGTAAACTTCGTGGCGACCGCTTTGGCAAGCAACCTTTATTTCACAATCTGGAAAGAAACCAGTGAAGCGTGGCAAGCCATTCTATACGAAACATACCTTTCTCCACTTTACATACTCAGTGAGTCCGTAATAAATGCAGTGTGTGTTGCAGCGGTCTCTTCCAACCATCAGAAAGCTGCTGTCATTGCTTCCACCTCAAATTTCATGTAGTCTTAGGTTGTAGTCTTATATGCCAGACTCTCCCTTTTCAAGCATTGCCCATTAGTGTTTCTCACCACTGACCCATCGGTTGAGATGATGTAGCATGATGGAGCAGAACTCCCCATTCCCAGCCCGACACATTCATAAAAATACTTTCGATTTAAGCGGCATTTCCAGATAGAAGGACGATTCTTGGAAATAGTATGTTCTAGAACGAGTTGGGGGAGGGCGGCGGTATGCGCTTGCCTTTTCATTGGTTAATAAGTAATGAGCCCACGCTGTTTGCTAGGCCACCTTTGAAAATTTGGCAGTTCGAGCCAAGATTCCAACTGGAGCGGTAGCTATTTTGTGATGTGTTGACAAAAATGCCCTAAAAGATTCGATAATATATTGTTCTCTGGACAACAGGTACCACTTTAAAACATACTTTAATGTTGTAGTTGTGCCTAGTGAACGAAAGAGAAGAATATAAGAGTATTTTGTGAATAAAATGTGAAAGTGGAAAACAGAACTTCTGTGCGCCAGTATTCTGAACACTGCTTCTGCAAACCTGTCAGGTGTTTCACGCTGTATACTCCAAGTGCATATCAATCCCTTGTTGTGACTGGTTGTGTATGCTTGATGAATGTATAGTACACTCAAGGCAAATTCGCAAACCCAAACCCCTTGTGCATTCTTCATGCCTAGGATGACTCATTCTTAAATCAACTGTACCTTTGCTCTCGCGAGTTAACATATGGCAGTCTGAATTAGAATGGGTGATGTAAACATGTACAAGTTCCTTTGTAAAAACGCTGAGAATGTTGGAGTGAATGAGCTGGTGCTTTGATAAGTAGCCTCTCACATTAGTAGAAAGAAAGATGCTTCAAATATCCATATGTAAACAGGACGGTGATGGCACGCCAGAATTGCTAAGTCCATGTGATGCCTGGTGGCTATAAGCTCAAGAGAATTAATATAATTTCTCTCTGAAGTATTACACTGGTACCTTTACTGTTGGTTGGTTCATATAAACTAGTTCCTAAGAGGACAATAGGTGTGTGAACCTGTGTCTTAGTTGGCTGAATATAATGTATGGCTCATGCAAATTTACAGGGACTAAACATGTTTTTCCCATATGTGCTTGGTGCATATGTGAACAATTGCTATGCAATTGAGCTTCTGTTACCTACTATGAACATTACTCAGTGGGGAAACAGCACATGATGATGATGATGATGTACCTGTGAGCCAGGTCTGTCTGAGAAAAGGGGTGAGGTCTGGCATTGCTGTGTAAGTGAATATGGAATAGGACATTCATGCACCAACATCACAGCCATAGGAATGGATGTCTGGTCTGCTAACTGGGTAAATGCCATTAGTTAATACATAATGCAGATTGCAGTTGTAAATGCCTATTTTCCATTTCCCTTCACAATGCCTGTCCCATGTTGCTATGTCACAATGATTGCTGTACTGTGTCTGGTCCTCCTTGTGCCCAGGTCTACTGTGGTTCAAACATGGTGGAACTTAGACCACATGAATGCTTGTAATTGTGTTAAGCTACCCTGTCTCAGCATATAGTCTTGTGATTACCACAGTGCATCACAGTGAAATTCACTACATCATCAACCTTAACCTTCCCCATCTCCATCTGTGTTAGTTAGTTAGTTAGCTCCATCTGTGTATGTTAGTGTATGATAACATCCTCTTTTAACACATGTAAAGAGATGTTGTGCCATTTTGTATATTGACAGAGAACAGGAGGATGGAGGAGAGGCTTCCATATATCATCTGGGAAAACTAACCAGTAGTCCCAGAATCCAGAACCAACTCTCTATAAGTGAAATCTTCTAGAACCCACAATATGGGAATTTCCTAGAGACTTTCAGCTCAGCTCTCAAACAGCTGGATATAAATAAGGGAGAAAAAGAGTTCTGAAGACTTCAGTGATCATAATTATCAATGACATCTGAGAACTAAACAACAAGTCTATGGTGGTGAACCTCATTCAAGACGTCTGGTGAAATGACTGGGACAATGGATTGTTTAGCTAGGACTTATCTTAGTTAATCTCCAGCCTGGTGCTCACACAGTGTTTCAGAATGAAGACTTGAGATAGACTGAAAAGGAGGAATGCTGGGACATATTTGTATCTTAGATCTTCCTCTACAGGAAAAGTAGAACAAATTCCTAAGTGTCAACTTCATGAACAGTCAGAGTAAGTGAGATAGACTGAGGAGAAAGAAGACTGGGACATATTTGTATCTTAGATCTTCCTCTACAGGAAAAGTAGAACAAAACCCTAAGTCTCAACTTCATAAACAGTCAACTCACCGGTGAAAGACAGGGCTGTAACTTTTCTTCAAACTGTGACAGTAGGGGATAATTAGTCTGACTTGGAAAATCATCATGGGGAGAACTGCAACCTGAGCATGTCCAACACCTATCATAGGTGCTAAAAGGATTAAACAGACCAGTGGAGCAGAATGTCCCTATGCTTGCCCCAGGTTATGGCTTATCTTGGTTTTCCCTCATTAACAGTAGAGGAAAGGATAAAAGTCAATGGTGTAGTGGAGATTAGAGAGGAGAGGAGGAGGAGAGTTTGGTTATTGGTTGGAGGATGGATCCGAGTGTGGTATCATGTTTCTCTACATGCATGTGTGACATAATTTTTTGCATTTCTATGTAATGATTGAAGTGTTGACATGACAGAAAGAGAAACAATGGTCCTCACCTGACTCACCATCAGCTCAATAAATTATGTGTTGAATGAATCAGTGTTTTAAGTACATGTCTCAAGAGAATGTCTTGTACAGTTGCTGTCAAGTTTTGTCTCTGGTGACTGTCTTAAGTACTGTGGTTGGTTATACATATTGTGAAAAGTCCTGTATAGATGTTGTCAAGTATCTTATGATGTAAGTCTTGTACAATGGCTGGTGTATACAATTCTTTGTGAATGTATGTCCCACTTTTGTCAAGAAACTGTCATGTAGATGTCTTGTCCAACAGATGTAATGTACAGTTGTTGTTGTTGAGTTTGTCTACAAACCCTGAATCCTACAGTCCTAGAAAAATTGGACAAAACTGATATAGGTCATACTGACAAAATAATTAAAGATCTAATGTGACGGACGAATAGCACACTGGCAACATTGTGTTGAGTGAGAGGGATCCTCAGTTGTACAGGCGCTAATAGTTCAGATCTTCTCTGGCCTTGGGTGAACTATTTTACTTCTTTTATAAATTTCTGTGTAGATACATAGTGGTCTCACAGTGGGAGTTTGAGCCAAAGAAAAGTGGTTCTCCAAAAAGGCTATTGCGGGAATGATTAGCTCATTTGAGTGACCTCTAGACAAAACGTGCTAAATCATATCCTTTATCTTGTTATTTAATATTCAAGATATATCTCCAGAAAACACTACTAACTAGGTCCTCTGTCAATCATCTAATTTGTCACAGATGACTATGCCACCTTGATGTGTGTTGACCTGGATCAGTTGTTGCACCCCAAACTCTGTGCGGCCCGCTGCCCATTCTCAGCACTTACGACCCAGTGTTACTATTACAGTGTGCCAATCCGTTGTCTTCCGGTACTTCAATCCACCCTCTTTCTAGATTGATGGTCTCTAAATCACAAACCTGGCGTATATATATTTCCGACTGTGCCATTCAGGAACTGCCTCTTCTCAGTCTGTGACCCTTGACCATATCCATGGCTTCATGCAGGGGGCGATCCCTATCTGCAACGACCTCGGGTACTATTTGGCTTGAAGGACCCCGTGCCCGTTGATGCATCAATACAAACGGAAAGAAGCATGGACAGGCTGATATAATCAACACCTTACGGACTAGTGTAGGGCATACTGATGCGATTCTAACGCTAGTCCGACTACACGAGCCGGGAGTGAAGCCTGATGAAGCACGTTAGTGCCACCTACGAGGTCAACTGAGGGGATACCAACTCGTCATGGGAAGAGTGACCATATATTCTTTGGAGTGGCTGATGCATTAGAAGACTGAGCAAGCGTGAGAATACCCAACATGTATGTCAGAGCCTAACATTGTTCTCAATCTGAAAGGTAAATGGATGTTGGGCAATTTAAGGATGAGATTATTCGAGTTCTTATCAGAAAATTATGCCAAAACTTTATGAAATGCATTTCGTAGGCATTCATCGTGTACAACTTTTTCAGGCTTATCCTTAGTTAGTAAATTAGTAAAAACCTCGGTCAGTTCTGAAAAATCAGGAATGAATTGCCTGTAATAATTGATCAGTCCCAACAAACTCCGGACTTGTTTCTTATTAGTCGGGAGTGACAGTTTTAGAATTTTGGAGACAATTTTGTTGTCTGTCATGACAAAGCCATTGGATATTCTGTACCCCAAAAATGATATCTCTTGGTAAGCCATGCTCACCTTTGAAGGCTTCACTGTCAGTCCGTGCTGTCTGATACGTTCTAGTGTCTGTTCTAGTGTCTTTATATGTTCCGTCATTGTCTCTGTATGGACACATATGTCGTCGATATAGCAAATAATATTAGGGATGTCAGCTAGGAGGAGTCGTGTCATGCGTACGAATGTGGCTGGGGCATTGACTAGCCCAAATGGAAGTTTGCACCATTCGTACAGTCCCCAAGGCGTGGCAAAAGCTGTTAGATGTCTGCTGTCTTCATGTACAGCTATCTGCCAGTAACCTTTAGACATGTCAAGCGTCGTAAAGAACTTAGCGTCAGTCAGTTCTGTCAGAAGATCGTCAGTGTTTGCCATTGGTTCAAGATCTAAAACAGTTATTTTGTTCAGTTTTCTGTAGTCGATGCAAAGTCGTATTGTGTTGTCCTTTTTGCGTACATCTTTTCCGAGATTAACTTCAAACATTGTTCTCTCTTTTTCAGTATTGAGGTTTCTCTCAAGGTTTTGTCGTGGTCTAACAAATGTTGTGGTTGGGTCTACTTGTCATACCTCGTTATATTATTCAACCACCACTCCGTGACATTACATTCTGTTCATATTTCTCAATCGATTGTCTGTGCATTCTCATCTCATAGTTATTGTGGCTATGCTGGTTTAAGGATTCTCCATTGGTTTACGCCTCAAATAAGGCTACAACTTCCTCTTACAGCATTCTTAAATTTTCTCTCTATTCAGACGTGGTTACCCTCGTCTCTATTTAATGCACACTAGTCGATTCTTTATGAGCACGCTATGTCAATGTTGTGGTCATGGTCCGAATATACTTCATGTATGCCATAGTCCCCCTTACCTCATCTTATGTCGGACCATGAGTTGTTTCCCCTTTTTGAGCACACCTCGTTTACTGTTATGGAGAGTTGTTATAAATCTCTTTGAATCTATAAAATATAATACACCAATTGGGTACTTATTTATTTTGATTAGTGTAATCTTAGAATCATATTTTGATTAATGTATTCATATTACCGACTTTTTCTCGTTAATATGAAGAAACGTCAAGCAATGACGCTAAGAAATTAAATAATTATTGTAATTTATTGTATTGCTTGAATGTCAAAATTACTTCCCTTGCATTTATGAATTACACCAAGGGCCATAATTTGAAACATATTCAATAATGTGTATTGTATAAATAGACATTTTGTTGCTCAAATGGCTAACACACCGGGTAGGCGTCCACCAAGCATGGCAGAGAGCTGCCAACATTGCAAACCAACATAAGAGCTCCTGGCCAAATGAGGTCAGAGTTTGAGTGTTTAATACGACTCATATAAAGCCGTATTTCAGTCTGGCTAGATGGCTGTTGCAAAACAACCATATTATTACGTTTTTTTCAAATTGCTGCGAGGTAGATGCGAGAAGCTGGTACTACTGATCTGACTGGGTATTATTGCAATTGAGGTAACCAGCCATCAGGGGGATGAAACCTGATTTGTGTTAAAAGTTGAACTTCATTTGTCATTTCAATGCAACTTACATTTATCGTATATATTTCTATGCCATATATGTATTTTCATGCATAACACAGGAAAAGGGTAGACTCTGACATGAAGTAAACACTACCCCAGTATATACATACATCATGAATGAAAGATGGCATCTTTCATTCAGGTACCCGGGGAGGATGTCAGAGCCTAACATGGGATAGCTATGCAGCAACATCGTTACGACACCCGGCGGACAAGAATTGTCGGCTGGCAAGATTGTTACCTGACACGCGACCAGCGGTCAGGCTGACGACAAGACGCACGCATGCCACGTGACGCCACTAGAGGCGGTCAGCAAGTTGCGCGCTAGCGACAGACCGAGCTGGGACTTGAGACTGGAAGGACGTGTGCGGTGAAAGCAAGGCGTTTGTGTGGATCTCTGTGGGTGAAAGCCGAACGACTGTCATCTTGAGCGTCAGACTTGTGAGCTGTATTGTGGTTGTGAGCGTCGTGAGTTATATATTGTATATTGTTGTAATGATCGTTCTGTATTTAATATGGCAATAAATCCATAAAACGTTGTGTCGTTGAGTCTTACGTCGAATCATGTTATACTTGTACTGTCTCACACGTGTTAGCCCAACGAGCCAATTCTAAGGTCCTGACAATGTAGAAACATCGCTCGACATAACATAACACACTTAGGAGACTATCTCTATTAGTGTAAAATATTCTATTGTCATTAGTCTTTTATCTCTGAAGTCGGAGTGAGTTTGCCTGATGGCGAGGGACACTAGTAATAGAGAAAGCTAATCCATACTCACAACTCATTCCAGTGCACTAGAAGTAGTACCAAGTGTATGGATTACGCTTTAGTTCAAAGCGAGCGAATTAAAAAAAAAAAGTTCTCTTTCAGGCACTGGCCTTATATGACCAAAGGAGACTATCTCTATTGGTGATACATATTCTACGTACTTTCACTAGTCTCCTTCAGGCACTCATTGTGGTTACTCCTGCCGTTCAAGGTATTCGCAGTATTCATTTCAGAAACCAGATCTCCATTGCCCACAAACCCTTCCTCGTTTCTTGGGTATTTGTGCCGCAGTGAAAGCAAGCAAACATACACTGTAAATTGCAATCCTCTGTAATCCCTTTCCCACGAGTATCCTCATATATGGACACCGGATCCTTGCTAGGAAAACAACGATGAACTACGACAGATGTCACCCGCAGTGTTAGCCTCGTTAATTCATCTGTCTCTGTTGAGTTATATCGTGTTATTATATGTTGCATGTCATAATTATAATGACTAGGACACGATCGGATTAACTAAACTCCTCTGAGGTCCTGAGCTCGTGAAAGGTGTTGGTTCCTATAAATATATCAGATTAAAATATAAGCAGTAATAAATCGTGTGATACAATTTTAGTTTCTCAAAAAAAAAAAAAAAACACACACACACACACACACTAGCAGACAGAAAATAATAATACAAAAAATTTTGTATCATCATCAACATGTGCCATGTCGATAAGCATGTCTAGTCACAGTTCGCCTTCTCACACAATCACCAGTCCTGGATCAGGTCGGTGTTCTTGTTCCATTTATGCCGTATGGCTAAGCCATTCAAATGTCTATCTTGCTGACGTCTCGTTGCTCTTTTCATGTCAGTTTTCTCAGTTGTCATAGAATTGTACTGTTCATATCTCCACATAACGTGTCAACAAGAATATTGATTACGTCTAATTTCTCGAATCAGTTTACGGTTTTCATTTCTTTCATGCAGAAATTTCTCATTGGTTTTTCTGTCTGCCCTTGGTATTTTTTGAATTTTCCGCAGAAACCAAATGTAAACTGCCATTAGTTGTTTCTCAGCTTGTATGCGTATTGTCCATGTTTGGCATGCATACAACAGTAAGGTTCTATATAGCACTTCAACACAGTTTTCCTCATTGCAGTCAATAGTTTTTCTATTGGTGATTATGTTTTCCATCTTGCAAAAGGGTACCTTTGTCATAACGATTCTTGCTCTAATCCCCACAAGGTACCTACTATCAGATGCTATGACCGTTCGAAAAGAATCTCCCCATTTACTTGAATGTTACACAGTGCTATTTCTTCCTTCTTGGAGAAGATCACATACCAAGGGACTTCAAATGAAAACTTTAAATGTTTGTGTGTGAGAATATATTCTAAAAAGATAAAGAACAAATGTATAATTTTTTTGATGCAGTTACCACTACGTTCAATGCAAGTCCTCCAGCACCGATAAAGTGCTTGAATTCCTGTAGAAAAATTGACTCTAAGGTCACTACTCGGTGTGCCTGACCCGGTCGTGAGCAGTCTGTCACACATGTCACGCCATTTTAAATCTTCCTACTCCACTCATACACTTGTTGGACTGGCAGACATGCATCACTATACCGGACCTTTATTCGCCGATGGATTTCTAAAGGTCTCACCCCTTCACTGATTAAAAAAAAAAGGATAACATAACTCTGTTCTTCTTGGGTGCATGTCAAAAGTGGGACAGCCATCTTTATGCTGTTCTTACGACGTCACCGTGTTCGTCTGCACCATGATGTTATGTGCTTAACCCTCTTGATATCCTTAACAACAATATTTACAGGTTACAAGACAATGGCATGATTTTTGTAACTTAAGGTTGTCATTTAAAGGCACCCCCTACCTTTATGGTTTCTTACAATTTATTTTAACTCTAGTTGTTCACAGTTTATAATAAATGCATCTACTAAATGCATCAGATTCTGTTGGTTGTCTGCAATAATACTGTATTATAGGGTGTATTTTTGATTACTGCAGTGCTTGAAAATATTGCCGGTCCAAATTTTGCATTGACGTATTATGTTGCATGAACTTTACAGAGGCCGAATACAAAACTTGGACCGGCAGTATTTTCAAACACTGCACAGTCATTAAAAATACACCCTATATCTGCACAACCTATACAACCAATGCTGTTTGCTCCAACAGTCATTGCTCTAATATCCTTTAACCGTCTCATAAGATTTTCAATATATAGGGGGAAAGAGATCTGAAGACACTTCTGTCTCATATATTGTTGATAGGCTGATTTGATCTACTTCATTATCAATGTTTGTGACAGCTTATTGTTTCCAATATATTGCTTGCAAGTCTAATGTCTTTCCTATCAATATGTAGATCTGTAAGCATCTTTATCGTGTCGACGTGTCTTACTTTATCGAAAGTCATTGTGAGTCATTAGATCTTTGTTTACTTTCATAGAACGCCCCATTAACGTTCTCGGCAAATAACCATTTACCGTACTCTTGTTTTCTTTGAAACCACATTGGTCTACCCGTATACGCATTTTCTTCCTAACTCTTTGCATGATTATTATTAACAAACTCTTCGTGATGTGGCTTATTACGCTAATTTTTCAATGCTGATCATATTCCAAAGATCCTAATTTCTTCGGGATTTCATTAAACATAAATTTTACGTAAGTCAGAAGGGATAGCCGGTCTCCGTGGCGAAGGAGTTGCGGACGCGGTTCGTGATCCAGCTTACCCGAGTTCGAAACACAGCTGCGCGCGATTTGGCAGCAGACCGCGTTGCTCTGGGTTTTCTTTTTTAATGAAATGGTATGAGCGCCCGTCGTTCAGAAAGCAAAGGCAAACTAATGAACGTAAACTTGCCAAGACATCAACAACTGGAAAAACATGCTGGTGTTGACTGCAAACGTCCTGTAAAGGATATGCAACTAACTTAACAGAAGGGAGATCACCAGTGTCATATATTGTGTTCAGCAGTTTGGTAATTCCATATTCTTCCAAGTCATTGATCATGTCTGTTGTAATTGTCTGGACCCGGAGTCGTGCCAGATTTCATATGGTTAGCAGCATTCTGTATTTCCAACTTCAAAACTGGCTTCTATTTGACACATTCTGATATGGGAGTCCATATTTGTGGAACCTGGCTAAGCACCATTTGCAGTTTCGCACCGTATGATTTATGGTAACTCCGGCAGTATAAAATGTACGTGTACTGGTTTTCTTTTGATTTCATAAGCAAGTGCTTATTTTGTTTAATTGTTAATCCAGGCCTGTTGGAATTCTTAACATAAGATTCGTGTCAGAGAATGCGAAGGGTATTACAGCACGGTGTGCACTCAATTCAGGGGTGGGGGTGGGTTGGGGGATGTAGGGGGTTATTATCTACTGGATTATGTGGACGTTTACTGTACGGACCTCCTGCACCATATACATGGCCTTGACAAATGTCAGAATTTTGATATGAAGACTAACGTCGAGAGGACGGGATTTATGACAACTCGATGAACACCAGTGCAATATAACGTATATATATATAAATGGACAATCGTTAAAACAAGTTAGAGTTAAACATGTTAAAACAAGAGAGTACAAGTATCTGAGTAGTGTGTTCGCATAGGAAGAAAGCGAAACAGAAACGAGAATGCAGAAAACAAACAACATTAACTATCAAACAGCACCTATTCAAAAATATTCAAATATCAACATGCATACAAAATAGAATCTGATAGACGCTTTATTTATCACATTGTTGTGTTACAAATGCCAAACATGGACAGTCCTAGAAACACACAAGGGTAAAATCATTTGTGAGGTGAGATGCACAAGAAACGTAACTGGGAAAACAAGAACGATAAATGAGAAACTAAGAATACGTGTAGGGATAACACCTATTACTGACTTTATTGAACACTAGAGAAATAAATGGTTCGGACATTTAGTTAATTTGGGACAAGATCAACCAGCGGCTGGAGCGTTCTACGTGAGAACATCGGGGTACAATGCGAGAGGACAACCCTGAAAGAGTTGGCCAGATGGAATAAAAGGAGACACTGAAGAAATCAAATATGACGTTAGTACAAACAAGAAGACAAGCGACACACAGAAAATTCCATCTACCCCTTTTCTGCGACGCTTCACGGCAAAAGCAGTAGGACAAAAGAAGGAGAAGAAGAAGAATAAAAGTGGACATATTTACACTTGAATAGAATATATATTCGTTTATCTTAACAGCTGAAAATTGCTGCCAAAGACGCAAGTCGCAAAGAGCTCATTTAAACGTGGAGTGCAAGTGAAAACAACAAGAATATATCACTCCTTCTTATGGTCCATACAGTTATGGCGCTGTGAGATCTACTTAGAACTAATTGCTACAATCGAGATGTGTGCAAACCAAATAGAGCTAATGATATGAGATGCTGAGCGATCCGATGAGAACCAGCGTTATGTAAAACAAAAATACCACAGTTCAATCAGAACCTGCCCTATGACTGAGACTGAGACACCAAAGAATCCAATTAGTATTACCGTGAGACAGAGACACCACACGATGTAATCAGAAACAGCGTTACAACTGAGACACTACATTCATTCATTCATGTCCTTTGCAGAACCTCGTTCCCATAACAACCTTCCGGAAAACCTCTCGATCATAAGCAAGATGTCCCGCGTCTGATACACCCAAAAATCAATGAATATTTAGATTTTCTCTGCTGTGTCTTCATACTGAAATGTAGAGATGTCTTTTGCGCGTGACAATGATTTCAAGTGTTATGCCGATGGTAGCGTAGCTACTGGTACTGGTAGAGTCTCCAATATCGGACAAGACAAAGGACTGGGGCCAGACGAAGAGAGACACAAACCTGCTGCCTTGTATGTAAAACGAGGACAGTCAAAGTCCAGGGAAGGCAAGTCTGGAAACAATATTTCTTGACATTGTTTGTACTGACCCACAAGCTTGACGAAACAATGCAACGTAACTCGCTTTATGATGACGATATTTAACATCTCGGTTTGGGCAACGCAGTTCTTTTCATGATGACGAATACTTGGCAGTGTATGACGTAGACGGCATAAGTGGAACCAGATTTCGTTGCAGACGCTGGCGATGTTTGTGCGAGTTTTTGCGGCCGTAGCTTGGTCGTTTATGTAGTAGTGAGCTTGATGATTGTGGTGAACCGCGGTAGTTGGTACTGGAAACTGAAGGCCGTGAGCACCAAGAGAATGCTGAATCGCTTCCTGATATCCTTGATGATTTTAATGAAGATAATCCTGTTGATGTCGATGACGATCTTGAAGATGATGATGATGAAGATGGAGAGACAGCTCTGCGATAAGCTATTGGACGTCTTCGGGCACTGTGAAATATTATAACTTGTGATATTATGCAGAATTATTCAATACGATGTTAGCAAAATAAGCAAAGCAACATTAATATATTGTATGAACCACTTCATGAGATGCTCGAGAAGAGCTGCCAACTTAACTATCTGATACCGAGTCAGAAGTAATATTATCAGACAGATTGATTGATTGATTGATTTAGGAACCGACATCACAGCATTCGGGGCATTTGTATAAGCGCTCCGTCCCCATCCCCAGCAGCCAGCGCAGAATTCCAACACTAATAGTTCCAGTAGCAATCTGATTATATGTCCGTCTCGCCTTTCCTCTGAGCGTTGAGCGTCGGTCAGATCCCCTCGTCACTCCACGCTGTCTCATTCTTGCCAGACCATGGTGATCCATTTGCTCCTCCGAGGTCTGTATTATCAGACAGCTGGATCATCACTTTGTGCCACATATATTGAAAGGCAGAAGATTAAATGGTTCGGCCATCTCGTTAGAATGCGACACCATCAACTACCAGCACTGGCGCTACATCAAAGAAGATTTGATACGAGAGCAAAAGGACGTCCGAGAAGAAAAGGGATTGACGACATCAAAGACATCGTACTATCCAGTGCCACCCATCGTGCGCTGGAGAGCCAATTATTCCTTCCCATGACGCTTGATGACAAATGTGGAAGATGATGCTAATCAACCACTGGAAGGAACCTAAGAGAGTTGTTGCTGCTGTTGCTGTTATTCTGCTGTTTGTGAAACTGTGAAACCTCTAAAAGATTGTGAATTGTAACTCTGAAATCCGATGCATTGATGTTTATATTGCCAAAATGGTGAACAATGTTTGCATCTGTAGGAAGTACCATATCAGTGGAGAATATTTTACAGAGCTCTCTCTCTCTCTCTCTCTCTCTCTCTCTCTCTCTCTCTCTCTCTCTCTCTCTCTCTCTCTCTCTCTCACTCTCTTTCTTGCTCTCTCCCTCGTTCTCTCTCTCACTCTCTGGCGCTCTCTCACGTTCGCGCGCTCTCTCTCTCTCTCTCTCTCTCTCTCTCTCTCTCTCTTGCGCTCTCTCACTCTCTCAAACCGTATGCAAATTAACATCACTAAAACAAAATCAATGTTATTAACAACCAGACAAAAACTTCAAACTCTAAGCTCACACTTCAACTTCACATCGATAACATGCCAGTAGAAAGTGTAATTGAGCACAAAACGTTAGGCCTAATCATTGATAGAAACCTAACCTTTAATTCCCACGTTCAAGCGCTCATTAAACAAACAGCGAAAAAAGTCTACCAACTCGCGAAAATTAAAAACTTCCTTGATGAGGACACAAGGAAACTATTCTATACTTCTCATATACAGACACACTTTGACTACTGCTCTACAATCTGGGACGGTTGTTCTAATTCAAACACCAAGCGACTTTACTCACTCCAGAAACGGGCCATGAGTCTAATTTATAGCAAACATTTATCTGACAATCCTAGCCTGTATAAACGCCTTCAGTTACTACCACTCCGCAAACGCCTGCTTTTCAATAAAGCTAAACTAATTCACAAAATCCTGCATCGGAATGCCCCAAATTACCTTTGGCCATTGTTTAGATATAATGCTAGACACAGTAAACGTTTAAATATATTACACATTCCGAAGCCTAGGATTGACTTATACAAAACAAGCTTAACGTACTCTGCAGCTCAGCTGTGGAACAATCTTCCACAAGAAATCAAAGACATCACCAATCCCTATTCATATAATCGCAAATTATTCGAACACTATCTCAACACGGATTACCTTCCCCCTTAATAATGGAGATAATAATAATAACAAAACCCTAGTACAACAGCCAGTCCCCTTTTGGTAGGCCAGTATATTCCACATGGCTAATAACAAGTGTCAGACCATTATCTAATATTACTGTGTCTTGTAGTTTTGATGTTCATTTTGCCCATGCCTTTATAATGCATATCTTTTATATTGTTGCTGTTCTCTGTTAGCCTTGAATGATGTGTGAATGAAATAATGTATGAAAGAGAGTGATAGAAAGGCAGAATGTTAGACTGGCCTGCGTGCCCAATTCTTAACCCTTTGAAAATAAAGTTTGTTCGTTCGTTCTCTCTTTCTCGCTCTCTCTGTCTCGCTCTCTCTCCCTCGCTATATCTCTCGCTCTATCTCGTTATCTCTCTCACGCGCGCTCTCTCACTCTTATACTTTCGCTCTCTTTCTCGCTCTCTCTTGCTCGCTCTCGCTCTCTCTTGCTCTCTCTCTCTCGCTCGCCCTCGTTTGCTCTCTCTCTCGTTCTCTCTCTCTCTCTCGTTTGACAATGTTTTTTCCCTAGCACTATTGATGAACGAAATATGAGTGATTGGAAGGGCCGAATGTAAGACGGGCCTGTGTGCCCAATTTGTTACCCTCTGAAAATAAAGTCCGTTCGTTCATTCGTTCGTTCTCTCATTTTCTCTCTCACCCTCTCTCTCTCACGCCCTTCCTCCCCCTCTCTCACTGTCTGTCTGTCTGTCTGTCTGTCTGTCTGTCTGTCTGTCTAAGGAAACAGCAAGGCGTGCAAGACCTGTTCTGGAACTTTACATCTGCCGACAGACAAATTAGCATGTCACCAGGTCAGATTCAGAACATCTGACACAGACTAGGACTGGCGCGCTAGCGAGGTTGTTATGGAACTCCCATGGTAATATCATGAGCACGGTCGCATGAGGGTTCGATGCCTGGGCTCCTCGCTGCTTGCCAAAGTGAGGGAAAGTCCATCCCCCTCCTCCTCCTCCTGCTGCTGGCTCTAGGCCTACAGAATGTGATGTCGCTGTCACATCCCAGACCCGTGGCAGGAAACTTCTACAAGAGTATTCTCTCTCCCCCCCCCCCCCACCGGGTCCCCCAACGGAATAGCAGTAAAACTGAGGGAAGGAGCAGTTAACATAATTTTATAATTAATAATAACAAGTAATAACATACTGATGCTGAAGTAGGGGGTTAAACCTTTACACCGGTCAATTGGACTAAAATGTTGACTTCTCGTCTTTGACTTGGGGAAGCAAATTACAAGTACCTCTGAAGCATGAGTGACTTCGCCTGATGGCGAGGGACACTGGTAATAGGGAAATCTACCCGCAAAATCCAGTCCAGTGCTGCTAGAAGCATGTATGGACTACGCCTGAGTTCAAAGCGAGTGTGTGAGAGAGAGAGAGATAGAGAGAGAGAGAGTCTTTTTTTTTTGTCTATACAAAGATCTCCGTCTTAGGTATGCTGGATCAACTCTGCTGATGATATACCTCCATGCCACAGTCTCAATCCATACAGGATCATTTCTTTTGGTCGGCCTGTGTCTCTGTTCCCATTGATATTTCTAGTTGCCATGCTGTTTCCCAATGCCTCTCTTCTCAATTAAACGGCTTGACCACTTAGCCACAGAGACTCCCTTGTTGTTACCATGGCAATTCAAGGCATTCGCAACACTCGTCTCAAGAATCAAATCTCCGTTCCTTTTAAGTTCTTCCTAATGTGTCTATATTGTAAGATCGAGTGCCATACAGCAAACAGGTTCTATATAACATTTCGGCACCCCGTTCTTACATTCAATGATAATGGCTTATTATAGTTAGTTAGTTAGTTAGTTAGTTAGTTAGTTAGTGGACAGATCATCCTCATTGCACATCGAACCATTCAGTCCATAAGTGCTCGGATCCCCTCATCAGCAAATCCCGCAGTGTGTAGCGGCTAACGACACCAGTTCTGTGTTGGTTTATCAATCTTCTTTGGCTTCCTGCGCAGTGTTCTTGTTTGGCCAGCTGCCTTTTAATTTTCTGTTCTCGCAGTCTGGCCATGGTTGTATATTCACAGTCATCACATGGTTCTCGCAAAAGTCTTACTTCTCGTAGAGCATTCAGAATGTCAGCCTGGTCCATGGCGCGTCCGCACTCCACAGTAGTCTCACCTGCGAGCTTGTCAGCCCGCTCATTTCCTTGTACTCCCGCATGCCCTGGCACGAAGATGAAACTAATCTTTGCCAGCCGAGACCGCTCCAGAGACAGCAACCATTCTCTTCGGATCGACCCCTCCTCTATCCTCTTGATCATGTTCATTGAGTCGCTAAGGAAACATGCCCTAGTGAATGTCTGTGTCTGGAGCCATGTTATTGCTTTACTTACTGCCATGACTTCCATAGTCAGGCTACTTGTGGTCTCAGCAAAAGCACCAGAGTCCTCCTTCACAATTCTCCCTCCGGCCTGGACCGAAAAGGCCCATGAGTTTCTCACATGTCGGACGACCGACTCATCTGTGTAAATGACAGCATCACCGTCTAGCGAATTCTCGAAAATCAACGTTTGTACTACCGCCCCCACAGCAGCCGGATTTTCTTGTCTGCATTTTCTGTCTAGTTAGATGCAAACAGAAAAGGACGTAGAGAAATCTTTTGGCACTTGTACCCACTCCTCGCCAGGTTCTAAGTCCTCAAGTGAACACACCTGTTGAAGAATGTCTTCGGCTTGACCCAACCACGACGTCCTCTTTTTAACCTGCTGCCATTCACCTTCATAATTTCACTATGCAGTGGATGCTCTGTGATTGCGTTAACTTATTATTATGGCTGATTATTACATAAGATGCTTTAATTTTCTGAATACAACGTTTGCTTGCCCTATTCAGCTTTTAGTCTCTGTTGTTTAATGATGGCGTAAGTGTGTTAATTCAAGTTGTGGCTATATTGAAAAATATTTAAGTACTATACACAATTTCAGTTCTCTATGACATTTCCTGCATTGGGTAAAGACTTGTAACCAGAACTACCCTTTTCAAATTCTCTCTTGCGCATTACACTCCTCTTTCAGCCATTCTATTGCCCATGTACACTCCTTTATTAACTCTTCTCTTGCTCACGTACACTCCTTCTTCAACCCTTCTCTGTACCATACATCTTCCCTACCTTGTAATTCTTCTTTTGTCCAAATGGCAGGGTGAGCCAGTGCGGCGTCTGATGGAGGGAGACCTTGTACTACGATCTCTGGCAGCAAAGCTGGCTGTCTGGTTTGTACTTCTGCTTGTACTTCTGCTGGTACTTCTGCTGATACTTCTGCTTGAACTAATTCTAACATTGTGATGACAAGGTGATCGACTTCGAGAACGAGGTTCAGTCTCACTAGGGCGGCAACTTCGACTACTTACAGCTGACGACCTCATACATCTGTATATTAATGAGAATATTTAAAAATAGATTAACGTAATTACATGGAAGTTACTGTTTTAAAATGCAATGATGAAGATTTTCTTCCAAGAAAGCGAAAGCAGTGGTTATATATATATATAAAAAAAAATAAGAACACAAACATGGGATAAAACTCAAGAGGAACAGCTTAAATTAAGCTTAACTGTGTTAATACATTAAAATATCTAGGGACAATTATAACACATTCGGAAGCTGCAGGACAGAGACAAAGAGCGGAATAAGCTAAGCAAAAGCTGTATTTTAGAAGATAAAAAATAAGTAATGCAATAATTAACTCTCATTGAATGAATGTTGGTTGAATGATTTGATGGTGGGTTGGCACCTGGTTGTTGGAGGGTGGGTTGATTGGTTGGTTTGTTGTTGTATGGTGAGTTGCTTGGATCGTTTGTTGTGGGATGGTGGGTTGATGGGATGGGTGGTTGTATGATTGGATGACTGGTTAGTAAACTGGATGGTTGATTGAATAATTGGATGATTGGATAGATGGTTGGTTGGATGAATGGTTGGCTGATTTGACGTTTGGTCGATTGGATGGGTGGTTGATTAACTAGATAGTGGTTTAATTGATTGTAAGGTTGGTTAGATGGTTGGTTGTTTGGATGAATGGATGGTTGATTCATTAATTGTACGGTTGTTTGCTTTTTGGATTTAATGACTGATTGACTGAATGGCTGGTTAGTTGGAAGGTTGATTGCCTGGATGGTTGGTTAGTTGGAAAGTTGGTTGACTGAATGGATAATTTAATTGTTAATTTAATGCTTCCTCGATTGTTTAGACACTTAGTTGGAAGATTGGTTGAATGATTCGATGATTGGTGATTAGATGAACGTATTGTTCAATGACTGGTTGGCTTCAGTTGGTTGGATGGTAGATAATGGCTGAGTTTAACTCTTAAGATCCACCGTTGATGTACAGGTCGTTTGAGCCTGGAAAAAGGTTTTCATCTATAGGATCGAGGCTGGTGTAGAGATGTTCCTCCTGACCCAGTATCAAAGTAACGTCTTCACGCCTAGAAATCAGCGAGGTGTGCACATCCAGTACTTGAACTTCATATTTGCGGAGAGTATTAGTGTGTTAAGTTATTTGCATACCCTTTACAGGACGTAGCAGTCAACCCCATAATTTTTGACTGTGATTTCTTGGCAAGTTTGCGTTCAATAGTTTGCCGTTGCTTTCTGAACTACCGACACTCATATGATTTTATAAAATCCAACGCAAGGAGCTAAGCAACCAAATCGCACGCAGCTGTGTTTCGAACGCGATATTAGGATTTTTTTTTGGGTCGCATATCCTTTTCAGAACATCGCTGTCAACATCAGCATCTTTCAGCTGATTGTTGATTTCTTGGCAAGACTACGCTTAGTAGTTTCCAATTGCTTTCTGAGCGACCGGCTCACATACCCCGTAAGTTACCGACGCGGAGAGAACCGCCACCGATTCTCACGCACGTTATGTTACTCACGAGAATATACGGGATTACGGAGAAAGTCGCTAACGCCTAGGCCAGGGAGACCTGCAAATTAGGATGTAACCAGGGCATATTGTAGCTTTTAGAACCATACATACAGCTTATGTTGGGATGTTGCCTCCATTAGTTAGTTGTATGTATTTCCTTGTCAACTCACTCCTAATTCCAGCGGGAAGGAGACAAGGAATAAAAGTGAGCTAGTTCACAAGTTCGTCACTGACTGTTTCAAAAACTACAAATAATACATTGAAAGATACAAACATTATAACCATTATTACCTTCTGGTTGATTGACAGGAAGATGACCTTGAACTAGACGTGGACCTTGACCGAGATATGGACCTTGACTGATACGTGGACCTTGACCTTGATTCGGTCCTATATCTTGAAAGGGGTAATTTTGTTCTTTGATTTAATGGCTCCTTAGTCCTTTGTAAGTTTTGTGCTATACAAGCCTTAAGTTTTAGCCTGCTGCAACGGTCAGTATATCGTGTGGATGACCTAAAAGATGTCGTGGCCTCTGGAACCTGTGTCTGGTTGCTAGGATAATGAGATGAAAGACAGGGAGAAACAAGGAGATAATGTATTTAGACAACAATGTGAAACGTTCAATATATTTAATCGTTGATAATCAAAACCAATAATAAATATAGGAATGAGCTTAACAGAGATGATTACGATCTCTGAGATTAAACACAAATATTTGACGAGATTAAAACTACTAGTATACGGCAACAAGATATTTCGATATACAAACATTTCCAGTTGTGAATTTGAAAAACGAAGACGCACAATATATTTCACAATTTATTGCCTGGCATATTTCGCTGCATGTCTTCGGTCACAACGCAATGGCAAACTACTGAAAGTAAACTTGCCAAGAGATCACAACAGCAAAATAATGCTGGTGTGACTGCGACGTCATGTAAAGGATATGCAGCTAACTTCGGATACATACTACAAGAAATGGTCAACATGTATTAAAGTAACCTAATGAATACTTTAAACTGAAAGAGAATAGGAATGCCGATATTCGTTGGCAGTCATGTTTCGCCATCTCACACGATCACCAGAGTCATGGATCAGCTCTGTGTTCTTGTCTTGACCTTGTCATAGACATTTACTTCTCTGCCTCCCCCTTGTTCTTTTCCTCTCAATCTTCCACTTGTCACCAAGTTCTCCTGTTTATTTCTTCTCATAAAATGCGTAAAGAATATTGACTTCAACGTCTAATATCTCTAAGGATTTTGCTGATGTCACGTGCTTCTGGCAAGACTTGCTCATAGGTTTTTATGTATGTCCATGTATTTCTTTGCATTTTCCTCAGAAACCAGAATTATCCTGCCATTATATATTTTTTTCAGCTTATCTGATCATTGTCCACGTTTCACAGCCATACAAATATACGGGTTCTATGTACCAGTTCAACTCCATTAAACATCATATATCTTCTACATTTCATCTTTGACGCTTCTTGAATACCCATTTTTCCATTCTGGGAGATTGTTAATTTTGACATTATTTCCCGGCGCCCGTGTACAGCCTGAGGATATCTCTTGCGAGAGGAACTTAATTTATGTGAACTGTTTTATAAAAGGATACGGGTATGACTGAAATAAGAATACAGGAAGCCCGGAGACGTCATTAACTGTAATACATGCATTTATTGTATCCGAGTGTGACATGAGTGGCATTGTAGTATTTGCATTTGTTAAGTCAAACATATTACGCGAATGTGTGTGTGTGTGTGTGTGTGTGCGTGTGTGTGTGTTTGTATGTGTGCGGGAAGTGGGGAAGGGTTGAGGGGGAGAATTAACCCTTGTTTAGTGGTGTGGTTTGCCAATCGAGGAGAGGAAAAGAGTTCTTAAGTGCTATACTGAGCTAATCCGATGTACGGAAGTGAATCGTGAACACTTAGCGTATGGAATTATGTTGAAGCTGTGGAGATGTGGATTAATAAAAGTGTGATGAGAACATTATGAACGGATAGAATGAGTAATGAAGATATCTTGTAAGTTGTAAATTCGGAAAGAGAACCGGTTACTCGCACCAGAAGAGGACAGTCCACATTCTTTGGGGCATGTCATAAGAAGGGGAGAGTTGGGGGAAACTCGTGACAAGTTGGAGGGGAGGGGAGGCAGGCGGAGACTGACAGAAGTTGCTGGATATTTTGATATTATGGCAAGGCGGAACACCAATCATAAATGATTGGCAGTGCAGACGGCTGGGATAACTATGATCACCAACTACACACGGCATGAAATATAAGGAGAGAAGAAGAAGAAATGGTGGTTGGGCAATTTCAATCACAAGTATGGGGGAGGGAATCTTCGTGGAAATGTTGTTACGTCGCCTGCGTTGCGATACGAAGGTTGCGGGTTCTATTCCGGCCTACGTCGTTCAGTTCACGAGTGCAGTCTTCTAGAAGATACCAGGGTGTCGTCGCTGGAACTACGGAGTTCGTGCTCTGTTCAACGCTTACGACAGGCCACTCTGCAGAAAAAGACCTAATCATAAGTGATAAAACGCGGTGCAATGAAATTGATCCGTTTGCCCGTTGAAGCCCTTTTAAACAAGTACGGGGAAGGGTAAGGTCATTGTGATGTATAAAGTGATGCCCTCAAACTGGCCTCGGGCGCCAGCAAGCTCTGAGCTGGTTTTACAGAACCCACTGCAAGACTTCAGCCTTGCGTCATAAGCAGACTCCTCGGATTTATGGCCACCATAAGACTGGACCAAACTAACTGGGCATATCGGAATTTGTGGTGGCTCGTGAGTTAACCAGAACTCACGAATGGCGTTGTCTCGGCCAGTCTTCGTGAGCTGTACTGAAACATAACATGGTTACACTCTAATTCACCTCTCCGTAGTTGTGAAGTTGTATTAATTGCACACCCGCTGGTTTATGAGCTTTGGGGAGCGGTAGGTAACTAAGGCGGGAAACTGGAAACTTAGATACCACCCCCTACCCCGGTCCCTATGACTCACAGACCCCCACGGCTGCCTATATAAGAATATCAAGGCCCTATTCATGTCAGTATCACAGCCTGGGATTCAGAGATCAGCAGCAAATATTTTTGTTTCTTCAAATTTTCATTTTCTCTTCATTTGTTCTCATCTTTGCCACCTTGTTATTCTTCTCATTCCGTTCTTATGCCTTAATGTAGTCACTGGAGGGTCAACTTCGTGATTGTATGTTGTGTTTTGTGTATGTATTTGTTTGCTGATGAAGGTTAGCCGCGGCAACGTCCTTGTATTGTTTCGTAATTCTGTTTTGTAAAGTTGCATTACTTTGTATTATTTTATATTGTTTACATTTCCACAGCTTTACCTAAGTTCCTCTACTTATATTCATATTTTACTAGATAGAGGAAAGAAGAAGAAGAAGAAGAAGAAGAAGAAGAAGAAGAAGAAGAAGAAGAAGAAGAAGAAGAAGAAGAGAAGAAGAAGAAGAAAAAGAAAGAGCCTCGCCTTTCTTAGAAGAGAAATGCGAGTCGATGATATAAAAAAATTAATAGCCATAAACACAATATTCAGGATCCTCACAGGATACACCAGACTGAGATATCACATGTTCAATGAATTAAAGATAGAAGATACTGATTAATGCAAGTGTAGCGGTACCGATACAATGCGGGATAGACATTTGCTGCAGACTTGTCCAACATATGCAGAACAGAGAAAGTTATTCTATCCTGCGCCAGCCGCATTTGAAGACCAACTCTATGGAGATGACAATGGGCTCAAGTTGGTTGATGCTTTCTTTGGATATATTCAAGGCGACATCTGAAGGTCAAAAAAGAAGAAGAAATCGGCAGTCAACTGCTGATAGGAGCATACGATAAAACATTTTGGAGCGTGTAGCCAGATCGTTGGCGTTTGTGGCTTTGGGGATAGTGAAACGCAATTTCACAATTCCCTGACATACCGAGTCGGGGGTTCTAAATGAGCTGCTCGCGATTTGCTAGCAGGTGACTTTGCGTCGATTTCGATGGCATGAGGGGTCGGTCATTCAGAAAGCACTAGCAGAAAGCACTAGCAAATTAACTAACGTTTAAAGTCCTAAAAGTTGACAGGGTCGACTTCATTACACCAGGATTTAATCCCATATGGCTCAGTCTTTTTACACAGCGCGGAAAGCGTCGCACAAGGCACGAACTCCGTAGCATCATCCACGACCTTCAGGAGTCTCCGAAAAAATGCACTCGTGAACCGAAGGACGCGACCCGGAATCGAACCTACAACCTTCGGAGCCTGAGTCAGATGGCTTGACCACTTCACCACGGAGGCTCCCGATGAGCGTGTAAAATTGCATAGTAAATCACCAACAGAGAAAACATGATGGGGTTGATTGCGAAGTCCTTATTGATAAATTAAAGATAAGAAATACTGATGCATGTAACCGAAAAATTTGTAAAATGACGACTAAACATTTGCTGTATGCACAGAACAGACAATCATATTTGCTGTATGCACAGAACAGACAATCATATTTGCTGTATGCACAGAACAGACAATCATATTTGCTGTATGCACAGAACAGACAATCATATTTGCTGTATGCACAGAACAGACAATCATTCATACTGATCATCGCCCCCATCCCGTGATGAAGTCTCAGGCTAGTGCAGTGCCCTGTATCTCGACAGGGCCTAGTCGTAGCTACAGGAGCTACAATCAAATGTTTGATGAAGCCAAAGTGCATGAGAACAGAGCGCTAGGATAACCGTTAACTGATTTAGTGACGAAGGATCGCCTAAATACGACCTCACATTTTGACAGAAGGATGATATATTGCCACACTAGGGTTATCGTGTTATTTATTTTGTTTCGTGTATCTTCCGCAATTTCAATGCTCAGTGAACGGACATTTACATTTTAATACTTATTCATTCATATTTGGTCTAAACCTACTTAATTTTGGTAGACAATTGACATTACTGTACAAACACGTGTATATTTCAGCTTGAAGGATGTATCTAGTTATTTTACTCTATGTTGTGTGAATTCTGCAATATGTACCTGACGAGATGCAGCAAAATATGCCAGGCAATAAATAACAATCTATGGTTTGTGTCTTCGTTATTCAAACTACATAATTTTGTTTGGCATTGAACCAGTAAAAGAACGTTGAAGAGCGGCGAATGAAACAATCCTTGATGGCAAATTCTACGGAAACCTTCAGGAGTTGCAGAAGGGAGTACAGTTCATGAATAAAACAATATTACAAATAGATGAACAAATAGAAAAGAAGTAAATAAATTTGATCGCCGATTGCAGACTCACCGAGGACTTCGAGAGGATTTACTTCTTTCGTGCCTCTGAGATCTGAAAGAGAAAAATAGGAAGTGTATTTATTACTTGTGGTTTCTTATTGGTATGGGCTATTTTGTGCTTAATATAATGCCTTTACACATAACACATATATCACACGAAGCTTATATATATATAAGCTTATATATATATAAAACATGACGCAACATGTTCATCATTCACACATCACACGTACCACATGAAGCAAGTACATAATACACCCATCATACACATAATTTACACAATACACACATAACACTTACATCACACGAAGCAAGTACATCATTACAAACATCACACATACATCCATAGAACATGTCACACACACACCACGCGCATTTAAACACATTATATACATTATTACAAAAACCCCATATACATCATAATCAACATCAATATGTTGTTTGTCCATCAAGAATGATCATGGCCATTCATTTCATCCAGTGGGTTTGAAAGTATGGAGCCGTGAGTTCTAAGATGGCTGATAAGGCCTATTTTGGCTCGAAATGGTCTTTGACAATGTGGACAAAGAATTCTTGACGTTCCAGGAGGATCTCCTGCAGTGGTTTTTCTGTCCAGCCTCTTCTTCACAGCTCTTGCAGTCCTGGTTGCTTCACAAGTGACTGCATCCTTGTGTAATGATATACGCCATGAATTTTGGTCTTTGGCTGCAGTCTCCCAGGTGTCAAGATGAATTCCAAAAGCTTTTAGTGAGATTATCAGATTGTCTTTAAAGCGTTTCCTATGGCCGCCTTGGGAGCGTTACCACAACGCAGCTCGCCGAAAAAAAATTGTTTATGGAGCCTGTGATCTGGCATGCGAGTCAAGTGACCAACCCAGCAAATCTGATTCTTCATCAGTAGAGTGTGGATACTGGGCAAGGGAGCTCTTTCTAGAACTTCAGTGTCTAAGATCTTATCTTGCCATTTAATCTTCAACAGCTTCCTAAGGCAGACTGTGTGGAAGTGGTTTAATTTCCTAGCGTGTCGCTGATAAACAGTCTAAGTTTCACACTGTATATAGATGTTTCCAACATCACACATAAATCACATAAAACATCCATACACCCATCAACATATATTAAACGCAGCATATATATCATACACACATCACACGTACATCACAAACAACAGCTATACACACATCACGCACATATTAAACACATCATATATACCATACACACATCACACATACATCACTTGCGACATACACATCATTACAAACATCACACATACATCACAAACATCTATACACATATCACACATTTATTAAAGACAGCATATATATCATACACATATCACACATACCTCACTTGCTGCATATACATCATTACAAACACCACACATATATTAATCATATCATATATATCATACACCCATCACACATATATAAACACAGCAGCTATATAACAGAGTAGGCCTAACGAGTTCTCTGGTTTATTATAAATGGAGTTTATTTCTTATTGATGACAATCTGGACACAACATGGCGTCTTCTCTGCTCCGGCTCTAGATGTAAACTAATTCCTCACGACAAACTACGTCACGACTTGAGCATCTCTCCTCCCATTCCATCCCGATGCTCAATCGTGCTGTAGCCTTTTCCCACCTAATACCCAACTTCTGCTACACCTTCCTATGTTTTTCTAAAGAATTTTTCCTTTAAAAATTCTTTACTCCCAATCCCCCTACTCTATTCCCTCTCTTTCCTTACCTCCCACAGCTCCTCTAATCTTCCCCAAACCAACTCCAACTTAAGTAAATATTCTATTCTTTAACTCTTCTCCCTGTCATATTATCATATAGTAACCTACTATAACTTCTTCTTCGTTTCTGCCTCTTCATAACATAACACATATCAATAACCATTAAATCTCAACTTTATACAATACATCATACCACATATGGTTACCTTTTTAAACTAAACACTCCTCCTTCCCTTTCCTTACTTCCCACAACTCCTCTAATCTTCCCCAAACCAACTTTATTTCAAGTAAACCAATCTATTCATAACTCTTTCTCCTGCCATATAGTAATCCACTATATAATTCTGGTTCGTTCTTGGCTCCTCAAAGTTCCTGTACAAAATATACATATCATAAGAATAGCTCGTATAATCGTTATCGTACACTTGATATTATGAAATTCCTCACTCTTTCACAACACAGGACAAACAGAAACAACGTAGTTAGAAAAAGTAAAGAAGGGGTGCGCACCCAGTGAAAAGCATAAAGAATGAATAGTCAACATGATCACATTTACATAAAGTAATGCATAGTCCACACAATCACATTTACCTCCCTTGCCAATAAAAAAATTTTGTAAAATAATTTTTTAAAATACATCTTATGAAATAGATCTTTGTTCTCTATAAATCAAGTTGACATAAGTTTTCTCAACATTTATATATTCAACATTTATATTGCCATCCACAATCTTGTCTATATTTCCATTACCTCATCTTTTACCATGAGCCAATGTTCATATTCCATGAACATTTTTAATTTAATAACCGCTGGTATTTCACAGCTCCTATATCTTTCCCCCTCACATCCCATAATCTGCTTCTTTGTCTACCTATATAAATACTCCCGCTTATATGCTGCCATTCACAGTCTCTCCCTCCTTTTTCTTCATATAATGCTGACTTTAATGCAGCTCCCATTTTATTTTCTAATACTTCATATCCATAAGAACCTCTTCATGCCGACTAACTATATGTCTCTCTATTAACCCTCAGTATGTGTCTCTCTATTAGCCCTCAGTAGTTTTATTAACTACTCATATTTTTTCTTTATTCCAGCCAACACCATAATATTTAAAAATTAACTTACTTAATTAAATTTATAACCAGGTAACCTAATACACAAAACAACTTAATTAAATTATGAGTTAAGCGAAATAAAATCAAAACAAGACATTATACCCTCCAACTCATTCAAAGAAAACAGATTTTAAAATAATATAACATGCATCTTATCAAATCAAAATAAAATTTTCTAGTATTACCTAACACTACCGGTCTCTTTTACGGACCAATAGTTTGTACGCAAAAGTCTAGGAACACAATAACCCTATTCTAAAATCAAATAATAACAATCATATCACAGGAGCAAATCAAGCAAAAAAAACATATTATATATGAGGCATTTAAAACTCAGATTCAATAAAACAACTGTCTTCTCGCTAAAGAGAAGGTTTTCAAAAAAAAATATATATAATTCACATAGAATTAACTACTTAAAGTGACCAAGCAACATTGTCCTCCTATACGAACCAATGTAACTCATATCTATTCACCCAAGTCACTCCATTGTTTTTATAACCGAGAAACCAAAACAACTCACTGTCAAGTATATATATATATATATTTATCTGTTATCTACAGACCAATTTCTAACTTAAAACAATATCTGTTCCTTTCACAAAAGTTTTTAACTAACAATGAGCGTATTATCTACCAACAGAACCTGTGGTTCGACACACCAATTGTTTCTCCTGGATTTGTTCCACACATTCCTATAACTACTTAATCATTACCATTAACCACGGTATTTTTAGCACCTATAAAAACTTGTCTATTTACTATAGAGTACATCTACCTGCTGTACCATCACAGAGAGAAAAAAAATATATGCCTCACTCGAACCTACATCCATATTAGTTATCTTAATGCTTAACTACTCCTCAAGATCATTTATGAAAAGTATCAACAGAAGCCTTTTCCATTTCCACCGTCTCATATACTTCATCAAGTATCTCTTTCCTTTCTAAACCATGAAACTTATATCTTGCTATCTGCAATATTTTCTATCCATTTACCTCCTACGTTTCCACCTCTTCAATAACTCCAAGTTTCTTTGAATAAGTGCTATCTCCACATCAATATCCTCCTCCCCGTATAACCTATCAGCTTCCTCCATACTACTATTTGACTCTGACTTCTCATCCATTTCTTCTTCTTCATCTGTATGTCTCTCGCTAGCAGCCGCTAATCTCTTCCGTTCAATATCCCATCTAATTTGTCTATCATTATTTCTTAAGGACCTTTCTAGTAGAGGCATATCTTCACCGCTTGTTGAATACTCTCTAATTCTCCTCTGTCTTTTCACTTCTCTTTCTCTTTGTTTATCCATTCTTCTTTTTGTTGCTTGTCTAGTATTCTTAAATGGAGCACCTATTTCCTCTTCCATAGACTCTATACTATCATAATGACTCTCATTCACATCTCCTTCTTCTATCGTTTTCGGTATTGTCTGTTCTTGAGTATCATCGTAAACTGGAGTTGTTTTTAACTGATTGTGTGCTGGATCTTTTCTACAACCTGGGGTTATTATAGTTCCCTTGACGACTCGTTCATCTAAGTATCCGGTGTCTGAATAATAATAATTATTATAATTATCATTTTCCTTCTCATCATCATCTCTTCTTAAGTGTTCCACGTGTGCCCTTGCCACATGTCCCGTTACCTGGTTCTTGATACTATACGATACATTTCCTAGTTTTTCTAAAACGTAATAACCTGGGACCCAAACGAGCATCAAACTTAGAGTTCCTTCTATGCTTCTTGTAATAAACTCTATCACCTACTTTAAACTCCTGTAATTTTGTATTCACGTTTTTGTACTTTTTCTGTCTTTCTCTCGCTTTAATTATATTATTCTTTAATCTTACGTGTGCTCTATGCATTTCTTGTATGATGAACTCTTGAAAGTCTTCCCCCATATATTTCCGTCTTGGTTTTAACAGATTATCTATAGGTAGTACTGGTTCTCTCCCGTGTATTAAATAGAATGGTGAAAACCCCGTGCTTTCATTTTGATTTGTGCGTATAGCACTAAGCGCTGGTCCCAAGAATAGATCCCAATCTTTTTCATGTTCATCCACAATCTTTGCTATAATATCGTATAATGTTCTATGTTGTCGTTCGTTCTTAGCATTTGAAGAAGGTCTGTAGTATGAGGTCTTTACATGTTTTATATTCAAATCTTTTAATAACTTTTCGAATTTCTTATTCACAAATTCTCTACCATTATCCGTGAGTATAATCTGTGGACAACTAAATCTTGGTACGAACTCCTGTAAAAAAATAAATATTAATGACAGTATCTGCGCTCTTATCTGGGATTGCATAAACTTCCGGCCAAAGACTGTAGACGTCTACTATATGAATTAAATACACGTTTCCTGACAATGTTCTAGGGTGAGGACCCGATATATCTAAACTAATTTTTTGCATTGGGAACTGAGGAATATCTGTATCTTGTAAGGGACACTTAATTGTTTTCATATTCCTTAACCTGCATCTTTCACACGTATCCACATATTTGCAAGCAGATCTAAATAAGTTCGGCCAATAATATTTACTCGTAAGTGCTTTCACTAATTTATCCCGACCGAGATGACCATTCTCATCATGATATGCTTTTAAAACTTCATTTTCCAAATGTGTGGGAATATATTTCCTTAGCTGTTCATTCTTTTCACTCATATAATATAACTGTTCATCTTCTTGTAAAACTAAATAATTCTTCTTATATTTATTCTCCTCCGTTTCTTTTAATTTCTGTTTTATTTGTAATACTTTTGGATCTAATTCTTGTTCTTCTTTCATATTAAATTGTGCTAAATGTGGGTCTTCTGCTGTAGGTTCAGCCTCTTGATCCGATGGTAAACTCTCAAACTCTTCTCTATTTATTATGGCAGAATCTAATATATTTACTTGCCAGTTTCGGTCGTCAATCTCTGGTTCACCTTCATCTTCTGTGTCTCCTGATGACTGTGGGTACGGGATCCTAGACAACAAATCAGCACACGTGTTAATCCTACCTGGTATGTATTCAATTTTTGTATTGTATCCCTGTAGATTCAATGCCCACGTCTGTATTTTCCTGTTCTGCACTGGAGCTTCTAATAGAGATTTTAAAGGCATATGGTCAGTTCTAATAACAAAATTTGCGTTATGTAAGTAGTAATTTAGTTTCTGTAGAGCGTAGTGTATAGCATACGCCTCTTTCTCAATAGTCGACCATTTCCGCTGCGACCTGCTAAGCTTATGAGATAAGAAATAAATTGGCCTTTCATTTTTAACCCCTGGTATTCCAGACTCTTTTCCTTCATATGGTTGAACCAAACACGCTCCTATAGCATTATCCGAAGCATCTGTATATAGTATTAACTGTTTATTCAAATCTGGATGCGTCAATAGTGGTACCACTGTTAAGCTGTTTTTTAAAAACTCGAACGCTTTTTGACACTCATCATCCCACTTAAATCTAGCGTATTTTCCCGTTAAATTAGTAATAGGTTCTGCTATCTTTGAAAACCCTGGGATAAAGCGCCTATAGTACCCACAAGTTCCAATAAAAGCACGCACTTCTTTCACGTTAGTTGGAGGGGGTAACTCTTTAATAACCTTTATCTTGTCTTGGTCTGGTTTAATTCCGTCCCTATTTATAATATACCCTAAATATTTTGTTTCTGTTTTTAAAAACTGGCACTTACTAAGCTTCAATTTAACATCATGTATTCTTAATCTGTCGAATACTAGTCTGACATGTTTTAAGTGATCGTCCACATCCCCTGCTGTATAGATTAGAATGTCGTCTATGTATGCTAATGCAAACTTTTGCATACCCTCTAATACCTCATTTATTAAGAGCATGTAGTGAGATGGAGCCGTACGAACCCCGAATGGCATTCGTAAGAATTCGTAAGAACCCATATGAGTACAGAAAGCACTTTTCTTTTGAGCGTCCTTCGACATCGGAATACACCAGAATCCTGACCTAGCGTCTAGTGTCGTGAAAAATGTAGAACCATTAAGCAACCCCAAAATATCATCAATCACCGGCAGTGGGTACGCTACATTCTTAGTGATTTTGTTCAACGCCCGATAGTCACAGCAGAACCGACTTGAACCATCAGGTTTGGCCACAATTACAATCGGAGATGACCATTCTGACTTTGATCTTGTTATTATTCCCGCTTTCAACATGTCTTCTATTGCTTTTTCGACAATTTCTCTATTTCTTAAAGGAGTTCTATATGGTTTTAAACTAATTGGTGGATGGCCTCCCGTATCTATTTCCATTGTAACTGTTTTTGTCCTTCCCAATTCTAAATCATTAATTGCAAATACATCCTGATTTTCCTTTATAAGTTGTTCTAATACTTTCTTATTTTCTGGTGGAGCTTTTAACTGTGCCAACAATTCTTGTTCCCTTGCAATTTTGTCTAGTGAATGTATTTGGGCTGTATTTCTTCTGAATGGATGGATCAATTCATCCATTTGTGCATTCCCTCTACTTCCGCGTCCGCGTCTGTTATTAATTCTTTCACTAGAAGTTTGTGAATAGTTTGCTCCCGGTCTTTCTACTCTATCTGTTGCCAATATATCACTAATGTTATGTTCTAGTTTAGCTACTACACATCCTCTGTATAATTTAATTTCTCTACCTGTGTTGTTAATAACCATCACTGGAAACGTTAAGTGTTTATCTAACGCTATTATTCCATCCGGAACTTCCAAACCAGGCTCATCAATTACTTCCTGTTGCAATTCAGTGATTCTGACTGTGTGTCCTGACACATAATATGGGTTTTTCTTCACCTTTGCTTGTATCAAATTAACCGACTTTGGTTTTAACGTCGTGGACATTTTAACTCTAACTAGTGCTGATATATGCATGTCTTCTTCCATATCTACATAGACGTCCTTGAATTTTAATTTGTGTAAATCAAAGAAAAGTCTTACTCCATTTTTTATTAAAAAATCTCTTCCTATCAGCATGTTTCTATTTAAATCTTTCACTACTTGAAAAAGATGTCTTACGTTGACCCCTCCTAACTTAAAATTGATCATTGTTTGTCCAATTACTTGTAAATTCTGTCCTGTAACAGAGTGAAGATTATTATGACTCTTAAATATTCTACAATTTCTCACTATTTTATATAAAAAACTTTCTTTAATTACACCAACCTGAGCTCCTGAATCAATTAATGTACGAACTCTATATTTTCCTATTTCTATTATACATGAGCTATGATCTGTTTTATTTTCTGTAAACTGTTTGACTTCATCTAGTTGAAAGTATTCTCTACCCGTTCTACTATGCTTGTTATTAACATATTCTTTAAACCTTGGGACCTTATTATTTTCCCTCCTACCACAGGTCCTATTTAATAGGTAGGGCGCCCGTTTCCCTGCGTTCTTGTACCTGTAAAATTTCTGTGTCTATCTTCAACATTCCTATTTAACCTGCTATTGCCATTTCTACTTGGTGTATTCGACTGGACATGCCTGTTACCACAAAAACGAGAAACGTGTCCGCCTTGACCACAAACCCAACAGACTATATTTGTGTTATTTGTTTTACCCACTGTCTCACCGGTAGGATACCTCATTTGTCTCCTTTTCTATTACTACCTTGTAACGTCTGTACGCCTCCTCTCCTATTCCATCCGAACCTTGTTTGTCCTATCTCCATAGGCTCCTCAATTCTATCTTCTCGACTAGTTCCTATTTCTCGTCCTGTTCTCAATCTAAATCTACGTCTCAAATTTTCTTCTTGTACTGCAATATCTACAGCTTGTGACAACCTCTCGGGGTTTTCTCTCATCAGCTTAAACTTCAGTCCATCGGATTTTATGCCATCTACAAAAATCCCGACTAACATCCTCTCCACCTCTTTTCCTCGTACATTCTGCCGCAAGAATGCCTCTTCAGCCAGGTTAATCAACCTATCACTGAAAAATTGTACCGTCTCTCCATTGTTTTGTTTAGACTGTCTCAATACCGAAAACGCATGTTGTGGATCCGTTATTTCCGCGTATTTGTGTGCCAGGTCGTCTTTAAACTGCTCCCATGTCTCATCTACTCTAGCCTCTAATTTTCTTCGGATATGATCTGAAACCGGTTCTGTTGCTGCCTGATAAGCAAGTCTCATTTTCTCTTCATCTGATGCAGACACCAAATATGCATATTTCTCTATGGAAGTTACCCACTTTTTAAACTCTCTTGCCTGTCCGCTAAACTTAACAATTTCAGTTGCCATTCCTTGTTGTTTCATGACCGTATTAAGTCTATCTATCACTGTTCCCACTCCCGTCAACACTTGTGCCAATGAATCTTGTTCTGTCATGCTGAAATATTATTGTACAGACTAAATAATCAATTTCACATTTGTAATCAGCTAATTTAAGAAATATTACCTTATTTACCTTATACACCAAGTTCAACCAGTTAATAGGTTTACCCTTCTCTCTGTTTCCTATCCAAGAAAGACGTATTCCCGTATTCCTCTATGTTCGCTGTCAGGTAGAACTCAAACACTAGGAGTCTGTGTTAGTTGAAACCGATCGCGCACTTCAGGTAGTTTCTTCTTTCAAGTGATCCCGCCCTTCAGGTAGTTTCTTCTTCGGATGCCTCAGTAACTTCAACCCCCTGGTTGGGTCCCTACCAGACTTCTGGCTTCTTTTCGCCCCGGATGGGGTACATCAAATCGACGTCTTGAGAACCAATGTACTTCAGGTAAGCGATAATTTGGGTCCCCTCTTCAGTAGGTCGGCAGCCCAGTCTGCCCCTCCCACTTCCGAGAGTTCCCTGGCGATATCGCTACTTTTGATGAGGTTTTCATTTCTTCTTATTTTTCAATTTAGTGATTGAGTTTATTGTTGAGCGATTGTTTATTCAAAACTCCAAGGTCATGATTCTGCGGCCTTTAGTTCGCTCGAGGAAATCTTGACGAGAAGTAGACAACTGCTCTGTTAGTAAATTGTTTCTACTTGATTCGATTTATCTTGAAGGTTTCTTTTTCCTCTTATTTCAAATGATCCAGAACAAGATGTGCTCTTTCTCACTCTTTTGCTCAGCTGGCTTTCATATTTCAACTGACAACGACTGCCCGTACATCTAGCAAGTCCGTACAGAAGTCCGTACAGTGAAGATTCTGAAAATATTTACAGACAACCACCCCTAGCCGGGCTTTTGGTTGCTGTACTTCTCACAAACAACGTAGAGGCCATCTTTTTATTTCGTTGTTGCGTTCAAGACATGTTTAAAACCGTGCCGTATTTCTGTCTCTGGGTAATTGACGTGAGCGGAACAAGATCTTCAAAACGTTGTAATTTACTTCGATGTTGGACAGCGTATTGTGATTCCGCAACCCTCCAAGTTCCTATCCTGGTCACGGCACCATTTATGGCTATATAACAGAGTAGGCCTAACGAGTTCTCTGGTTTATTATAAATGGAGTTTATTTCTTATTGATGACAATCTGGACACAACATGGCGTCTTCTCTGCTCCGGCTCTAGATGTAAACTAACTCCTAACAACAAACTACATCACGACTTGAGCATCTCTCCTCCCATTCCATCCCGATGCTCAATCGTGCTGTAGCCTTTTCCCACCTAATACCCAACTTCTGCTACATATACATCATTATAAACAGAACACATGCATCACTAACAACATGCATTCACACATCAAACGTACATAACCTGCAGTATAAACATCATTACAACATAAGATATACATCACATACAACATCAAGATACACATCATACATATATTAAACTCAGTATATACATCATACACACATCACATGAACATAACTTGCAGCATATACATCATACACACATCACACATACACAATTCACACATATCATACGCACCATACACATCATACACACATCACACAAACAAAGACCACACAAACATAAGCCACACAAATCACACAACTATCGTGTGTGAAGATTTAATCCTTACCCCTAAGAGACCAGCGAAAGAAGAGGCAGAAACAGATCGAGAGAAATAATGCTGGATGGTCTGAGACAGGGACGGGGAACCTTTTTCTCTGACGAGGGTCCTGCTAATGTGGAGAATGCACCGGGTTATTCCTACAGCCTTAATTTAGCTTCAGACGATTTCACGTTTTAAAACAGGCAGCTAAGATGCTGTTTGAGTCCCGCCTGCATTTGCCTCGGCGAGGCAAGACCAAATGATATCACGGGCCTTATAAGGCCCGCAAGACCGACTTTCTCCATCCCTGATCTAAGACAGTTTCATGTTATCAATAGAATCCAGAGTTCCAAGTGTCGAGATCTGCGGAGAGACATGATCGCCTACGCCACTTTGCAAAACACATGATGGTGATGAGACACATGCCCTCATGAAAGAGGTTGCGTATTAAGCAACAATCTTAGCCTCTCACACATATCATCACATATACTCTCACACATTTGCACACTCTCTCCCGCACAATGATGAACATTGAGTGGTATTTACAACTGCCTAATTGCTTCTCCTCCAATAAACAGAATTGCTAGTTGTGGGAATAAAAAGAAATACAAACAGAATTCCCACCCGAGTTTCGCTTCCAGTGAATATAAAAACCACATGTTGTGCTTTTAATGAGATTTGCGTTGAAACAAAAAACCAGCTATGTGAAATGATAATAGACGCATTTATCTCAAAAATAACATAAATGAGTTGAACAAGGACCTTTTCGTGTCAAATTAGAAACAAAAGGGCAGAGGCAATAGCTAACAGGGTAGCCATAATAAATGTCGTTTTGGGAACTAATTAAACTGCGTTACGTTCTGTCTATGTTGTTTGCTGAACTAATGCCATTTCAACCCAGATAACAACGACAATTAAAAAAAAAAGAAATAACTGAACAGTGAGGACAACAATTAATGAATGTAGGAAGGAAATGAACAGTGGAGAAAGTAACAAATCAATTTAGGAAGTAAATGAACAGTGAAGAAAGTAACTAATAAATTTGGGAAGGAACTGAACAGGGAAATAAATAACAATAACTTTAAGAAGGAACTAAATAGTGAAGGAAATAACAATAAATTTATGAAGGAACTGAACAGTGAAGGGAATGACAGTCAGTTTAAGAAGGAATTGAACAGTCAAGAAAGTAACTAATAAAGTTAGGACGTAAATGAACAGTGGAGAAAGTAACTAATCAGTTTAGAAGGTAAATGAACAGTGGAGGAAATAAGAAATCAATTTTGCAAGTAGCTGAACAGTTAAGAGAATAACCAATCAATGTAGGAAGTAAATGAACAGTGAAGAAAGTAACTAATCAATTTAGGAAGTAACTGAACAGTGAAGAAAGTAACAAATCAATTTAGGAAGTAAATGAATAGTGAATAAAGCAACAAATCAATTTAGGAATAACTGATCAGTGAAGAAAATAACTAATCAATGTAAGAAGTAAATAAACAGTGAAGAAAGTAACTAATCAATGTAGGAAGTAAATAAACAGTGAAGAAAGTAACTAATCAATGTAGGAAGTAAATAAACAGTGACATAGGTAACTAATCAACGTAGGAAGTATACTGAACAATATATAGGCGCGTTCATGGGCATGTGTGTACGTGTGTTGTTGCAGCCAGAATACGGAATTCGTCAGTATCCCTTTATATTCTTCTTCTGTCTTGCATCTCCCCCTCCCTCCCTAACCCCCGCCCTACACAGCAAGGTATTATAGGCAGTAGATGCCAGTTTTCAGATAGTAAAATAGCACATGTATTTATATATTTGTCTGGATCTTATAATATTCTCGTCACGTTTGCCAGTTATAATTAAGCTTTATAGCTTATTCCTCTAATAAAACGTTAGTTATATATCATTTTAGTTGCGGGGCGTCGCAGTCAACCTCATCCTATTATTGCTGTTTGCGATTTCTTGGCAAGTTTACGTTCAGTAGTTTTCCATTACTTTTTGAACGATCGGACTTTTATGAATATCAGAGCAAGGCGGTCTACTTCCAAATCGCCCTCAGCTGTGTTTCGAACGCAGTATGCGGGATTACGAACTGCGTGTGTAACCCCTTCGCCACGACGCCGGTATAACAACATGCTAAAATATTGACTTTCTATAGTAACTTTATCTAATCCCCGTCCTTCTTGAAGAACTACATGATTTCTTTCTCAAAATGTCCAGGTGCTCTTCGCATTGTCTTTAGAAGAGTTCTAATGCCATCGTATATTTCTGAGCCTCTCTGCTTATTGTTCATGGTTAAATTATATACAGAAGTATATAATATATATAGCGCTTTCAAACTCATCTTATCAACACAGTAGCGTTTTACTGGTGAGTATTTTCCATCTTTCAAGTTTGGCAAGTTTGCACCTCAAAGAGGACATTGGGGCAAGGCAGGGAGTTTTCGTGTGAAACATTTATTAATTAAACGCCGCTCCTACATCTCGGGGGCAGTTTAATATCACCCGATAACTGTACGCTATTATTTGTTCCGCTCGACTTGAAATAAAAGAGTGAGTATCGTTTTCATTTGGAGTCGCTTAATCATTCGTCACATTGTTCAAAGCGTAACGAGTTGTTTATAAGTCAATGAGAGAAATTACCTATTGGTAATTGCCATCTTTATGCCAATAGGTAATTTCTCTCATTGACTTATAAACAACTCGTTACGCTTTGAACAATGTGACGAATGATTAAGCGACTCCAAATGAAAACGATACTCACTCTTTTATTTCAAGTCGAGCGGAACAAATAATAGCGTACAGTTATCGGGTGATATTAAACTGCCCCCGAGATGTAGGAGCGGCGTTTAATTAATAAATGTTTCACACGAAAACTCCCTGCCTTGCCCCAATGTCCTCTTTGAGGTGCAAACTTGCCATTTCACAGTTCAGAGTTGCAGCGCGTCTAGGGTTTTCGAGTCCTGTCTTAAGTATCCATTTGCCAATCGATCTTTCCTCCTGAATTCTATTCGCCTAAGCACGGAATCAGTCGCATACAGCGCTTCACACACGGCTCTCTGGAAGACACGTCTTTTCCTTTCGAATCACACACACAGAAAGTGTGAAAAATTTCAAAATTTCACGCTTTCCGGCATGGCACATGATTGATTGATTGATTTTCCATCTGGTAAAAAACAATCTTTGCCATGACGATGCTTGTTCTAATTTCTACAAAGCCTCTCTGTCCAATTTTACAACTGTTTCAAGCCAGTTAAAACCCGTTCTCATGTTTAATATTTTCCATATTTATTTAGATACTAGCTGACCCGGCCCGGCTTCGCCCAGGCCCTGGCGGGGATCTATCTATCTATCTATCTATCTATCTATCTATCTATCTATCTATCTATCTATCTATCTATCTATCTATCTATCTATCTATCCATCCATCCATCTATCTATCTATCTATCTATCTATCTATCTATCTATCTATCTATCTATCTATCTATCTATCTATCTATCTATCTATCTATCTATCTATCTATCTATCTATCTATCTATCTATCTATCTATCTATCTGGGCTTTGCCAAGCTCCTGGTGGAGAGCATCTCATTTAATTCATATAAGTAGTCATATAAGATCCAGTTCCCGACTATCTGTCTGTCTGTCTGTCTGTCTGTCTGTCTGTCTGACAAGGCTTCGTCCAGCCCCTGATGGGGAGCATCTCATTTAATTAATATAAGTAGTCATATAAGTTCCCGTTCCCGACTGTCTGTCTGTCTGTTTGTCTGACGACCCAGCCCGTCTGTCTGTCTATCTATCTATCTATCTATCTATCTATCTATCTATCTATCTATCTATCTATCTATCTATCTATCTATCTATCTATCTATCTATCTATCTATCTATCTATCTGTCTGTCTGTCTGTCTGTCTGCCCGTCCGCCCGTCTCTCCAACCTTCTCTATCTATCGGGTCAGATCTATCTATCTATCTATCTATCTATCTATCTATCTATCTATCTATCTATCTATCTATCTATCTATCTATCTATCTGTCTGTCTGTCTGTCTGTCTGTCTGTCTGTCTGTCTGTCTGTCTGTCTGTCTGTCTGTCTGTCTGTCTGTCTGTCTGTCTGTCTATCTATCTATCTATCTATCTATCTATCTATCTATAGCCAGCGGACTTACCCTAAGATATAGCAATGCTACTAAAAGTTATGTCCCTTTATATAAATTTTTTTATGTTAAGTTATGTAATTACAAAATTAAATTTTAGTAAGTAAATAGCTGATAGTACAGTACCAAACTATGACAGTTGGCTGCACGGGAATGAAAAGAAAACATGTAGAAAATTTCATCTCAATCGGATGGACCGTTATCGAACGCATCAAATACATCCCCACATTCCCCACATTCATACATTCTGTTTTATATATAGATAGCCGAGAGATATTTATTATTTCTCCTCTTAAATTTAATTCTAAATCTAACTGCTGACTGCGTACATGGCTAATTAGGTACATTTTGCACATCCTGCTCATTGTCTGCACCCAATACTCTAATACCTGCATACTGTATATTGTTATTATATTTTCTGATTGAGGTAAGACACAGACTACCGTATCCGGGGACAAACCTTAGCTGTAGAATCTAACCAAACAAGAACTCTCTACAGGCTTGGCATGAGTTAGTTGAGCACCTGTGCTCAATGGGGAGGTGAAAGTTTCAAGACAGAGGAGATGCGTTCCGTTGAGGATTCTCCTCCTGTCTTTTAACTGATTAAATGTCATGAAATGATTACTCTTTTTAAGTCACTTGACTATCTATCTGCCAGGGGCTTATATACAGTAATTTTCCTTATGCAACCACCTTTAGTTTGATATAAAATACAACATGTCTGCTACCATATTAACAACTTTTAATTATAATTGTGACACACCAATTCTTCTCATTTTCCGCCATCCATGTTTGTTTGGTCCAGACCTACTTTTTGTTTGGAACCGAATCTGTTAAATTGCTCATAACTTCTCTGTATTGGAACCGAATCTGTTAAATTGCTCATAACTTCTCTGTATTGGAACCGAATCTGTTAAATTGCTCATAACTTCTCTGTATTGGAACCGAATCTGTTAAATTGCTCATAACTTCTCTGTATTGGAACCGAATCTGTTAAATTGCTCATAACTTCTCTGTATTGGAACCGAATCTGTTAAATTGCTCATAACTTCTCTGTATTGGAACCGAATCTGTTAAATTGCTCATAACTTCTCTGTATTGGAACCGAATCTGTTAAATTGCTCATAACTTCTCTGTATTGGAACCGAATCTGTTAAATTGCTCATAACTTCTCTGTATTGGAACCGAATCTGTTAAATTGCTCATAACTTCTCTGTATTGGAAACAGGGATGAGGACTTTGCACATCCCTGTCGCATACCTGTCTTGATTGACTGGCATTAACCTTGAACTCATAATAAGTTGTTAAGTTGTTAGGTCAGCATTTTCTTTCCCCTAATACGTTCTTTGCGGAGGTAACCAAAAAAAAAAAAAAAAAACTTAACCTAGAACCTGTAGAATATTTAATACCAACGTTAAATAAATACAAATGTCTGGACCAGATACATGGAGGACGATTAAGACATTTACTAATAATGTACAAACTCTCATTAACGATTAAACAATTACTAATAAACTACAGACATTCATTAACGATTAATACAATTACTAATAATTTACACACATTCATTAACGACTAAAACAATTACTAATAAACTACAAACATTCATTAACAATTAAAAATAAACTACGAACAGTTAATAACGATTAAAACAATTACTAATAATTTACAAACATTAATTAACAATTAACACAATTACTAATAACATAACACTATTCATTAACGATTACAAAATTACTAATTATTATTTACAAACATTCATGAACTATTAAAACAATTGGTAATAAACTACAAACATTCCTTAACTGTGGCCTGTACGAAATAAAGGAACTAAAATGGTGCAACAAAAGCATTAATGTAAAGTGTAGAAAAGAAATATTCAGATGCCAACTGAAAAGGGAGTGAGGAAAAGGCGCTGCTTCAATAGGACACATTTTGAGAAAACCCGAGGACAGTGTATGTAACTAGAAGGTCCCTTCGCTGTAACCCACGGAGCAAGCGAACTAGAGGGAGATATGAAACACAAAGAAATAGAAAAAGAAAATGGAGAAGAAGAGGAGGAGGCGGGGGAGGAGAAGGAGGAGGTGAAAGGAGAACAAGAAGAGGAGGAGCAAGAAAAAGAAGAAGAGGAAGAAGAAGAAGAATTACTATGTGGAAAAACAAGACAACAATGAGTAACATTATTAAGTGGAGCATAGTGCTAAAGAGCACCTCTCACCTTTGCTTTCTCTGAATCAAATAATGTGATTTCCCCCTCTCTTTCCAAGAATTCTTCACCCTGTCACATACATCACCACCAATATTTGTGAGACCTGTATATTTTTCTCTTATAACGTCTTTTCTCGTCTCTGTCTCTTCTTCGGATGATGTTGTCTCGTGAGCTCTAGAAGAAGACAGTTTTTTTTTCAGTTGAAAGTACGAGGGTCGATCAGAAAGTTATGCACTCTCATATTTTGCTTTTGGAAACTATTTGTTCAAAATAAGTGAAATTTACAAATAATATACAAAACATTTCCTCTAAACATAATATCGTTTTTCTTCAAAATGAATGAAATTAACCAAAAAATATATAAGAACATTTCTTCTAAATATACTATTTTTGTTTCTACATAATCCCAATCAGCCGGTCTCTCTGGCCGAGGGGTTACACCACTTTCTCCGTATTCCCGTTTATCACGCAGAGTCTCTTAGCGGGCGAGAACTGGAAGCGGTTCTACCTCCGCTGGTGACTTGCGGGATAATTCAGCCGGCCGCTCAGAAAGCAATGGCAAACTACTGAGCGTAATCTTGCCAAGAAATCAACAGACAGCTGAAAGATGCTGCTGTTGACAGCGATGTCCTGTAAAAGGATATGCGAATTAAAAAAAATAAATCCCAATCAACGTGTACGACCTTACCCTAGCGCCTTGACTGTACCAGTGATTGCCCTGATCACGTAGCCAATTCATCACTGTATGAATCACACCCTCATCAGCATCATCTCCAAGGAGTGCATTTTTAAGTGGGCCCAAAAAGACGAGAATCTTAGGGATCCAAATCATGGCTATTGGATGGATGACGGAGTACAGTCCAACAGAATTTGGTAATTGCCTAATGTGTTTTCTGCCTTGTATGAGGGAGTGCATTATCGTGTTTGAGCAACAAATCTACCGTATGCTTGTTTGACCGAACTGTGCGGAACCACTTATTGAGTTTTGTCAGTGTTTTGATATAAGCTTCAGAATTGATTGTCTCGCATTTTGGCATAACCTCCAAAAGAATCACACCCTTGAAGTCCCACAAGACAGCGATAATAAACTTTCATGTTGATGGCTTGTCTTGAATTTCTTTCTTTCTTTTTTTTTTTCTTTTTTTTGGTGATTGTGGATGATAAAGTGTCACTGACTGTATTTTCGTCTCAGGCTCAGAATGATACACCCACGTTTCATCACCCGTAACAATCTTTGACAAAACGTTCTCTCCCTCAGCTCCAATATGCTACATCATGTAAGCACAAACTGTTTTTCTTTTAAATCTGATCTCACTTGTGAGACATTCATTGTTTGTAACGCAAGTGAGAATGACGAGGGAGTTAGTGAAAGAAATAAAGAGGAGGCAAGTGAAATATTTCGGCCACGTTAAAAAAAAAAAAAAAAAACATGATACTCTTGTAAAACCATACTGGAGGGCAAGCGAGCAAGAGGTAGACAACTATACAAGTGGGAAGATAACATCAAGAGATGGACGAACATCAGCCTGACAGAATATACAATCAGGGCGAGAGACAGTGTTGGAGATCCATTGCAGCCAACCTTCATTGTGGAGACTGCACCTGATTGATTGATGAACGCAAGTAACGGATTACCTTAGCAGATCTAAGCATCCAAATGTGGTGCTATTTCGGTAAACTTTGAAATAGTCAGGTAATATATCACTTGGGAATTTACATGTAAATTTCGAAATAATCAGAAGAGATCGTTGCTACAGATTTCGAGCTCTATGCGAAAAGAAACCTAACCATCTGATAAAACCCGGTGCAATGAAAACGAACCTTTTACCGTTAAAACCTTTTTAAACATCACATATATGATACTTACAGGTAAGCTTCAAAATAGTCAAGTGGTGTTCCACATGTCTCATACTTACAGGTAAGCTTCGAAATAGTCAAGTGGTATTCCACATGTCTCCTACTGATAGGTAAGCTTTGAAATAGTCAAGTGGTATTCCACATATCTCATACTTACATGTAAGCTTCGAAATAATCAAATGGTATGCCACATGTCCCATACTTACAGGTAAGCTTCAAAATAGTCAAGTAGTATTCCACATGTTTCACACTTAGAGGTAAGCTTCGAAATAGTCAAGTGGTATTCCACATGTCTCATACTTACAGGTAAGCTGCGAAGTAGTCAAGTGGTGTTCCACATGTCTCATACTTACAGGTAAGCTTCGAAATAGTCAAGTGGTATTCCAATGTCTCCTACTGATAGGTAAGCTTTGAAATAATCAAGTGGTATTCCACATGTCTCATACTTACAGGTAAGCTTCGAAATAGTCAAATGGTATGGCACATGTCTCATACTTACATGTAAGTTTCGAAATAGTCAAATGGTATTCCACATGTCTCATACTTACAGGTAATCTTCGAAATAGTCAAGTGATATTCCATATGCCTCATACTTACAGGTAAGCTTCGAAACAGTCACGTGGTATTCCACATGTTTCATACTTACATGTATATTTTGAAATAGTGAGGTGGTATATCATATGTCTAGGACAGGTAAACTTCGAAATAATTAAGTGGTATACCGTATTGGCACCTTGCCATCTTAACAGACAATAGGTTGTTATATTGTGCTTCCAAAAAAATGCATAATACTTACAACCAGACCATGGGTGCAGTTATACGTTCCCATGGCACATAGCCCGGGCTGAATTGTCGAGACCACGTGTTGCCCATGCAGCATGATCCCTCTCTCAGCCTGCCTAGCTTACTCCGGAGGAATGGTAACAGCAATACACCTGGAATAAGACAACCTGCAGAAGTTGCAGGATCAGCAAAGCAATGCTCTAACTGTCCGCTTCTCGAAGCTGCGATCCTAGACCAGTTGCCGACCAATACTTAGGGCTTGGTCTTCAAGTGGTATACCACATGCCTTATATAGGTAAATTTTGAAATAGTAAAGTGGTATAACATGTTTTAATACTTACAGATAAACTTCGAAATGGCCCAGTGGTATACCCACAGTTGTGGGGACTTTGTTCAGTTGACACTTGCCATACTCGACCTTTCTGTTATCAACGTGTTCTGACTTGATGAGGAAATTGCTTTCTTTCTTGAAGACCAGTTTCTTTGTAAATGACTCGAGATAGGGCCCAAATCTGTTTGTCTCGTTTCTGGAATTCCACGAGTTTGCTTGAGTTATATTGGCATGTGGCACTCCGGTACCCATATAGAGGGGTTTAGTATTGGTACTACCGCAATTGCCACTGGGTGGGTGGCTATGATTATATTCAGTACCCGTTTCCTTTTTATCTGAATACAACTGTTCATAGAAGTAGTCGAACACAGATTTGGGTTTGTCGGGCTGTTGACTGTGATGAATGTCTTTTGCTTCATAACAGCACAGGCACAATTCAGCCTGTTTCCTCGGAGAAGCAAGGCAACGACAAGAACACCCACAACACGACAGTCTCATGTTGGTCTGTAGATCTGATATATGCTTGAGTACTAGCATACCTTGATGATGCTGATGGCGGCTCATTGTAAACTTCTTTCTACCTTTTTTGCTATGCCTTTTAGAGTCAGAGAGGACTTTTTGGACAAGGTTTCCGATTTTGGCTGTGTGCAAGGTGGTGTGTGTTGCCTCTGATTTTGCCCTAATCAATCTCTTTCAAGGGTTTAGCTTTCTCTGTTTCATCTGTATCTAAATGTCAGCACTGATTGTGGTACGGTTGCTTACTGGCTGTCTTGCTACATGGCCAAACCACCAGTTTCGCACATCTTGAACTCGGCGTGGACAAAGTTTCTCCTAAACGAATACAGAAATGATAGACATTAATTGGACCACATTTTGAATAAGTGAAAACAACATTATTTAAGCCTGAATTTAAATTTGTAGTAATTTCGAAAAATATCTACGTTCTAAGACTATTAAAACGAAAATTAATGATGTTTTGAAAACCAGAAATATCAATAGTGTAAAAATCCATCATCATCTTCCATTTTTGCCGTCAAGCATCGTGGGGAGGAATAATTGACGTTCCAGCGCCCGATTGGTGGCACTGGATAGTGTCATTCCGTGTGATAGTACAATGTCTTTTATATCGTCAATTAATGTTCTTCTCGGGCGTCCTCTTGCTCTCGTCGATGTAAAAATTGTGACTGAAAATGTTGTCGGACCTGTTCATCTGTATGGGTTCGAATCCTTCTTCTTCCATTGCCCTCTATCCATCTATGGAATTTAGGCCCTCAGCCAACTCACTCCAGGTCGCCCTAATTCGAATGCTAGACAGCGAGTCATAAAATTGTGAGGACACTTGAGTCAGAGGAGCTGCGATTTTTGAAAAGAACGTTGAGAATATCGTGTTCAGAGAAGAAAACGAATGATCAGTTATTGAGAGCTGCAATTGTAGGTAGAGGAAAATAGAAAATGATGTCTGCTTCAGAAAGCCTGATGAAGGAAATAGGAGAGTGGAGGTCTGCGTGACATAATGGATAAGAGCTCACGCTCTTAAACTGTCTGTGTGCTGATGTCCAGGTCGCGGATTCAGCCTCTATACCGGTCAGTTGGATTTAAAAGTTGAACACTCGTCTTTGACTTGGAAACGTAAATTACAAGTACCCCAGAAGTCGGAGTAGATTCGCCTGATGGTGAGGGACACTGGCAACAGGGAAAGCTAATCCACACGCAAAAATAAGTAGCAGCACGTGGGTGGACTATGCTTAAAGGGACCGAAAGAAAAAAAAATGTAGAGTCAGGATCGCCGATGTCTGCTCCAGGCATCTTTAGAAGAGGAATTCACGACATGATGGACCATGACTTGTGGTTTTCTTACCGTCAAACGCTGAGAAAAGATGCAGTTTTCAATCTTCACTACTCAAGGTTCTGTAGGGATTGGTAAGGGAGTCTTTGTGTCGAAGAGGGCAAGTCATCCAATTGCGCCATGAAGTAACAGTGGGTTCTTTTCTGTATTCCATCATCCAGTTCGAATTCAATTCTTTCGGAGACACTTGGCCGTCGTCGCTGAAACTGCGGAGTTCGCGCTCTATGCAACGCTTTCGGCAAGCCGCTTTGCGGAAGGAAGACCAAACCATATGCGGTACAATCCGGTGCAGTGAAGTTCATCATCTTTTTTCTGTTTTGTGTTCGCTTGTTTTCAACTCAAGCGTAGTCCATAAACGGGCCACTATATTTAGTAGCACTGGACATATGTTTGCTTGTGGATTAAGTTAGTTGCAATTCCTTTACAGAGCGTCGCAGTCAATCCCAGCATGTTTGGCTATTTGCGATTTCTTGACAAGTTTACGTTCAGTAGTTTACCAATACTTTCTGAACGACCGGCATCCATACAATTTTAAAAGAAAAAACACATCGCAAGGCGTTTTGCTGCCAAATGGCCCGCAGCTGTGTTTAGAACGCGGTTTGCTGGATTACGGCGAACTGCGTCCGTAATCCCTTGGCCACGGAACAGACCTGTGGGAAGGCCACCATTTCCAGAACTGTCACATACCGTTCATGATTGCCAAGATTATCTTCTACATGGATCAAACTTGGAATGGCCAGTCACAAACCTCGCTGCCAGATGGTCAGTTACATGAAGATACTAAATTCAGTAATGTACAGTCTCCACCAATGGTTCACAGAAGGATATAATATATGATTAACAACCTTGTTTAACACTTGTTTTGACCAAACAACCAACCAACCAACCAACCAGCCAGTCAGACAGCCAGTCAACCAACCAACCAACCAACCAACCAACCAACTATCCAACCACACACCCACCCATCATCCAACCAACCAACCACTCACGCAAGCACCCACCCACACAGCCAACCAACCATCTTACTAAGCAATATATATATATATATATATATATATATATATATATATATATATATATATATATATATATATATGCAGTCAGGTCTTAGTCAGATATGACTGAGCTACCGTATAACAGTAGACGGTACTACCTGGTTTCTGTTAGCGCCGAACGTTGGGCGGCGCTTACCAAACCCGACACCCCACATTGTGCCAACGGCTTCGGGCGGAAGAGCGCAATTGGGAGGGTACAAGCCTTACCCTGGTGCGAGGAAATGCAAGCTAAAGACAAAATTGTCATGGCAGGGCAGACCAGGCCCTAAGCCTTGGTTGGCGACTGGTCTAGGATCGAAGCTCCGACAGGCGGACAGTTAGAGCATTGCTTTGCTGATCCGGCAGCTTCTGCAGCTTGTCTTGTTCCAGATGTAGGGGTGTTACCTTTCCTCTGGAGTGAACTAGGCAGGCCGAGAGAGGGATCATGCTGCATGGGCAACACATGATCTCTATATTTTAGCCCAGGCTTTGTGCTATGGAGAGGCAATAACTCCATCCCTGGTCTTAACTGGTCTCGGAATCAAAGCGAGAGGCAACTGTTACGGGTTATAAGTCCTTGTCAGTTGGCGTAGACATGGGGCGCCACGCGTTGCCTCTGACGGTGGGAGACACCTATAGGTGTCACTGATCAGCTACCGCCCGCCTCAAGCTGGGCAGCCCCCAGCCAATTGGGTGCTGATCCGCCACAGCCTGCCTGCTTCAATGGGTGCTTGGGGCTAGGACAAAATCTGAATCGCAGGCTGTAAAACCAATGCACCAGGTACAAACAAAAATATAAATAGAAACCTCAAGCTACGGCTTGCAACCTGGAACGTGAGAACCATGTGTCCAGGATTTTCCACTGACTTGACCAATATTGACGATGTGAGAAAAACGGCTGTGATTGATGCCGAACTCAATCGTCTTAACATTGATATTGCTGGCCTGCAGGAGACTCGCCTCGCTGAGGAAGGGTCACTCAGGGAAAACAACTACACCTTTTTCTGGAGGGGTAAAGGGCAGGCGGAAAGGAGGCAACACGGTGTGGGCTTTGCAGTGAAGAATTCGCTACTGGGAATGATTGAAATTCCAGCAGGAGGAAATGAAAGACTATTATCCCTGCGCTTGGCAACCTCTTGTGGGTTTGCCACCATTATTACTGCATATGCACCGACACTCGATTCCTCTGATGATGTGAAGGATTTGTTCTATGAGGAGTTAGACTCTGTGATCAAGGCAGTTCCAAAATCCGACTACATTTATATGCTCGGTGATTTCAATGCTCGTGTGGGCAAGGACTCGAGTTCATGGCCAGTGTGCCTTGGAAAATACAACATCGGTCGCATGAATGAAAATGGGCAAAGGCTGCTGGAGCATTGCACCAGTAATGACCTATGTATTACAAACTCTTTTTTTAAAACAAAAGAGATGCATAAGGTCACATGGAAACATCCAAGATCCGGCCATTGGCACCAGCTGGACTTCATCATCACACGGAGACAACATCTGAACCATATATCATTGACTCGTAGCTACCACAGTGCTGACTGTGATACAGATCATTCTTTGGTTGTTGCAAGGGTTAGACTGAGACCAAAGAGAATCTACACAGCTAAACACAAATCTAGCCCCAGGATTAATATTATTAACACTCATGATCCTGAAAAGTGCTTTCAGTTTCAACAGCAACTTGAAGACGCTTTCACTGATACACCAGAAAATTGTACAGTAAATGATAAATGGAATAAACTTAAGGAAACTCTTTGTAAAACTGCCGTAAAGGTTTACGGCACTGTGGATCATAAGAGGCAGGACTGGTTTGCGGCCAACAGCGAGACTCTGCAGCCCTTGATTGATAAGAAGAAGAAAGCTCTCTTAAGAAACAAGGAAAGACCAACGCGTAACACTCTGAGTGAGCTAAGGCAAGCTAGGAAGGATGTGCAAAAGGCTGCCAGGCAGAGTGCAAATGATTATTGGATCAAGTTATGTGAGTCCATTCAAATCGCAAGTGATAAGGGAGACATAAGAAGCATGTATGAAGGAATAAAGAAAGCCTGTGGTCCAGTGATCAAAAGAAGTGCACCATTGAAAACCTTGACTGGAGAAGTCATCACTGATAAGAAACAGCAGATGGACAGATGGGTAGAGCACTATTTGGAGCTTTACTCAAGTGAGACCAAACTAGCGGATAATGCCCTCAACGCCATAGAGGCTCTACCAACTCTTGACCACCTGGACACACTTCCCACCATAACAGAAGTTAAGTGTGCTATAAATGAACTTGCATCTGGCAAGGCTCCAGGTAAGGATGGGATTCCAATAGAGGTTATCAGGAGTGGGCAAGACACACTCACTATACAGATCCACCAGCTAATAGAGCTATGCTGGCGTGAAGGACAAGTCCCACAGGATTTCAAAGATTCAAGCATCATAACACTGTACAAGAACAAGGGCGATCGGAGCGACTGCAACAACTATAGGGGTATCTCACTTCTGTGTATTGTTGGAAAAGTATTTGCCAGAATTGTTCTGCGCAGACTTCAAGTCCTAGGAGATCAAGTCTACCCCGAATCACAGTGTGGCTTTCGACAGAACCGGTCTACCACTGATATGATATTCTCATTGCGACAAATGCAAGAAAAATGCCGTGAACAGAATCAACCACTGTTTATTGCCTTCATAGACCTCACAAAGGCATTTGATTTGGTCAGTCGTGAGGGTCTGTTCAAAGCACTAAAGAAGATTGGCTGCCCACCAACTCTTCTGTCCATTGTGGAATCGTTCCACACAGGCATGAAGGGTATAATCAAGTTTGATGGTGCAACTTCTGAAGAATTTGAAATCAAGAGTGGAGTTAAGCAAGGTTGTGTACTAGCTCCCACCCTCTTTGGAATATACTTTTCACTTCTACTGAAATATGCATTTCGTGATCAGGATGGTGGTATATACATTCACTCACGCTCAGATGGCGGCCTCTACAATGCTCAGAGATTGAAGGCTAAGACCAAAATTAGGAGGGTACTGATCAGAGAGTTGCTTTTTGCAGATGATGCTGCAGTTACGACCCACTCTGAGGAAGAATTGCAATGTCTACTATCTGCATTCTCCAATGCTTGTTCTGAATTTGGTTTAACAATTAGCAAAAAGAAGACACAGATTATGTCACAAGGTGCACATGGGGTACCATCAATCTTTATTGACGACGCCGAACTAGAGATAGTAGACCATTTTACATATCTAGGATCGGTGGTAAATAGCAAATTATCCCTAGATCAGGAAATCAACATCCGGATTGGTAAGGCAGCAACAACAATGAACAGGTTAAGAAAAAGAGTCTGGGAGAACAGGAAGCTTACTGCCAAAACAAAAGTCCTTGTCTATCAAGCCTGTGTCCTTAGTACTCTTCTCTATGGCAGTGAAACCTGGACAACTTACTCACACCAAGAGAACAATTTAAACAGCTTTCATATGCGGTGTCTGCGAAGAATTCTTGGTATTAAGTGGCAAGACAAAATCACAAATACTGAAGTATTGGAAAGATCAGGTTGTGTGACAGTTTATTCCATGCTCAGTCTTCGTAGACTTAGATGGATAGGACATCTTAGGCGGATGGATGATGGTAGAATACCAAAGGATATCTTTTTTGGTGAATTACAGATGGGTAAGAGATCTCAGGGTCGGCCTCTACTACGATACAAAGATGTGTGTAAGCGGGACATGATTGATACAGGCATTGATAATGCACATTGGGAGCAAGTCGCCGCTGAACGTGTTGCATGGAGGGCAAATATCAGAAATGGAATAAAGTCAAAGGAGAAAATTATTGCAGAAAAGTCACACACCAAGCGTTTGAGACGTAAGATGGTGCATGATGGTGGAAATGACCACGTGTTCACATGCACCCACTGTGAACGGACATTTACAGCGCAAATTGGCCTTATCAGTCACACTCGCTACCGCCATAGTTAAAAGTTATTATGCCTTTTTAAAGCACAAACTATCGTCTGTCAAGACGGCAAGGTGCCAATGTGTGTGTGTGGAATGTGTATATATATATATATATATATATATATATATATATGAGTTGTTTGTACGCTTTGAACTCAAGTGTAGTCTATACACGTACAACGAAATGATGATGGTTGCTCTCACCTTTCGATATTCAGAAATATAATTATCCACTGTACTGAAGTATGATCAAAAATGCCGAGGCTAACAGAAGGAAACAATACTCCGTGCACCATCTCTAAAAGAGCAGCCAGTTCGATACAGCCAATCAGAAGTGTTCCATGCAGCGCGAGATGGACGACCCATCACAACGGACTTCTAATACTACTCGCATTTATCAAGTTTGTGTTCATCTTGTTGCCTCTTTAAATCTCTACCAGTCTCTTTGCCTCCTCCATCTCTCCCTTTTCACTCCTTGTACTGAGGACAGGGGGAGTATCGGTAGTGAAGTAGTTAGACTCTCGTCTGTCGACCGGGTGGGCACGGGTTCGACCCGCAGCTGGGCGAATTCGGATTTTTACAAATTGACTTGGGTTCCCAGGTCGACCGTAACAAATATGAGCCCCAGGAAATGCCTGGGGAAGTGAATACGGCCGGCGTAATACAGATTACATCACTTACTGAGTGTCGGTTGGTCTATAACAATATGGGTTGAGCACCACATGCTGGATAAGGCTGGTAGAAGGGTGGTTTATTTACGAGTATTTATTCTGGGAACAAGAGACACTAGTCTTTTGTGGTGAAGTGGTCAAATCGTCCACCTTGCGCTCTGAAGATTTGGGTTCGTTTTTCGGACTCCGCAATTCGTTTCACGAGTGCAATTTGTTCAGAGACCCGAATAATGTGATAGTGATATGTTAGATCAGTGGTTCTCAACCTTTTTGGCCCGTGCCCCCCTTCACCATATTTTCAGAACGTCATCCCCCCCCCCCCTTCCTATCAAAAATTTGGCCCGTGCCCCCCTTCACCGTATTTTCAGAACGTCGTCCCCCCTTTCATATTTCCTATCTAAAAATCCCCCACCCCTACACAGTATACGTAAAAATGGAAGGTAAATTTAATAGCATATACTAAAACAAGTCTAGACATCCACATAAAACATGATTTGTGGGTCTACTTACTTTATAAAATGAATTTTAGAAGGATGAAACGTACATAACTGTAAAGTATGAAGGGAAAAACAATATCAAATAATCGGTTCTTGTATTAACGCGATCTTGAAATGGTCTTCATTCCCCCCCCCCCCCCCCCGGAAACCCTAAAATTCCCCCCTGGGGGGAATTCCCCACCGGTTGAGAACCACTGTGTTAGATGATCTTTCTTTCCACACCAATGTGTTGGTTATGTAGTTTTTGATCTATATCTCCATGCTTTTTTTTATTTTATCTATATCTCCAAACTGTGTATTTGAGTATATTTTATTTTATCTATATCTCCATACAGTGTATTTGGGTTTTTAGTTTATGTATATCAGCATACATTGTGTTTGGTTTGTTTTATTTGATCCATCTTTCCATAGTGTTTTTTTTTTCTTTTTTAAATTTGATCTATCTCTCCATACAGTGTGTTCATTGTGTTTTATTGTATCTATCTCTTCATACAGTGTGTTTGGGGTTTTTATTTGATCTATCTCTCCATACAGTGTGTTTGATAATTGTTTATTTCATCCATCTCTCCATACATTGTGTTTGTTGTTGTTTTAATTGATCTATTGCTCCGCACGGTGTAGTTTAGATCTATCCTCTATCCAAGGTATTGATAATGGAGTGATTTTAGGGTATTATAGTTAGTAAAATGTATTCCACATGTCTAATACTTACAGCATTTTTGGACTGTTTGTGATTTCTTGGCAAGTTTACTTTCAGTTGTTTGTATTGCTTTCTGAACGACCGGCGCTCATACCTTTGTATGACAACTAACGCAAGTCGGTCTGCTGCCAAATCGCTCGCAGCTGTGTTTAGAACGCTGTAGGCACTCGTGACCTTTTAGGGTTAAGGTTAGAGTATTAGATGTCTAAAGGTGAATTGTGTGGCCTTTCGTGCTCTGTGAAATACTTTCGGTTGGCCACTTTGCGGAAAGAGACTGCGCCATATGGGATAAAACCTGGTGTAATGAAGTCGAACCTCTTGCCCTGCAAGTCTATTTCAGGAAACAGTGAAATGTCATGGTCAGGCCACTTCAACCCCAGTCTTAGCACCGACTAATCTGATGATGATGAGGGGGACAGGGGAAAGTGGCGTGACATGATGAGACCACTTCAACCTCAGTCTTAGCACTGATTAATCTGATGATGATGAGGGGGACTGGGGACAGTGGAGTGACATGATGAGACCACTTCAACCCCAGTCTTAGCACTGACTAATCTGATAATGAGAGGGGGACAGTGGAGTGACATGATGAGACCACTTCAAACCCAGTCTTAGCACTGACTAATCTGATGATGATGAGGGGGACAAGGGGCAGTGGAGTGACATGATGAGACCACTTCAACCCCAGTCTTAGCACTGACTAATCTGATAATGAGAGGGGGACAGTGGAGTGACATGATGAGACCACTTCAAACCCAGTCTTAGCACTGACTAATCTGATGATGATGAGGGGGACAGGGGACAGTGGAGTGACATGATGAGACCACTTCAACCCCAGTCTTAGCACCGATTAATCTGATGACGATGAGGGGGACAGGGGGCAGTGGAGTGACATGATGAGGGGGACAGGGGACAGTGGGGTGACATAATCAGGGGATTATAATACCGGACAAGATAAAAGGACCACAGGAACAAAAGAACAACTAATTGAAAGCAGAAGCACATAGATCAAATGACAGTGAGGACGTACTGTTGGAGATAATACCTCACTACCCAACCCAATCGTTGTAACGCACAAAAGCCACCCACATCTAAGTAAATAAAAGAATAAGTTCATAGTTAGTCGTTAGTCGCTGTTCCAAATTCACGGCTACGTTCTTGTGCCGGTGAATATCACACAAAATGATCCTCACTGTTCCATGTGAAAAGTGAAAACAAACGGCAGTCCCGAGAAACCAACAGCATGCACAGGCATACGTGCATAAAACCGGTGTCAGGATGCCAATATAACAGTCCGCCACGAAAATTACAGTTCATCGTCGATGGCAGCGGCAGTCACAAGAAAAGTACAGTTTCAGACACATTACTGCATAATGCAAAACCAGCTAGTTAAGCATCCGGCCTTTCGCCATTTTTCTGAACATGCAGTTCACAATACAAACCACCGTGGACAGATGTAAAAGCATTCCACATGAAATCCATAGCTCACAATGTCGCTCCACGCATTTAACTCGGTTGCTGGGCTACGGAACCACTTACTACCAGTCCAACACGAGAAACATGCTTAAACTAACCGTAGCCAGAAGCAAAAACATTACGGAGGCCTTAACAGCTCAACAGCCTATCCGCCAATTTGGACCGGAAGTTCATAATTTCGGCGTGGATCCATTTATTTACTATATGATACAATGGCAGTGCCAGATAACCGGCTTTTCTGTTCTTCGATTGCAGCATACGAGAATTAAGAGAGAGAGAGAGAGAGAGAGAGAGAGAGAGAGAGAGAGAGAGAGAGAGAGAGAGAGGGAGAGGGAGAAAGAGAGAGAGATACACCAAATGGTCAGTTCTAGAAACATGCACTAGGACACACAAATAGAGATACAATTGATACCAGCAATCAAACCAGACACATCCCTTAACGATAATAAATACGAGGGTCTTCACATGAAAATCTTAAAAATGTGACAGAAATTACAATAACCATGCCATTGTCTTGTAACCTGTCAATATTGTTGTTAAGGATGTCAAGAATGTTAAGTGTCACGGTGCAGACGAACACGTTGACGTCATAAGGACAGTTTAAAGATGGCAGCCCCACTTTAGACATGCATAAAAAAGTAGCAACGTTCTCTTATCGTTTTTTTTTTTTAATCAGCGAAGGGGTGAAACCTATATAAATTCATCGATGAATGAAGGTCCAGTATGGTAATGCATGCCTGTAAGTCTAGCAAGTGTATATGAATGGAGTAGTAAATTTCAAAACGTAGTGACTTCTGTGAAAGACTGTTCACAACCGGGTCAGGCACACCGAGTAGTAACCCCAGAGTCGATTTATTTCTACAGGAATCCAAGCACTTGATCGGCGATAAAGCAACTTAAGGTTTCCATTTGAAACCCTCTCGTATAACTAGTCAACATAACAATGATGGAGGAAAGTTTAGTCAACTTTTCTTACATAGAAATACCAGTTGGTGTGGAACCCTAGAGGCCTGGTTGTCTAGTGATCTCTAATCTCTATTTCTATCTTCTACTTTTACGAGAGCTAATCAATTTTTTGAGAATTTGTTTACTTGCTAACTTTTCTTACAGCAAGTTAAAGTTGTACAGGGTGTTTGTAAGGTCTCACTACACTTTGTATGTAGAACAATTTTGAAAAATAAAGTACATGGCGTCATAAAACAGGTGCTCTGTAACCACCGTAAAGCAATATACAGCGACTGGCTTTCGTCTGCTGGAGTAATTCTTTGCACTCCAAACAGAATGGTTTTATCAACAGAGGAAAGTCGTATTTTGGTTGAACAAGTGTTTCGAAATGGCAGTCGATACAGACGAATGGTTGTTCAAAGATTTATAGCAAGATTTCCCGTTAAACAACCTCCTCGTCGCATTAAGGTTAGAAATTTATTGAATAAGTTATAATGAATACTTCATTGGTACTTTCCAACTTCCCCCCAAAAAGCGTTAGACCATAGCAGTAACTATTGTAACTAATGTAATGAACTTTGTGAACTTGTTCATGATTGCACGGATCTTGCATCTACAATTGTCTACGGGTGTCTACCAGTGTCACTCTAACCTGTTTTTTTGTTGTTGTTGCCTGTTTCGAAATGCACGAGAGACTATAGTTTTACTATTTAATGCTGCGTCAGACTGCGAGAACAGCAAGTTAAAAGAGGTGTGGCCAAGCAAGAACATTATGCAGGAAGCCAAAGAAGATGAATAAACCAACACAGAACTGGTGTCGTTAGCCGCTACATGCTGCGGGATTTACTGAGGAGGGGATCCGAGCACTTTTGGACTGAATGGTTCGATGTGCAATGAGGATGATCAGTAGAAGAACTAACTAACTATAAATCCTGGCAATGTGAGGACTGAAGTGTGTCGGAGTCATATTTTAAACACTGTTGATACGATCAGAAATGAAGAAATCAGGACTTAAGTGGGGGTTACAGCTGCACTAGATTTTATTAGAAGGCAGCAAGTCAAATGGTTTGGCCATGCAAGTAGGTTACCAACTAACAGGATACCACAACAAGAATTGATATCCAGACCAGAGGGAAGCAGAGGAAGAGGTCGACCACGTAAACGATGGACGCAGGGAATAACAGAGTCCATGGGAATATCGATACATGAAGCCCATATGAGGGCATTCTCCCGCTGTTTATAATTCACCTCGACACCGCAAGGTACAAGGGGAACATGATGAGATGAGATGAGATGAGATGAGATGAGATGAGATGAGATGAGACTGTTTGCTGTATGCGTGAGAAACATGGATAATAAGCAGACAAGGTGATAAACATCTAATGGCAGTGGAAATGTGGCTTCTGAGAAACATGTCAGGAATACCAAGAAGTGACTGAAAAAAAGAGTGAAAAAGCCGTAAAGCCGTAAGAAAACCGTAAATTGTTTAGAGAAATTAGATGTAGTCAAGATTTGTTGGACACTTTATGAGAAGAAATAAACTTAACTTGGTGACAACTAGTAAATTTGATGGGAAATGAGCAATGGAGAAGGTAAAACGATAAATTGCTCGATATCTTAGCCACACGATGTAATCAGGACAAGAACGGACCTGTAACAAAACTCTGGTGATCGGGCGAGATGGAGAACCATGACCGCCCACGCCTATCGATATGGCACGTGATAGTGATGATGTTACAGAACATCGTTATGTGTCTCTTTTCTACCAAAGAAACTCGCCCCAGTCTTCCGAAGAACCACCTTTCAAGAACCCCAGTTACATTCTACACCGTGACGATCAAGTTCAAGGTTTGCTCTCTATATAGGCCATCAACTCTGCATCTTTGGCTAAGGGGTAGTTAACACATTTCATAATACCGGGTTCAAATTCAACTGCAGGCGATTTGGAAGCAGGTGGCCTTATGTTGATTTTTAACAATGGCGTAAGCTGTCGTTCAGAAAGTAATGGCAAACTGATCGTAAACCTTCCCAGTAAAGCACAAAAAGCCGACATATTCTGGGGTTGATTGCGATGTCCTGTAAAGACACGCAACTCACAGTGGATCAAACTACTGAAAGAAATCGCTAGGGAAAAGGTCAACATGGCAGGGCTCCCTAGCATGTTTCCACTTTCTGGCACGAGATCACGAAACAGTGCATATTAATATCGACGGCCAATCGAGAGATTAATAACATGGGCGTGGAACGAAACAATGTCACAGAAGGGACAACGCACACAATGAATTAACAATCCCCATGCCTGCTTTATTGTACGTTCGCCATTATTGGATGGAAATAGCAGGTCGACTGTTGACGTAGCATGGGCAACACAAAACAGCGCCGCAGTTCCCCAAACACCAAAGGGCAGATATTCCCCACACACCCTGACAAATATGAAATTTCTGTCTCGGTGGCGTCGTGAAGGGAGGCTGGCATGACCCAAACAAGAGAATCATCAATTCTGCTAGAATTAATGAGGTTTCTCTGATGATTGAGATGGATTAGTTCTCTTTTGTTTAACACCGCCTGCGATAAATGGCGAGGTGGTGATGTCACACCATGTGTGGTTTGATCACAGAAAATAGGGGCTTACCATGCCCATCAAGTCTAAGTGACAGGTAAATTAGTTATTTCACTTAACACTATGCACATTCTTCTCCTCCTCCTCCTTCTCTCCTTCTTTCATCATCATCATCATCATCATCATCATCATCATCATCATCATCATCATCATCATCATCATCCTTCTTCTTCTTCTTCTTCTTCTTCTTCTTCTTCTTCTTCTTCTTCTTCTTCTTCTTCTTCTTCTTCTTCTTCTTCTTCTTCTTCTTCTTCTTCTTCTTCTTCTTCTTCTTCTTCTTCTTCTTCTTCTTCTTTACTTTCATCCTCCTGATCTCATTCTACCACCAGGGTGATTACTACTATAACAACAACTATTACTGCTGCTGCTGCTGCTACTGCTGCTGCTGCTGCTGCTACTACTACTACCGTTGCTGCTGCTACTACTACTGCTAATGCCGCTGCTACTACTACTACTACTTATTAGTTTTTACTCTTTTACTCCTTCTCTTCCCCTTCCTCTTCCTGATTATCCCCTTCTTCCTCCTCCTCCACTCATCTTCATTCCCCCACCTCCACTCCACCACCATCACCACTCAACCACATGCTCCTCCTCCCCTTTTCCTACTCATCCTCCTCCTCATCCTCCACTGTCTTGATCTATTACAGCTTCTTGTTGACCTCAAGAGTGTCCGTTTCTAATCAAAACTGCATATACCTTGAGGCATCTGTGAGAGTGTCAGCACATTCTTCCTACTCGAATCTTCAGTCTCAGCCGTAGTAAATCACCTCCATCATGTCTGAATGTCCTCATCATATCTTCCATAGAAGTGATGTATGAATGTCCTCATCATAGCTTCCATAGAAGTGATGTCTGAATGTCCTCATCATAGCTTCCATAGAAGTGATGTCTGAATGTCCTCATCATAGCTTCCATAGAAGTGATGTCTGAATGTCCTCATCATAGCTTCCATAGAAGTGATGTCTGAATGTCCTCATCATAGCTTCCATAGAAGTGATGTCTGAATGTCCTCATCATAACTTCCATAGAAATGATGTTTGAATGTCCTCATCATAGCTTCCATAGAAGTCATGCCTGAATGTCCTCATCATAGCTTCCATAGAAGTCATGCCTGAATGTCCTCATCATAGCTTCCATAGAAGTGATGTCTGAATGTCCTCATCATAACTTCCATAGAAATGATGTTTGAATGTCCGCATCATAGCTTCCATAGAAGTGATGTCTGAATGTCCTCATCATAGCTTCCATAGAAGCCATGTTTGAATGTCCTCATCATAGCTTCCATAGAAGCCATGTTTGAATGTCCTCATCATAGCTTCCATAGAAGCCATGTTTGAATGTCCTCATCATAGCTTCAATAGAAGCCATGTTTGAATGTCCTCATCATAGCTTTCGTAGAAGTCATGTCTGAATGTCCTCATTATAGCTTTCGTAGAAGTCATGTCTGAATGTCCTCATTATAGCTTCCTTAGAAGTGATGCCTGAATGTCCTCATCATAGCTTCCATAGAAGCCATGTTTGAATGTCCTCATCATAGCTTCCATAGAAGCCATGTCTGAATGTCCTCATCATAGCTTCCATAGTAGTCATGTCTGAATGTCCTCATCATAGCTTCCATAGAAGCCATGTCTGAATGTCCTCATCATAGCTTCCATAGAAGCCATGTCTGAATGTCCTCATCATAGCTTCCATAGAAGCCATGTCTGAATGTCCTCATCATAGCTTCCATAGTAGTCATGTCTGAATGTCCTCATCATAGATTCCATAGAAGTCATGCCTGAATGTCCTCATCATAGCTTCCATAGTAGTCATGTATGAATGTCCTCATCATATGTCCTCATCATAGCTTCCATAGTAGTCATGTCTGAATGTCCTCATCATATCTTCCATAGAAGTGATGTATGAATGTCCTCATCATAGCTTCCATAGAAGTGATGTCTGAATGTCCTCATCATAGCTTCCATAGAAGTGATGTCTGAATGTCCTCATCATAGCTTCCATAGAAGCCATGTCTGAATGTCCTCATCATAGCTTCCATAGAAGCCATGTCTGAATGTCCTCATCATAGCTTCCATAGAAGCCATGTCTGAATGTCCTCATCATAGATTCCATAGAAGCCATGTCTGAATGTCCTCATCATAGCTTCCATAGAAGCCATGTCTGAATGTCCTCATCGTAGCTTCCATAGTAGTCATGTCTGAATGTCCTCATCATAGATTCCATAGAAGTCATGCCTGAATGTCCTCATCATATGTCCTCATCATAGCTTCCATAGTAGTCATGTCTGAATGTCCTCATCATATGTCCTCATCATAGCTTCCATAGAAGTCATGTCTGAATGTACTCATCATAGATTCCATAGAAGTCATGTCTGAATGTCCTCATCATAGATTCCATAGAAGTCATGCCTGAATGTCCTTGCTAGTGTGAAAACAATCGTTTACAAGCCTAGAGAATCGACTTCATTGCACTGGGTTTTATCCCATTTGCCTCGACCTCATTTTGCAGCGCGGCCTGCTGAAAGCGTCACACAGAGCACGAAATCCGTAGCTCCAGCGATGACAACTCATCATCATCATCATCATCATCATCATCATCATCATCATCAAGTGCCATGCCGACTGGCGTAGGCATTCATGACTCCCAACAAATCCTGGTCTTTGGTTTTCTGGATCAACTCTACCGTTGATATTCCTCCATGCCACCGTCACAATCCATCCAGGATCATTTCTCTTGGTCTGCCTCTGCCTCCCTTCCCCTCTATGTATCCAGTTGTCACGATGTTCTCCTATGCCTCTCTTCTCATCATATGACCAAAAAAAAGTTGTTTGCCTCTTTCTTATTGTTTTATATAATGTTCTAGTTTCATTAGCCTCTTTCAGGCAGTCGTTAGTTACTTTCGCAGTCCAAGGAATTCGCAACATTCATCCCAGGAACCACATCTCTGTGGCTTCCAAACTCCTCCTAATTTGTTCATTTACATTCCAAGATTTACAGCCATACAGCAAAACAGGTTGTATATAGCACCTTAGCACTCACTTTCTTAAATTCAATGATATTGATTTATTGTATAAGATATTCCTCATTTTCTGAAATGCAGCCTTTGCTTGCCCTATCCTGTTCTTAATCTCTGTAATGCATCTTCCACCTGATGTTATAAATGTCCCTAGATATTTAAAACTATCCACTTGGTGAAGAATTTTCCTTTCTATCGCTAATTCACATTTGGGTGTTGCCTGTTTATTTGATATCACCATTGTTACTGTTTTCTTGATATTAAAGGATAGTCCTTTCTTTGCACTTTCTGTTAATACAATCAATGTCCAACAGTTGCTGTAGATCAGTGGTTCTCAACTCGTGGGGAACTCCCCTCCCCACAGGGGGGAATTTTAGGGTTTCCAGAAGGGGGGGGGGGAATTAAGATTATTTCAAGATCGCGTTAATACAAGAACCGATCACTTGATATTGCTTTTCCCTTCATACTGTGCGGTTCTGTACGTCTCACCCTTCTAAAATTCATTTTATAAAGTAAGTAGACCCACAAATCACGTTTTATGTGGACGTCTAGACTTGTTTTAGTATGTGCTATTAAATTTAGCTTCCATTATTACGTATACTGTGTAGGGAGGGGGCGGGATTTTTAGGTAGGAAATACGAAAGGGGGGAATGACGTTCCGAAAATATGGTGAAGGGGGGCACGGGCCAAAACAGGTTGAGAACCACTGTTGTAGATCTTTTGCATTATCCGCCATTAATACTGTGTCATCCGCATAGCGTATATTATTTATATTATATCCTCCGAATATTATTCCTGGCTTTTCTTTGATCTTTCTCATTATTACATCGCTATAGAAGGAGAAGAGATCGGGTGAAAAAACACATCCCTGTCTTACTCCCAGCTTTATGTGTTCATAATTTCCTTCTTTATTTCCTATTTTAATTGCTGTTATTTGGTTCCAGTAAATATTTTTTTTATTGTTCTGAGATCTTTCCCATCAATGTTAATATCTTCCAACATTTTAATCACTACATCTTGTTCTACTTTATCAAATGCCTTAGTATAATCTATGAAGCACAAATATAGACGTCAACTAGATGAATGAATAATTTGACACCCACTCTTGCAATGCAAAGACCCACCAGAAACACATATGATTGATGTCACGTGATGATGCTAATCAACAGACACAAGGCACGAAAATTCTTTATCATCTGACAAAGGTTGCTTAAAATTCAGTAAAAGGAAATTTGAATAAGTCTTGTCTGTCGCAAAATGTGGAAGAAAATACTTTAATTTGTTCACCAGCTGTCGTATTGTCATTCAAGTTTCCCTAATACATTTTGATATTGTCAGAGCTGTTTAATCCGTGCAATGTAACGTATTGAGAAATCCTGTATGGCGATCATAAAACGTATTTTCAACAACTAAAAATAAACCTAGATTAAAGTCATGTTGTTTGTTTGTTGTTGTTGTTGTTGATGATGCAGTGGTTAATGTTGTTGTTGTTATTGTTGTTCTTGTTTATGCTTTATATCAGTGGTTCTCACCTTTTTTGGTCAGTGCCCACCTTCACCATATTTATAGAACTTCATTCCCCCCCCCCCACTCTTGTCGTATTTCCTACCTAAAAATTTGGCCCGTACCCCCCTTCACCATATTTTCAGAACGTAATCCCCCCAACTTTGTATTTCCTACCTAAAAATTTGGCCCGTGCCCCCCTTCACCATATTTTCAGAACGTAATCCCCCCTTTTGTATTTCCTACCTAAAAATTCCCCCTCCCACCCCTACACAGTATACGTAATAATGGAAGCACTTACTTAAACAAGTCTAGACGTCCACATAAAACGTGATTTGTAGGTCTACTTACTTTATAAAATGAATTTTAGAAGGGTGAGACGTACAGAAACGTAAAGTATGAAGGGAAAAACAAGATCAAATAATCGGTTCTTGTATTAACGCGATCTTGAAATAATCTTCATTCCCCCCACCCCCTGGAAACCCCAATATTTCCCCCTGGGGGGGGGGGGGTAAATTCCCCACCGGTTGAGAACCACTGCTTTATATCATCATGACCTGGTGAGAATGATACTGCAGAGAGTGACCACAGGATCTGGCCATCACTCAGGAACCCGAGTTTAGGCCAGACGGACACATAATCAGTCTGCTACACATATCATTAGTATTGGGACTCTTTTCTGGCTGTTGAAGATGAGGATGGAGCCCGTTTGGAAATGTCCCGAATGCTATGATATTGGTTCTTGACTCAACTCAAGTCAACTCTTGTTGATGTTACTGTTATGTTGTCGAAACCCGGCGACTCGAGTTGTGCGACTTGAAGCATTGGGTCTTAATAACGGTGTCGCATACAGACATGGAGCTCCAAGCAAACGCCATAACATGTCATGAAAGTTTTCCCTGACTTCACCTGACAGAAAATGAAAATCTGACCCACAGGAACGAAGCAGAATAGGAGGAGGAGGAGTAGGAAGAAGAAAAAGCAGCAGCAACAGCAGAAGCAGCAGCAGAAGAAGAAGAAGAAGAAGAAGAAGAAGAAGAAGAAGAAGAAGAAGAAGAAGAAGAAGAAGAAGAATAGGAGGAAGAAGAAGAAGAAGAAGAAGAAGAAGAAGAAGAAGAAGAAGAAGAAGAAGAAGAAGAAGAAGAAGAAGAAGAAGAAGAAGCAGCAGCAACAGCAGAAGCAGCAGAAGAAGAAGAAGAAGGAGGAGGAGAAGAAGAAGAAGAAGAAGAAGAAGAAGAAGAAGAAGAAGAAGAAGAAGAAGAAGAAGCAACAGCAACAGCAGAAGAAGAAGAACAAGAAGAAGAAGTGGAAGAAGAAGAAGACAAATAATATACAAGAAATCTACACTTCCAATTAATTTCATTCCCGCAGCGAAGACATTTTCCAAATCCTTACTCTTCAACCAAGTCAATCCTAGATTAAGACAAACAACAGACGACAACCTACCACAACCTTACTTGAAGAGCCCTTTAAACAGAGAGATCAACACCGCGCTCTGGCAAGTAATTACTAGGATCCAGACACATCGGCAGTAGGAGATGAACAACCATTAACGTATTTAAAAACCCCACGCTAAGTCATTTCTAAACAAGTCTCCCGTTTCATTTAGTGGCCAGAGAACGGCGCGCCGAGCCAAATCGAATTAACCTTTTTTGTGGTACTTTTGGTTAAACCGCGCCAATGGCTGGAACTTAGCAGGAAAAGAAGGCTTATCTGGCTTTGAAAAAGTCGATATTTCTGCTGTCGTCTTGTGTCTCTTCTTGGTTAATTGTTTTATATTTCTTGGGAAGGGTATTCTTGTCTGGCTGATATGTTTAATGGTTTAATGGGTTGTAATAGTCAGGACACACACACTCACACACACACACACGCGCGCGCACACACATACAGACATATACAAATAGAGATAAAAGTTCTATAGTTTGATGTATGGGTAGGCGTACATATGGGCAGACCGAAAGACGGTTTTCTATATAGACAGACAGACAGACAGACAGATAGATAGATGGATAGATAGGTAGATAGGTAGATAGATAGATAGAACGAACGAACGAACGAACGAACAGACTTTATTTTTAAAGGGTAACAAATTGGGCACGCAGGCCCGTCTTACATTCGGCCCTTCCAATCATTCATCTTTCTTTCATCAACAGTGCATAGGAAAAAAACATTGTCACATGAATTTTGTAAACATAAACAATGCATATTACTATGTTATGAGACACATCCACCACCCACCCACACATCCCCCATTCACTCCAACTTCCCCACCCAACCAAACACACATACAATACATTCCCCCACCCATCCACCACATCCCTACACCTACACATCTCCCCACCCACACACACCTCTCACCCACCACACATCCCATCCACCCACACCTCAAGCACACATACATTCAATAATCCACACACATCTCCCCACCCAATCACATATCCTCTACCCGTCCCATTTCCCACCAACAATCACTCACCCAATATCCTCCTCCACCCACACACCTCCAACCACCCATCCTCCACACAAGTACATTCCCCCACCCATCCACCACATCCCTACACCTACACATCTCCCCACCCACACCCACCTCTCACCCACCCACACATCAAGCACACATACATTCAATAACCCACACATCCCCACCTACACACATCTCCCCACCCACTCACATATCCTCTACCCGTCCCATTTCCCACCAACAATCACTCACCCAATATCCTCCTCCACCCACACACCTCCAACCACCCAACCAAACACACATTCCTCAGCCACACACATGTCTCCCCGTCAACTCACATATTCCGCACCTACCCACACACAAATTCCGCACTCACCCACATAATCTCCCATCTCCCCCAGCCCACTCACAGATCCCGAGCCCGCACCTACAAACATTCCCCACCATCTCCTAACCTGCACACACTCACCCACCCACATATCCTCTACCCACCCACACATCCTCTACCCACCCATCCCCCAACCAAACATCCCTTAACCACACACCCTTACTCATATACAATCACCCACCCACACATCCTCTACCCAACCACACATCATCCACCCAACCACACATCCTCCATCCACCCATTCCCCCAGCCACACATCCCTTAACCACACACCCCTACCCATATACACACACATCCCCACCCACGCACAATCTCCCCACCCATACAAACATCCCTCACACACATCCCCACCCACCAACACATTCCCCATTCACAAACACACACCTCCCATCCACGCACACACAACCCATACATTCATCCCCTCACACATCCCTAGACACACGTACTTATCCCTCAACCACTAACACCCACACATCCCTTACCCACTCATCAACACATACATCTCCTATCTACCCACCCACACTCACAAATCCCAACCACCCATCTAAGCACACATACCCCACCCTCACACACATCCTTCACCCACCCACAAACCCAACCACACCTTCACCCACCCACACAAACATCATTTAACCACACCCAGCTCCCCTCCCACACAATACCACACCCACACACATCCCAAAGACACATCCCTCACCCACACACACATCTATCCACACATCTCCTACCCATCCACACATCCCCCAACTACAATCACCCTCACTACCCACACATACATCCTTCATTCAGCCACACAAACCCCCACCCAGCCAGACATATCCCCCACCCACACACACATCTCCAAATCCATCACCCGCACCCATCACGCACCCCTCCCCCAACCCACACCCCCCCACACACATTCACCCACACATCTCTCACCCACACACACTCCCCACCCATCCACCCAAACATCCCACACCCATACACATCCCTCACCCACACACACATCCCCAAACCCACAACCACCCCCACCTGCACACATCTCCCACCCACCACATATCCCCACACCCACATCTCCCCACCCACACATATACTCCCACCCATCCCATAACCCACCATCAATCATCCACCAACATAGCCTCCTCCACCCATTCACCCACAACCACCTACACAAACACACATCCCCACCCACAAACACATCTCCCCATACACCCATACATCTCGCACGCACCCACACGCAATCCCCCACCCACACACACACAATCCCCCACCCACCCACACAAACCCACCCTCCCACCCACACATCCTGAGCCCACCCACACACATCACGAATCCACCCACACACACATCCCCCGATCCCCCAACCTACTATTATGATCAAACTCCCATACTTTACACACACATACAGTGACGATTGTCGTGAGCATTGACGCAAAATTGTAAAGAAAATGGAGAAAAATTGTACATATACATTTTGTAACTTAAAAATTAGTGATGCAATTCAACTCTCTCTCTCTCTCTATAGATAGATAGATAGATAGATAGATAGACAACAACTGTCGGCACACAGATACATTTGTGTGTGTGTATATATATATATATATATATATATATATATATATATATATATATATATATATATATACATACATATATATATATATATATATATATATATATATATATATATATATATATATATATATATATATATATATATTCATTCATTCATTCATTCAGTAGCATGTCCTTTGCAGAACCTTGCTCCCATAACAACCTTCCGGAAAACCTCTCGATCATAAGCAAGATGTCCCGCGTCCGATACACCCATCTGGAGATCATCTGCCACATCCTGTACCCATCTTCTCTTTAGCCTTCCTCTTCCTATTTTGCCAGGCATATACCCCTCCATTATTGTTCTCTCCAAACTTTCGTGACGTTTCAAGTAACCAAAATATTTCAGTTTTCTTTGTTTTATCGTTTTTAATAGCCAACCTTCTTCAATATTCAGCTCTTGAAGTATTGATGCATTTGCTCTTTTCTGTACCCAAGGTATTCTTAGAACTCGTCTAAAACATTTATATTCAAAGGCATTTATGCGCGGCTCAGCTTGTTTAGTATGTGTCCAGGTCTCACAGGCGTATGTTGCAATGGGAAAGATGCATGCTCTTAAAAATCTAATTTTTGTAGTTCTGTCTGTCCCATTCCATAATTTATTCAGTTGGTTTAAGTCTGTGAAAAGCAATTGATAGTCGTCGTTTAATTTCTTTCATTGTGTCACCGTTGTTGGTAATCAATGACCCAAGATATTCAGAATGTTCCACCACCTCCAATTTTTCCTCATTAACATATATTTCTTTCTCCATAGTGGTTTTACCTGTATGCATTATGTTTGTTTTTGCAATGTTAAGAAGCAAGTTGTGATTTTCACTATTCAATTGGGTCGAGGCTATTAGGTTTTCTATACAAGTCTGTATTGTGGATAGCAATACTGTATCATCAGCATACCGAATCTCTGGTATGTCAAGACAGCCGATATTTAGGGCATCATACAGCTCCCTATTTATATCATCTCTTACATTTCTCATTATATTTTCGGCGTACAGGTTAAACAAATAGGGGGACAGCACACATCATTGACGGACTCCTTGCTTGATGTCAAACCAATCTGATGTCTCGCCATCTATTCTAACTGCTGCTTGTTGGTCTAGATAGAGCATTCTTATGAGTTGTATTAAATGTGGCGGAAAGCCCATATTCCTCATGATTTCCCAAAGTTTCTGATGTTGCACACTGTCAAATGCCTTTGAATACTCCACAAAACATGAGAATAGGTTTACATTAAATTCTCTACACTTCTCTATTATTAAACGCATATTGAGAATGTGATCTCTTGTTCCTCTTCCTTGTCTAAATCCAGCTTGAACCACATTAATTTCTTCTTCCAATTTCTTACGAAGTCTTCCCATTTTGATGTTTAGTAGAATTTTACTTGCATGACTGATCAGGGCACCAGTTCTATAGTTGGTGCATAGTTTCAGGTTGCCTTTTTTGGTATTGGAATGAAGATAGTTATCTTCCAATCTTTAGGCCATATACCATATTTCCAAATCTTTTTACATAATGCGTGATAGATTTGTATGCTTTCCCGCATTAATTAGCTCAGCTGGTATCACATCACATCCAGGTGATTTACCATTCTTCAGGTTCTTTATTGCCCATACAATTTCATCTAATGAGGGTTCAGGTTCTGTCTCTGCTGTAGTTGGCTCATGTATCTCATTCATATCCTCACTGTCACTCATATCATACATTCCACTGCGATACTCCTGCCATCTTTCCAGAATTTGTCTAGATTCTGTTAAGGTATTTCCCATCTTGTCACAGATAACATTCAGTTGAGGTTGAATATTTCTTGTCTATAACTTCATTTCTTTGAACATTTCGTAATCTCTTCCAGTCTTATGATATTTCTCTATTCTGGTACAGCAATCTTGTATATATTGATTTTTGTCCTTTCTTGTGTTCTTTCTTATTTCTCGAGTTACGGATTTATACTTCATCCTGCTGTTATCGGATTCACCTCTTTTCTGTTTCAGTTCCCTTCGTTGTTTTATTAATTCTAACGTGTCTGATGTAATCCATGCCTTAAGTTGCTTTTTCTTGGTCGGAATTAAATCTTTGGCTGCAGTTATCAAGATATCTCTAGCTTGTACTGCCAGTTCATCAGGTGTCATTTCCTCTTGTACAAACATCAAGACCCCAAAACGATTCCTAACTTCTACAGTGTATGCATCTGGTATTTTTGTGAGATCAAAGCGAAGTGGCCTTGGTCCTCGGGTAAGCTTTTTGAGTTTTAATTTCAGATCTGCTTCTAATAACTGATGATCCGTATCACAGTCTGCACTTCGTAGGGTGTTTGCAGATGTTATGCTTGATCTCCATCTTCTTTGTATTAAAATATAATCTATCTGATTTTTGGTAATACTGTTCCGGGACTTCAATGTGAAGAGTCTTCTTGGGTGTTGTTTAAAAAGTGTGTTGGCTATCATTAACTCATTTTCTGTGCAAAATTCAATTAATTTGTCACCTGCATCATTTCTGTTTCCCAATCCAAATTTTACTAAAACGTGCCTATCATTTTCAGCTCTTCCTGTATCTACTTTTGCATTAAAATTTCCCAGTATCATTGCTATATCATTATGACCAATCTTATTTAATGTGTCTTGCAGTGTGTTGTAAAAATCTTCAATTTCATCCTCCTCTGCTGTTGAAGTAGGTGCATATATCTGTACGAGTGTTGTTTTTTTTGGACGGCCTTTAAGTCTAATCGTGAGGATTCTATCACTAACTGGGTTATATCCCAGTAATGCTTTTGCAGTTGTTTTATCTAAACAAAATGCCACTTCACTCTAGCCTTCGACGTCTCTACCAGTATATACAAATACACAGACAGATGAATTGATATACAGATTTACAGATATAAAGATATGCAGATTTACAGATATACAGATATACATATATACAGATATACATATATACAGATATGCAGATATACATATATACAGATATGCAGATATAAAGATATACAGATATACAGATATACAAATATACAGATATACAGATATGCAGATATACAGATATGCAGTTCCGCAGAAAAATAGACCACAAACATGCACGCACATACACGCACGTATGTACCTATAAATATATCATATAGACAGGCGGACTCACATATGGATTGATATATAAATGTACAGACCGACAGATAGATCACAAACACACACACACACACACACACACACACACACACACACACACACACACACACACACGTGTGTGTATACCTATAGATATATACACATATACAAACAACAGAAAGATGAATCCCATCTCATCTTGTTCCCCTTGTACCTTGAGGTGTCGAGATAAAGCATAATAATTGCCACAACGTTATGAATACAAACAGCAAAAGTAAAATACAAAATGTTGCACTGGCAAACGCACAACAAGAACAGTTATTAACATATGCAGGAAGACCTTTGACATGAACTTCTGTGTGTATGTAATATTAAAGAGATCTTTTCCCAAACGGGCCATTATCTGGTGGCGATTGTTGTCTTGCTGTTGTTTTTGTATTAGTATATTAATGTTGCTTTTTAGCGCATGCCTCTCTTGGGGATATGTACTACAATATGCTGCAGTAGCTGAAGTGACAAAATGCAGACATCTACAGGATCTGAAACCTGACTTATAAATAATATCAGGTCTCGGAATCCGAAACACGTTGGTCATAAAATGCGGCACAGTTGCTTGGAAAGAACAGTTAGTTAGTTTTAAACATTGAGCACAACCCACTACTGGCAACGCTGATCGTATTCCAGTACGAACCTAAGGTTGTGTTCAATGTTTAAATCTAATATCTCGGAAAAAACCCCCAAATAAATCTGTTAGTTAGTTACTTAGTTCGTTAGTTATCTGTTGGGGTATCATCCTTGCACACCTGACATGTCATAGGTGCTCAAATCCTTCCATTCTCTCATCATATTCATCAGCGTCCGACGGCTAATGGTGCCAGTTCTGTGTAGGTTGAAAACGCTCCTATTTCTCCCGTTGTGCCTCTCGTGTCTGGTCGTGCCACTTCTTACTCCCAAGTGTCTCATTCTGGACACCGATGTGGATTAACTGGCGTCAAAGTCCTCCGCTCTCCACATTTCCCTAAGGGCATGGATACTATCGGCACTATCTATGTACTGCCAACTGCAGAGGAAAGAACAATGATCGTAGGCGTGGTTTCTGTAAGTATAGACAGAGATCGTCCAGTTTCGAAGATGGACACAGGACATTGCAAATACATGGGCATGCCGGTGGTCGAGGCAGGCGAGATGGCAATTGACCGAGAAGCTTTTCGGTTGATGGTGTTGAGAGTGACGTCCTGCAAACCACCTGCTCGTTGATGATGATGCTGATGGCTAATGTGAACAAACCCTTAGAACATTGAACTGATTCTGGCAACAGTTTACATGTACAGAAGAATATGTCATATTTCACGGGAGGAGAAATGCACAAGTATAGACATCTTAGGAGAAAGTGAACAATGACAAAATACCTGATAAACGTTATATATATATATATATATATATATATATATATATATATATATATATATATATATATATATATATATATATATATATATTTTTTTTTTCCGCGTTTCCATCCTGTTTCAGGATATTGCGGTCAACACCAGCATCTTTCAGCTGTATGTTGATTCCTAGGCTAGATTACGCTCATCAGCACGCCACGACTTTCTGAGCGACCGGCTCCATACTCTCATAAGTCACTTTTGCGATTCGAACCACTGCTAATTCTCGTCGCGTCACGTGACGAGAGTATTCGGGGTTAGCGGAGAAAGCTGCTAACTCCTCGGCCACGGAGCCGGCTATATATATATATATATATATATATATATATATATATATATATATATATATATATATATATATATATATATATACATTCAACATTGGCACCTTTCCGTCTTGACAGACGATAGTCATTGTGCTTCAAAACGGCTTAATAGCTACGACCCATGGCGGTGGCGATTGTGGCTGGTAAGGCCAATTCTTGCTGAAAATGTTTGCCCACAGTAGATGCATGTGAAAACATGGTCATTTCCATCATTTTGCACCATCTTACGTCTTTCACGCGCTGTGTGTGCTTTATCTGCAATCATTTTCTCCTTTGTCTTTATTCCATTTCTGATAGTTGCCCTCCATGCAACACGTTCAGCGGCGACTTGCTCCCAGTGTGCATTATCAATGCCTGTATCAATCATGTCCCGCTTACACACATCTTTGTATCGTAGTAGAGGCCGACCCTGAGATCTCCTACCCGTCTGTAATTCACCAAAAAGATGTCCTTTGGTATTCTACCATCATCCATCCTCCTAACATGTCCTATCCATCTAAGTCTACGAAGACTGAGTATGGAATACACCGTCACACAACCTGATCTTTCCAATACTTCAGTATTTGTGATTTTGTCTTGCCACTTAATACCAAGTATTCTTAGCAGACACCGCATATGAAAGCTGTTTAAATGTTTCTCTTGGCGTGAGTAAGTTGTCCAGGTTTCACTGCCATAAAGAAGAGTACTAAGGACACAGGCTTGGTAGACGAGGACTTTTGTTTTGGCAGTAAGCATCCTGTTCTCCCAGACTCTTTTTGCTAACATGTTCATTGTTGTTGCAGCCTTGCCAATCCTGATGCTGATTTCCTGATCGAGGTATAATTTGCTATTTACCTCTGTTCCTAGATATGTAAAATGGTCTACTATCTCCAGTTCGGCGTCGTCAATAAAGATTGATAGTACACCATGTGCACCTTGTGACATAATCTGTGTCTTCTTTTTGTTAATTGTTAAACCAAATTCAGAACAAGCATTGGAGAATGCAGATAGTAGATGTTGTAATTCTTCCTCAGAGTGGGTCGTAATCGCAGCATCATCCGCAAAAAGCAAATCTCTGATTAGTACCCTCCTAATTTTGGTCTTGGCCTTCAATCTCTGAGCATTATAGAGGCCACCATCTGAGCGTGAGTGAATGTATATACCGTCATCCTGATCACGAAAGGCGTATTTCAGTAGAAGTGAAAAGTATATCCCAAAGAGCGTGGGGGATAGTACACAACCTTGCTTAACTCCACTCTTGATTTCAAACTCTTCTGAAGTTGAGCCATCAAACTTGATTATACCCTTCATGCCTGTGTGGAACGATTCCACAATGGACAGAAGAGTTGGTGGGCAGCCAATCTTCTTTAGTGCTTTGAACAGACCCTCACGACTGACCAAATCGAATGCCTTTGTGAGGTCGATTAAGGCAATAAACAGTGGCTGATTTTGTTCCCGGCATTTTTCTTGCATCTGTCGCAATGAGAATATCATATCAATGGTAGACCGGTTCTGACGGAAGCCGTACTGTGATTCGGGGTAGACTTGATCTCCCAGGACTTGAAGTCTGCCCAGAACAATTCTGGCAAATGCTTTCCCAACAATACACAGAAGTGAGATACCCCTATAGTTGTTACAGTCGCTCCGATCGCCTTTGTTCTTGTACAGCGTTATGTTTGAATCTTTGAAATCCTGTGGGACTTGTCCTTCTCGCCAGCATAGCTCTATTAGCTGGTTATATATATATATATATATATATATATATATATATATATATATATATATATATATATCTCATCATCATCATCTCATCTCTTCATGTTCCTCTTGTACCTTGCGGTGTCGAGGTGAAGTATAAATTTCGTAAGAGTGCCCGATTATGGGCTTCATATATCGATATTCCCATGGACTCTGCTATTCCCTCCGTCCAACGTTTACGTGGTCGGCCTCTTCCTCTGTTTTCATCTGGTCTGTATATCATTGCTTGTTGTTGTATGCTGTTGACTGGTAACCTACTTGAATGGCCAAACCATTTGACTTGCTGCTTTCTAATAAAATCTAGTGCTGCTTTAACCCCCACTTTAGTCCTTATTTCTTCATTTTTGATCTTATCTCTTCTTGATACGTTGAGTATTCTTCTCAGGAACCTCATTTCTGTTGTTGTGATTTTTCTTTTCTCTTTTTTCTGTCATTGTCCAGGTTTGGCATTGGTAGCATAGAATTGGTAGTAAGATTGTGTTGTAAAGTGCTTTCTTAGTAGTTACTGATACATGTTTGTTCTTTAGTATTGGTGCCATTTGTCCAATGCGTTGATTTGCCTTATTGCACCTATTTTCGATCTCGTCTTCTGATCTGCCATTTGATGATATTATACTTCCCAGGTACTTGAAACTCTTCACTTGTTTCAAGGGATGTTCATTTAGGTGAATTGTTGTTGTTTGTTCTTCTTTAGTTATAGTCATTACCTCTGTTTTGCTTGTGCTAATTTTCATGTTATGTTCCCTACACATTTCGTTTAGACTATTCATGTGGTCTTGTAATTCATTTTGCTATTAGTGCTTGGTCGTCCGCAAACAGGAGTTCTCTAATGGTTAGATTTGCAGATGGTTCTTCTTCTGTGTTCTCGTCATGTGGTATTCTTGCTATCTCTGCTTGGCTGGTTTCTTTACATATGTTGTCTATATATGTTATGAACAAGAGAGGGGACAGGACACAACCTTGTCATACTCCAGATCTTATGGTGAAGGGTTCTGAGTGTCCTCCAGTTGCACTCACTATGCATTCACTGTTGTATAAACTTCTACATAGGTTTGTTAGATGTGTACTCACACCATATTGTTTACGGATTTCCCACAACTTGTTTCTATCTACTCTATCGAATGCCTTTTCTTGGTCGACAAAGGCTAAGTAGAGTGTTTCATTGAATTCGATTGATTTTTCTATAAGTTGTCTAAGAGCAAAAATTGCATCTGTGCATCCTTTGTTTTTCCTAAATCCAAGTTGTGTTTCGCTTAGCTGGGGTTCTAAAGTAGTTCGTAATCTTTTTTCAAGAAATTTGCAAAATATTTTCCCAGTATGACTCAACAGTGAAATGCCTCTGTATTGTGTGCAGTCTCTTTTGCTGCCTTTGTTTTTCCAAATTGGGATAATTATGGCATTTCCCCAATCTCGTGGTATCTGTTGTTCTACCCAAACATGATTGAATAGTCTATGTAGCCAAGCTGTTCCTACTTCTCTTGCTGCTTTAATTAGTTCATTTGGTATTTCATCCTGTCCTGGTGATTTGTTCAATGGGGCTAATCTGATGGCTTCTATAATTTCTTCTTTTAGTATGTCTGGTTCTAGTTCTTCGGTGACATCTGTATATATATATCATTGGCACCTTGCCGTCTTGACAGACGAAAGTTTGTCCTTTAAAAAGACATAATAACTGAAGAATGCCTTTAACCTTAATGGGTACTCCACAGGATTTATAAAGCGCCACTGCCAACAGCCCAAACCGAAATCAGAAGTAACTACAGTCCCTAAACTCAAAATATTCATCCAGCTAACCTTCCGAGGAGATGACGTAATGCAACGTCTGCGGGACCGGCTCACCACAGCAGTCGAGCGAACATTCTGTGCTGCAGCTCTAGTCATCGGGTACAGAAACACACCGATCCCAGTCCCAGCAGTAAAAGAACCTGTAGCTTTGTTCGCCAAATCAAATTGTATTTACCAATTTACATGCAGATGCGAGGCCATCTACATAGGCAGAACTGAGCGACAGTTACATTGCAGAGTTTCGGAACATATTCCGAATTGGTTGGACAAGATACTACACACAGAAGATGGTAGCCCAGGCAGGCCGACACACCGGAAAAGTCTGGCTTCATCGGTCGGGAGACATGTGCTCGAGAGTGCTCACGTGGTTGAAAGAGACAGTACCTTCCGTGTGTTGTTCAACACACAAAGTAGTCGATTGTTAAAGTTTGCTGAAGCTATACTAATCAACCTTCGAAAGCCGTCCTTGTGTAAGCAGAAAGACACGTTAGTCAGTTTAAAATTACCGTGGTAGACAATCGACATTACTGTGCGAACATGTGTATATTTCAGTTTGAAGGATTTATCTAATTAATTCACGTAAGTTGTGTGATTTCTGCAGTATGTACCTGACGAGATGCAGCGAAATATGCCAGGCAATAAATCGTGCAATCTATTGTTTGTGTCTTCGTTATTCAAAAATAATAACTTTTACCTATGGCGGTAGCGAATGTGACTGATAAGGCCAATTCGTGCTGTAAATGTTCGTTCCCAGTGGGTGCATATGAACACGTGGTCATTTCCACCAACATGCACCATCTTACGTCTTAAGCGCTCGGTGTGTGACTTATCTGCAATAATTTTCTCCTTTGTCTTTATTCCATTTCTGATGTTTGCCCTCCATGCAACACGTTCAGCGGCGACTTGCTCCCAATGTGCATTATCAATGCCTGTATCAATCATGTCCCGCTTACACACATCTTTGTATCGTAGTAGAGGCCGACCCTGAGATTTCTTACCCGTCTGTAATTCACCAAAAAGATGTCCTTTGGTATTCTACCATCATCCACCCTCCTAAGATGTCCTATCCATCTAAATCTACGAAGACTGAGCATGGAATAAACCGTCACACAACCTGATCTTTCCAATACTTCAGTATTTGTGATTTTTTCTTGCCACTTAGTACCAAGAATTCTTCGCAGACACCGCACGCACACGCACACGCACACACACCCACACCTACACACCCACACACACACACACCCCCACACCCACCCACCCACACACACACACACACACACACATATATATATATATATATATATATATATATATATATATATATATATATATATATATATATATATATATATTCATTCATTCATTGGCACCTTGCCGTCTTGACAGACGATAGTTTGTGCTTTAAAAAGGCATAATAACTTTTAACTATGGCGGTAGCGAGTGTGACTGATAAGGCCAATTTGCGCTGTATCTCCATAGCACAAAGCCTGGGGTAAAATATAGAGATCATGTGTTGCCCATGCAGCATGATCCCTCTCTCGGCCTGCCTAGTTCACTCCAGAGGAAAGGTAACACCCCTACATCTGGAACAAGACAAGCTGCAGAAGCTGCCGGATCAGCAAAGCAATGCTCTAACTGTCCGCCTGTCGGAGCTTCGATCCTAGACCAGTCGCCAACCAAGGCTTAGGGCCTGGTCTGCCCTGCCATGACATTTTTCTTTAGCTTGCATTTCCTCGCACCAGGGTAAGGCTTGTACCCTCCCAATTGTGCTCTTCCGCCCGAAGACGTTGGCACAATGTGGGGTGTCGGGTTTGGTAAGCGCCGCCCAACGTTCAGCGCTAACAGAAACCAGGTAGTACCGTCTACTGTTATACGGTAGCTCAGTCATATCTGACTAAGACCTGACCTAAATATATATATATATATTCTTCTTCTTCTTCAGCGTTCCGAGCCATTGAGGTTCTTTGCTGCAGATACAATCCGTCTCCATTCGTCTCTCTGGTGGACCCTCTCTTGCCAGTCGTTGATTCCAAGTGCTTGTAAGTCTGTATATGTATTATCTCTCCACCGTCTTCTTGGTCTACCTCGGGGTCTACAGTAATTTATTTCCTGAGTGTAAGCGAGTTTTGTTTCCCTATTGTCTTCCATTCTTTCTATATGCCCCAGCCATTGTAGTCTATTAGCCTTCATGATACCAGTGATTAGCGGGGACTTAAACAGATCACAAATGTCTGTTACTTCTTCTTTTCCACTCTCCACTTTGTGTATCCCTAATGGGTGCAAAGATACGTCTTAAAATTTTGTTATGTATCTGTTTCGTAACAAAAATGGTTTTTACAAAGGTGGGGATGTTAACACCACGCTTCAACCCCCAACCTGGTATATATATGGTAAAGACAAGAACAAATACTTCCATACTTCAAGAGCTGAATATTGAAGAAGGATGGCTAATAAAGACGATAATCAAAGAAAATTGAAATATTTTGGTCATTTGAAACGTCACGAAAGTTTGAAGAGAACAATAATGGAGGGGTGCAGGATGTGGGTGTATCGGACGCGGGACATCTTGCTTATGATCGAGAGGTTTTCCGGAAGGTTGTTATGGGAGCGAGGTTCTGCAAAGGACATGCTACTGAATGCGCGCGCGCGCGCACACACACACACACACGCACGCACGCACGCACAGAGAGAGACTGAGAGAGAGAGAGAGAGAGAGAGAGAGAGAGAGAGAGAGAGAGAGAGAGAGAGAGAGAGAGAGAGAGAGAGAGAGAAACCTCTGTTTTTGTTGCCTTAGGTTCGTTGATTTCATTTTTCGTTGATTTTTTTCCGCGAAAAATTTGTCTCGGTTTTCGTCGGTTGCCTCGGATTTCGTCAGCGTGCCTACGTGATCTGGCATCTAATTTTGAGAAAACAAAATTACCCACACGTTCTACTGCTCAGTTTGGCGTTGTTTCTCCTTGTGTGAGCATCACTTGCCGATAAGGTAACCATTTCCTGTTAGGTCCATCATGGGACCAAAGAAAGTTTCCAGAGCCAGCAGCCCTTCGAAGGAGAAGGCCAGGGACACGATATAGTTCAGGAAGGAAATCGTTGAAAAATACGAGAGCCGCATTAAGATTGCTTAAATGGGCCGCATGTACGACATGTCGCCATCCACGATAAGTTCCACTGTGGCGAAAAAAGACGCAATAGAGGAGACTAATGTAGCGAAAGGTCTAAATGTACTAACGTAACAGAGATTGCAAACAATTGAAGATGTCGAACAGTTATTGTTAATTTAGATAAATCAAAAAGAACTAAATGGCGATTCTGTTTCGGAGGCAATCATATGTGAAAAAGCCAAACTGTTGTAAGCCGATCATATTAAGACGGAACGGGCCGATAGTGCGCCACCCTCCGCAGATTGCTTTCTGAACAACCGGTACCCATACCATTTCATAAAAAAAAAACCAACGCAAGACGGTCTGCTGTCAAATCGCTCGCAGCTGTGTTTCGAACGCGGATATGCGGAATTACGAACTGTGTCGTAATCCCTTCACGAAGGAAAGATATCTAAAAGTATTAAAGCAAATATCATAAGAATTATTTTTTGACCGACATTATTCTACCAATAACAAACATGGACTCTTTACTGCAATCAACGAACGCAAACTCATAACAACGGAGATGAGATACCCTAGAAGACCTGCGAGAGTAACCGTTAGAGATATAATTAGGAATAAGGAAATTCGAAAACGAATAGATCTGAAACCAGCCATGCACTTCATTAAAGAACAAAAGATTAAGTGGTTTGGCTAACTCACAAGAATGCTCTGTCGCCATGCGGCAACAAAGAACCACACTGAAAAAACCGAATGGATAGAGAACTAAGAGAAGACCACTAAAGATGGAGTGATGGTATCAAGAACAACCTTGAGAAATGAATATCACCTTACAATGAACATCATAAAGAGAGCATAACATATCTTTACATCTCTCCAGGCTTGGCCATGGGAATGTTATTAACATGGGAATCCCATGGGAAAAGTCCCATGGGATGGGATGGGGTGGGACAGACATAACTTACCATGGGATAGGATGGGATGGGACGGAAAAATATGTCCCATGGACAAGACTGCGTCTCTCCCTCATGAAGTAAATGGAAGACGAGAAAATGACAGATAATAGTTTATAAAATGGAGTTATACCTCTCCATAGCACAAAGTCTGGGCTGAATTTAGAGACCATGTGTTGCCCATGCAGCATGATCCCTCTCTCGACCTGCCTAGTCTGTTCCAGTGGAAATAAACACCAGTACATTTGGAACAAGACACGCTGCAGAAGCCTTGCAAAGCAATTCTCTAACTGTCCACCTATCAGAGTTTCCATCCCAGACCAGCTGCCGACCAAGGAGAGAGAGAGAGAGAGAGAGAGAGAGAGAGAGAGAGAGAGAGAGAGAGAGAGAGAGAGAGAGAGAGAGAGAGAGAGAGAGAGAAGGTAAGAACACAACATAGTTTCTTATAACATCATTAATTTGTTGTATTACCCAAGCTCTTTATCCTTGTTTTAAACAACTTATCTTCTTAAGCAATTAACCTAAAATGGTATTAAACCAGATACAACAAGATCCTCATGTATCCCTCTCGTAAAATGTCGAAACACGAAAAAAATTCTTTTAAAAAGAAGTCATTGGCAATTATAGCTTTGAAAACAGATTTTCAACTCGTCAGAAGCTTAAGGAAAGTTCCTGAATGTTTTGCCGTAATGCACAGCACAATTAAAACAAATCTTCAGCATCTATCAAGCTGGCTGTCCACCCTGGCAAACAAGCCCCTTGGGCAAACATGTCCCATTGATTTTCTCGATTGAACTCCGCTGCGAGCAGTAAGGCAATCGGGGTCAGCTTTTGCAGAAGATTCTTATCAGAAAAGGGAAGGCACAAGGTCTCGTTTGATTGTCCCTAGTTCAATTAACGCCCGTGGCACTGGGCAATCAAGGCGTTTTATTTAATATTTGAATTTGGCAGGTTTGATTTTTCTGGCCACTTTCGTCTGGTGTAGATGCTGGGACGGTTCGTGTAATCAGAATGGCGACGTCCCGTTTGACAATTCTTATTCTGTTTGAACTATATTGTTGCTTAACGAGTGTCTTCTGTAGATGCCAGCTCTGCAGCAGATATTGGCGATCACGGCGCTGCAATCTGTGTCATTTGATATTTTAATGAAGGAGATGTTGCGTATTTGATTATTTGTTGCAGAAATGAACGTGACAGGGAAAACTGGCATGCGATCGAGAGTGTGTTCTGTGGACAGTGATAAGAAGGACGGATGCACGAATGATGATGATGAGGATGATACAGAGCTGTGTAAGGTTTCCACATGCATCTACTCGTACCATTTAACTAAAGTTTTCACATACAGGTTTAATTTCTCGATACACCATCTCTTCTGTTGATTTAACAAACAAACAAACAAACAAACAAACAAATAAACAAACAAACAAACGCACACGCAAACGCACACACACACACCCACAACCCATAGCGAGACATTTAAAGCTGTAGGAACAATACAATTTGTGTGGCCCTGAGTGCAACGGATTGGTCACTCTGTTCCTGCAGTAGCCAATGGCGACAGCTAGCATCGAACCCTTTCCGTCCGCGTTCATGCCATTGTTATCGCAACGTCTTGCTTGCTTGCTTGTGGTCGCTAGCTGTGAACTCCAGCGCGAAGTCCTGTATGCCGGATGAAGACATCCTGTTGTCCAACATCAGTGTGATGTCATACCGGACTGACGTTTGCGTGAGTATCCGTTGTCCCATGTCTGGCTTATTTGTGTGCAGACTGGTGATTCCTCGCCGTGCAGGCAGATACTCTCTGACTTCGGAAGAATCAGCTATCCTACTACTTTAGCCAGGACCCCGAAGGACCTGTTGCCCAGGACGCACGACTAGGACGTGTTAGTAGGTCTTGGCCAGTATAGAACCTGGCCCTGGTGCCTTGGAAACACCCTTGCGTCCCATTGTGTTAATATGCTCCAACAAATTAATTGGTCTTTTTATAATGGTTTAAAAAGGAGGATATACAAGGCAAGAGGATCGACTTCATTGCATCGGGTTTAACCCCACAGGCTTAGATCTCTTTCCGCAGGATGACCTGCCGAAAGAGTCACACAAAGCACGAATTCCGTCGCTCCAGCGACGACACCGGGAGTGTCCGTGAAAATTGTGATCGTGAATCGAATGACGTAAGCCGGAATAGAACCCACAACTTTCGGAACGGGAGGCATTCGGTGTAACCTCTCCTAATGGGTTTGATGAATGAGCTAGCACCAATATTTCTATGTCTATATATTCTTACTACTTGTCCTCTTGAGAGGTAATAGTTTGTTATATTGTGCTTAAAAAAACGCATAATAACAACAACGCATATTGGGGACCAGGGATGGAGTTATACCTCTCCATAGCACAAAGCCTGGGATGAGTTATAGTGACCATGTGTTGCCCATGCAGCATGATCCCTCTCTTGGCCTGGCTAGTTTATTCCAGAGGAAAGGTAATACCATTACGCCTGGAACAAAACAAGTTGTAGAAGCTGCCGGATCAGCAAAGCAATACTCTGTCAGCCTGTCGGAGCTTCCATCCTAGACCAGTTGTCTCGATCAAGTATTAGGGCCTGGTCTGCCCTGCCATGACATTTAGTCTTTGCGGTGCATTTCCTCGCACTAGGGTAAGGCTTGTACCCTCCAAATTACGCTCCACCTCCCGAAGCCGTTGGCACAATGTGGGGTGTCGGATGTGGTGAACGCCACCCACCATTCGGCGCTAACAGAAAGCAGATAGTACTGTCGACTGTCATACGGTAGCTCAGCCATATCTAAGACGTGACATAAATCTGTATGGATACAAGAACACATTTGTGAGACAATCCTTCTGAAGAACCCAGTAACCGACGAATGTAATACAAAAAAGTGTTATTTCCGCGCCTGAATGCGCATGGTGTATATGTTACTAGCTTCATATTTTTATACCAATTCCAGGAACATTTCTTGGCTTCCATTGTAGGGTGGGTCGAAATTGGATTCCATGTCAGTTTTATAACATCCGCGCAATGAAGGATGTATATAGTCATAATATTGTAAAAAACTAATATTTCAATGAATGTAATTGCTAGGGAATGGCACAGGATCGGATGTCTGTCGTTATAATATTGTATTACCAACATCTCAATCAATGTAACATCCGGGGAAGGGCGCGCGATAGGATGAGGAGGGAATTTATATACTTTACATTTGAAACGTCGGCGTCTGTAACTTAGAGATAGTGAATGCAGTTTCGCAATTCCGACATCTCGGATTCCAAGCCTGCCACAGTTGATGTGGCTTAATTCGCTTGACGTTGATTTTCACAAAGGTATGAGTGTCGTTGGCTAGAAAGCAATAGCAACCTACTACTGGCACCTCGACGACTAGACAGACGATGTTTTGTTACATTGTGCTTCAAAATATACATAATAACTACAATCCATGGCGGTAACGAATGTGACCGAACAGTCCAATTCACGCGTGTAAGTGTTTTTCCTCAATGGATGCATGTAAATGCATGGTCATTTCCACCATCACGCACCAGCTGACGTTTCCGACCCTCGGCGTCTGACCTATCTGCATTCATTTTCTTCTTTATCTCTATAGAATGACAGTGAGTTAGATGGTTCGGGTATGTAACACAATTAACCGCAAACAGTCATGACATTTAGATACAGCTGTTCTTGTTGCTCTTTGTTAATCTTCTTCAAGAGTGTGAGTGTTAACTGCCAAGTCCCAGGCATTGGCATTCAGGTCTCCTGAGCCTCGAGAAGGGCTTGCATTTATCGGGAGCCTGGATACAGACACAGTATGTGATCAAGCAGCTCGACGGATGCAAACGCATACAAACAGAGAACAACGTATCCATCGAATTCTTAGTCAACGTAACAACACGAACAATAGAATAAAAATATATAACAAATAACAGCACACATTACTACTCCCTAACAGCTTGTCAAAGCCAGCAGGCTGAGAACTAACAGCTCAAACTGTCATATTCCGTGTCTTCATTCATACTCCCATTAAAGCAGGGCTACAGCTAACCCTTTGTATCAATACTACCATGTATTGGTGGTGCCTTTCCTCTGGAATAAACCAGGCAGGCCGAGAGAGGGGTCATGCCCCATAGACAACAATTGGCCTCTACAATTCAGCCCAGGCATTGCGATATGAAGAGGTTGATCTGCTCGTTTGTTTGAAGCACACTTAACAAATTATCGTCTGTCAAGACGGTAAGGTGCCAGTAGAGCAGTTTGCATCTATCGGTGTTAAGATGGTGTGATTACTTTCTTCCAGATCCAGTGCCAAAATACCGTCTCCTTGTGGAGTTCTTTGCAAAGGGTTCTTTCCCGTCTCCAAGCCCAGGAACTAGCGACGTGTGCCAGACTAACACTGGAACTTCACGTCTGCGAGGAGGATTGTTAGGAAGTAACCATGTCGTGATTCAACACAGCACACATAAAATGGCTGAGGTTAGGCCCAGGGTGGTCATGTTTTATCAACGAGGTTAAGGTGATCCGTTGTCACGTGATTCTAACAAATTGCCCAGTTGGAATAAAACACAGGAAGACCAGAGGAGCAGGTGGAGCAGGGAAGTGGTGGATTAGTGGCATAGGAGAGGTATTGAGCACCACCATGTAGGAAGCCCACATAAGGGTTGTCTAGACGGTTCACTCGCTTGAACCTCCGTGGCGAAGTGGTCAAGCCGTCTGCTTCGAGCTCCAAAGTTTGTGGGTTCGATTCCGGGCTACGTCTTTCGGTTCACGAGAGCATTTTTATCTGAGACTCCTGGGGGTCGTCGCTGGAGCTACGGAGTTAGTGCTTTGTGTGTGTTTTTGGCAGGCCGCCTTGCGGAAAGAGACCGAGCCATATGGGATAAAACTCGGTGCAATAAAGTCGATCATCTCGACTTGTAAGACTTGTTTGTGTGAAAGACTGTTCACTGTAACGAGACGTTGAAAAGTATGACTAGAAAGACGTGGAAGAAGGGGAAGAGAGGAAGACAAAGAAGATATTTCCTAAAATGGAAGAATAAGAAAATGAAAAAAAGACGATGATGAAGATGAAGCAGAAAAAGAAAAAGAAAATACTGATGATGATGATGATGAAAAGAAATGACGATGATGAAGACGATGAAGAAGAAAAAGACATTGAAGAAGTAGATGATGACAATTAGACAGAAATGAATACAGCGAAGAAGAAGAAGAAGAAGAAGAAGAAGAAGAAGAAGAAGAAGAAGAAGAAGAAGAAGAAGAAGAAGAACGAACGAACGAACGAACGAACGAACGAACGAACGAACGAACTTTATTTTCAAAGGGTAACAAATTAAGCACACAGGCCCGTCTTACATTCGGCCCTTCCAATCACTCACCTTTCGTTCATCAGTAGTGCATGATACCCTCACATAGGATTAAAAACATTGTCAATTGATTGTTGTATACATAAAAAATGCATATTACCATGTTATGAGACACACCCCCACCAACCTACACTTCCTCTACTCACCCACACATACCCCCACCCACACACACACACCCAGGTACTCATACATGCCCCACCCACCCATCCCCCACCCACACATCTCCTACCCAGACACATCCCATACCTACACACATCTCCACACCCACATACACATTTCCCCACCAATCCCATAACACACACACACACACACACATACACACACACACACACATACTCACCCACCCACATATCCTCCAACACCCACACACACCCAACGACCCAGCCAAACATACATCCCCAAACATAATCCTCCACCCACACACACACACACACACACCCACCCGCCAAACCACACATCCCGCACCTACACACATCTCCACACCCGCATACACATTTTCCCACCAATACCATAACCCACAAACACACACTCACCCACCCACATATCCTTCAACACACACACACACGCAACCATCCTACCAAACATACATCCCCCAAACACACTCCTCCTCCCACTCTCTCACACACACATCCACCCACCAACCCACACATCCCGCACAAACTCACACACACACATCCCTCACCCACCCACACATCCCTAACTTACACACATTCCGCACCCTTCCCCCAACCTACACTTACTCACCCACCAACACATCCCCACCCACATCTCCAAACCCACCCACACATCCCCCATCAACCCACACACATCTTCCACCCACACACACCCTACCACCCACACATACATCTCCGATCCACCTAGACATTCTCCACCCACATACACAACTCCCACCCCCACACAAAAACCCCACCCATACACACATGCCCCAAACCCATCCCGACACCACCTACACATACCCGCCAAACACCCACCCACACCCACACATCCCACTACGCACCACCCACACACATCTCTCCAGCCACACACACATCCCCCATCCATACACACATCCGCCACACATCCTCCCAACCACACACCCATCCCTCAACCCACATACATCTCCCCACACCCCCACACATACCCCCACAACAAACTCCCCCACATACACCCCCACACACACCCACACACATCCTCACATATAGACACATACATGATACCTCACATAATTATTGACACTAATACGAACAAATTCCCACGCTTTACACACACATACACTGACGATTATCGTGAGAATCTCACAAAAATCTCACATAATAAAACAAACTGAGAAAAAAATTATACATATACATTGTGTAACGTAAAATATAGTGATGCTCTCACACATCGAGACACGCGCGCACGCGCGCGCGCGCACACACACACACACACACACACACACACACACACACATCCACTCTCAGACTCATTTTCTCTCTCTCTCTCTCTCTCTCTCTCTCTCTCTCTCATTCACACTCACTCACTCTCTTACTCAATCTACAGTAAATTACACGTGTTAATGTTTTTACATTATGAAATCAAGTGACATCCAAAATGATAATATGAAAGATGAGAATACATAAAAAATAAGGAATAGTATGTTACATGACATGCGTGCGCTCAACGCTCTCTATCCCTTCTTTCACACACACTCACACACATACACACACACTCACACACATGCGCGCGCACACAAACACACACACACACACACACTAACACATCCACTCTTCGCCAACCCACACATCCAGTACCTACCCAAAGACAATTCCGCATCCATTCACACCCCACTCACCTACACATCCAGCACCAAACCACACACACACACACACACACACACACACACACACACACACACACACACACACATCCACCACCCATCCCCCAACCCACACACACTCACCCACCCACATATCCTCCACCCACCCACACACCAACAGTCAACCATCACCCAACTACACATCCCTCAACCACACATCCCTCAACCACACATCCCCCACCCACACACACATCACCCACCCACACACAACCCTTACCCACTCACACATCCACCACACACATATATCTCCCCACCCACACACATTCGCAACCCACACATCCCCACCCCCACACAATCTCACCACAAACACACTTTCCCCATCGACCAACACATATATTCCACCCCCACACAAACTCTACCACCCACACATACACCTTCAACCCACCCACACACACATATCCTCCACCCACACACGTCACCCGCCCATACAAAAATCACCCACACTACATACACACACCCCACACACCTACCCACCACATATCCCCACCCAATCCCACGCATACATCCCACTACCTACCAAAACCCACACACCCACACCCACCCAAACATTTACCCCCACCCACAGATCCCCACCCATTCACACATCCCCCACCCTCACGTCCCTCATCCACACACATCCCTACCCAACCGCACATTCTCCCTCCCACCCTCACATTCCCGGAACACACATATCCCTCACCCACACATCTCCCCACCTACTCACACATCCCGCAACCACCCACACACGCACCCCCACCCATACACACATCCCCAACCCACACCTCCCCACCCACGCACACATCCCCCACTCGTACATATATCTCCTACACACACCCCCACACTCTTATCCCCACCACATACATGCCCCAAACCCCGCACATACCCCCACCACACATACATCCGCCACACAACTTCCCCCCACACATACATCCCCCACAAACACCCAAACACACATCCTCACATCTAGACACATACATTATACCTCACATAATCACTGAAACTAATGTGGACAAATTCCTATACTGTACACGCACATACACTGAAGATTATCGTGAGCATCTCACAAAGCTTTAAAACATGGAGAGAAAAAATTATACATATACAATATGTAACGTAAAAAATAGTGATGCTCCCCCCCCCCCCCCCCCCACACCACACACACACACACATTCACTCTCACACTCAAACATTCTCTCTCTCTCTCTCTCTCTCTCTCTCTCTCTCTCTCTCTCTCTCTCTCTCTCTCTCTCTCTCTCTCACATTCATACTCACTCACTCTCTCACTCACATTACAGTAAAGTGCATGTGTTCATATTATCTATGATGAAATCAAATGGCATTCAAAATGATAATATAAAAAATGAGAATACACAAAAAATATGGAAATGTTACATGACATGCGTGCGCTGAACTCTCTTTCTCTTCTTTCATACACACCCATGTGCGCACATACACACAGACACTAACACATCCACTCTCCACCAACCCATGCATCACGCACCTACCCACACATCTCCTAACCACACAATCCCCCACACACCTACACATCCCTCACCCACCAAAACACACATCCCCACCCACACACATCTCCCCACACACACACACACGCACACGCATCCACCCCATCCCCCAATCCACACACACTCACCCACCCACACACTCCCAACTACACATCCCTCAACCACAACATCCCAACATCCCCCACCCCCGCCAAACAACCATAACATTCCCCCACCCACACATCCCTCACCCACACATCCCTCACCCACTCACACATCCCTTACCCACCCACACATCCGTCACCCATACACACACATTCCCACCCACCCACACACACATATCAACACTCACACACACACCTCCCACATATCCCCACCCACTCACTCCCATCCACCCACAAATTCCCCCACCCACCCACACACATCTCTCACCAAGAAGAAGAAGAAGATGAAGAAGAAGAAGAAGAAGAAGAAGAAGAAGAAGAAGAAGAAGAAGAAGAAGAAGAAGAAGAAGAAGAACGAGGAGGAGGAGGAAGAAGAAGAAGAAGAAGAAGAAGAAGAAGAAGAAGAAGAAGAAGAAGAAGAAGAAGAAAGAAGAAGAAGAAGAAGAAGAAGAAGAAGAAGAAGAAGAAGAAGAAGATTGATAGTTATTATTACGAGAGCAACAACAACAATAGGATGAAGTAAAGAAAATCGAAAAAAACAAAATGGTATAAATAGAACAACGGATGCACGAAATGATACTAGACAAGGCACGAAACAAACATTTAGGGTAATCAATTTGAATTTTAAGCATTGTCATAACGAGTTTTCGATGTCTAGATTCATCCGCGCTGAAGTTTCAGATTACCTCTTTAACAATGACTTCCAGAAAAATGATCCCCTAACAGCCACAATGACCGCAGCAATGTTTCCGTTGTGCCTGTGGGTTAGTTACAGTAAACAGGATGTCCTATTTTGACAATGCTTATATATTGGAATGGCTGTTCGTGTTACGAGAGAGCCACGGGGATTCTTTGGTAAGCCAATTTGTTGTTTATTTAATTAACGATGAGTGTGCCTACTATTAATCCTTTTTATATTTTGTTTTTCTTCTCTGCTTTCGTTCTATATATATAAGAGGGGGCTTCAAATGAAAGCATTGGGGAGGGGTGAATATATTCTGAAAAAGTAAGGAACAAATGTTTTCGATGTAGTCACCACTGCGGTCAATGCAAGTCCTACAGCGCGGAAAGAGTGCTTCGATTCTTGTAGAAAACATTTCTCTTGGTAGCGTGTGTAACCACTCATGCACCACCTGTGGTACGTCTTCATCGGATAAAAAATGTCTGACCCCCAATGATTCTTTGAGTTGAGAAAACAGATGGAAATCACTTAGGGCTAGACCTGGTGAGTACGGGGAATGTAGAGGTCTTCGATGGGACTGTTGCACGAGCAGTATGGGGTCGAGCATTGTCATGTTGCAAGAGGACACCTTTACTCAAAGTCGACGCCGTTTGGATTTAATTGCGGGTCGTAGATGATCCCTGAGAAGATCTATATACATATCACTCAGTTTTCCCTCTTGGCATGTAGTGCTCTAACATAAAGCCTCTTCATCCCAAAAGAGTTAGCATAACATTCCCTGCAGATGGCTGCGTGCGAACCTCTTTGGTTTCAGTGAGGAGAGATGGCGCCATTCCTTGCTCGCTCTCTTCGTTTCCGGTTGCAAATTAATCTGGGGTCACCACTCTGTGTGCCTAACTTGGCCGTGAACAGTCTTTCACAGAAGTCACGCCGTTTTGAAACTGCCTACTCCACTCATACACTCACCACTTCACTGATAAAAAACGGATAACATAACGCCATCTTAAACTGTCCTATGGCGTCACCGTTTTCGTCTTCACTATGATGTTACGGGCTCAACACATTTGACATCCTTAACAACAATATTGACAGGTTGCAAGATTGGCTTGGTTGTAGTAATTTCTATCACATTTTTAAGGTTGTCTTTTGAAGACCCCTTGTGTGTGTGTGCGCGCGCGCGCACATACACACACACACACACATATACACACCAATTATAGAACTGTTACCCTGATTAGTCATGCAAGTAAAATTCTATTAAAAAATCATAATTGGAAGGCTTCGTAAGGAAATGGAAGAAGAGTTTAAGTGGTTCAAGCTGGATTCAGACAAGGAAGAAGAACAAGAGATCACATACTCAACATGCGTTTAATAACTGAGAAGAGTGAAGAATTTAGTGTAAACCTATTCTCATATTTTGTGATTCGTTCAAAGGCATTTGACTGTGCACAACATCAGTAACTTTGGGAAATCATGAGGAAAATGGGTTTTACATCATATGTAGTATAATTTATTCAAGTATGGCAACACGGGAAGCAATCACCAAACTGGGTTGGGCTGTACTACCCCATCCACTCTATATTCCCGATCTGGAAACATCAAAAGTACATTTATTTGGTCCACGTAAAGATGCATTCCGTGAGATAAGGTTTGAAGATGATGCAGGGGTTACTTATGCACCGAAGAAATGGTGGACGTGGCTCGGCCACGAAGACCCACACGCCGAAACAAAAACAATGATTGATTGATTGATTGATTTAGGAACCGACATCACAGCATTCGGGGTATTCCCATAAGCGCTCCGTCCCCATCCTCAGAAGCCAGCGAAGAGTTCCAATCCCAATAGAACCAGTAGCAATCTGATTATATGTGCGTCTCGCCTTTCCTCTAAGCGTCGAGCATCGGCCAGATCCCCTCGTCACTCCTCGCTGTCGCATTCTTGCCAGACCATGGTGATCCATTTGCTCCTCCGAGGCGTACACGTGCTCCCACAAGGCCGTAACCACGTCAGCCTTATGAAACAAAAACAATCTACGCCTTAGCCAAATTTGCAAATTGTAAAGCAAGCAGGTGCACTAACCGCGAAGGTTTCAGATCACCTGTAAAGATTATATGTATAACACTATCACTCCAGCCATCGTCAGTACGACTACCATCATCATTATAACCAACACGACGAGAATGGCGAAGACGGGCATGTATCGGGCAGAGTCGCTGCTTCAAATAAAAAAAGAAAAATCAAAGATAGGGAGCATCTTGTGGATTTTCCCCAGGATATGCTGGTGGGTTGGGAAACGAGCAGGCGGACAGTTTGACTGGGTCAGCATTACTGTTTAGGGCAGGGGTCACCAAACTACGGCCCGCGGGCCGGATCCGGCCCGCGACATCATTTCATCCGGCCCGCCGACGGTGCTCGAACTTGCTTGATATAACGTATGAAACACGAGACGTTGTGATACAATTATAATGTAAATATGTTTAGAATAATAGGGGAACTTCACATGTGCGGAGACCTCCTAGCTACTCTAGGCTGTTTATTTAGGCCAGCCTTATTTATATATTTTGCAAACCTTATTATGAGATATATTCTATTATCAAATGAAGTCGCCTGCCGCGGCTCTAAAAGAGTATGGAGTAGCATATATTGTGATAGGAGTTTTAGTTTGAGGAGTGGGACAGATAGAACTTCAAAATTAGATTGTTAAGAGCATGCATCTGTCCCATTGCAACGTACGCCTGTGAGACCTGGATACTTACTAAACAAGCTGAACAGCGCATAAATGCCTTTGAATGTAAATGTCATAGGCGATTTCTAAGAATTTATGGGATAAAGAAAAGAACAAATGCATCTATACTTCAAGAGCTGAATAATTAGCTATTAAAGACGTTAAAACAAAGACAATTGAAATATTGTGGTCTCTTGAAACGTCACGAAAGTTTGGAGAGAACAATAATGGAGGGATATATGCATGTGAAGAGAGGAAGAGGAAGGGCAAAGAGAAGATGGGTGCAGGATGTGGCGGATGATCTCCAGATGGGTGTATCTGAAGCGGGGCATCTTGCTTACGATCGAAAGGTTTTCCTGAAGGTTGTTATGGGAGCGAGGTTCTGCAAAGGACGTGCTATTGAATGATTGACCTTTGTTCCATCTTGTTGTCTGATAATTGCTAGTGTTGTGTATCAGGCTACAGTTACTGTGTTGGATGATTAACCATGCTAGGATGGAAGATCACCTGTACTGTGTTGGATGATTACCCCTGCTGTGTATACGGGATTACGAACCGCATCCGTATGACCTTCGCCACGGATACTGGCGCAAGTATTGTATAGAATGGCTATCCGGCCCGCGATCGTCATTTTTGTCAGTTATCCGACCCGCCGTGAAAAAAGTTTGGTGACACCTGGTTTAGGGTATTAGTGCACGAAAGTGTAGATGTTGTTAGGGCATCTTGGGATCATGTGTATAGTGTGGGAGAACAGATAGATCATCATCACCTGGAAAGAATGGTTCGGCAGGAAGCGAACAGAGGATCTAACCGACACATGTGTTTACTGTTTGTCCTATAGCCAGCCGAAAGCCGCAGTGTCTTCTTCCACCTCCATTTTCAGGCTAGATGGTGTGCTATCATATGCCAGGCTCTCCTGCGCTAAACACTGCCAATTAACTTTCGCCACGAACTCCAAGGGAATCCTTTTCCCTCATAACCTAGATGACTACATTATCTCATTGTCTTTACTTCATCAAACAATATAAACTTGTGGCATGGATATAACTTATTTGTTGTTGTTTGAATAGACCATAAGTAACAAATGGATTAATATATTTTTTTAAAGGATAGTGGCAAATGGTAATCTTCACCTCACATGCTTGTGACTGTATTGGAGGCAGGCATGACCGAGCGGGTTAACGCGTTTAAACTTTGTCATCTGACCCCGGCATTATGGGTTTGCTCCACACACCAGTCAGCTGGAGGTCTTGTCTTTGACGTAGGGACGTGAATTACAAGTACCTGAAGTCGGAGAGAGTTCGTCGGATCGCGAGGACATTGGTAATAAGAAAAGCTAACTCTCACGCAAAATCAGTCCAGTGCACTCACTGGTAGTAGGGACTTCTAGTAGCAGCGCTCGAGTTCAAAGCGACCGGCAAATGTTTTTGTATTTTATAGCTCACAAGTTCGTGTTTATCACAACGGTATTCGTACACAGATACAGTGATACTTGCGTGCATACATGCACACACATACATGCACTCGCACACATACATGCACACGCATACATTCACTCGCACACATACATGCACACGTATACATGAAGACACATACATACACATAGACATATCTTAATGTGCTGTATTTTTCAGCTGGTTGCATTCAAAAACATTAAGCACAGAAGGGATTTGGAAAAGCCGAAGATGGTGAACATTCTAACATGCCTGGTTCTATGCCTGACCTGCCTGTACTCAGCAGCCGAGATACCACAACTAAGATGGCGGCCAGGCAGGTGTCCAGATCTTAGTTATCGGTGCACGATGTGAGTACATGATGGTTCTTCTGTCTAACAACCAGAAACATACTTCAAAATTCACACAGATCACTTCAACTTCACATAGATAACATGCCAGTAGAAAGTATAATTGAGCTCAAAACATTAGACATCATCATCTGTAGAAACCTAACCTTTAATCCCCACGTTCAAGCGCTCGTTAATAAAATAGCGAAAAAAGTCTACCAACTCGCCAAAATTAAAAATTTCTTTGATGAAGACACAAGGAAAATATTCCATACTTCTCACATACAGACACATTTTGACTACTGCTCTACAGTCTGGGACGGTTATTCCAATTCAAGCACCAAGCGACTTTACTCACTCCAGAAACGGGACATGAGCTTAATTTATAGCAAACATTTAACTGACAATCCTAACCTGCATAAACGCCTTCAGTTACTATTACTCCGCAAACGCCTGCTTTTCAATAAGGCCAAACTAATTCACAAAATCCTATATCGGAATGCCAAAATTACCTTTGGCAATTGTTTAAATATAATGCTGTACGCGGTAAACCATTAAATATATTACATATTCCGAAGCATAGGATAGACTTATGCAAAACAAGCTTAACGTACTCTGCAGCTCAGCTGTGGAACAATCTTCCACAAGAAATCAAAGACATCACCAATTCCTATACATATAATCGCAAATTATTCCAACACTATCTCAGTACGGATTACCCCCCCCCCCCCCCCCCGCGTAATAATAATAATAATAATAATAATAATAATAATAATAATAATAATAATAAAAATAATAATAATAATAATAATAATAAAATCCTAGTATAACAGCCAGTCCCCCTTTTGGTAGACCAGAGTGTTCCACATAGCTAACACGTGCTCACCATTCATTAATATTACTGAGTCGTGCAGTATTGATTTTTGCATTTTCGTCATGCCTTTATAATGCATATATACTTTTTTTTTTTTATATTATTGCTGTTCTCAGTTAGCCTTGAATGATGTTTGAATGAAAAAATGTATGAAAGAGATGGAATAACAGAAGACGGAATAATAGAAGATGGATTAATACAAGATGGAATAATACAAGATAGAATAATAGAAGATGGGATAATACAAGATGGAATAATACAAGATGGAATAATACAAGATGGAATAATACGAGAGGTAATAATAAAAGACATAATAATACAAGATAGAATAATACAAGACAGAATAACACAAGACATAATAATAAAGGATAGAACAAGACAAGACAGAATATTACGATACACATTAATGCAAGATAAAGTAATACAAAACAAAATAATACAAGTGAAGATAGAATAATATACGTTAGAATAAAACCAAAAAGATACGACAAAGAAGGTAATATAAAAAAAAAAACAAAAAACTATATGATAAGGGTAAAATAAGACAGGAAACGATAAGGCAAGACAAAATAATGTAAAATAAGACGAGACAATATAAGACAAATTATTATGAGATGGGATGCTATATCTACGCTGTCTCGCTATTATGGGAAATGGGAAAATAGGAGTACACCTCAACCAAACCCTCTTCTTTGTGACCTAAGTTGGAATGGACGCATAGTTAACGTTGATCCCAGATGGAGGAGGAGAAGAAGAAGAAGAAGAAGAAGAAGAAGAAGAAGAAGAAGAAGAAGAAGAAGAAGAAGAAGAAGAAGAAGAAGAAGGAGGAGGAGGAGGAGGAGGTGAAGTAGGAGGAGGAGAATAAGAAGAAGAAGAAGAAGAAGAAGAAGAAGAAGAAGAAGATAGTCGCATAAGTTAACATAAAATAAGACAAATCAAGATAATATAAGTTAAGGCAAGACAAGTTAAAAATATAATGCAAGCTAGATAAGGCAAGATAAGACAATACAAGATGAGCAAGATTAGCAAGTGAAGAAAGTATAGGAGGAATGGGAAAAAAGAAGAGATAACAAATAAAGACAGGAAAAGATATGACAAGATAATACAAGACAAGATGATCAGACAAATAAAGACAAGGTAAGTTAAACACTTCAAGACACGATCAGACATGATATGTTAAGACGACATAAGATAACATAAGACAAGGCACAAGTAGACAACAAAAGACATTATATGTTAAGACCACATCCGATTACATAAGACAAGGCACAAGTGGACAAGACAAGATAACATATGACAATACAACGTAAGACGACAACAGCAGCAAATACTACTACTACTACTACTACTACTACTACTACTACTACTACTACTACTACTACTACTACTACTACTACTACTACTACTACTACTACTACTACTACTACTACTACTACTACTACTAATACTACTGCTACTACTACTACTACTACTACTACTACTACTACTACTACTACTACTACTACTACTACTGCTGCTGCTGCTGCTGCTGCTGGTGCTGCTGCTGCTGCTACTACTACTACTACTACTACTACTACTACTACTACTACTACTACTACTACTACTACTACTACTACTAACTCTACTACTAGTACTACTACTACTGCTTCTGCTGCTACTACTACTACTACTACTACTACTACTACTACTACTACTACTACTACTACTACTACTACTACTACTACTACTACTACTACTACTACTACTACTACTACTGCTGCTGCTGCTGCTGCCGGTGCTGCTGCTACTACTACTACTACTACTAATTCGTTTTTAAATACTTTTCATATTCATTTTCATCATCGTGTTCTGTAATTCCTCTTTCCGACTCTTAAATCGTCTTTTTTTTAGATAGACAGCGTCTGAATGTCTGTCTGTCTGTCTGCCTGCCTGCCTGCCTGCCTGCCTGCCTGCCTGCCTGCCTGCCTGCCTGTCTGTCTGTCTGTCTGTCTGTCTGTCTGTCTGTCTGTCTGTCTATCTGTCTGTCTGTCTGTCTGTCTGTCTGTCTGTCTGTCTGTCTGTCTGTCTGTCTGTCTGTCTGTCTGTCTGTCTGTCTGTCTGTCTGTCTGTCTGTCTGTATGTCTGTCTGTCTGTCTGTCTGTCTTTCTTTCTTTCTTTCTTTCTTTCTTTCTTTCTTTCTTTCTTTCTTTCTTTCTTTCTTTCTTTCTTTCTGTTTTTGTTTGTTTGTGTGCTAATTATTTCTATTTACCCGTTTGCCTGTCTCTCTATTTGTATGCGTGCAATTATGGCTCCCCCCACCCCCTCCCAAAAAAAAAAAAAACCTTTCTGACAATTTGCTAATACATGTACTGCAAGATTTCTGTGTGTAACATGTCAAAAACTCTTCAGGTACACGCTTGCATGTTTATAGGAATACGGCTGTGACAATCCTGAATGTTAGTTGGTCATATATCCTTTACAGTACGTCACAGCCAGCCCCAGCATTCTTATGGGCTGTTTGTGATTTCTTGGCAAGAATACGTTCAGTAGTTTGCCATTGCTTTCTGAATGACCAGCACTCATTACATTGTATGAAAACCAGCGCAAGGTGGTCTGCTTTCAAGTCGTCTGCAGCTGTGTTTTGAACACGGGATGCGGGATTTCCAATTGCGCTCATAACCCACATGCCCAAAAAGATAAAAACAATGCAATCACAAGCAGACACGACGAAGACGCTAACCCATGAAACAAATGAGGATCTTGACAGTTTATGTTATCTTCCACTTTAGGTTAAAATGCAACATGTGGTGCTTGAGCCTACAGTATCGCCTTGGGATATGCATCCCGATCAGCGTCCCCTGCAACATCTTTGTTTCTGTGCAGCATAATCAATGCATTTGCGTCGGACCCCCCACGAGTGCAACATCAGCTCCTGCCACCAATAAAGTTTCAGTGGCGCTAGCAACCAGTACCCCGCAGACAGTTACTTCAACATCGAGATTATCACCGCCGGAACAAAGTTCGCCGCAAGCTACAGAAATTGAAAGGACGTTAACTCCAGATGCCACTATGCTTCTGGGCAGTACAATGCAGACATTCGCATCCGTTGAAACATCATCAGTGACCCAAGTGTTGAGTACAGCAGCTTCTTCTACGGAAGGTCCACCAAAGTGGATAATTCCATCTATCGTAATTGCAACTGAGTCAAATTTGCTAAAGACATCAACGACACAAGCTGAAATGGAAAGATCCAGCGAAAGCCAATCAATTATAGAAGGATATACCGCTACTTATTCCACGTTAACATCATCCGCTCAACAAACTCCATCCTTACAAGCATCTTCTACTTCATTATCTTTGTTAGAAGCGAGCGTTACGCCAACAGTTTATGGCACAGTTTCAGCAACAATAACGATATCAACATTACAAGCATCTTCTACTTCATTAGCTTTGTTAGAAGCGAACGTTACGCCAACAGTTTATGGCACAGCTTCAGCAACAATAACGATATCAACATTGACATCATCAGCTGTAACTGGGAATGTGACAGTGTAAACTGCGATGTCACCCAGGAGCAGCCAGCCCCTCGCCAATCACAGCTCTGATAGTTAATACAGCATAAATGATCATCATCAGCATCATGTTTGCTGCCAAATGGCTTAGTCTTCCAAGTATCTCCTGAGATCTCAGTCTTTGGTTTTCTGGCTAAATTCTATTGATGCTATCCCGTCCCCCAAATACAATCTTAGGCAATCCAGCATGATTTCTCTACATCCACCTCTGCTTCTTGTACCGTTAATCTTTCCAGTCGTTACGATATTTTCCAATGCTTATCTTCTCATTGTATTACAAAAGGGCATTGCCCCTTTCTTTCTTTTTGTGCCGAATGTTGGTGACGCTCACCAAACCAACACCCCACACAGTGCCAACGGCTTCGGGCGGAAGAACGCAAATGGCAGGGCAGAATTCTTATCCTGGTGCATGGAAATGCAATCTAAAGACTAATTTTCAAGGCAGGGTACACCAGGCCCCTAGCGTTGGTCGGCAACTGGTCTAAGATCAAAGCTCATTAAGAACAGTTAAAGCATTGATTTGCTGATCCGGCAGTTTCTGCAGCTGGTCTTGTTCCAGATGTCTTGGAGTTACCTTTCCTCTTAAATAAACTAGGCAGACCAAGAGAGGGATCATGCTGCTTGGGCAACACATGGCCTCTACAATTCAGCCCAGATCTTGTGCAAAGGAAAGGCATAACTCCATTCATGGTCCCCGCCATGGGTTGTAGTGATTATGTCTTTTTTGAAGCACAATGTAACAAACTATCATCTGTCAAAACGGCAATATGCTTGTGCAGGGGTGGCCAACCTTTTCAGCAGGCGGGCCTAATTTCAGAAATAATATTTCCTGCCGGGCCACACACCTATTTTTTTTTGGTTAAATTAAAGTAAACAAGCAAGCGTGCTATAGCTTCGACCACATCGTCGTTTCCCACTCCGCGGGCCGCAACATGACTACTGACGGGCCGCATGCGGCCCGCGGGCCTCGTATTGGCCACCCCTGTGCTAGTGATTAGTGCCTCTTTCTTAAAATAGTATAATTTCCAAGCAAATGAAAGTAGAACATTATATACAACTATAGACAATAGTATTCCAAAATGCACTGAAAGTACAAAACACGAAACTACCGAGAGACCAGGCATAAAATAACTCCTAAGATTCCATTTCAAGACCATACCAAACCCAACATACCACCATTTTAGACGCTCCGAAAGTTGTGGGTTCGATTCAAGCCTATCTCGTTCGATTCACGAGTGCAGTTTCCTCAGAGGCTCCTAGGGGTCGTCGATATAGCTACGGAGTTCGTGCTTTGTGAGAAGCTTTCGGCAAGCCGCCCAGCGGAAAGAAACCGAGCCATATGAGATGAGATAAACCCCAATGAGAGGGAATGGACGCTCGGACCTTTTAAACCCGTTTAATTTTCATTAACAGAAGTACATTAGCACGACTCATGATCACCATTATCATTATGAATATCTCAAGGGAGGTAAGGTGGGAAACTAGAAAATAATCAAAAGTCGGCAAGGGTTAGAATACAGTGTTTCCCAACGTGGGGCCCACGCCCCACAGGGGGGCAATTTGACTGTTAAAGGGGGCAATTCGAAAATGGAAGAAATCGGCTGAATATAACAAAACGGGGAGACTTGAGACTGAAGTTAACTAAATTGGAACCTGACATAAGATCTCTTTGCAGCAAGCATCAAGCGCAAGGATCTCACTAAATTTAAATAATAAATAATTACTAATAATTAAAATAATATAGACAAATCTTTCATTAAAATTATTTTGTACTTGAATTTCAGTTCTCCGTTATATGTTTTGAAAATTTACTTACTGTGTTTGCTCAATAATTACCTAGTGATGTCTTCCTAAAACCTATCATTCAAGTTTCTTTAGTGAACATTTCAATTTTTGAATATTAAAAATAATGTATATGTTGAGGGGGGGGGGCATGGGGCGGGGGAGGGGGGAAATATGAATTTTAGAAAGGCTTAAGTGGGGCATGGCACAAAAAAGGTTGGGAAACACTGGGTTAGATCGTTCATTATGTCAAGGGAGATAAGTTGGCTGACAATGCAATTGAAAACAATATATTCCTTCAGTGAATTTGACCACAGGCGCCACAAACAATTGATTGCATGATCTATTGCCTGACATATGTTAGATTATTTATCACGCCAACGTGGGTAAGATTGACTGAACGCAGTTAAAGTATTAAAATATTAGTGTTTATAAAAATCATGTCAGGGAGAAATAATAGTGGTTGAACAAGAACAAAGTGCAAATGTGAGATCGTTTATTATGTCAGAGGAGGTAAGATTGTTGTAACCACATAATGTGTTCAAGTGTTACACCCCTTCTCCCGTCAATGACAGGGAAGGTTAATTGAAAAGAAATAACAAACGTGCATAAGTTAAAATATGTATCAAGTTAACGGATATATATATATATCTGCAAAGCCGGCTCCCTGGCCGAGGCGTTAGCAGCTTTGTCCGTAATCCCGAATACTCTTGTAGTTGACGTGAGTACACGAGAATTGGAAGCGGTTCGCGTCGCACCATTGACTTATGAGAGTATGGAGCCGGTCGCTCAGAAAGTCGTGGCGTGCTGATGAGCGTAATCTAGCCTAGGAATCAACAAACAGCTGATAGATGCTGATGTTGACCGCAATATCCTGAAACAGGATGGAAACGCGGGAAAAAAATATATATGCAAAGTAAAGGATCCAAATGACACGTCTTGTAGCGCATTGGACATTATGCTAGGCCCACATATTATAGGTCACGTGACACTCGGTGGGCAGTATCACGCCTGCCGCCTTTATTTCCCAAGACATATCTAATTTAGACTGGGTCCAACTGGGAACCCAGATCAATTATATTTAAAAAAAAAAACTGGAATTCGCACTGTTGCGGATTGAACGCATGACCTCGCGATCGAAAGACGAGTGTCTAGTCAATACACTATCTCCACTGTGTTGGTAGTTAGGAACCAATGAAATGTTTGCACGTGGCTCCCATTTTTTATAGTTGTAAGACTGAATGGCGACAATTCGAATGTCACCAAACCCGACACCCCGCATTGTGCTAACGGCTTCCGGCGGAGGAGCGCAGTTAGGAGGCCACAAGTCTTATCCAGACCAGGCCTTAAGCCTTTGTCGGCAGCTGGTCTAGGATCGAAGCTCCGACATTCAGAGCATTGCATTGTTGATCCGGCAGCTTCTGCAGCTTGTCTTGTTCCAGATGCATTGGTGTTGCCTTTCCTTTGGAGTAAACTAGGCAGGCAGAGAGAGGGATCATGCTGCATGGGCAACGCAGGGTCTCTACAATTTAGCCCTGGCTTTGTGATATGGGAAGATGTAATGCCATCCATGGTCTGATTGTAGTTGATTATGCCTATTTTGAAGCACAGTATAACAAACTAGTGCTTGTTAAGACGACAAGGTGCCAGTGAGTGAGTGAAACTGAATGATACAACATTTGGTGATGATTGACCTATTTTTCCATACGTCCGTAAGAAAGACAATGTGATTAACACAAGACACTTTAAGGACATCAGTTGATGACTTTGTGTAAACAACCTGCGATATGCTGATGCCACGATATGCTGATGCCACGATATGCTGATGCCACGATATGCTGATGCCACGATATGCTGATGCCAGTATTTGCTTATGACAGGAGTTTTCACAGCTGAATTAAAATGAAACTCAATTACAAGAAGTGATAGATGGATGGGTGGATGGATGGATGGATGGATGGATGGATAGATGGATGGGTGGATATAATTTCAAAGAAAGTCAAAAGAAATAGTAGTTGGATACCAGAAAAAGAAAAGTAACTGGTAACTAAAAAAGTAAATGTCTCCCTAAGTGCACAATCACAGTAAACTGTTGAGTTTAGTTGAGTCAAAAACGGACAAAACAATACTCGGGACATTACCAAACGCGTTCCGTCTTCTTGAACAACCAGCAAAGAGTCCCACATATCACTCAATATACGAGAAAGATACGACACAGAAAGTCAGTTTAAAGCTGCTGTGTTAGACAGTGTAAATTACCATGGAAATATATGTTCCAACTTAAAGATTTTATTGTTTTGTCTTGTTTAATGTTTAGTGACTCATGTAATTTGCACATAACGATTTGAAGCCAAATATGCCAGTCAATAAATTATGCAACCTGTTGTTTGACTTTTCATTACTAACATTTTATGGCTATGTTTTGGGTTCAAAAGTGCATTTTTTTCGGAGACTCCTTGGGGTCGTCGCCGGGGCTACGGAGTTTGTGCTTTATGCGGGGCAATGAAGTCGATCCTCTCGACTCTTAAGGCTTTTTTTTCTATTACTAAACTTTTGTTATCAGTTTTGTTGTCACATTTATAACGATGGCACATCAGATAGCTCTCACCACGAAGAGATTGTCACAAAGGAGGAATATCCTCTGGCCTGGATCTTTCCCCCACCCTCGTTGATTATTGCATAAAAGATAACATTGAGCAATGATGCCAGAGAAATTGTGATCCCATGGGATGGAAGTGTGGACCGAGCGTGAATTATTTGCCTGTGGGTTCTGCATATACACATGATAAGATCCACATTGCCTAACATTTAAGAAAAGTCGTCTCAATTCGACAAATCCAGCTGTGTGACTGTACATGAACTTAATCTCGGTAAATTTATGTTGGTTTTCCTTTGTCTTCCACATTGATGCCTTAGTGGTATGTAATAAAGTGGTGCTTTACTCACAGAGTGCGTTATAATGTAAAGAAACACGTTTTGTTGTTGTTGTTGTTGTTAATGTTATTGTTATTTTTGCTGTTATTTGTATTATTGTTATTATTGTTGTTGTTATAGTTGTTGTTGTTATTGCTGTTGTTGCGACTGTTGCTGTTGTAGTGGTTATAGTTATTATTATTGTCGTTCTTGTTGTTGATATTGTTGTTAATGTTGTTGTTGTTTGTTATTATTGTTGACATTGGTGTTGTTGTTATTTTTGTTATTATTGTTGTTATTATTGTTGTTATTATTGTTGTTATTATTCTTGCAGTTGTTGCTTTTATGATTGTTGATTTGTTATTGTTGTTGTTGTTGTTCGTATTGTTGTTGTTATTCTTATGGCTGTTGTTATTGTAATTATTGTTGTTGTTATTGTTATTGATGTTGTTATTGTCGTTATTGTTGTTGCTAATATTGTATTCTTATTGTTGTTGTTATTGTTTTTGTTGTTGCTATTATTGTTGTTGTTATTGTTGTAATAATTGGTGGTATTGGTGTTATTTTATTATTGTTGTTAACATTGTTGTTGTTATTATTGTTGTTGTGATTGTTATTGTTGTTATTGTTGTTTTGTTATTGTTGTTGATATTGTTGTTGTTATTGTTGTCGTTATTGTTATTATTGCTTTTGATATTGTCGTTATCGTTCTTGTTAATATTTTGTTCTTATTGTTGTTGTTATTGTTGTTGTTTTATTGTTGTTGTTATTGTTGTTGTTATTATTGTTGTTATTGTCGTTATTGTTGTTGTTAGTATTTTGTTCTTCTTGTTGTTGTTATTTTTATTGGTGTTGTTATTATTGTTGTTGTTAGTGTTGTTATTGTTGTTGTTGTTATTGTTATTATTATTAGTATTGTCGTTGTTATTGTTGTTAATATTTTCTTCTTATTGTTGTTGTTATTGTTATTGTTGTAGAAATTATTGTTGTTATTATTGTTGGTATTGTTATTTTTGTTATTGTTGTTGTTATTATTGTTGTTGTGATTGTGATTGTTGTTATTGTAATTGTTATTATGTTATTGTTGTTGTTCGTATTGCTGTTGCTATTATTTTTTGTTATTGTAGTTATTGTTGATGTTAATATTTTGTTCTTATTGTTGTTGTTGCCACTGTTGTTGCCACTGTTGTTGTTGTTGTTGTTGTTGTTGTTGTTGTTGTTGTTGTTGTTGTTGTTGTTGTTGTTGTTGTTGTTGTTGTTCATAGTCAGACTGCGGGAAAAGCAAGTTAAAAAAGGTGTGGCCAGACAAGAACACTATGCAGGAAGCCAAAGAAGATTAATAAACCAACACAGAACGTACGTTGTCAGCCGCTACACGCTGCGGGATGTACTGAAAAAAAGGGGGGGGGGGGATCTGAGCATTCGTGGACTGAATGGTTCAATGTGCAGTGAGGATGATCTGTCAGCTAACTGATGGAGTGAGATGCTATCAAGTTGGGGATCGCCCTTCTTCCTAGAGCGATATTTTACTCAGTGTTTGTCGGTGTCTATTGGACAACTTACCCGAGGACCAAGGCCACTTCGTTTTGATCTCACACAAATACCAGATGCATACAACGCAGAAGTGAAGAATCGTTTAGGATATCTATGCAGAAAATGACTCCTGATAAATTTCAGTACACGCTAGAGATATCTTGATGTCAGCAGTCAAAGATCTAATTCCGACCAAGAATAAACAACAAAAACCATGAATCACATCAGACACGTTAGAGTTAATAAAACAACGAAGTGAATTGAAATGGGAAGAAGGAGAAACCGATAACAGCAGGGTGATGTGTAAATATTTAACACCAGAAATAGGAAAGAACACAAGAAAGGACAAAATCCAGTATATTCAAGATTGTTGTACTAGAATAGAACGATATCATAAGAATTTAAGAGATTACGAAATGTTTAAAGAAATGAAGTTATTGACAAGAAGTGTTCACCCTCAATTACAAGTTTTCTGTGACAAGTTGGGAAATACCGTAACATAATCTAGAAATCTTATATATAAATTAGGATGTGCGTATCTCTGTCTGTATGTATGTCCTTTATTTGTTCGCGAACGGCCCATCCGATTGAGATGAAATTTTCTACACGCCTTCCTTTCATTCCAGAGCTGTCAACTGTGATATTTTGTTAGTGTGAAATCGCCTGCTTACTCAGTATTATTTCATTTTTCATTTTTCATCATGATTTCATATATCTCAGGGGACCTAACTCTGTAAAAGTTATTTCAAGGGGCATAACTTTTCTGTATAACTTATAGTCATATTGTGGCATCGTTTTCAAAGATTTATAAACCCTTTGTCCATAGTTATGTACCGGCATATGAGTTATAATAAATAATGATACAATCTGTAAGGCATTTTCAAAGTTTTCATAAAAATGATGCACAATGCATAACATTGTAACTCATCTTTTTTTGCTTAAGAAGTTACTGTAGTCATGCAGGTGATTAGAAAGAGTTTTCATTAAAAATAATGGATGGTGTGTGGTAGAACGTTCTTTTAAGTTACATTTTTTTTTGTTGTATGAATTTAATGAAGCCGGACAGGGTCAGTCAGACAGATAGACAGACAGACAGACAGATAGACAGTCGGGAACAGGAACTTATATGACTACTTATATAAATTAAATGAGATGCTTCACACCAGGAGCTGGGCGATGTCGGGCCGGGTCAGACAGACAGACAGACAGACAGACAGACAGATAGTCGGTAACGGGAACGGGAACTTATATGACTACTTATATGAATTAAATGAGATGCTTCCCACCAGGGACTGGGCGAAGCCGGGCAGGGTCAGCTAGTATCCTATAAATATGGAAAGAATATGCAGTGGAATGTATGACATAAATGGCTGTGACGTTATGAATGAGATACAATACACAATGACAGCAGAGACAGAACCTGAAAAATAATTTGATGAAATTGGATGGGCAATAAAGAACACGAAGAATGGTAAATCACCAGGATGTAATGAGATACCAGCTGAACTAATTAGCGGGAGAAGAAGAAAGCATACAAATCTATCACGCATAATGTAAAAAGATATAGGATATGGAAATATGGCATATGGACCAAATATTGGAAGATAACTATTTTCATTCCAGTACCAAAATAGAGTAACTTGAAATTATGCACCAACTATAGAACTGTTGCCCTGGTCAGTCATGCACATAAAATTCTACTTACAATCTTCATGGGAAGATTTCGTAAGAAAACGGTAGAAGAGATTAGTGTGGTTCAAGCTGGATTTAGACAAGGAAGAGGAACAAGAGATCACATACTCAACATGCGTTTAATAACAGAGACGTGCTGAGAATTTAATGTAAACTTATTCTCATGTATCCCTCAATGAAGTATACGCTCTCAACCAGCTCACGTCCAGCCCACATATTTTCTGCAGTCTCAAGCGTTTCGCCCCATGTCCTCTCCAGGCTATTCACCCCTGATTCTAGCTCCCCGTTACCCCCTATACAAACACTTTTGTTTAAGGGGAGATTGCCTTCATGGCAAAGTAGTCTAGCCACTTGCCTCGAGCTCTGAAAGTCTTGGGTTCGTTTTATGACCACTTCCTTTAGACGAGAGCAGTTTTGTCCAGAGGTCAAAGGAGCTTATGAGTTCGTGCTTTGTGCGATGCTCTCAACAGACGGCCGAGAGACCAGCAAGATTGGAGTCAAATCGGTTCTTGCAGATCTACAAATTTATAGAAAAGACCTTAGACTTGTAAAAAACATATATTGGAAACAACACGTTGCCATAAAGATTAATAATGAAGTAGCTCTATATTACCTTATTAAGAGAAGCGTGCAACATGGATGTCTAATGTCTCCAGATCTTTTGTTTTCCCTATACAGTGAACATATTTTTTTAGAGATTTAGAAGTTATGAGAGAAATCACCATTGTGGGACAAAACATAAATAACATTGGATATGCAGATGATACAGATGACTGCAGACAATCAACAGGATCCGCTACATTTAGTCATCATCATCATCTTCCACTTTTGCCGTGAAGCGTCGTGGGGTTGTGGATATATTTAGTAGGTGTGGTTGTTGCACACAGTGAACAACTGCGTGTAAAATTAAATTATAAGAAGACACAGATTATGGTCGTCACTTGGAAGACAGAAATATTATAATTTAATATACGGGTAAATGGGAATATTCTTAAACCAGTGAATCGGTACAACTATCTCGGAACAATCATAATATCTGATGGGAGGTGCCTTGAAGAGATTGTAACTATAATCGCTATGGCAAAGGTAGCCTTTTGCAAGATTGGAAACAAACTGGCCAATAAAATGATGTCAATTGCAACGAGTAAAAGAGTATTGAAGTACTACATAGAACCGCTATTTTTGTATTGATGTGAAGCGTGAACAATGAGCAGACAAGCTGAAAAAATATCTAATGGCTGTGGAAATGTGGTTTCTTAGGAAAATAAAAAGAACACCATAGACAGACAGAAAAACAAAACCAATGAGCAAGTCCTACAAGAAACAAATCAAAACCGTACACAGATTAGAGAAATTAGACGCAGACAGTAAAAATATGTTTGGTATGTTATGAGAAGTCATAAACTACAGAATGTTATGACTACTGGCAACATTTAGGTGTGGGGTAGGGGTCGGAGGGAGGGGGAGGAGGTTAACAGGGCGAAGGTACATCTAGATGGTTCGGCCACATTGCATAACTGAGGCAAAAGCACTGAGCTGATCCACGACTCTGTTGATCGCGTGAGATGGTGAAACATAACCGCCCACGGTTATCGGCAAGGCACATGATGATGAACTGGTTCTGGTAATCACATGACTAGATTTCCGTTTAGCAACGTTTTAGTGCAACCGTTTAGCCATTGTAATCATTGCTATATGGATCACGTGGAAGCGTTTGGTGCAATCTTGTATTTGTTAAAATAGAACGTCTCTGCCTGAGTGAAGATTTAATTTATACACAGCAGTCACAAACAATATGTTGCACGATTTTATTGTCTGGCATATCTCGCTGCATCTCGTCATGTGCTTGCTGCAGTGTTATATATCATATGATGAGAAAACGTGAATAATACTAATGCCAGGCAATAAATCGTGCAAAATATTGTTTGTAGCATCAGTGTTGAAATTCAGCAAGGGAATGCATAGTTTTGTAGATTTAATCTTCATTAATTTCATTTATTGTTTGTTTAATATATTCCACTGAGGGAGGGAGAGAGAGAGAGAGAGAGAGAGAGAGAGAGAGAGAGAGAGAGAGAGAGAGAGAGAGAGAGAGATAGAGAGAGTGTGTATGTGTACGTGTGTGTGTGTGTGTGTGTGTGTGTATGTGTGTGTGTGTGTGTGTGTGTGTGTGTGTGAATATCTGTACGTAGGGTGAATTTACAAAACATGAAGTTTGGATTAGCATATCGTTGTCCATCAGGAGGTTTTGTTGTTTCCAAAATCTTCGTAATAAAGACATTTATTTGTGTGTTCACATACTGGTTCAGCATTAGTTGTGTAGCTTGGCTTGAACTTCTGGTATGTCTTGTTTCGTCATGTTTCTTTGCCATGTCGTTCTCGTGCTCTGGTGTTATTCTCTTGCTCTTTTGTCCTCGTGCTGCGGTCTTATTTTCTCAGTCTGAATAATAGCATTGTATGGGTTTGGAGGAAATGTTCTCTGTTCTCGTCTATCTTCTTGGTCTGTTACTATTTCATCTTCTGGTCTTGCCTCTTTCGAAAATTTTTTTTTCAGAAAGAAAATTTATTTCAGAAATAATAATAATAACAAAACCCTAATATAACATCCAGTCCCCTTTCGGTGGACCAGTATATTCCACATAGCTAATAACAAGTGTCACAATATTATCTAATATTACAGAGTTGTGTAGTATTGATGTTCGCACTTTGCCCATGCCTTTATAATGCATGCCATTTATATTGTTGCTGCTCTCTGTTAGCTTGAAAGATGTATGAATAAAATAATGTATGAAAGTGAGTGACAGAAGGGCAGAATGTAAGACGGGCCTGCGTGCCCAATTCTTAAACCTTTTAAAATAAAGTTCGTTCTTTCGTTCGTTAGTTCGTTCCCTAATGCTGTTCTCCTATCTACTTTTCTGTGTTATAAATATTTTGGAATCCTCCTCCTTTCTTCTCATCCAATTTACCCTCATCTCTTATCTCTCCCTTGTTTAAACAGACAGACGTACATACGGACACACAGACATTCAGACAGACACTCAGATTGACAGACACAGACGGATAGTATATCATCCATCACTAAATTTGTCAATATGAGTACAAGAAAGATTGCTTTGTCATTTTTATTTATATTGTAACCATTGAATTATTCATAAGTTGTCATTTATACATATAAGATGTTCATGTGTACAATAATAGTCACGAAAATGCAGCTTAAGACAATTTATTTTTAGCCAAGTGCATTTGTAATATCCATTGGGACTGCGAGAAGTGAATACACATCAGAGATCGACTCATGCATACTCTCTCAAGTGTTCCCTATTACCTCCATAAATCATGGCCGAGTTAATATTTTACGAACCCCCAAAAGTCCAACAGATGGTCTCTGGACGCTAACAAAGTCCGACTGTTGGTCTCTGACAGCAAACAAACTCTAAACGGTTGGTCTCACGCCGCTAAAAAAATCCGACAGTTGGTGTCTGGCCGCTAGCGAAGTCCGATAAGTTTAGTATTTAACTCCAAACACATGAGTTCTATTCTGAAGCTCAACGCAATTCTATCCCCTTACAGTGTATTATTCATACAGCTGGGTTGGTTTGTCTTATTTCTAGTTTGCACTCAGGTCAGTTGCTTGTGCAGTGTTCTTTATTAGTTTTATTTCCCCGCTTTGTATTAAACTCTGCATCCACTTAATATCTTCTGGCTCTCTTATCGAGAGATTTAAATAGAACGATCTCCAATCTTTCATCACGTAGAATAGTTTATGCTATCTTTCAAAAGACATAGTGACTGTTAATATTGTTAAACATAAAAAAAAATACAAATATAATATCAACAGTCAAAACTACATCTCAGCCATCAATCACAATCACGAAAGAAGAAATTGAAAATGTCACAAACTACATTTTTAGAATCCATAGTCAACAACACGAGGACTGCAAAGTAAGAAATCAGACGTGTAAAGGCCATAATAATGCAGAAGTTAAACAATATTAAGAATCTATGGCACAACGCCACCAAATAAACTTAAGTAAAATGTTTGAGAACATGTATGTTTCCAATGGGACTGAAATAATAAGTTAAGTGCCTAATTCGCAATCAGTAAAGTACACAATTGGGGCTTTTCATATTAGATGTTAGAAGCAAATTAGAATACAGTGCAGCGGGAATTAGAAAAAAAAATACTGACTTTCTACAAGATCTGAATGTGGAAGAAAAGGTATTTATAAACATCATCTTAATTACTGATGGACAGAGGGAAGAGCAGAGTCCATGGGAATCTCGATACACTAAGGTAATAAACGGGCACTCTTCCGCTATTTGTGCTTCACCTCGACAACGCAAGGTACAAGAGGAACAAGATGAGATGAGATCTTAAATACTTAACCTTAGTAAACATTGCAATGGTTTGAACAAGAAAATCAGGAGCAGAGGCAAAGCTCGACCAGCACGAAGGTGGACACAAGACACTGCAAACATTTTAAGTATGAAAATGCACGAGGCATGGGACATTGAAGAGGATCGAGACTCTTATCAGGTCGTAGAGAGAACGAGGTTCTGCACAGGATCTACCACATGTTGGTGATGATGTGCTACTCAGAATTATAATGAGAAGAACAATCGGGAAAATAACGAGGGAAATTAGTGAAGAACAAAGTAATGGAGGAGCATTAATTCTCAATAAATACACCCGAACACTAATAGATAGATAAATGGAGGCATAGAAAGATCTACAGTTATGTTTTATACATTGCATCTTCTTCTTCTTCTTTCGTTCGCTTGAAATATATCTATAACTGCAATGTTGTCTCTTGTATGAATCTAACAGTCTTTTTTATTTCACTCAGCGGTCCATAGAGTTTATACATTACATCAAAGCATGTGAAAAATTGAAACATGATGAAATGATCAAAATATTGCAGAATATTAAAACTGATGGGAACAATCTCAAAATATTAATATATATTAACTGGAAACGTGTAGCAGAAATGAAAATGGGAAATATAGTCGGTAATGACGAAAGATTAAGCAAGACGTAAGACAAGGATGTGGTTTGTCATGGATCTCTCTCTCTCTCTCTCTCTCTCTCTCTCTCTCTCTCTCTCTCTCTCTCTCTCTCTCTCTCCCTCCCTCCCCCTCTGTCTCTGAGAAATAAAATTATAATATAATGACAATCAATTAAACAAGATACATAGCTATTGGTGGTGGATGTTGATATGTTATGCCAGCAGTGAAAAGATATTTGAAGCAGAATACAAATACTCAAGTTAAATAACAAGACCTAAATAATTGATGATTATAAACAGTAAATTATTAAAGTCAAGGAACCCGTTCCTAGCCTTAAGGCGTATTCGGCATAATGTGCTAGACCCATACATTTTGTACTAATCGGACCGGAGTGGTGGCGTGACAATATCCAACCGGCCGCCTTCACTTCTAAAGATTTTATCTTGTACTCATTATAGTTTAGATCAGTGGTTCTCAACCTTTTTTGGCCCATGCACCCCTTCACCATATGTTCAGAATGTCACCCCCCCCCTTTCGTCTTTCCTCCCTATAAACCCACCCCCATCCCGCTCCTACATAGTATACGTAAAAATGGAAGCTAACTTTAATAGCTCTTACTAGAACAAGTCTAGACGTCTACATAAAACGTGATTTGCGGGTCTATTTACATTATAAACCGAATTTCAGAAGAGCGAGAAGTACAGAACCGTAAAGTTTGGAGAGAAAAACAATACCAAGTAATCGGTTCTTGCATTAACGCGATCTTGAAATAATCTTAATTCCTCTCCCCACCCTCACCCCCGGATACCCTAAAATTCACCCGGGGGAGGAGGGGGGGGACATTCCCCACCGGTTGAGAACCACTGGTCTAGATCGACTGAGGAACCCACGGCACTTTGTAAAATCCGCCTGGATGCGAATTCGAACACTTGACCGCTGAGCGGGCAGGCAGGCGTATAGCCACTACGCTATCACACCTCCCAATCATAGATAGTATACAAATGATTGTATAAACACCGATCCTACGCTTGTAGTTTGCTGGTGTATTTAACGCAAAGTAAAGTCAATATTGCGAGCCCGCTGGCGTAGCTGGTAATGTTATGAGCATGATTGGAAGAGGGATTGGCGCCTGGGCTGGTCGTCTGCGAAAGTGGGGGATATTGGCCATCTAATCCCCCTGGCACGCAGGCCTACAAAATGTGGTAGTAGTATCACAGGACATACCTGCAGCCGGACACTGCTTGAGGACAATTTTATTTTTATATGGGAGTCTCCGTGGCGAAGTCGACAAGCGGTCTGCCTCGCGCTCCCAAGGTTGTGGGTTCGATTCCAGGCTACGTATTTCGGTTCACGAGTGCAGTTTTCTCGGAGACTCCCGGGGGTCGTCGCCGGTGCTACGGAGTTCATGTTATGTGCGATACTTTCTGCAGGTCGCCCTGCGGAAAGAGACCGAGCCTTATGGGATAAACCGGGGGCAATGAAGTAGATCCTCTCCACTTTTAAGACTTTTAAAAAGTCAATATAGTGCCCCATGGTAGCGTGGAAGCTAGCACACTTGCCTGCTGGCCCTTTGGTCATGTGTTTGAATCTCAATCGAGACGGGGATATTATTATTAATAACCTTGTGCTGCTATCGATGCAACTAAACTTGGCTACCAGGAAATGTTCAGAGAACTCGAGACGACTGGTGCTATAATGACAGCATCATTAATCGAATACCGATTGGTCTATATAAGCTAGTAGAAAATACCCAGTACGCCACAAGGGGATATGTTACTTACTTTATTACTTTTATTTAACTTATTTAACTTATTTACTTTTATGTTAGTTTATTACCGAAGTAGACAATTGATATTACTGTCCAAACATGTGTATATTTCAGCTTGAAGGATTTATCTAGTTATTTTACTTTATGTTGAGTGAATTCTACAGTATGTGCCTGACGAGATGCAGCGAAATATGCCAGGCAATAAATCGTGCAATCTATTGCTTGTGTCTTCGATTTTAAATTTTATTGAACTGTCAATGTGGTATTTATACTAATATATGTAATAATACTCATTGCCTATCGGGCTACTTTTGCCTTGGTATGTGAAAACGCTATATGTTCATTCTGGACAGGTCCGTGGCTTCCTATCATATAGTAATGTGTTGTGTTCCTGCTTCTGTGGGCAACTATTTGGTATTCACTATCGTAGCTGCCGCGTTGGAAGCGCTAGAGTTGAGACCTTTGGACTATGGGGTATTTGTAGGATTGGCTGAAGCCGCTGCTGTTGCTGCTGTTGCTGCAGTTGCTGCAGTTGCTGCTGCTGCTGTTGCTGCTGTTGTTGCTGCATAACCTGGGACAGCTGTGGGTGTGTTTAAGGCCGTGGCTTTAGATGGCCCTTCTGGTTTGCTTGGTGATGCTTCAGAGGAACCAGAGGCTGGGGAGTTAGAATTGTCAACGTCAGAATTCGAAACATTCGATGAGGACCCTTCTCCAGCACCTGCCAATTCTGTTGACTCTTCTGATTCGGAGTTGCTGGATTTTCCCATACACGTACACTTCTTGTAGAGGACATCCAAGCCGTTGCACTGGGTGAATTTTGAGATGCAGCTTCCCTTTCGATTATTTAGTTTTTTACAGCGTTCTTTACAGTCAGACCTAGAGTATAGAGTACACATTGATAATTCACCAAAGTAAATTAATCTGCGGCACTGATTGTCACTTACAGCACACGAGAAAAATATAAGCAATACATGATGTGGTTTGGTACATTACGTGAATGAAACCCTATCCGTTACCAATAAGAGGATACACAATAAAAAAGATGTGAATATAGTGACAGGGGAAGAGGAAGAAAATGATGGATCGACAGCGATATGACATTGCTAAGTAAATCAAACAGGATACGACGTAACCAAACCAAGCAGATACATTTGGCCTTGTAACACAGGCTTAGCTCTTCTACGCTTAACAGAAAGAGACAGCACCTACGTGTGACTAAATAATAGACAGTAGGAAGATACAAAGTCAGTCTAATGTAGAACATGTTATACTGTTTGGCCTGTAAGCGAACAAACACAAGATGCATTTCAACTCAGTTCTGCTTGTCAGCGACCCAGGAGATGGAGAAATTACGTAACTAAAGCAGATACATCAGGCCTTCTAAGACAAACATGGCTCCCCAACGCTAAACTAGAAGTGTGGGTTAGAAAAAGAGGCAGCATTCACCCGTGGCTAGACAGTAGACAATAGGAAGACATAGACTCAACATGGATCTATGTAATATAGAATAATTTAATCTGCATCTTTGCTTTAGTCTATAAGCAAATAAGCAAAAGATAAAAGCTCAACGTAATATAGAACAGTTGATACTTCATCCTTGTTTTAGTCTGAATGCAAACAAACAAAAGATAAAAGCTCAACACAGTTTACCATTTCATCGACTCAGTAAATTGACAAAAGACGCTGTAGCCAGGTAGTCTAGTATTTTCACACATCAGTGGCATAATTTTCCTCCCCGTATCATTCCCTTCTGTCTCTAATTCTCTTCTTCGTTTGTTTTTAGGTTTTTAGGGTTCCAGAGAAAGAGTTTATCTTATACAATTCTCAGTGCTTGTCACATCCAGGGTCTTTCCCTCGCCTCTTGATTCACTGTATTTGTCAAGTTCTGTTCGTAGGCCGCACACTGGTGACTGTCAAATCATATCAGTTCTTGGGACGCAGAGGTGTTTCCAAGGCACCAGGGCCGGGTTATATACTGGCCAAGACCTATTGACGCGTCCTCGTCGAGCGTCCTGGGCAACAGGTCCCTTCGGGGTCCTGGCTAAAATCAATAGGATCGCCGATTCCTCCGAAGTCGGAGAGTGTCTACCTGTACGGCGAGGAACCACCAGTCTGCACACCAATAAGCCAGACATGGGACAACGGATACTCACACAAACCTCAGGTCCTGTATGACATCAAACTGATGTTGGACAACAGGATGCCTTCATCCGACGTACAGGACTTCGCGTTGGAGCTCAAGCCAACGAACACAAGCAAGCAAGCAAGCAAGCATATCAGTTCTTCTATTCTACGCAGACACTAGTTAATTCATGTGTGTAGTTTATTAGTATCAACGTATCAAGAAGAGATAAGATCAGAAATGAAGAAATCAGGACTAAAGTGGGGGTTAAAGCTGCTCTAGATTTTATTAGAAAGCAGCAAGTCAAATGGTTTGGCCATGCAAGTAGGCTACCAGTCAACAGCATGCCACAACAGGCAATGACGTACAGACCAGATGGAAACAGAGGAAGAGGCCGACCACGTAAACGCTGGACGGAGGGAATAACAGAATCCATGGGAATGTCGATATACGAAGCCCATAACCGGGCACTCTCACGAAGTTTATACTTCACCTCGACACCGCAAGGTACAAGAGGAACATGATGAGAGAGAGAGAGAGTTTATTAGTAATTGTTTTAATTGGTCTACGTATTTCTAATCCATACGTTAGTATCGATTTATCGTTGAGCTAGACATGGTTACACACGGATATACAAACATGTAACTAACAGTAACACGTGACAAATGAATTGACCTTGTACATTCATATTGAAGTTCTGGGCATTGATCTGTGCCCTCCACACTGTTGACGTCAGACCCATCATCTTCATTTGAACCAACTGCAGCGGTATCAGCCTGCAGGCACAGATAGGTCAAGCACACGGCCAGAGATACAACGATCTTCAGCATTGTTGCCATTCTCACAGTGTAGTGTTAGATGAGTATTTCTACAACATGCGAAACAGATAGAATACATTATTTAAAATAAAACAGCATATTACCTTAGGGAATTTAAACACTGAAGCAACAAACAGAATTGTGCACTATTTATTGCCTGGCATATTTTGCTGCATTTCATCATGTACCTACTGCAGAGTTATATATTATATGAAGTGAATTGAACTCCAGTGTAGTTTATACATCGTGCTTCTATTCCTAGTGCACTGGACTGCTTTTTCCATGTGGATTAACTTTCCATATTACCAGTGTCAATCGCCATCAGGCGAACTCACTCCGACTTATGAGGTACTTGTAATTTACGTCCACAAGTTAAGGACGAGAAGTCAACAATTTAGTCCAACTGATCGGTGTAGGGGTAGTATCTCCCTTCTCCCAACTACGGCATCAACACACCAGATGTTTAAGAACGAGCACACATATCCATTCGGCCATGCTGTCCTCCTTTCAGCTGATATAAGCGATTTGCACGCTTCATATATTCTATATGGAGACTTTTTGTGTGTGTTCTAATTTCTTGTCCTCTATTCAGTAACATTCTATTTTAGTACTGCTAACATTGAGCAACATCTTGTTATTCTGTATTAAAGCATTCTATGTGTTTGCGGTAACTTTAAACATTTATTATTAGTTGACAACCTTTCATGCTGGTAATAATATATGATGACGTAAGAAGCATGTTCAGCATGGTTGTTGTTTGCTGTTGTTATTATTGTTGTTGGTTGCTTGGTCAGTCGGTTAGTTGGTTTGTTAGTGAATCCTCTGGAAGACTGAGTTTTAACTCTTAAGTTCGATGCACTAGTATTCAGGTCGTCTGAGCTCTGACAAGATGATGTTTCCGTCGGAATGTGGTTGACGTTGACACTTCCCCTCCGACCCGCTACCAAACGACCCTTTGTGCTGTAGATCTCTCCATCCCCTCCCTATCTCAGAAATCAGCCTGGCGTGCAAGATCAAATCTGGAACATCACATCTGTTGGAGGATCATTATTATAGGTCATGATTCAGCACGTACAGACCACCTGGGATTAGGACTCGGGTTGTAATGTTTTTCCTCTACAGGATTTTGGCTGTTTCTGTGTCCACAGGCTTCAACCCAATGCATAGAGGCTGGTTATTGTTGGTTTGGTTTTGGTAATAATCACTTTCTCTGCACGCGAATATCACCATAATTGCTGCAGTTTTCTTCCATATATCACACAAGAAGAATCTTAGCACAGTGAACGAATTTTGTTGCACATGCAACGACCCAGAGTTGTGTATACACTATAATCTACATACTGTTTTCTTGTTCGTAGCTTTTCAGATTTGAAATTGGGCTGAACTGATTTAGTGTCGAAGGATACTATATCGTCAAATGTGACCTTCCATTTGGGCAGAAGGACGATATATCACCATACTAGGGTTATCGTGTTGTTTGTTTTGTTCAGTGGTATTTATTGCAAATGCAGTGCGCAGCGACTAGATTGGGTCTTTAGAAGGCAAGGGTACAGTAAATGCTGTGTATATACTGAGAACAGTAATTGAACTAGTTAGTTAGTTAGTCGCGGTTCCAACTTCACGGCAACGGGTCGTCCCCATATTACTCCGTTCCTGTTGCCAGTGAATATCACAAAATGCTCCTCACTGCCCCATGTGAACAATGGAATAGACAGGAGTGTCGGCAAGCCAACAGCCCGCACAGGTACACTGTGCATAATGCCGCCGCCAGAATGCCATCACAAAAGTCCTCCACGAAAAATACAGTTCATAGTCGATGAAAACGGCAGTCACCAGAAAGACTTCATTGACCAGGGTTTTATCCCATATGGCTCGGTCTCTTTCTGCAGGGCGACCCACCGAAAGCGCCGCACAAAGCACGAACTCCGTAGCTACAGCGACGACTCTCCTAAAAAATGCACTCGTGAACCGAAAAGGCAAACCAGTCGATCCAGCAACAGCCAGTCGTCATCGTTCCGAACATGCAGTTCACTCGAAAAACAACCGCGGACAGATGCAAAAGCATTCAACGCGAAATTCAAAACTCACAGTGTCGCGCCACGCACTCACTCAGTAGCAGGGCGACGGAACCATAGCCTCCTTAGTCGCCTCTTACGACGTGCATGGTAGGCAACAGTGTTACTATTCTTTGCTCCCCCATATGGGCCCCGGCAACACACGGGCGACAGTAATTTCCTGACAATTTCCGATTTCCTGCCCTTTAGACAGTAATTGAACGTTCTATAGAAGTAAACAAAGATCTACACCTCTGCTATATTGACTACACAAAGGCTGTCGATAAAGTGAGACATGTCGACATGATAAGGATGCTTGAAGATCTACAAATTGATGGAAATGACCTTAGACTTGTAAAAAAAAAAAAAACATATACTGGAAACAACAAGCGGCTATAAGAATTGATAATGAAGTAGGTCAATATCAGCCTATTAAGAGAGGTGTGAGACAGGTTTGTGTAATGTCTCCAGATCTGTTTTCCCTGTACAGTGAAAATATTTTCAGAAATGTAGAAGATATGGAAGGAATCACCATTGGCGGACGATACATCAATAACATTAGATATGCAGCTCATACAGTCTTGATTGCAGACAACGAACAGGACCTGCAAAATTTAGTAGATGCGGTTGTTGCACACAGTGAACAACTAGGATTAGAATTGAATTGTAAGAAGACACAGATTATGGTCGTCACTAGGAAGGAAGAAATACCACAATGTAATATACAGGTAAATGGGCATATTCTTAAACAAGTGAATCGGCCCAGCTGTCTCGGAACATTCATAACATCTGATGGGAGATGCCTTGAAGAGATTAGAACAAGAATTGCCATGGCGAAGGTGGCCTTTTGCAAGATGAAAAACATACCAACAAATAAAAAGATATCAATTGAAACGAGAAAAAGAGTGTTGAAGTGCTGCATAGAACATGTACTTCTGTATGGATGTGAAGCGTGGACAATGAGCAGACAAGCTGAAAAAGATCTGATGACTGTGGAAATGTGGTTTCTGAGGAAAATGCAAAGAATACCATGGACAGACAGAAAAGCCAATAACCATGTCCTACAAGAAACAAATGAAGATCGTAAACTGATTAGAGTCATTAGACGTAGACAGTCACAATTTTTTGGGCATGTTATGAGAAGAAACGAATTGCAGAACTTGGTAACACTGGCAAGATCGAAGGGAAGAGACCAAAGGGACGACCAAGAATTAAATACCCGGATGGCTTTGCCACATGGAATGGTCGACACAGAAACACGGAGCTGATCCACGACTCTGGTGATCGAGTGAGATGGCAAAACATGACCGCCCATGCTTATCGGCATGGCACATGATGGGTTGAGTGAAGAGAGATTTACATTATAATATTTGTTCATTTGATTGTGTACCGTGTTTGTTCCAAATCATTGTTATTGTGTGACACTGAATCAGTTCAGGAGCCATTTATTCCGTCTTATCTCATCATCTCATCTCATCTTGTTCCACTTATACCATGCGGTGTCGAGGTGAAGTATAAACAGCGGGAGAGTGCCCGTTTATGGGCTTCATATATCAAGATTCCCATGGACTCTGGTCTTCCCTCTTTCCATCGTGTATGTGGTCGGCCTCTTCGTCTGCTTCTATTTTGGTCTGTACATCATTGCTTGTGGTATACTGTTAGTTCGTAACCTCAGTGGAAGCCCCACTTTTGACATGCACTGAAGAGGAGCAGAGCTCTGTTATGAGTTTTTTTTTTTTTTTTTATTAGCGAAGGGATAAAACATATAAAATTCATCAGCGAATGACGATCCAGTAAAGAGATGCATGCCTATAAGTCAGTAAGTGTATGGGTGGAGTAGGAACCTTTAAATCGGTGTTACATCTGTAACAAACTGTTCACGGCCGGGACAGGCACATCGAATAGTACCCCCAGAGTCGATTATTCTAGAGGAATCCAAGCACTTTATCGGCGCTGAATGACTTGCATAGAACACAGTGGTGTCCACATCGAAAAATGACGCATTTGTTCTTTACTTTTTCAGAATAGATTCACCCCAAAAACATGTAATGTTTTCATTTGAAGCCCCCTGGTATATCTGGATGCCGAGGCAGCTGATTGGCTAGTATGACTGTCTGCTGGCCAGGCGGTAATATGTTTGAATCCCCATTTAGCTCGTCAGTCCCCATTCCCCCTCCCCCATTTACCTTGACCCCCGTATAGATCCTGTCTAAATATGGGTAAGGGCGAACCTTCTAGGTATTCAAGGCAGCTGGTGTGGTATTCACCATATCACAGATCGGGGTTCGCCTGGTCTGGAAATATGGGGCTAACATCATATACCAAATAGTTCTCAAAGCGTGAACAGGTGTCATTGACTTATTTACACTAATATCTGTTTTCTGGTTTGTTGTTGCTGTTGTGTCTAACTTATTTGCCTGATTTTAGAGTTTTTAAAGGGTAAATACCCTCGGGGGAGGGGGTGGTGGTGGTGGGGTGAGGGTGGGGGGGGGGAGAGAAGGATGAAGAGGAGTTTCATACAAGTTATTCGTCTAGAAACTGCAATAAGCTTTCTGAAAATATAACACCTCTACAACAAGTTGGTAGTATATTCAAGCACTTATTTTTGTAAAGATGATATGGTGGTTTTTCCCCGTTACCTTCCACTTGGCTTAATTCCATTAAAAACACTGTAAGCATACAATCGACGGCCTAAACATCATTTAAGTTAGTTAGTTAGTTAGTTAGTCGCAGTTCCAACTCACAGCTCACAGTGTCGCGCCACGCACTCACGCATTTAAGTGACTGTGCAATGGGCAAGACGAACTAACATTCTTATTAAAGATTTTATCCATGTTAAAGACTAACAAGGCATCTGTGTAAGCGAAAGTTATAATATTTATTAATTGAACAAGGCATCTTTGTAGACGAAAGTTGTGGATAAAACGAACAAGTCGCCTAAAAGGCTGACCTTTTTTTATAGTTGCATATCCTTTACAGGACGTTGTAGTCAACACCAGCATTTTACTGCCGTTGTTGATGTTTTGGCAAGTTTTATATTCAGTAGTTTGCCATTGCTTTCTGAACGACCGGCTCCCATACCGACACGTTAAAACCAGCGCGACACGGTCTGCTTTCAAATCGGTCACAACTGTGTTTTGAACGCGGGTAAGCGGCATTACGAATCGCGTCCGTAACTAAGTCGCCACGGAGACCGGCTAAGACTGACTAGGCATTCGTTTAAAAGACGTTATGCAAAGATAACACAAATTTAAGTTATGGCAAAAGTGTTCCCGAAGAACCGCAGTAGCGCAGTGACAAGCAGGTTTGCCTGCCAACCCTGTGGTCATATGTTCAAGTCTCTTTCCAGAAGGAATTATTTTAATTATCTCAGACTCCCAGGTCGATCCAGTCTATCGTGGGCATTGGGAAATGTCCTGGGAAGTCAAGGCGTCCGGCGTCATGTCGACAACATCGCCCATGGAGTGGATGACTGGTCTATACAAATATAGAGCTACACCTTATACCAAACAATCCCCGGGACCTGTAAAAGTGTCCCAAAAGGTGATCCCAAGGAAGCCACGAAGTCAAACGAAGTCAGCATTTTTCAAAAGATATATAGGCTGAAGAATGAGCAACTTCCAGACATGCACTTACCAAAGTAGAGCTGTTAACTTTGTGACCAATTCAGTGTTTCAGGCCGTTTTATAGGAAGTTGTTCAATGGGATTGCCTGCTGGCGATAACAGATAACAAAGGAAATGAATGGGTCATGAATTGAATGTCTTTGCCAGAAAAACATCAGCTCTTCTGTTATCGTTTTCCTTACGTATGACGAAGAGACTTCAACGCATTTGATATCTTCATAACAAATTCTTTCAGCGTTCGTTCTTGTAAACATAGCTGAGGTAAACATAATTCCTAGTTAAATACTGTTCATTGTTCACTATTTTACACTTGACCTACCACGATTCAGTATTTTTGTTCTCTGTTTTGATATTTGTGTATTCAGAACTACGTTCTGTTAGATTGACGTGAATTGGGCTGTGACGGATACAACAAGCTGAGGAAATGTGTTTACATCTAGGTTGTCTTGTGACAACAGTCCATCCGACATATTTTCTACCCATTGAAAAGTGTAAGTAGAGCGAATCGTTTTATTATGCGTCAACGTCAGCGGCTATAGACGCGAGAGTGATCTACATAGATTAGAACAGTGGTTCTCATCCTTTTTTGGCCAATGCACCCCTTCACCATATGCTCAGAATGTCAACCTCCTCCCCCCCCCCCTTATCGTATTTCCTCCCTATAAATCACCCCACCCCCATCCTTAAATACTATACGTAAAAATGGGAGCTAAATTTAATAACACATACTAGAGGAAGTCTAGACGTCTACATAAAACGTGATTTGCGTATTTATTTACGTTATAAAACGAATTTCAGAAGGGCGAGAAGTACAGAACTGTAAAGTGTGGAGGGAAAAACAATATCAAGTAATCGGTTCTTTTATTAAAACTATCTTGAAATAATCATAATTCCCCCCCCCCCCCCCCCCCCCCCCCCAGGAAACTCTAAATTCTTCCCTTGGGGGTGGGGGGGGGGGAGATTCCCCACCGGTTGAGAACCACTGGATTAGAATATTATACCGCTATTTTCATTTCCTATTTCCTGTTTTGGTTTTCCATGACGGGGCATCTCTTTGTCATAATATTAAGCTTCTTCTTGTTCTTGCACTTCTTGTGGTTCTTATTTTTCTACGTCACACCATCTTTCTCCTCCTATTCATCTCCTTTCATCGCCTCATCGTCTTCTCCTTATGTTTCTCCTCTTATTCTTTCTTCTCCTTCTTTTTTTTTTTCCCGTTCAGCAGCTGCTGTTGCTGATGCCTATTCTGCTGCTGTGTCTTCTTCTCCCCTTCCCCAATCATTCTCCTTCTTCCTCTTCATTTTTATCCATCTTCTCCATACCTCCACCTCATCCTCTATCTCCTCCTGTTTCTTCTCCCGTCTTATTCTTCACTTTCTTGTCCTTATAATCTTTCTTCGTTGTCTTCCTCCTTCTTGTCCACTAACACGAGCTTGTTCCTTACTATATCTCCAGCCGCCCTACTGTGACGTCTGCTAAAGCTACTACTTACCCAAACTCTGTAAAAGGCATCAGTGGCTTGTTCTTAAACATCCGGTATCCTGACGCTCAGGTTGCGGGTTCAACTTCTACACTGGTCAGTTGGACTAAAATATTGACTTCTCATCCTTGTCAAGTACATTAGAAGTCGGAGTGTGTTCGCCTAATGGCGACTAACACTGGTAACATGGAAAGCTAATCCACACGCAAAAATCAGTCCAGTGCTATTAGAAGTAGCAGCATATGTGTCGACTAAGTTTGAGTTCAAAGCGAGGGCACGAGACAACAAAATAATACAGCCAGCAGCTGAGACATGACATTGGAGACATGACATTTGAGACATGACATTTGAGACATGACATTAGAGACATGACATTGGAGATATGACATTGGAGATATGACATTGGAGATATGACATTAGAGACATGACATTAGAGACATGACATTGGAGATATGACATTAGAGACATGACATTGGAGATATGACATTAGAGACATGACATTGGAGATATGACATTAGAGACATGACATTGGAGATATGACATTAGAGACATGACATTGGAGATATGACATTAGAGACATGACATTGGAGATATGACATTAGAGACATGACATTGGAGATATGACATTAGAGACATGACATTGGAGATATGACATTAGAAACATGACATTGGAGATATGACATTAGAGACATGATATTGGAGACATGATATTAGAGACATGACATTGGAGATATGACATTAGAGACATGACATTGGAGATATGACATTAGAGACATGACATTGGAGATATGGCATTAGAGACATGACATTAGGGACATGAAATTGGAGATATGACATTAGAAACATGACATTGGAGATATGACATTAGAGACATGACATTGGAGACATGATATTAGAGACATTACATTGGAGATATGACATTAGAGACATGACATTGGAGATATGCCATTAGAGACATGACATTGGAGATATGACATTAGTGACATGACATTGGAGATATGACATTAGAGTCATGACATTGGAGATATGACATTAGAAACATGACATTGGAGATATGACATTGGAGACATTACATTAGAGACATGACATTGGAGATATGACATTAGAGACATGACATTAGAGACATGACATTGGAGATATGACATTAGATACATGACATTGGAGAGATGACATTAGAGACATGACATTGGAGATATGACATTAGAGACATGACATTGGAGATATGACATTAGAGACATGACATTGGAGATATGACATTAGAGACAAGACATTGGAGATATGACATTAGAGACATGACATTGGAGATATGACATTAGAGACATGACATTGGAGATATGCCATTAGAGACATGACATTGGAGATATGACATTAGAGACATGACATTGGAGATATGACATTAGAGACATGACATTGGAGATATGACATTAGAGACATGACATTGGAGATATGCCATTAGAGACATGACATTGGAGATATGACATTGGAGATATGACATTAGAGACATGACATTAGAGACATGACATTAGAGACATGACATTGCAGATATGACATTGGAGATATGACATTAGAGACATGACATTGGAGATATGACATTAGAAACATGACATTGGAGATGTGACATTAGAGACATGACATTAGGGACATGACATTAGAGACATGACATTGGAGATATGACATTGGAGACATGACATTAGAGACATGACATTAGAGACATGACATTGGAGATATGACATTAGAGACATGACATTAGAGACATGACATTGGAGATAAACTCTAAATCTGATGTCTTTTGACTTCCACCAGTGCGCTCGTCCTATGTAAGCTACTCTTGTGTTATATATCATTATTTTAATATCTATGTCTATTTCTCCTATGGTTATCTAGACCTAACCTTGCAATATTTTATACAATCTTTAGAAGTTTCAAGCTGACTCAAGGTTCTCGTGTACTTGGATTGAGTTTCTTGTGTACAGCTATCACTCATCACCACTGTTGCCTATTAGGTTCTCAAATGCTCATTTCAGTCACGTACTGTAAGCGCCAGGAAGTAACTGGTGGTTTTATTTTGTGTTCCTTAATTAAAAAATTTAGATACGAAACAAACAGTCATATAAACTATCAGGCAGGTGGGCAAATAGACATCCGCATAGCCATGCAGGAAGATAGGCAGATAGACAGAGCCACAAACAGTCGACAAGACAGATACACAGAACAGATCGGCGAACTAACATAGGAACAAACTGACTGACAAACCGGCGGATATGCGAGCAGACTGGCAGACAGGTAGTTGCGGGTCAAGATCAAAGCGCAGTAATGTGCGGAGATCTCGCCACTGGAACAGGGGCACAAAACAAAACAGAAAACTAGAGCACTAGTCCGTTCACTAATAATTGTCCTCATTCGCGATCAATTTTTTTGAAAACTGTTTGTTGCATCGTTATGAAATTTTTCCTACCGTCTTATGTATACCTCCACCCAAGGAATATGTCTTCGATAGGTCCAAGGTCAACAGAAAACATGGAAAGCGGCGACATTTCTGTGATGTTTTGGCGAACATGTAGTGAATTCACACTAACAAACTTGTTTTACAGTAATGTACTTCAATTCGGGTGACGACACAAGGCGTATCCATATTCGTATGGAAGTGGGTGCAATGTGTAATATTAGTAAAAACATTGAATTTACAAAGGCATGGGGTAAATAATGTGGAACTGAAATGGAAATGGACAGGAAAGTAGAATAAATACATTTCTTACCTTAGTTTTCATTTCCTTCTTGTTTCTTCAGCCGCTGGTTAATAATCTATACACAAGGATTCGTGTTGCTAGGATGTATTTAGCTTTTTATATGCAGTTCGTGATAGCTTCCAAACAGCTGTGCGTTAATGTGCGTATGGAGTGACCAGAGATGATATCGCAAGTTAGTCATCATGTGTCAATTTTTAAGGATCTGTTCAGCTGTCTGTGTAGTTTGTTCACACGTGCACATGGGTGACAGAACAGTTTTGAGTCTTCGTGAAAGATTGTCTACTCTGCTGTTTACTGTTCAGAGACGGAACATGATTACCTGGTTTGCACGACGAATATAGTTGTCAGTGTCTCTGTAGTGGGCTTTCTTCTTAACGGCCAAAATGTTGGTCTCGTTTCATTGAAGTTTATAGATTGATTCGTATGTTCTTGTGTTGTCCCCTCTCTTGATAACGTGTTTGTTCTCACGTTTCTTGTTATGTCACAATATGTTAGTTTCCACCGCAATCTTAATCTTCTATTTGTATTCAATGCGTTTAGTGTTTTTTGTTTTTGGACAATTGTTTGTCACCGTTGAGGGCTCGCGTAACTGAATATTTCACCACTGTGGAATACAAACTGATGCCATTGACAAGTTGTATTGTTTGTGCCGATGCTGTAATGTTTAGGGCCTGCAATTCTTCTGAATAGTTGGAGAAAAATATTCCAGTAGGTGTACACGTGGATTAATGTCTGCAATCTGCCCGGACATTAATCTGTGTCGGACGATTCCAGTAGTTTGATGACTGCTCTCGGTTGCATACAATTCAATCCATCCTTTCTCCAATAGTCATCTTCCTCTTTCAGCACATGGTCTGCACATTTTTCTCCAGTAACTTTTATGAATATTTAATTACGCGGACTGGGTTAGCATCTTGATGTCAGACAATTTGAATATAGTATTGTCAGCTGCCACCTGTCCTTTAATTTTAGCTCACACAAGTTCTATAAGGTTTAAATAAGATTGTTACAGCGGAAGTCTCAAGCACCCATGGCCGTGCTCTTCTATCGACTTGTCGATTTGATATTTCTTGCTTTTTATTTTTTGCGTCTATTTTACAAGGGACAACAATTCTAGCTTGAATTACGCTTCTGGAGATAGTATGTTTTCCCTTCGGAGCTTCCTTTGTGCTCGATGCCGTAGGTATTTTATCTTCTTGGGCAACTACATTATAATAGGATGCATTGTCCTAATTAGACAAGGCGGAATATCTAGGGATGATAGCACTGTATTCTCGAGCCAATCTCAAAGTACATTACCATTTATCTCATTATGATAATCCCTATTGTCTGTATGCTTTAATACGAATACGAGTTCAGCATACTGTAGTAAGCCATTATGTGTACTACCAGCATAGTCTATGACCAAACGCTGTCCTTTACTACTAAAATGTTTTGCATATCCTTTACAGGACATCGCTGTCAACATCAGCATCTTTCAGCAGTATGTTGATTTCTTGGCAAGATTACGCTCAGTAATTGCTTTCTGAGCGGCCGGCTCAGTTATCCCGCAAGTCACCAGCGGGGAACGAACCGCTCCCAGTTCTCGCCCGCTACGAGACTCTGCGTGATAAACGGGATTACGGAGAAAGTGTTGTAAGCCCTCGGCCAGAGAGACCGGCCCTTTACTACTGGGCACATTTATCTTTCCATCCATTGATTGTCATTCTTTTTGTCAGAATCTCCCTCGCCATCGCCTGGAGCCGACGGACAAACACGACGTGAACCCGACTGACAGATACGACGCAGTTGAGGTCCAGTGATTAGCGTGACGCACGACGCGCACGTGGACTAACAACCAAGGGCTAACTCATTTCATTTGTGTGGTGCGCATTGATCCAGGTTTCATCCAACTACACTATGTCATAATGTTCTTTGCGCATTTCCCTTATTTCACATAGGTATTCTCATTGCTCCTGAATGTGCTTGCTTGCAAATGATATTTCTACCTCCCTTGTACTTTCTAAACGTGAAGCCTATGTCATTATCATTTTTAATAAAGTTGTTATGGGTAGCTCTATGTCATGTTTCTTTCTCAACCAAACCCTGAGTTTTCTTGCAGTCATTGTTTCTTTGGTATCCAGCATTTTTATGATGGCTCGCCTTATGACGCCCTTGTCAAAGCTGTCTACAATTACCTTTCTACCTACCGTTTGCTTAATCTTCTTCTTCTTAGCATTCCGAGCCATTGAGGTTCTTTGCTGCGGATACAAGCCGTCTCCATTCGTCTCTCTGGTTGACCTTCTCTTGCCAGTCGCTGATTCCAAGTGCTTGTAGGTCTGTATGTATATTATCTCTCCACCGTCTTCTTGGTCTACCTCGGGGTCTACGGTAATTTATTTCCCGAGTGTAAGCGAGTTTTGTTACCCTATTATCTTCCATTCTTTCTATATGCCCCAGCCATTGCAGTCTATTAGCCTTCATGATACCAGTGATTAGCGGGGACTTAAACAGATCGTAAATGTCTTTGTTGCTTCTTCTTTTCCACTCTCCACTGTGTGTATCCCTAATGGGCCCAAAGATGCGTCTTACGACTTTGTTCTCAAAGGTTTGTAACAAGGCTTCGTCTCCTTTAGTTGTACTCCAGGTTTCAGAGCCATACAGCAAAACAGGTCTAATCAGTGTTTTGTATATTGTGATCTTGGTGTTAAGATAGCGCATTTGATTTTAGCAGATGTTGTAGTGCATAGTATATCTTATTTCCAGAGTTGATTCTAGCTTGTATTTCTTCCCTTATGATGTTGGAGCAGTTAAAGATTGTACCCAGGTATTTGTATGTTTCCGTTCTTTTAATGGTGATATTATCTATTTGTATGTGGAAAGAGTTTTTAGCCGTTCCTTCTCTTGAAATTACCATATATTCTGTCTTATCTTGGTTGATAACCAGCCCCATTTGTTGAGCCTTTTCCTTTAAGTGAGTCAATATTTCCAATGTCTTTTGTTCATTTTCCCCTATAATATCTATATCATATGCATAACCAAGCAGTTTGGATGTTCCTCCAATAGCACATTCCTCCTTTACCTTCCTTACAACTTTCTCTAGAGCCAGATTGAAAAGGAGCGGCCAGATGTTATTTGGAAAGGGTCTGATTTCCTGCCTTTATATGTTACTATATTATAAGTATCTTCCATGCATAGTCTGGTCATGTTGATTAACTTCCTTGGTATTCCAAATTCCTGCATAGCATTCCATAGACTATTCCTATGGACACTATCATAAGCCTTTTTAATATCCACAAAAATGTTATGGAGATCTCTTTTATATTCCCAATTTTTCTCGGCTATTTGTCGTAAGATAAATATCTGATCTATTGTTGATATGTTTTGTCTGAAACCCGCCTGGTAGTCACCTAATTTGTCTTCTGAATATGGTTTTTATCTATTTAGTAATACCGCGGATAGTATCTTATAGCTTATGGACAGGAGTGATATTCCTCTATAATTTTCACATTGGAACTTGTCTCCTTTCTTAAAGATCAATCAATCAATCATGTGCCATGCCGGAAAGCGTTGGCGGTCATGACTCGCCATTTCACTCGATCACCAGTGTCGTGGATCAGCTCAGTGTTCCTGTCTCGTCCATGCCATGTGGCCAAGCCATCTAGGTATTTTCCTCTCGGTCTTCCTCTTGGTCTGTTCCCTTCGATCTTGCCAGTTGTCACTAAGTTCTCCAATCCATTTCTTCTCATATCATGTCCAAAAAATTTTGACTGTCTACGTCTAACTTCGCTAATCAGTTTACGATGTTCATTTGTCTCCTGTAGTACTTGGTCATTGGTTTTTCTGTCTGTCCATGGTATTCTTTTTGCATTTTCCTCAGAAACCACATTTCTGCAGCCATCAGATGCTTTTCAGCTTGACTGCTCATTGTCCAAGTTTCACATCCATACAAAAGAACAGGCTCTATGTATCCCCTCAACACTCTTTTTCTCGTTTCATTTGACATCTTCGTGTCAGGGCATGCGGGAGTACAAGGAAATGAGCGGGCTGACAAGCTCGCAGGTGAGGCTACTGTGGAGGGCGGACGCGCCATGGACCAGGCTGACATTCTGAATGCTCTACGAGAAGTGAGACTTTTGCAAGAACCAAGTGATGACTGTGAATCTACAACAATGGCCAGACTGCGAGAGCAGCAAATTAAAAGAGGGGTGGCCAAACAAGAACACTACGCAGGAAGCCAAAGAAGATTGATAAACCAACACAGAACTGGCGTCGTTAGCCGCTACACGCTGCGGGATTTGCTGAGGAGGGGATCCGAGCACTTATGGACTGAATGGTCCGATGTGCAACGAGGATGATCTGTCGACTAACTAACTATTTGACATCTTTTTATTGGTCAGAATGTTTTTCATCTTGCTAAAGGCTACTTTCGCCATGGCGATTCTTATTCTAATCTCTTCAAGGCATCTCCCATCAGATGTTATGACTGTTCCAAGATAATTGTACCGATTCAGTTGTTGTAGAATATTTCCATTTACTTGTATATTACATTGTGGCACTTCTTCCTTCCCAGTGACGACCATAACCTGTGTCTTTTTACAATTTAATTCTAACCCCAGTTGCTCACTATGTACAACAACCGCATCTACTAATTGTTGCAGGTCCTGCGCATTGTCTGCAATAAATATTGTATCATCTGCATATCTAATGTTATTGATGTTTCGTCCTCCAATGCTGATTCCATTTATATCCTCTACATTTCTGAAAATATTTTCACTGTATAGGGAAAAAAGATCTGGAGACATCACACATTCCTGCCTAACACCTCTCTTAATTGGCTGATACTGTCCCACTTCATTATCAATCCTGATTGCAGCTTGTTGTTTCCAATATATGTTTTTTATAAGTCTAATGTCTTTCCTTGGCTTAGAGGTTATGACGTTTCTCCGTTATCTCGTATACTCTCGTCGGTAACGTGATGACGGTTCAAATCAGCAGTGGTTCGAATCGCATGGGTAACTTACAGGGTATGTGAGCCGGCCGCCCAGAAAGCAATGGCAAACTACTGAGCGTAATCTTGCCAGGAGATCAACATACAGCTGAAAGATGCTGGTGTTTACAGCTAAGTCCTGTAAAGGATATGCTAAAAAAAAAAAAAAAAAAGTCTTTCCCATCAATTTGTAGATCTGCAAGCATATCCACCATGCTGACATGTCTAACTCTATCAAAAGCCTTTGTATAGTCAATAAAGCAAAGATGTATATCCTTGTTTACTTCTATAGCACGTTCAATAACTGTTCGCAGCATATACACAGCATTTACTGTACCCTTTCCTTCTACAAACCCACATTGTTCTTCCCCTATTTCAGGTTGTATCTTCTTCCTCACTCTTTGCATGATAATTCTTAGCAAAATCTTTGTGATGTGACTCATTATACTAATTGTTCTATGTTGAACACATTCCAAGGTTCCTGATTTCTTTGGGATTGCAATAAATACAGAGTTACATAATTCAGGAGGTATATCTCCAGTATCATATAATGTGTTCAGCAGTCTGGTGACTTGCTCTAGTCCAAATTCTTCTAAAGCTTTAATCATTTCTGTTGTGATGTTATCTGCACCGGGGGCCTTGCCAGCTTTCATATGCTTAAGAACATTTCGAACCTTCATCTCCAAAATTGGCGGTCCTTCATTATTAAATCTAATATCATACTGTTCGTCTCTGTTATCATCATAATGGTGTTTCACATAATCTGTCCATACATGAAGAATCTTGTCTTTTTCTATTATGATTTTGCCATCTTCAGTTTTTAGACACCCTGTTTATGTACTTGTTCTTTTATTAGTAAGTTCCTGAATTCTTTTGTGCACTAATTTGGTATTTTGACTGTTGTGTTGGTGTTCAATTTCTAAGCACTTTTCCTCAAGCCATGCTTCTTTTGCCTCCTTACATAATATTCTGACTTGTCTGTGAATTTCTTCATATTTGACAGAATTATTTTTGTTGAGTCTTATTGTTTCCATGAGGTGTAAAATTTCTTCAGTCATCCATTTCTTACGACCCACCTTCTTTAATTTTGGAATAGTTGTTTCTGCAGCCACATTGATTGAATTCTTCAACGTTTCCCATTGATCATCCACATCCTGGAATAGGATCTCTAGATCAGACAAAATTTCAAATCTGTTCTGTACTTCTATGTTGAATTTGTTTTGTATTTCCTTGTCATTACTCAATGTACACAAATCATATTTAGTATTTCCTGTTATATACTTGACTTTCTTCAACTTTATCCTCAATGTTCCTGTGAGTAATCTGTGGTCACTATAACAATCAGCACTGGGAACTGTTTTTGCTAGTGTTAATGCGTTTCTAAATCTTCTGCTAATCAGAATGTAGTCAATCTGGTTTCTAATCCTGCTATCAGGACTCCTCCATGTCCATAATCTTCTAGGGTGTTGCTTGAACCAGGTGTTTCCTACAATCATTTCCTGTTCTTTTGCCCACTCTACGAGTCTGTATCCTCTTTCATTTCTCTCTCTCCTAAACCATAGTTTCCTACTGTGTATCTATCCCCTTGATTTCCTACTTTTGCATTGAAGTCCCCTATTATGATGTTTATTTCTGAATTTTTACACTTCTTTAAGGCAGACTCTATGTCATTATAAAATTCTTCTACACTATCTTCACTTGATTGTCCTGTTGGGGCATATACTTGAATAATATTTATGCTAAAAGATCTGCCACTTAATTTAACTAGTAGAACTCTGTCCGGCACGGCCCAATATCCTTGAACATATTTTGCTGTTTTCCGGTCCAAAATAATTGCCACTCCTCTATGACGATCTTCACCTCCAGAATAAATAATCTTGAAATCTTCCTCTATCTTGCTCCTGTCCATCTCGTTTCGCACATACCTAAAATATTAATTTTTTCACTTTCAATTTCTTGTTTTATGTTCTCTAATTTTTCGTCGTCGGTTAATGTCCTAACGTTCCAAGTTGCTAATTTTAACGTCTCTGTCCTTGTCTTGCGATGATCAGTCTATAAGCGAATCATGATATACTAGGCACTTTTAAAGAGGTAGTTTGCCGTTGCTTTCCTCTATGGCAGTGACCTTACTGGTCGGAGATCGCAGCCATTGACTCAAGAAGAGTTCCTCTGCCTGCCGTCGTGAAGCTCGAGGCCATGACCCACAAATATCTGTCGGCTGCCCTCAAAATTTCATCCACCACCTGCCTTCCGTGGCTTCTTTTGAAAACTTCCAATAAAAGGAACACAAAATAACATCACATAATCCACAGGAAAACACTATTCACAGGAAATCCATAGGAAATCACACGAAATCCAAAGGATAACACTAAATAGCGTCCCTCAGAAAAGTAACGCTTCATTTTATGACTCTTTCCAGTCATGGGGTAATTCTTCTGTCCTCCAGATTTTTATTATTAGTTCGTATAGCTTTAGATGTAATGCATGGCCGCCTGCCTTTATAAATTCAGCAGCAACTCCATCAGCCGCAGTTGCCTTATTGTTTTTAAGTCGTGTTATTACATATATTACATTATTATTCGCTTAAAGACTGATCATCGCAAGACAAGGACAGAGACATTAAAATTAGCAACATGGAACGTTAGGACGTTAAACGACGACGGAAAATTAGAGAACATAAAACAAGAAATACAAAGAGAAAAAATTAATATTTTAGGTATGTGCGAAACGAGATGGACAGGGGCGGGCATCAAGATAGATGAAGATTTTAAGATTATTTATTCTGGAGGTGAAGATCGACACAGGGGAGTGGCAATAATTTTGGACCGGAAAACATCAAAATCTGTTCAAGGATATTGGGCCGTGTCGGACAGAGTTCTACTAGTTAAATTGAGTGGCAGACCTTTTAGCATAAATGTTATTCAAGTATATGCACCAACAGGAGAGTCTAGTGAAGATAGTGTAGAGGAATTCTATAATGACATAGATGCTGCCTTAAAGAAATGTAAAAATTCAGAAATAAATATCATAATAGTGCAAAATAGTTCAATGCAAAAGTAGAAAATTAAGGTGATTGATACACAGTAGAAAACTATGGTTTAGGAGAGAGAAATGGAAGAGGATACAGATTCGTAGAGTGGGCTAAAGAAAAGGAAATGATTGTAGGAAACACCTGGTTTAAGCAACACCCGAGAAGATTATGGATACGGAGGAGTCCTGATAACAGGATCATAAACCAGATTGACTACATTCTGATTAGCAGAAGATTTAGAAATGCACTAACAATAACAAAAAAGGTTCCCAGTGCTGATTGTTATAGTCACCACAGACTACTTACAGGAACATTGAGGATAAAGCTGAAGAAAGTCAAGTGTTTAACAGGAAACAATAAATATGATTTGTGTACATTGAGTAATGACAAGGAAATACAAAACAAATTCAACATAGAAGTACAGAACATATTTGATATATTCTCTGATCTAGAGATATTATTCCAGAATGTGAATGATCAATGGGAAATGTTAAAGAATTCGATCAGTTTGGCTGCAAAAACAACTATTCCAAAATTAAAGAAGGTGGGCCGTAAGAAATGGATGACTGAATAAATTTTTACACCTAATGGAAACAAGAAGACGAAACAAAAATAATCCTGCCAAATATGAAGAAATTCACAGACAAGTCAGAATATTATGTAGGAAGGCAAAAGAATCATGGCTTGAAGAAAAATGCTTAGAAATTGAAAAACAACACAACAGTCAAAATACCAAATTAGTGCACAAAAGAATTCAGGAACTTACTAATAAAAGAACAAGTACATCAACAGGCTGTCTAAAAACTAAAGATGGCAAAATCATAATAGAAAAAGATCAGATTCTACATGCATGGACAGATTATGTGAAAAACCTGTATAATGATAACAGAGAGGAACAGTATGATATTAGATTTAATAATGAAGGACCACCAATTTTAAAGATGGAGGTTCAAAATATTCTTAAGCATATGAAAGCTGGCAAGGCCCCCGGTGCAGATAACATCACATCAGAAATGATTAAAGCTTTAGAAGAATTTGGACTAGAGCAAGTCACCAGACTGCTGAACACATTATATACCTTCTGAATTATGTAATTCTGCATTTATTGCAATCCCAAAGAAATCAGGAACCTTGGAATGTGATCAACATAGAACAATTAGTATAATGAGTCACATCACAAATATTTTGCTAAGAATTATCATGCAAAGAGTGAGGAAGAAATTACAACCTGAAATAGGGGAAGAACAATGTGGGTTTGTAGAAGGAAAGGTACAGTAAATGTTGTGTATATGCTGCGATCAGTTATTGAACGTTCTATAGAAGTAAACAAGGATATACATCTTTGTTTTATTGACTACACAAAGGGTTTCGATAGAGTTAGATGGTGGATATGCTTGCAGATCTACAAATTTATGGGAAAGACATTAGACTTATAAAAAACATATATTAGAAACAACAAGCTGCCATAAGGATTGATAATGAAGTGGGACAATATCAGCCTATTAAGAGAGGTGTTAAGCAGGGATGTGTTATGTCTTCAGATCTTTTTTTCTCTATACAGTGAAAATATTTTTAGAAATGTAGAAGATATAAATGGAATCAGCATTGGAGGACAAAACATAAATAACATTAGATATGCAGATGATACAGTATTGATTGCCGACAATGCACAGGATCTGCAACAATTAGTAGACGCGGTTGTTGTACACAGTGAGCAGCTGGGGTTGGAATTAAATTGTAAGAAGACACAGGTTATGATCGTCACTAGGAAGAACGAAGTACCACAATGTAATATACAAGTTAAATGGCAATATTCTTCAACAAGTTAATCGGTCCAATTATCTCGGAACAGTCATAACATCTGATGGGAGATGCCTTGAAGAGATTAGAACAAGAATCGCCATGGCGAAAGTAGCATTTAGCAAGAGGAAAAACATTCTGACCAATAAAAAGATGTCAAATGAAACGAGAAAAAGAGTGCTGAGGGGATACATAGAGCCTGTTCTTTTGTATGGATGTGAAACTTGGACAATGTGCAGTCAAGCTGAAAAACACCTGATGGCTGCAGAAATGTGATTTCTGAGGAAAATGCAAAGAATACCATGGACAGATAGAAAAAACAATGACCAGGTACTACAAGAGACAAATGAAAATCGTAGATTGAGTAGAGAAATTACACGTAGACAGTCAACATGTTTTGGACATGTTATGAGAATAAATGGACTAGAGATCTTAGTGACAACTGGCAAGATCGAAGGGAACAGACCAAGAGGAAGACCGAGAGGAAAATATCTGGATGGCTTGGTCACATGGCATGGACGAGACAGAAACACTGAGCTGATCCACGACTCTGGTGATCGAGTGAAATGGCGAGCCATGAACGCCCACGCTTTCCGGCATGGCACATGATTGATTGATTGATATTACATATAGGATTTCTTCAAAAGCAGGTTCTTCAATCTGTGCTTCACACGTTAGAACCGCTTCCTGTGGAAAAGTGTTACTAGCAGCTTCACAATTTAGTAAATCAACAAAGTATTCTTTCCACGTGTTACACATTTCCTCCTGGGTAATTATCATATTCCCATTTCTGTCTTTTAAACCATATGTGTTGTGTTGGTGCCCTCGTTTCACTGACTTCAGTTCTTGAAAAAAACTTTCTGGATTCATTTTTCTGGTGATTAGTTTCCATGTCTTTGATTATATTGTTCATCATATATTCTCGCTTCTGCTGCCGAACTATTTTTGTGGCCTCTTTACTTGCAGTTCTATATTTCTCTTCATTTTGGATGTTGTTTATGTCATTTAACCACAACTGTCTGGCATTATTTTTCCTAATGACTGCTTCTTCACATTTTTGATTGAACCATCTGTTCTTTCTATGCGTGGTTAACACACCGAGACATTCTTCTGCGGTAGTTTGAATTGTGTTCTTGATGTTCAACCAAGTTTGGTCAACGCTTTCCTCCAACGGGTTTTGTAGAATTTCAAGTTTACATTTGATTTCATCTGCAAATTTCTCTATGACTGTACTTTCTTGTAGTTTTTCTCTGTTATATGTTGGGTGTAATCTTTGTAATTTAGTATAGAAATCTCTCTTAAGTTTTATTTTAAATTTTGCTCCAACGAGCAAGTGGTCACTGTGGCACTCAGCTCCTCTATAGCTTCTAACTTGTTGTATGTTTGATGCATTTTTGTTGTTAATTAAAACGTGATCTATTTGATTATAGGTTCTCATGTCACATGATTTCCAAGTTTGATTATGGATATCATTTCTTTGCTGTCTTGTACTGCTGACCTGCAGTCCTTTGGCTTCTGCTAGGTTGATGACTCTCCATCCATTGTCATTTGAAGTTGTATGTAGGCTTTCCATACTGGCAACTTTTTTATGTTTGCTCTCTACCTATTTTTGCATTGAAGTCTCCCAGCACAATCATGATATCCTTTTGGGGGTTTCTTCTATGACATCTTCCAGATCATTATAAACGTCTTCTTTAATATCACCTTCTTTCTCTTCAGTAGGTGCATGTACATTAACCATCGTTATATTTTTCCATTTACCTTTTATTTGTAATTTACTAATCCTGTCATTAACAGCTTTAAAGTTTAGAACGTTCCCCCATATCTCTTTTTTGATGACAAATCCTGTTCCTAATTCGTGTTTATTTTGGGTGTTTCCTCCATATATTACAATCATTCCATTTTGCTCTAAAGTACTCTCTCCTGGCCACCTTATTTCTTGAATTGCTGTTTTATCCATGTGATATTCAACCAGCTCCCGGGTTAGTTCTTCGGCCGCTCCAGCTCGATATAGTGTCCGTACATTCCATGTTCCAAATCTCTAAAGTCCATTAACGTTCCAAGGTCGTTGTCCAAATAAGTCAGTCCGAATTCGAGGCTTATTTATCTGTTTCGTACCAAAATAGTTTTTACAAAGGTGGGGATGTTAACCCCACGCTTCAACCCCCAACCTGAAGGACCAGGGTGTTTCTCTTTGTCTGTTCTCTACCCTTTGACCTGTCCGGCTTGGGAGGCCCTGCTGGTAGCTACGCTACCGCCGGCATAGCTCTCAGGGTCATTGAGAAACTCAAGATCCCCCACCACGACAAGGTGGAACCACCATCGGGGGAGACCGTTTGCGTAATGCTTGTTTTAAAAATAAAAACTTTCATGGCGTATAAAACTGAACAGTTACAAGGTGCACTGTGTGTATGCACGCGTGTGTGTGTGAGTTTACATTTGCGAATACAACATATACATTCATATACACATGATAATATTATACATTCATGACATGGTTTAATTACCCACATATTACTTGTTGACTATGGTGGGGTAATCATTTGCTCTCATGCACACTAAAAGCTTTCAATATAAATTTTTTCATATTCCAAGTATTCTCATTCACACTTAGTTTTATTTAAACAAGTTTAACAGTATCACAGAATCAATCGTACATTAATCATTCTAACAAGCGTCCCAATTTACAAAATAAATTGCAAAAATGTGTGCATGGTGTATGCTCGAGCACGCAAGAGATTGAACGAACAACGAACAAGCTTTATTTTTGATATATGATAGATGATAGATATGATGTATGAGATATAAGAGATTATATATATATATATATATATATATATATATATATATATATATATATATATATATATATATATATATATATATATATATATATATATATATTTTAACTTCCACCCCCTGAACCCCACCCACTCCAAAGAAATCCATTGTACCTGTGATGAAGTTACTACCCAATGCAGCTAACTTCATTCTTTGTATTGGATCTCTCTCTCTCTCTCTCTCTCTCTCTCTCTCTCTCTCTCTCTATATATATATATATATATATATATATATATATATATATATATATATATATATATATATATATGTAGAGAGAGAGAGAGAGAGAGATCCAATACAAAGAATGAAGTTAGCTGCATTGGGTAGTAACTTCATCACAGGTACAATGGATTTCTTTGGAGTGGGTGGGGTTCAGGGGGTGGAAGTTAAACGAAATGTTGTCTTGGTCATGGTAATAATATTCACTTCTCTGCTGACAAAGAAACTGATCTACGAGAGACAGCCTCCCTTTGTGCTGGCTAGCTCAGTGAACATTTGTCCATGACTGGTAATATTTCCCAATCCCCGTTGACAAAGAAGGAAAATGTGTTGATTCATTCTCCGCAATGACGGATGTTGTAAATATATAAATAAAGGAACCACAAGCCTAAATATCTTTCTGTTGTAAAATACTGGTTCTTGACAATCATAATAGTACATTTTTGTAATGGAAAGGAAAAAGTTGAACTAAAGATGGTAAAACATAAATGATGGCAATAATACTAAGAATGATTGATTAGAACTATCTGTGAAAGAATGAGTTTGATCATGTATAGTATGAAGTGTGAGTGTGAATTTGATGGGAGTGACATTTTGTGCTTAAAAATGTGTGAACATATGTGTGTCATTGGCACCTTTCCGTCTTGACAGACGATAGTTTGGTACATTGTGCTTCAAAAGGCTTAATAACTACGATCCATGGCGGTGGCGAGTGTGGCTGGTAAGGCCAATTCTTGCTGCAAATGTTTGCCCACAGTAGGTGCATGTGAAAACATGGTCATTTCCACCATTTTGCACCATCTTACGTCTCTCACGCTCTGTGTGTGCTTTATCTGCAATCATTTTTTCCTTTGTCTTTATTCCATTTCTGATAGTTGCCCTCCATGCAACACGTTCAGCGGCGACGTGCTCCCAATGTGCATTATCAATGCCTGTATCAATCATGTCCCGCTTACACACATCTTTGTATCGTAGTAGAGGCCGACCCTGAGATCTCCTACCCGTCTGTAATTCACCAAAAAAGATGTCCTTTGGTATTCTACCATCATCCATCCTCCTAACGTGTCCTATCCATCTAAGTCTACGAAGACTGAGCATGGAATACACCGTCACACAACCTGATCTTTCCAATACTTCAGTATTTGTGATTTTGTCTTGCCACTTAATACCAAGTATTCTTTGCAGACACCGCATATGAAAGCTGTTTAAACGTTTCTCTTGGCGTGAGGTTTCACTGCCATAAAGAAGAGTACTAAGGACACAGGCTTGGTAGACGAGGACTTTTGTTTTGGCAGTAAGCTTCCTGTTCTCCCAGACTCTTTTTGCTAACATGTTCATTGTTGTTGCTGCCTTGCCAATCCTGATGTTGATTTCCTGATCGAGGGATAATTTGCTATTTACCTCTGATCCTAGATGTGTAAAATGGTCTACTATCTCCAGTTCGGCATCGTCAATAAAGATTGATGGTACACCAAGTGCGCCTTGTGACATAATCTGTGTCTTCTTTTTGTTAATTGTTAAACCAAATTCAGAACAAGCATTGGAGAATGCAGATAGTAGATGTTGTAATTCTTCCTCAGAGTGGGTCGTAATCACAGCATCATCCGCAAAAAGCAACTCTCTGATTAGTACCCTCCTAATTTTGGGCTTGGCCTTCAATCTCTGAGCATTATAGAGGCCACCATCTGAGCGTGAGTGAATGTATATACCGTCATCCTGATCACGAAAGGCATATTTCAGTAGAAGTGAAAAGTATACCCCAAAGAGGGTGGGGGGTAGTACACAACCTTGCTTAACTCCACTCTTGATTTCAAACTCTTCTGAAGTTGAGCCATTATACCCTTCATGCCTGTGTGGAACGATTCCACAATGGACAGAAGAGTTTGTGGGCAGCCAATCTTCTTTAGTGCTTTGAACAGACCCTCACGACTGACCAAATCGAATGCCTTTGTGAGGTTGATGAAGGCAATAAACAGTGGCTGATTTTGTTCCCGGCATTTTTCTTGCATCTGTCGCAATGAGAATATCATATCAATGGTAGACCGGTTCTGACGGAAGCCGCACTGTGATTCGGGGTAGACTTGATCTCCCAGGACTTGAAGTCTGTGCAGGACAATTCTGGCAAATACTTTCCCAACAATACACAGAAGTGAGATACCCCTATAGTTGTTACAGTCGTTCCGATCTCCCTTGTTCTTGTACAGCGTTATGATGTTTGAATCTTTGAAATCCTGTGGGACTTGTCCTTCTCGCCAGCATAGCTCTATTAGCTGGTGGATCTGTAGAGCGAGTGTGTCTTGCCCACTCCTGATTACCTCTATTGGAATCCCATCCTTACCTGGAGCCTTGCCAGATGCAAGCTCATTTATAGCACACTTAACTTCTGTTATAGTGAGAAGTGTGTCCAGGTGGTCAAGAGTTGGCAGGGCCTCTATGGCGTTGAGGGCATCATCCGCTAGCTTGGTCTCACTTGAGTAAAGCTCTAAATAGTGCTCGACCCATCTATCCATCTGCTGTTTCTTATCAGTGATGATTTCTCCAGTCAAGGTTTTCAGCGGTGCACTTCTTTTAATCATTGGACCACAGGCTTTCTTTATCCCTTCATACATGCTTATGATGTTTCCCTTATCACTTGCGATTTGAATGGGCTCACATAACTTGATCCAATAGTCATTCGCACACTGCCTGGCAGCCTTTTGTACATCCTTCCTCGCTTGCTTCAGCTCACTCAGAGTGTTACGCGTTGGTCTTTCCTTGTTTCTTAAGAGAGCTATCTTCTTTTTATCAATCAAGGGCTGCAGTATCTGGCTGTTTGCCGCAAACCAGTCCTGCTACTTATGATCCACAGTGCCGTAAACCCCTACCGCTGTTTTATAAATAGTTTCCTGAAGTTTACTCCATTTACCATTTACTATACAACTTTCTGATGTATCATTGAAAGCGTCTTCAAGTTGCTGTTGAAATTCAAAGCACTTTCCAGGATCGTGAGTGTTAGTAATATTAATCCTGGGGCTAGACTTGTGTTTAGCTGTGTACATTCTCTTTGGTCTTAGTCTAACCCTTGCAACAACCAAAGAATGATCTGTATCACAGTCAGCACTGTGGTAACTTCGAGTTAATGATGTATGGTTCAGATGTTATCTCCGTGTGATAATGAAGTCCAGCTGATGCCAATGGCTGGATCTTGGATGTTTCCATGTGACCTTATGCATCTCTTTTGTTTTAAAAAAGGAGTTTGTAATACATAGGTCATTTCTAGTGCAATGCTCCAGCAGCCTTTGCCCATTATCATTCATGCGACCGATGTTGTATTTTCCAAGGCACATTGGCCATGAACTCGAGTCCTTGCCCACACGAGCATTGAAATCACCGAGCATATAAATGTAGTCGGATTTTGGAACTGCCTTGATCGCAGAGTCTAGCTGCTCATAGAACGTATGCTTCACATCATCAGAGGAAGCGAGTGTCGGTGCATATGCAGTGAGAATGGTGGCGAATCCACAAGAGGTTGCCAAGCGCAGTGATAATAATCTTTCATTACCTCCAGCTGGGATATCAATCATTCCCAGTAGCGAATTCTCCACTGCAAAGCCCACACCATGTTGCCTTTTTTCTGCCTGCCCTCTTCCCTTCCAAAAAAAGGTGTAATTGTTTTCCCTGAGTGACCCTTCCTCAGCGAGGCGAGTCTCCTGCAGGCCAGCAATATCAATGTTAAGACGATTGAGTTCAGCATCAATCACAGCCGTTTTTCTCACATCGTCAATATTTGTCAAGTCAGTGGAAAATCCTGGACACATGGTTCTCACGTTCCAGGTTGCAAGCCGTAGCTTGAGGTTTCTATTCTTTTTATTAGTACCTGGTGCATTGGTTTTACAGCCTGCGATTCAGATTTTGTCCTAGCCCCAAGCACCCATTGAAGCAGGCAGGCTGTGGCGGATCAGCACCCAATTGGCTGGGGGCTGCCCAGTTTGAGGCGGGCGGTAGCTGATCAGTGACACCTGTAGGTGTCTCCCACCGTCAGAGGCAACGCGTGGCGCCCCATGTCTACGCCAACTGACAAGGACTTATAACCCGTAACAGTTGCCTCTCGCTTTGATTCCGAGACCGGTTAAGACCAGGGATGGAGTTATTGCCTCTCCATAGCACAAAGCCCGGGCTAAAATAAAGAAACCATGTGTTGCCCATGCAGCATGATCCCTCTCTCGGCCTGCCTAGTACACTCCAGAGGAAGGTTGACACCTATAATCTGGAACAAGACAAGCTGCAGAAGCTGCCGGATCAGCAAAGCAATGCTCTAACTGTCCGCCTGTCGGAGCTTCGATCCTAGACCAGCTGCCAACCAAGGCTTAGGGCCTGGTCTGCCCTGCCATGACTTATTTTGTCTTTAGCTTGCATTTCCTCGCACCAGGATAAGGCTAGTACCCTCCCAATTGCGCTCTTCCGCCCGAAGCCGTTGGCACAATGTGGGGTGTCGGGTTTGGTAAGCGCCGCCCAACATTCGGCGCTGACAGAGAGCAGGTAGTACCGTCTACTGTCATACGGTAGCTCAGTCATATCTGACTAAGACCTGACTTGAAATATGTATGTGTGTATGTATTGCATTCTTCGTAACAAGTATTTGGCCTGTGCCTGCTCCGTGGCGAAGGGTTACGGACGCAGTTCCTAATCCCACATACCGCGTTAGAAACACAGCTGCGGGCGATTTTGGCAGCTGACAGCCTTGCGTTGCTTTTTGACGAATTGGTATGGGTGCTGGTAGTTCAAAAATCAATGACAACCTACTGAACGTAAACTTGCCTAGGTATCATGTTGTTAAGTCCCTTCACAATTGTTAAATTACATGTCTTTCTGTTTAATGTGGTTTTATTTCGTACAAAACTGTGCTTTCACAACGCGCGTTGCGTGTTTTCTTTTATATTTACAAAATGCAACAAGACCCCCAGACGTCAAATGCAGCAAGATTCTCTAATTGTTTGTGTAATGACTGCATAATATTTATTACCTTGCATAAAATTAATCCCTAACAATTAAATGCGGTTTGCATTCAAACTTGCATATAAATAGGATTTGTAGGTATCCTTTTCAAACATTAAGTGTTTATTGTTAGAACCTACAAACAAAAGTTTCTAGTAATACAGTATTGTGTGAGTTATTTCTCTTGGAACCATAGGACTGAATTAGATTGTCCCCCTTTAATTTACAACATTTTCGACCTCTCAAATCCATGGACACAAATATTTGGTTAAAATGTTCCCCTATACCAGGGGTCACCAAACTACAGTCCGCGGGCCGGATCCGGCCCGCGACTTCATTTCACCCGGCCCGCCGACGGTACTCAAACTTGCTTGATATCACGTATGGAACACGAGAGGTTGTGATACAATTTAAATGTAAACATTATGTTTAGAATAATAGGAGACCTCCTGGCGGCTATGTGTCTTAAGTTTACTATTTTCAATTATAAATTATTTTATTTAGATTTTATTGCTTATTGTAATGTTTGATTATTTCGCGCCATCCTAAGTCCTTCCCTGGTTCGTGGTAGCGCCACTTACGCTCTGACGTTACCATGGTTTCCATGGCAACACACACACACAAACACACACACTAACACACTAACACACACACACACACACACACACACACACACACACATCTTTCCCTCCCCCATATGCGTCCGGCTGTCAACAGATGTCCCATGCTCCAGAAGTATTTACTTTTTAAAAATTTCTTTGCCAGTCATCCATTTTATAGGTATGTAATAGGATTTTGTTTGTTTGACAATGATAGGTAAGTGAACTACAAGTGTGAATAGAGGCAATAAAGTAGAAAACATAGCATAAATATGCCATATAAGCCTCGTGTTATTACGAGAATATTATCTCCAGCTCAGAAGAATTCCCCGGTCAAGGTGTTAATCGAGCTGGTCTCTAGGCCAGTGTTTTTCACAACCTTTCTGCTGGAGCAGATCCTTACGGAAATATTTACGTTTCTCAGGGAACTCTGTGCGATGATCCAAGTGTCCGAACTACTTTACGTAATAAACCAGATGGGCAGAAATGTTGAATTTAGGCAATTTTGGTCTGTTTCGGCGGAACCCCTGGCTGTCACTCGTGGAACCCCGGTTGAAAAACTCTGCTATATTTAGGCCGGCCCTATTTATATATTTTGCAAACCTTATTATGTGACATATTCTATTACCAAAGGTACCTATAAGCTTTATATGTACTTTTGGTGAACCGTAGCTTCACCAGTGACCCCTAGTCCTCTACTTGTCCTGTGTTTCAATAGTATTTTAATTATGTTTCTAATTCAATGTCCTTTTCATTTTCAGACCCCGTGTACTTCACCCTTCATTATGGCTACTAAGAAAAGAAAAGTGGACGCCGAGTGTCGCGTTTTAAATTAAGAATGGGGAGTAAAGTACTTCTTTGTGGAAACAAAGGACAAGAAAACCAGCTGCGTGATATGCACCGAAAGTGTTGCTGTTTTGAAAGATTACAATCTTTGGCGTCACTGCGAAACAAAACATCTATGAACATATTCACAGTTTTCTGGAAAGCTACGCTCTGAGAAATATGAGTCCATGAAACGTGGTTTAGAAACACGAAGAGATCTCCTCACGAGAAAGTTTGCTGAAAATGTATCTGTCACTCGTACAAGTAACAAAATAGTACATAAGATGGCAGAACGAGGAAACCCTTTTACTGATGGCAATTTCATCAAAGAGTACATGATGAAAGCAGCAAATGACTTGTGTCCTGAGAAAGCCGATTTATTTGGAACTATCAGCCTTCCGGCAAGTTAAGTTGTGAGAAAAACAGTAGAACCTAGAAAGAACATAGTGCTACAGATACGCGAGAAAGCTAGGAACTTTTTGAGGTATTCTTTGGCGCTGGATGAGTCTACTGATTTCTCGAGTACGTCACAACTTCTCGTGTTCATTCGTGGTATCAATTTGGACTTTCAGATAACGGAAGAGTTGCAATCCATTTGCAGCATGCATAAAACAACAACTGGAAAAGACATTGTCATGGAAGTGCAAAAAGATTTGCAAGACTATAACCTTCAGTGGAATCAGTTTCGAGGTGTTACATTTGATGGAGGAAAATATATGGTTGAGTAAAGAAAGGTCGGATGGGGAAGATCGGGACTCAGTTGGAAGATTTGCAACTTCCAGGCTCTGTTCATACACTGCATCATACATCAACAAGCAATCTGTGGGAAAGTCTTAGATATTTCTTGTGTATTGAAGCCAGTCGTTTCTGCTGTGAGCTTCATTCGGTGACATGCACTCAATCACCGTCAGTTCCAGGCTTTTCTTGAAGAAATTGATTCTGAATTCTGTGACTTGCCTTATCACACATCAGTGAGGTGGCTCAGCTGCGGTAAAGTCCTGTTTCGAATTTTACAAGCTCCGAAACGAAATAGATGTTTTCCTCACTCAAAAAGGTAGAGCTGATCCCCAGCTGTCAGATCCTACCAGGCTGTCACAAAGTTGTCGTGTGTGGTCGAGATCATATCCCACATAAATAAACTGAATTTGAAACTTCAGGGAAAGACAAACCTCGTCTGTGATCTCTACAGAAACATCAAAGGATTTCGGAGAAAGCTGTCATTGTTTGAAGCACAACTGGAAGGAGAAAACATTTCTCATTTTAACAGTTTCAACGACTTTTGCGCTACAATTGCCGAAGATGTCAACCTCGATTTTCCGAAAAAAAACAAACATTATTCGTGACTAGAAAAAGCATTTTGGAGAGATTTTTATATCTTGACAGAACTGAGAGTGACATTCTTCTGTTTTAGAATCCGCTAGATTGTAAACTTGATGATGTGCCAGTTGAACTACAGTTGGAGCTCATTGATTTGCAAGCAAATGACTTGTTGAAAGAGAAGCACAGAGAAGGAATTCTTGTTGAATTTTACCGCTGCTTATCTGATGTTGAGTTTCCGAAACAGAAGAAATTTGCCGCTGGTATGGCACCAGTGTTTGGAACAACTTATGTCTGTGAGCAAACATGTTCACAAATGAAGTATGTGAAGTCAACACATCGAACGAGATTGATTGATGAACATTTGAAAGTAATTCTCTTGATTGGATGCAGCTATCCAAAATCAAACATTGATGATATCTTGAAAACCAAATATCAGTTTCATAAATTTCACTAACCTTTGTTTGCTGCTTAGTTTGTGAGATTCGGATATGTGCACACAAGGTCTGATGTAACTATCGTTTTGCTAACGTCGCCTTCTTTGATAACTGTTTAAAAGTAAATAAATATGTTGGTTGTCTTTGTTTTTTGTGCATTGCACGCCACTCACCCATGATTAATTTAGTATTTCGTCATTTTTACCAGAGCTTTTGTTCTGGCATGCAAGTATTGTTAAAAGTTAGTTGCATATCCTGTAAAGGACGTTTGCAGTCAACACCAACATTTTTGCTGTTGTCGATGTCTTAGCAAGTTTACGTTCAGTAGTTTGCCATTGCTGGTCTCTCTGGCCGAGGGGTTACACCACTTTCTCCATAATCCCGTTTAACACGCAGAGTCTCGTAGCGGACGAGAACTGGGAGCGGTTCTACCCCCGCTGGTGACTTGCGGGATAACTGAGCCGGCCGCTCAGAAAGCAATGACAAACTACTGAGCGTAATCTTGCCAAGAAATCAACAGACAGCTGAAAGATGCTGCCGTTGACAGCGATGTCCTGTAAAAGGATATACGAATTTAAATAAAAAGAGTTTGCCATTGCTTTCTGAACGACCGGCACCCATACCATAGTGTAAAAAACCAGCGCGGTCTGGTGCAAATTGCGCATAGCTGTGTTTCGAACGCAGGTATACGGGATTACGAACCGCGTCGTTAATACCTTCGCCACGGCCCCCGCGCTCGTCATTTTGTCAGTTATCCGGCCCGCCGTGAAAAAAGTTTGATGACCCCTGCCTTATACGCAAGAAAGCTGAATTTTTTCAAGTGTAAGCACGCTTTCAACACGGAAGCCGAGCTGGCGTAGTGGCTAGATGCTCGCCTGTCAGCTCGGTGGTCATGAGTTCGAATCTGCACCTGGGCGGAATTTTACAATGGATCTGGCCTCCTTGGTCGTACTTGGCTGATGAGGGCTAATGGTAGCAACGTCCTTTGTTTTCTTTCATTGTGTTCTGTAAAACTGCACTTCTTCGTGTTATGTTATATTGTCACCATTTCTACAGCTTCACCACAGACAAGTAAGGAAACATATAATGGCAATGGACATGAGATTTCCGAGGAGAATGCAAAAAATGCCATGGATTGACAGGAAAACGAATGAGAAGAAGTTCTTTCAAGGAACAAATAAAAAAAAAGAAGTAAACTGGAAAGAAAAATTAAACGCAAACAGACCAGTTTTGATTAAAAGTGATGGTACGATGAGAAATAAACTTGAAAACTTAGTGACTATTAAGAAACTTGACGGGAAAAGAGGATGTGGAAACGAAGAGATACGTACCAGGATGGCTTAGCGTAATCGAGACAATAACAGAGACTCGCCCATAGATTGGCGACGGTGTGAGATGGCGAACCAAGAATCCACCATCCATCCATCATGTGACATGCCGATAAGCGTGGGCGGTCATGTTTTGCCATCTCACTCGATCACCAGAGTCGTGGATCAGCTCCGTGTTTTTGTCTCGACCATACGACGAAGCCAAGCCATCCGGGTATTTACTTCTCGGTCTTCCCCTTGTTCTCTTCCCTTCGGTCTTGTCAGGTGTCTCAAAGTTCTCCAATTCATTTCTTCTCACAACATACCCAAAATATTTTGACTGTCTCTAATCAGTCTACGATCTTCATTTGTTTCTTGAAGGACTTGTTCATTGGTTTTTCTGTCCGTCCATGGCATTCTTTGCACACTTCCGCAGCCATCAGACGTTTTTCAGCATGACTGCCCATTGTCCACGCTTCACATCCACACAAAAGTACAGGTTCTATGTAGCACTTCAACACTCTTTTTCGCGTTTCAATTGATATCATTTTATTGGTCAGTATGTGTTTCATCTTGCAAAAGGTTGCCTTCGCAATGGCTATTCTTGTTCTAATCTCTTCAATGCATCGCCCATCAGATGTTATGACTGTTCCGAGATAACTGTATCGATTCACTTGTTTAAGAATATGCCCATTTACTTTTATATTACATTGCGGTATTTCCTTCTTCCAAGTGACGACCATAATCTGTCTTCTTACAATTTAATTCTAACTCTACTTTTTCACCGTGTGCAACAACTACATCTACTAAATGTTGCAGGTCCTGTTCATTGACTGCAATCAAGACCGTATTATCTGCATATCTAATGTTATTGACGTATCGTCCCCCAATGTTGATTTCTTCCATATCCTTTATATTTCTGAAAATATTTTCACTGTCACTGTCATTTACGGCCAATATAGTACCTTGCGGTGTATGGCAGGGAAATCTTTGAGCCTGAGGAATTAAAGCCGCCTGGCTATTGCAGTCACCGCGAACTGTCTGTACAGGGAAAAAAGATCTGAAGACATTATACATCCCTGTCTTACACCTCTCTTAATAGGCTAATATTGACCTACTTCATTATCAATTCTTATGGCAGCTTGGTGTTTCCAATATATGTATTTTACAAGTCTAAGGTCTTTTCCATACGAGAACCGGTATTTTCAACGTGGTCACTGTTCTTTACTCGGGATTTGTAATAGTTTGAAAATGTTTCCTGCGATCAGCTTCTTGACATACACATGTGTACAAATTCATAGCGATACTTTACAGTGTATACAATTTCACATTCAATCGCTTTCAACAATATTCACATATTCAGATGTTAGCGATAAATGGTAAGATGTTAAAAATAATCACGGTTCATGAAAGCATCCACTATAGGTAGAATTATTGACGACACCTCAGTATACTTCTGTTCCAGTACTCCCTAACGTCCTTGTCATAAGGAAATTCACCATTGAACGCGGATGTTGCCGTGCGAAGTTGTAATACATTTCATAATATGCACTTCATCTCTGATCCGTAAATTATATACCGCATATAAACAAATACTGAGATCTGCTGTACAATCTCTGGAACACATTTTGTTTTTATTGGTTTGACATAATGATAAGGTTATATGTTAAATCTCATCATTTTCCCTCATTTGGATACTGAAATGTGGATTTTTATACGGGGAAAACAAATGTGAACGGACTATAACCACACGCATTAGAGCCTTGAAGGGCCTTGTTATTTTCTGTAGCTCTCGCCATATTTTTTTCCATCCCTGTCTGTAATTCTCTTCTCCGTGTATTTTAGGACTCCCACAATTTCATTTTCCGCGTGGGTTCCATACGAGACAAGGCATTTCTATTATACTATTTTCTGGTTTTCTCAATGTGTGTCATATATCCAGAATTAGCATCTTTGCCTAACCTCTTGGATTTGTATACCCTCTCCATAAGCTACCCTTTGGTGACACTACTATATTTTATCCCCACTGTTGTATTACTGAAGATGTCAGGTTTTAGTCAGATATGACTGAGTTACCGCATGACAGTAGAAGGTACTATCTGCTTTCTGTTAGCGACGAATGTTGGGCAACGCTCACCAAACCCGACACCCCACACCGTGTCAACGGTTTCGGAAGGAGGAGCGCAACTGAGAGGGTACAAGCCTTATCCTGGTACAATGGAATGCAACCTAAAGACAAAATGTCATGGTAGAGCAGACCAGGCCCTAAGTCTTGGTTGGCAGCTGGCATAGGCTGACAGTTATATCATTGCATTGCTGATCCGGCAGCTTCTGCAGCTTGTCTTGTTCCAGATGTATTGGTGTTACCTTTCCTCTGGAGAGAACTAGGCAGACCTAGAGAGGGATGATGCTGCATGGACAACACATTGTCTCCATATTTTAACCCAGGCTTTGAGCTATGGATAATTCTATCCCTGGTTTTATAGCGCGAATTGGTCTGATCAGTCATATTCACTACTGCCATGGGTTGTAGTGATGCCTTTTTGAAGCACAATGTCAAACTATCGTATGTCAAGACGGCAAGGTGCCAGTAGTAGTAGGTATTACAGAATAGGGCAAGCAAAAGCTGCATTTCAGAAAATGATGAGTATCTCATACAATAAGTCACTCTCATTGAATGTAAGAAAGAGAGTGCCGAAGTGCTGTATAGAAACTGTCTTATTGAATGGCAGTGAATCTTGGAATGTAAATGAACAAATTAGGAAGAACATGGAAGCAACAGAGATGTTGTTCCTGAGACGAATGTTGAGAATTCCTTGGACTGCCAGAGTAACTAACGATTGCCTGAAAGAGGCTAATGAAACTGGAACATTACATACAACAATAAAAAAGAAACAAACAGCTTTCTTTGTTCATGTGATGAGAAGAGAGGCATTGGAGAACATCGTGACAACTGTGAAGATCGAGGGGAAGAGAGGCAGACCAAGAGAAATGATGCTGTGTGGATTGGGACGGTGTCATGGAGAAATATTATCAGCAGAGTTGATCCAGAAAACCAAAGACCGAGAACTGTGAAGAGTCATGAACGCCTACGCCAGCTAACACTGCGCTTGCTGATGATGATCATCTAGTGAATATGCCTAGTCAACCCTTATTTAGAATAAAACACATGGAAGCATTTTTCCTTGAAACGGGGCATGTATTTACTTCATGGTTCAATGATTCCTTATATATTCGGAATATCGTCAACGTCGGTTTACTTTCAACGGAAATTATTTTATATAATTAAAACGCCCTGGAGCATTCAGAAAGATAACAAACATGGTAGGCATAGTATCACGTGTGTCGTCAACAACAGCTGTTCATAATCAACAACTAAATACAGCAACAATATTTCAACAATATCATTAGTGTTGTGATTATCAGTATTGCGATCTGCGTAATAACAATAACAACATGTAGATAAACAGGGTTAAATTTCATAATACATACTAAAACAAGCCTAGACGTCTACATGAAACGTGATTTGCGGGTCTACTTACCTTATAAAACGAATTTCAGAAGGGCGAGAAGTACAGAACTGTAAAATATGGAGGGAAAAACAATGTCAAGTAATCGGTTCTTCTGTTAACGCGATCTTGAAATAATCTTAATCCCACCCCCTCTTACCCCCCCCCCCCCCCGGAAACTTCTAAATTTCCCCCTGGGGTGGGGAGGGGGGATTCCCTACCGGTTGAGCACCAATGGACCTAAAGAATACCATGGGAAGACAGAAAAACCAATGAGCAAGTCCTACAAAAAGCAAATAAAAACTGCAAACTGATTAAAGAAATTAGACGTAGACAATTACGATTTTTGGGCACGTTATGAGAAGAAACAAACAGGACAACTTGGTGACAACTGGAAAGATTGAGGGGATAGGAATATTGTGGAGGCAGAGATGTAAATATCTTGATGGCTTGGCCACATGGCATAATAGAGAAAACACACAGAGCAAATCTATGACTCTGGTGATCACGTGAGATGGCGAAATAATACTGCCCACGCTTATAGACATGGCACATAATGATGATAAGCCTGCATTCTAATCGTGTGCGTAATCGCCTCCCCACGGTTATGTCATCTGTGGGCACATTCAAATGCCATCGTAATAACTGTCTGACATGACCATACGTTGTTCAGACACCGGCGATTGCATTCCCCCTAGGCACCTTCTCCTTGAAAGATTCTTTTACTTGCACATCCCGCAATATGATATATGTTAGTTAGTTAGTTAGTTAGTTAGTCACAGTTCCAACTTCACAGCAACGGGTCGTCCCCAATATGCTCCGTTCCTGTGCCAGTGAATATCACACAAAACGCTCCCTACTTCCCAATGTGAAAAGTGGAAAAGACAGGAGTCTCGACAAACAACAGCCCGCACAGATACACTGTGCATAATGCTGCCGCCAGAATGTCAACACAATAGTCCCCCACGAAACACCCAATTTATCTCTGATGGAATCGGCAGTCATTTTCCCATCTGGATGTTTCCTAGATGTTCACCCACACAGTCCACGAAATACAGTTCATCGTCGATGGCAGTGGCAGTCAACCAGATATATATATATATATTATTATATATGTTAACATCTGCAAACGATGTGACATGAAATACATTGGTCAAATTGGCAGCCGCCTTGCCGACCGTTTTAGAGAACACCTCAGAGACATTAATCAGGGCGTTGACAAACCTGTCACCAACCATTTTAAATTCCTCCAACCACAATGGAGTCGATGATGTACGTGTCATTATGCGCCATTTCTACTCCCTCATGGGAACTGAGTAGTTGTGCTTTTTGTTTTTTGTATTTTGTTTTTCGTTGTTTTATCTATCTGTGTTGTCCTGTCCTTGACAAAGATTCTGAGAATCGAAACGTCGTATTGTACGTATTTGTGTGTTTTTTATTTTATTACTTCATTTTATATATTTATTGATTGCTTCTGATTTTGGATTTTCACCGGTATACGATAGATCTCTTTGTAAGGTATGTGCACGTGTTTGTGTTTAGTACGTTTCTTCTCGCAGGAGCTAAATATACCTATTTGTTTCCAATTCATATTGTTATATCCTGCTGCAGCCGCTGCTTTTTCTTTTATTCCTATCTATAACCCTGCACTCTAATCCTAGCCATATTCCTATCTATAACCCTGCACTCTAATCCTAGCCATATTCCTATCTATAACCCTGCACTCTCCTAGCCATATTCCTATCTATAACCCTGCACTCTAATCCTAGCCATATTCCTATCTATAACCCTGCACTCTAATCCTAGCCATATTCCTATCTATAACTCTGCACTCTAATCCTAGCCATATTCCTATCTATAACCCTGCACTCTAATCCTAGCCATATTCCTATCTATAACCCTGCACTCTAATCCTAGCCATATTCCTATCTATAACCCTGCACTCTCCTAGCCATATTCCCATTACAACCCTGACTCTAAACACTGTATCCGGCGCTATGACGAAGGGGTTACAAAACGGAATACGTAATCCAGCATACCGCTTTCGAAACACAGCTGCGGGGGATCTGGATGCAGACCGCCTTACGTTGGTTTTCATACAAAGGTATGGGTGCTGGTCGTTCAGAAAGTAAAGACAAACTACTGAGCGTAAACTTGCCAAGAAATCACAAACAGCCGAAAATGTTGGTGTTGACTGCGACGTCCTGTAAAGGATATGCAACTAACTTTATTAAACCGTGTGGCCCCAACACACAAACACCAACTCCAACGCTACCACCATCCTACCCCTAAATCTAAGCCTAACTATAACTGATTCATTGGCAAATAAAAAGTAAGTTTGGATCAAACATGGGACGCAATCAGATAAACAAGTAATATAATGCAAATTTCCGTTCAGTTAGCGTTGAATTTACTGGAGATACCAGGAAATAAAATAAATAACACGATGCCCCTAGTATGGCGATATATCGTCCTTCTGCCCAAATGGGAGGTCACATGGCGGTATATTATCATTCGACATTGAATCAGTTAACCCTAACTCTTATCTTATCCGTAACTACTGTATCTTATTGGAAAACAATAATCAGCAAGAGATGTGGAAAGAAACCTGCACTATAATAAACATGAAACGCGAAGGGACAAAAGCCTGGTAACTATTACATAATACCGAGGGTAGCAAGAAGGCAAGACACCCTACACCCCTGGGGATTACAGTGGTGGCCTTGCAATTAGTTAGTTAGTTGGTTAGTCGCAGTTCCAACTTCACAGCAACGGGTCGTGCCCATTATGCTCCGTTCCAGTGCCAGTGAATATCATACAAAACGCTCCCCACTGCCCAATGTGAAAAATGGAAAAGACAGGAGTCTCGACAAACAACAGCCCGCACAGATACACTGTGCATAATGCCGCCGCCAGAATGTCAACACACCAGTCCCCCACGAAACATCCAATTAATCTCTGATGGAATCGGCCTTGCAATATTAGTTAATAAGGAAGCTAATACTTTAACATCTGGAGAGAGATATGTGGAGAGATGAGTGGTGAGACTCAACCCTACCCTTACCTCTAACCCTATCTCTAACCATACCCTACCCCTTACCAAATACCCTAAAACCCTGTAACCCGAACATCTTAAAAGTCAACCCCAACCTTACCTTTACCCCCCCCCCCCCTTTAACCTTTGTACTATCCCTATTCTCATCCCTAAGTCTGACCGTAACCTTTCATTCTACTTACATCCTTACATCATTTGCCAGTGTCGACAAAACCCACTTACTGGAACAATGCCGTCTTGACAAACAATCGTTTATTACTTTGTGCTATGGTCAAGGGTGGAGCTATACCTCTCGATAGCACAAAGCCTGGGCTTAATTGTAGAGACCATGAATTGCTAATGCAACACGATCCCTCTCTCGCCCTGCCTAGTTTACTCCAGAGGAAAAGTAACAACAATACACATGGAACACGACCAGCTGCAGAACTGTCGAGTCAGCAAAGCAATGCTTTAAATGTTCATCTGTCGTAGATTCGATCCTAGATCAGTCTTTAGGTTGTATTTCCTCGCACTAGGATACAAAACTCAGAAGGGACAAAACTGGATAATTTGCTGCTGAGTGGACACTGAAAAACTGCACAGCTACTTTAGGCCATTTCAGACTACAAGAACTGAAAGTTGCAAATACACAAACTGACTAGCGATAAGGTACAGGGACGAAACTAACCAAAAACATGAGCTAATTACTAAGCTAAGACAAAAGAGGTCCTTTTATGTGTTATCTAGAGTACGTGGAACGGGGGACATCTACCGAAAGTATTTCTAATAGTCAGAATCGAGTCCATTCTAGTGAGAAACCACTAGGAAAGATAGGTCTTTATAGACCTGCCCTTCTGACATCATGTTTAGGGAAACACATTGAGAGAATGGTAAACAACTGACTGTACTTGTGGTTAGAAAATGAGAATCTCCTCTACAACAGCCAAATATAAGCTGTAGATGAAATTGCCGTACAGATGACCGCCTCTTCAGGTCAACACAGAATGTGGCCGATTGATTCCAAAAACAATGGAACACAATAGCTGTATTCATTGAACTCCATCAAGCCTAAGACAGAATCAGTTGATAGGATCTCTTATTCAAGACCAAAAGTATGAACACTGGGGGGTGGGGTGGAGTGGGGGGGGGGGGGGAAGAAGAGGCGATAGTTAAGTTTATACAAACCGGCTTGACAAACAGTCATATCTGTCAGATATGCAAGCATATTTTTGAGCAAATGAACAATCGAAGGATTTCCAAGGCTCTTCCTTAAACTGTACTCTCTTCTTTTTCGTCTTTAAATAATATGACAAAACATTTCAAAGTATCAAAGGCACAATGCGTGGATGATCATCCAATATAGTCAGGGTTATCTGTAGGTTTAGATTTAGGGGTAGGATGGTGGTAGTGTTGGAGTTGGTGCTGGTGTGTTGGGGTTACAGGGTTGAATAAAGTTAGTTGCATATCCTTTACAGGACGTCGCAGTCAACCCCAGCATTTCTTTTGGCTGTTTATGAATTCTTGGCAAGATTACGTTCCTTAGTTTGTCATCACTTTATTAACGACCAGCACCCATACCTTCGTATGAAAACCAACGCAGGACGGTCTGCTTCCAGATCCCCGTAGCTGTGTTTCGAATGCAGTATACGGGATTATCGGTCTCTGTGGCTAAGGGCTTGCGAACACGGTTTGTGAGCCCGTATACCCGGGTTCGAAACCCAGCGGTGCTGGTTTTTCCGGAAAAGGTATAGGAGCCGGTCGTTCAGAAAGCAATGGCAAACTACTGAACGTAAAATTTGCCCAGGAATCACGAACAGCGAAAATGCTGGGGTTGACTGCTACGTCCTGTGAAGAACATGCAACTTAATTTTTTTTTTTAAATACGGGATTACGTATTGCGTTTGTAACCCTTCGCCACAGTGCCGGGTAAAGGTTTGTAGCTAGGGTTATGGCTAGGAATGTGGCTAGGATTAGAGTGCAGGGTTATCATCATTGTG